>CM019719.1:59452488-60052488 GCA_009760885.1 Achatina immaculata | reverse complement strand
ATAAATATTTGCATAGTTTTTAAAGTCAAAATCGTGTTTTCATTTCTTCATGTACAGTTTTTTGACATGCGATTTCCAGTTATTTTAAATTGAAAATAAATAGAATTTAACTAACGTTAGGTTTTTAAGTATGTTCTAACACAGAAGCCAAATACGTGTGGTTTTTGTGCAAGTCTCCACGGGGGGGGGGGGGGGGGGGGTGGTGGTCAATAATGATGATAAGCAAGAACACAAGCATGGCTGTGGCTGTACGTGCCGTTAACAAGCTAGAAATTGTCTGATCTATTACTGGCTGGGAAGATTGACCGGGGCTTTGCTGGGAGCTTTCGTGACTATCAATGACGGCACAGAGCTCATGGTGAGCAAAATGATGAAGGGGATGGTGGCCCAGATGCAGTCGAGGGTGCGGAACACTGTGTCTGCTTCTCTGCCAGGGCTGGAGTTTTGAATATTTTGGTGTGTGCACGCTACCATTTATGTTTTATTTTATCACTGAGTTCTATGCAGATTTGTTGGCCGTGTTGCAAAAGTTGTTTCTTCTGCGCTGTGTTATTTATTTAACACAAACTCATACAATGTGTGTGTATATGTGTGAGAGAGAGAGAGAGAGAGAGAGAGAGAGAGAGAATGAATGATCTTTATGTTCAAAGGGTGAAGAATTGGGCAAGCAGGTCCGTCTTACATTCTCGCCTTCATCACTCCATCTTTCATTCTTCCCACACACTCGATGAATAAGTATACACATTGCATGAAAAAAATGTGAAAGAATGCAAAATGAAACTATTACATTTACAAATATAAAATAATGAACTACATGAGAGATAACTAATCTAATAAGATTGCGCGCATACACACATGCACTTACACACACACACACACACACACACCACACACACACACACACACACACACAAATAAATTTTCAATGAAGTTCAGCTGACATCACACTCTTGAGTATTAATTAAGATAATTTCTAACAATGTCTAACAAGTTACGTTGAGAACTATGTTCTTGTAGAACAGAACTTGGTGGCTGGCGAGCCACGGGATGAGAGGTTATTAGATACTCTATAGGAGCATTTAGTTACAAACCAGCAAATATTGAAAAAAAGCTTGAGTTAAATGATGAAGTATTACTAATGGATTTTACATCGTTGGAGAGTAAATTCCAGAGCTGTACCGCAGAATATGCAGAGCCTGTCTTGTACAGATCAAGTCCGGGTTTAGGAAGAAGACATTTTTCTAACGTTGGCTATGTTTAGTGTTAGGCGTAAACTCTCGTAACGAGAGAGAGAGAGAGAGAGAGAGAGAGAGAGAGCAACAAAGATTGAAATTACCAAGATAACTAGAATTTAGAAAAATAAAAATAAAAAACAGTATTAGTGCGATAGCTCGTCTTATATTATTATGAAGTGTCAGGCAAAAAGTTGTCTAGATAAATAATGTCACATCTTGACGGACGACAGTAATATTATGCTAGATAAATTCAAGACAGGACATCTGGTTTGGACGCACTACATTAGAATGACACTCACAGGAGCAAGACATCTTGGGAAGTTCAGAAAAAAAACAACTTCAATAATGGTACCTAATTTTGACGAAAATCTCGATAGTTGTAGATGATGATGATGATGATGCCGGCTTAAAAACATTCAAACTGCCTACAGAACAACAAGAAAGAACAAACACACTGGCAAACAACGACACAGCCATTCACACAGAAGAACCTTAGAGACACAATCTGTCTCCCGCTTGGTCCAGTCGTGCCATGACGAAAACACTGGTCTCTTCATAAGAGTCAGATAGTTATCCTTCCGAGAGTTAGACACAGATTCTCAAAAGTATCCATACTTTCATATAATACCCCCCCCCCCCCTTTCAAATCCAACAGTTTATATTCTCCTGAGAACAACATCCACTACCACCTGAATTATTTATGACTGTCCAAGCTTCTACAAGCTTAATCAACTCAGGGGGACGTCACCTAATAACTTAACTATGAACATAGCACGGGAAACAAATAACACCAGGGGAAGCAACCCCACAAAAATCAGTAAACTGCTACAGCACGAAAAGGTCATAGAAACCACTAGTGCGGAGGAGCAAGCGCAAATAGTAACCTGGACTGCAGATTTTGACTCCGCCGAGTTAACCGTTGGTATTAAAAAATAAGTACCTGGCACATGCGTTAGGAAATCTGGCCCGGAATATGACATATACGAGGCACCGTATTCGTGGTTGTCAGTTTATTTTCTTTAAGTTAAAATTCATATCCGATGAGAAATCTAACTTACACCAGTTTATGCTTGATCCGAGAATAAAAAAATAAGCTCTAGAAGAACCAGAACAAAGTAGCAGAAGAAAAGACACTTCTATTCTATTCTAGTTCAGTTTGGAAATCCATTGTGTTAGCACAGTTTATATTTGTTCCTGTCCTTTACTCTCATTCTTAGTAAAATGGGGGGGGGGGGTGGGGGTGGGGGGGGGGTGGGTGGGTGAGCGGGGGTAGGGGAAATGGAGAAAATGTATGCTTAAGAGGATGAATGTGACCCGAGCAACAAATTAATCAGATTATGAGAAATGCCGACAGCGATGATTTGGTGAATGTTAGCAGTAGATAAGAGGTGGTTGCTGCATTTATCCTGTTAATAAAATAACATTTTTCCTTCCAAAATGACATTTTATGAAACGCAGTGAAATATGCTTCACGTTTTTGTGCATTAAATTAGAAATAAATTACACATTGTAGGATCATAGTTTCTATTAACTTCCCACCCCCACCCCCAACCCCACCCCCGCTTCCTCAAAATAAATAGCTGTTTAATATTCAGTAAAGTGCAACTTCTGACAGCAATTATTGAAGAAGGAGGCTGGCGATGGCTGGGACATATGTTCCGGATGACTGACGATTCACTACCACAAATAGCACTAAGAAAGACGTCACAGGGGAACAGAAGTAAGGGTAGACCAAAGGAGATGTGGAGAAGAACAACAGAGAGGATGTTGAGCAATAGAGGGCTCAAATGGGCAAGAGCGGAAAAGAAGGGCAAAGGACAGGTATTTGTGAAAAACCCTTGAGGAAGCCCCATGTGCCTTGAGCACTTAAGGTTCAGAGAGAGAGAGAGAGAGAGAGAGAGAGAGAGAGATGGAAAGACAAACAACTTTGTTTCAAATATAGTACATTCTTGGTATCTCATACAAACAAGATGTACAGATAAGCAACTCTCAGTTTGGTAGAAGTAGCACATGAGCGTTTGCCTTCACCGCACAATGATAAGAAGTTCAGCGGAAAGAAAATGTGAGAACACGAAGGGGAGTTAACATCAAGTCAAAGGAATGAACACTAGGACTAGAGATAGCCTGCAATCCAATGAGAAGAAGATTAAAGTTAAAATAAATATACTTCTTCTTCTACTTTTCTTTCTTTTTTTCTTTCTTTTCTTCTTCTTTTTGTGAGTGACATTAGAGGCAAGCTCTAATGATCTCAAACTCATTTGATTTATTCTCATGATTTGCACACCCGGACAAGCAATTTCTCGAAATTCGTCCTTCTCCCACATCACAAAATCCGTGCTCTTGCCGGTCTTTTTTTTACTTATAAAGATGTGCAGGAAGAAGGGGGGAAAGCGGTAGTGAAATGAAAACCTATTAACAGAACGAAGACTCTTATTTAAATGAAAAAGTAACATCAGTACATAAGCGCAGAGGTTAAAGAGTTGCATTATTGTATGTAAAAGAAGTGGCTACGACAGCCACAGTACATTGCAGTAATCGGATCTATTGTCGGATTTACATGTCGTGAGGCCTTAAACTGCAATGTCGGATTTAGCATTGGTAGGTCTTAAGCTGTTATTTCTTTTCAAAGTTCAAAGTTCAAAATTCAGATTTCGGCTTCACTGCATTCGGGACAACGCCATATATACTCCGCCGCTTGCCGCAGCATCCACCCAAGAGTATGTTTGCTGATAGTTCCTGCCAAATGTTGGTTGTTTACGATGCATTTCCTGCCACACAGTTCGGATTTCCTGCCAGTAACTTTAATTCGTTCTAGCGCCAGCAATCTCTTCACACCTACATTGTTCTTCCATTACCGCTCTTAAGTTTTCCGCAGTCTGTCCAATACAGCCTCAGCAATGTCCCCCTTGTCCATTGTCAGTCTGCTATTTATTTTAGTCTGTCCAGCAAGTCTGTGTGCCACATCCAGTCGGACCTGATAATGACCACTGAACGTTTGTATCACAAAACAAGTGCAGATAGTATCACAATGAGCAGTTCAGATCTAGATTCTGAAATAACCAATGCTGTAGAACTTCATTTCTCTATACTTCGCTAAGGGGCTCTTCACGGGGGACCAAAGAGAATATGGATGGATGGAACTCTCTTCAGGTTTAAGAAAAGAAACATTCATTAATCTGTATAAAGAACTGCCACTTGCAGTCTGGAAGTACCAACGTTTAGAACAAACATTCATTCATTCATTCATTCATTCATTCATTCATTCATTCATTCATTTGCATGTCCCTTGCGGAACTTTGCCTCTCTAACAGCACTCCTGTAGGCCTCTCGGTTGTGAGCAAGATGGCCTGCTGCTGATGCATCCATTTGCAAATCATCAACGATGTCATGCAGCCATCTTCGTCTAGGTCTTCCTCTCTTTCTTTTCCCATTATGTACCCTTCCAAGACGGTCTTCTCTAGATTACCATGACATTTAATGTGTCCAAAATATATATGTTTTCTCTCTTTAATCCTCTTTACTAGCCAGCCTTCTTCAATATTAAGTTCTTGTAGTATGGATGTATTTGTTCTTTTTTTGTGTCCATGGTATTTGAAGAACTCTTCTGTAGCATTTACATTCAAAGGCATTTATGTGTTTCTCAGTTGTTTTGTTAAGTGTCCAGGTCTCACAGGCATATGTTGTGATGGGAAAGATGCATGCCCTTAAAAACCTTATTTTTGTAGTTCTGTCTGTTCCTCTCCACAGATTCTTTAGTTTTTTACTTTCTGAAGAGCGATAGATGCCCTCCTTTTAATTTAATTTTAATTTTAGAACAAACAGTAATTAAAAAAGGAGCAACAGAAAGATTTATAGCATATTCCAGTGTACGGGGAATTACTGGAGGAAAAGTGAATTGTTGACTCGGTGGTTTTCAACTTCCCAGGTCCTAGCCCTCCCTCTTGAACCCTGGCTACTGCCGGAATCCTCAGCGATATATTAAATCACACACCCCCCCCCCCAGATAATATTAGTTTCACTTCTATCTTAGTAATTACTGATATTTGAGATTACAAATTCCCCGCCAGGGAGTTACCTGCCTTCTCTCTGAGATCAGTGCTCTAACAGTTAAAAAATTAGCTGTATCTCAACATGTTGAAATCAGACATGGCACATTTGAGTGGCGCAGAGCAGAGTTTTGCAACAAGATATAACATAACAAATGCCTAATTAAAAACACATATTAGAAACAAAACACGAGTAAGGAATCCCTTTCAACAAAGATGTTTCATCCAGCGCCTACACTTCGTATACGCGCGCGCGCGCGCACACGCACACACACAAAGATGTAAAGCCCGCAAAATCAATGTGAAAGCTCCAAGGATATTTTATAAACAGCACCGACGTGTTTTTCAAGAATTTTTTAAAGCATTTATTTCAAAGTTGTTTAGTAAACAGCAAAAGTTAAATGCTTGCTCAAAGAAATGGAAAGAAAAGATTGCTAAAATCGCAAGTTTGTATGTTAAACGCAAACTAAACTTTTGTACAGAGATATTATGTTAAATTAAGCTTTAAACAATATCGCTTGTGTTTTGTTTAAATTTAATCACACACTTTAGGGGAACCGGCTAGCGTAGTGGTTAGAGCACTCGTTTAGCAACAGAGTGGTCGAGGGTTCGAATCCCCAGCTGAGCGGGACCTTTTTCCCCCACCAATGCTGCCCCAAGGTCGACCCAGCCTCGTAAAATAGGTACCAGAGAAAACCTGGGAAGGAAAGGCAGCGAGGAAAGGAACTGGCCTCCCCACCTCATATGCTGATGGCCCAAGCATAATGAGGTCTCTAGCGCTTCACATTCTCTACGGCATTTGCTATGGGGCTACCTTCACTTTTTTTTTTTACTATATCTGTGATAATGCAACAGTTTTCTCTCGTTCTTTTACCATTTTTTTTGGTAAGGTAGTAGCAGTATCTCTTTTGCGCTCAATTTGTAAAACCAGATTTCTCATGTCTGTCTCGTTGTCCATATTAATCCAAAACGATGTGTTCACACATTTTCTTAAGTCGCTGCTAAGTACGAGTTAATAACACGTTACTATCATTTTTCCCTCCAGTGCTAAAGACGTGTAAACTCGTTTCAAGTTTTCTTGATCGCTGCTACAGACAGTTATTCCCGTTTAATATCTGGGAAATCACAGCAGCCATTTTTAGCTCCATGTGACCTATTTTCTTGGTTTTTGTGCTTATAACTTTTGAATTCCATATGTTCTCAAGATTCTTGAAGATTGATGCTGCTTTTGCAATTCTGATCCTAACTTCCTTTCTAGTGTCACCATCCTGGTCTTTGTAGCTGCCAAGGTATGCAAATTGATTGACTTCTTCAATATCTATCCCTTCTATGTGTATTTTTCCATTCTGAGTGGCGAAGTGGTTAGTGCACTGGTCTCTCATGGCGAAGGTCGGGGGTTCGAATCCGGCCGGCGGCACCCCAGTCACCCAGCTGTAGAAATGGGTACCCGACTTCTTCTGGAGTTGGGGAAGGAAAAGGCAGCCAGGCGTGATACTGACCATATCACCCTCTAGTGTGCTGACAGGTGAAGGAAAATATGCACTAACACCATATCCCTATGTGCCTCTAAGGCATGACAGGGTTACCTTTACTTTTCTACTTATATATATATATATATATATATATATATATATATATATATATAATTAATCATTAAGCTTAAAACTACAGTATAATCAAAGCGTGATGTGGATTCAGCTCTCGCTTAAAGTGTTTTGGTTCCCGGGCATCCAATATAATGTTAGGCTGAATAAAGCAGCTTCATCACTTAGGTACCGTGGAAAGTCTTCTGAGAACCATTGTTAAATTTATTAATTCACCTGTGGCGTGGAGTGAAACTTGTAGCGGGCACGCATCGCCGCAATGAGACTATGGCACGCACTTCTGAATGTTGTGACTTGTACTATATTCTGTTCAAGAATGAAAGGTTTATGAGTCATTGGCTTTATATAAATGGATACCGCGGTAGCTTTTGAGGTTCCTTTTAATGGAACTGGAATTTGACCGCTACCCCTGCTACCGGGGACGCCGTAAATAGATTTTGCTTCGTTGTCCACAGAGAATGGAAAGATCTATGGAACACTGGCGTACATAAAACAAGATTAAAGAAAGAGAGGCTTATGCAATGATAGTTTTAGAAAGACTGATTAAAGTAAAGACAGAGAGTCATGGAAAGTCTGATAATGTCGTTGCGAGATGTTGGTCAACTTGCTCTAGACCGCATTATATTCAGGGAGGTAGTAAGCGGGATAACATTCTAGAAAGGACAGGTCACATGACACGAAAGAGAGTCATGGGTCGACTGCCTAACAAATGAGAACTATTCTGTAGGGGTATACAGAGTTTTGGGATTAAAATCTGTCAGGAGAATGTATGAAAAAAAAGGGAATTGCTTGCAGGTTAAAAAAGGTTTTCAAAGGACTATAACTATGAGGAATTACTCGCCCGTGGCAGACTATTCTGCACAGAGAGAAGTTTAATGACCTTTCTCAACTAAATAGATTTATGCAGTGTCCATAGATCTGTATAATTTCAAGGGATTTTTGCGTTGTCAAAATATCTGTACAGTGTCAGCGGATTTACGCAGTGTTCGTGCTTCCGTGAAGGATCGCGAGAGCTGTGAAATGTCAAAGATCTGTGAAGTTTAAATCTAAGAAGTTTTCTCTGCGATAAAATTGTAATAGAGAATTTTTCGATACCATGCTTAGAGTATATGCACAGACAAACTCCTTAAAGATACTTACTTACTGTTAGTCGAGAAATGGCATGCGATGAACATATAATAAGAACTAATATTTACTGTTAATAAACAATCCAGTTATTTCTGTCCTTGGCATTGTGTGGCATAGGGTGACTTAATGTAAGTACCTCTGTTTGTAGAGACTTCAGTGCCAGTTTGTCGCGTTATTTCCTAATGGCACGGACAAGGAACACCACTACAGCTTACACCTAGCACTTGGAGCAGGGAGATGTGGACAATCATGATAGCCAAGGCCAGTGGGCAGGGCAACAGATAGTGGGATAGATAGATTTCCCAATCGGCCATTGTTTCGGCTTTCTCCCATGATGTTTTTGTAATCAAGTGAGAGTCCTTCTACATTTTTTTTCTCTATTGTCTTGATGCAAGACCTGCATTTGTTTCTGTTTCCCTTTATATTTTATTCCTTACATCGTTTCTCTTGCAGTTTACACTTAAAGTTCATTGTTTTGATTATTTAAAATTTACTTATATTTCTCCTCCGTCCAAATAATCCAGATAATCATCTGGATAAAATGTGGATTCCAGCGAAGGCTGGTGAATTCTGAAATACTCGTTGAAGCAACACTGCACAGATACCAAAACAGAACGGAGACATCGAGTGATGACGAGGTTGGTGCATGGCCTTGGTCTGTGCTCCCGTTCCTAATGGAGGTATACTGATCATTTCAGAGATTACAATGCTCTATCTGGCTTTTCTTGGAATGAATGAAGGTAAGACGGCCAGGCTGGGCCTATATCACAGTGTGGGCAAATGTAATATAGGCGCGTTTCATATATAACACCACAAATAATGTATCACATCATTAATTCAGTTGAATTCAGTGCCCGTGGTCCCTCTGTTGATGTATAAACAAAGATTGTCCAGTCATTTCTGTCTTTGGCCTTGTTCTCTAAGTCACTCCATGTGAATCCCTCTGTTTTTAAACCTTCATTTTTATCCCTTCTCCGTGAATTATTTGATTTTCCATATTTTCACGTCACTTGAAGATTTCCACATCATGCCATTATTACTTTCCGTCTGTCTGTCTGTCTGTCCGCCCAGCCTGCACGCTTTTTCGTATGTCTGTTTATTTATACATACATTTTTCTTCTTTCAGTGACATAGAGTTGGAGTTCAGTATTGCAAAGACAACACACCAGATTTTTTTTTTCTGAGTTAGCGAAATAAGAATGAGACACCCAGCAAAACGTTCCACACACACACACACACAAAACATCTTAATACAAAGAAAGAGGAACGGAGAACAGGGGGCTGTCATCAGCGGATGAAACTAAAGCTAACCTTGGTCCACTGGGTCTGGGTTTTATTTGACAGAAATACATTTCTGACAGATTCCGGCATTTGTCACTTGTCATTTCTTTCGCGTTATTTCCCAGTCGGCCATTCTTTCCGCTTCTCCCCATGAGGTTTTTGTAGTCAAGTAGGAGACATTATAATCTTATTTCTCGTGTCTTGATATAAGACCGGCATTTGATTCTCCACGTTTTACTCTTTACAACACTGTGTAAAATATTTATATAAGAATGTTACCACTGTTTATTTTTATGTTACCACTGTTTATTTTTATGTTATCGTTGTTTATTTTTATGTTATCATTGTTTATTTTTATGTTATCATTGTTTATTTTTATGTTATCATTGTTTATTTTTATGTTATCATTGTTTATTTTTATGCTTCTTAAGTTGCTCGTTGGCTTTCAGTTGTTCCCCCCCCCCCCCGCCCCCCAACCTATGGTGTACAAATAGTACAAAACGGAAACTAAAATTAGAACAGCACCCACAAATCTTTTCCCCAGATCCAACTTTTCACTTAATATTGACGTCGCAGCAAACTACCAGGTTAACTAATCTTTTTTTTTTCTTCTTCGTGGATCGTAGAACACTGGGCATTACTTAAGGAAAAAAACCCACCAAAACTATAAATTTGATCCAGGAAAAGTAATTTGCCATCTTCATTAACGAAAACCAGACAGTCACAGGACACGACCATGACTGTGTGATAACCGAAAACAGTGTACAGACACATTGAAACATATAAAATACATAGGGAAAAAAATACTAAAAATTCAAGAATTAAACCACGAGATCAAAGTCACCATTGCTCTTTTGTGCTATTTTACAAGCACTACATCGTGAAAGAAGACAGTCTTGGAAGGGTACATAACGGGAAAAAGAAAGAGACTAAGGCGAAGATGGCTGCAAGACATCGTTGATGATCTGCGAATGGATGCATCAGCAGCAGGGCATCTTGCTTACAACCGAGATGCTTACAGGAGAGCTGTTAGGGAGGCAAAGTTCAGCAAGGGACATGCAAATGACTGACTGATCGACTGACATCGTGAAACATTCATAAGGGCCTTTCCTAACACAAACCATCTCAAGGATGCTCAAGGGCAAATATCTCGTGCAAGTCGTTAACTACGATAATCATTCTCTTCCACGACAAAAATGCTCCCCAACAGAAGAAAACATCTTAATCTTCTGCTAGAACACTCATATAACTTAATTAATGCATATCACTCAATAATTAGTTATAACACTTAATGACCCATACTCATAGATCACTATTATGATGCTTAACAGCCATTTACATATATCAAAATTCAATGCGCCGTTAAATGACAATAAAACAACAGACATAAATGAAAACATCACAATTTTTATGGGCTCACTGTGACAACTCGACACAAAGCAAAAAAAAAAAAACCCGTTATTTCATATTAATTTTCATGAACACATTAAAGAAAACTGCACTTCACTGCATAAAAAATGACACACACACAAAAGCGCTGTGACGTATTAATTACATATGAATCCTCGCTTCTCACTAATACTTTCTTAATTGTAAAAATTTCCAAGTACTAAAAGCAAGAAAAAGTTCTACTGACTACACAATGAAATTTCAAAACAAAAACTTACGCTAACATCACAATATATATATATATATACAACAAGTTACAAAAAGACTTACACTATATAATGGTTAAGAAAATTCCATATCTTCATCTGCCACTAATCCAACTTGACCCCGACACTCGCCACATTTTCTCTGATCCACCAATATTAGCATACAAACGGGAACCCAATCTTAAGAGCATCCTCGTCAATAGCCACCTGAAGCGGAACCTTGCATATGTTGGCACTAGAAAATGTAACCGCCCTCGCTGTTTTACCTGCCCTGTAGGCTGGGAAACGACAACGATCACCTTTCCCAAAACTATCCTCACTCTCCATGGAGGATTCACATGCGAGTCCCGCAAAGTGATATATGTCATTGTATGCAAAAGATGCAGGATAATTATATTGGTGAAACTGGCCTCAGATTAGGGGACCACATGCAGAAACACCTGCACGATATCATCCAGCATGCTTCGAATCCAGTCCTGAATCATTTCAATGGCCCCAACCACAGAGGCAAATCTGACTTTCTGGTAACAGCCATCAAACAATGTTACGCAGGACAGAAGGCGCCTAGCGCTTCAGAACCGCTACATTCAGGAATATGGGACGCTGGAACGACATGGTTTTAACTCGTTATTCAGCTACACCTAACATTCTCCTGTTCCACAATCCCTCCCCACTAAGTTCCACTTCCTTCTCACTTTACACATAGTTCAGAACCTCCTCACAGCACCACATTACAACCTCATCTACCCTAACTATAATCACAAAATGTATAAACGAGGAAAAAAAATAGAAACAGCTTTATTATTTAACTATTACACACTTGGGACGTTTTGGTATCACAGCTTTACTGCAGTGCTTTGTGTATAGTTTGTTCATACCTATACACTAATTATTGTGTGTAACTATAATCACATGCGAGTATTTCACCTTCTCTCGAGTAGATTACTGTTATATCACTCTCTCTCCCCTCTACGGTTTCCCCACCCCACCACCTTCAGTTACGACCCAAGTCATCTCAAGTTTCCATTTAAATACTCTCTACACTCCATTCATTCATTCATTCATTTGCATGTCCCTTGCGGAACTTTGCCTCCCAAACAGCACTCCTGTAGGCCTCTCGGTTGTGAGCAAGATGGCCTGCTGCTGTTGCATCCATTTCCAGATCGTCAACGATGTCTTGCAGCCATCTTCGTCTTGGTCTTCCTCTTTTTCTTTTTCCCATTATGTATCCTTCCAATAGGTCTTCTCTAAATTATCATGACGTTTAATGTGTCCAAAATATTTCAGTTTTCTCTCTTTAATCCTCTTCACTAACCAGCCTTCTTCTCTACACTCCACTATGCGCATTTCTGACACACAGCGTCGGACAAGCCACAGCTTCTTACAAGTTACAGCTAAGTGCACTATTCATTTTATTTTATTTTTTTCATCTCTCTATTTCTTTGTCCTGTGTGTTTTTGTATGATTAAGATTCACACCGAAACGGCACAACTGTGTACTCGTTAAGCAATAAAGCTGTTCCTAGTTTATACGTTTACACTACATAAGGTCGGCTCGGATATGTGTATACGTTTACACTACATAAGGTCAGCTCGGGTATGTGTATACGTTTACACTACATAAGGTGGGCTCGGGTATTTGGGACCATTGCAAAGAACAATCATTTTTCCACATCAAAATGTCAGAACACTTCAGCAACCACAAGCCTTATTATTCCACTATAACGCCCCCCCCCCCCCAAAAAAAAAACCCTTGCTACCCGGCCATCGCCTCGAACGAAAAAAACGACACTCACCAGTCTCAACTGCACACTACATACGTTCATGCTGGTCAGTCCCGTGACTACACACAAGGTTAAGCTTACCTTGACCTTCTGAATCGGCCATTTTCAGAAAGCCAGAACCTCTCACAAAGATGAAGAAAACACAATACTTTGGCAATATCAAAAGACATAACAACATACTGAAGACCATACTAGAAGGAAAGATGAAAGGGAAAAAAAACAAGAGGAAGACAGAGATGTAGATGGGAAGATAACATACGAGAATGGGCAGGACACAGCCTGACTGATACATCGTCAGGCGAAGGAGCGAGGGAACTGGAGATTCATTACCAACAACTTTAGTTTTTTGAAGAAGACACATGTAACAGCTGGGGAAAAAGAGACACATTTTATTAGAATTACTTGTATCAAGAGAACAGCAGCAGGGCATCTTGCTCACAACCGAGAGGCCTACAGGAGTGCTGTTTGGGAGACAAAGTTCCGCAAGGGACATGCAAATGAATGAAGGAATGAATGTATCAAGAGACACTATTTATGGGAAGTACTAGTAATAAGAAACTATGAATGGGAATTACTAAAAAATAAATAACTATATTTATTGGAGTTACTCGTAATAAGAGATTCTATGGGATTTACTGGTATTAACAACAGAAAGCTATGAGCAGTAATAGTAATAAGAGAATTTTTATGGGAGTTAACACTTTCTTTTTTCACGATGTTTTCAAGTCCAGCCCTTGTAATTGCATGCTCAACGAGTGTTTTTTATGCATAGTTTGACTGTCCTGTCTCAGACATTCCTAATTAGTCATCAAGATAAATTATAATATTGATAAGTTCTGAATGATTATAATTCTGATGACGAAAGTTCTCTGTTGAATTTTTCTGTAATCTTTACAGTTCTTTTATATGATCGTTAGGCTGACTTTCTCCCACTTCTGTTCTACGCTGTGGCGGCGACAAACAAGGCACTTTCATACAGCATCACGTTGTGACAGCGACAAATAAGGCATTTTCATACAGCATTGTTAACACGTTGTGTCCGCGACGATATTATCTTTCTCCGTTGGCACTTTTTAATTTATGAAGGCACGTTACTACTTTTTCTTTCTGTTCACTTCACATTTTAGAATGTCACTACGCGTGACACTATATGGTTGAACTCACATAGTCACTATAAAACTCAGATGGTTCGTCCCAGAATCACATTATAGTTCATCTTTAATGTTCACCAAACGAAACTCACAAGCATCAATTTGAGGCTTTTCCGAAAGCATTTTACACACAGTTCCATAAAATCTTCCACATTTCTTACACAGTACTAATAATCACTTTCTAACTTGAAACACATCTTCTGTCTGCCCTAAACCACTTCTGGTTCTAAACTACTTTTCTATCTCCTGAATATTTATTTCCTCTAATTGTCCATCTGTTCTATCTGTCGCTGCTTTCTTGCGAGGGGAAGTCACTAAGTAACTCGGAAATTGAAATATTTATCAGTGGCAGTTATCAGATAGTATTTAAATATATTCTCAGATAGTACCATCATCCACCTTTATAACAAGGGGCGCTGGGAGTACGTGCGCACGCACAGAGCAATAACATAACGGCTACCTAACTGTTAATGTGTACCAGGAAAGAAGAACAGAGAAGTGTAGTGCGATTTTTGTGGGCTAAAGGACATTCAGTTGAGTATATTCAGTTGGAAATGATTACAGTTTATGCTGAAAAAATGTTTATCACGTAAAGCGGTCTATAACTGGGTAAAAGAATTTTCTTAGGGATGCACCGAAATTGTTGACAAAGTCCGACTTGGCCGTCCTGTTCAGATTGCAACAGAAGCGACTGTGCAACATGTGAATGAGATTATCAGAGCTGATAGACGAGTAACATCTACCCTATAGTCCTAACTTAGCTCCAGGTGATTTTCACCTGTTTGGTCCATTGAAAAGCCACCTTGGCGGAAGAAGATTACCGAGTGACAAAGAGGTGGAAACTGAAGTAAAAAAAATTGTTCAGAAATCTGACTCCAGATTTTTACGCCATGGGTATTGCATCACTGATTACACGATGGGACAAATATATCAGTATTGGTGGCCATTACTTTGAGAAATAGGGGAATAATGTATGTTCAATGTGAGACGTGGACACTTAACAAAACAGCTTAGAAACACATAAATACATTTGAATGTAAATGCTACAGAAGAGTTCTTCAAATATCATGGACACAAAAAAGAACAAATATAACCATACTACAAGAACTTAATATTGAAGAAGGCTGGCTAGTAAAGAGGATTAAAGAGAGAAAACTTAAATATTTTGGACACATTAAACGTCATGATAGTCTTGGAGGGGTACATAATGGGAAAAAGAAAGAGAGGAAGACCACGGCGAAGATGGCTGCAACACATCGTTGAGGATCTGCAAATGGATGCATCAGCAGCAGGCCATCTTGCTCACAACCGAGAGGCCTACAGGAGTGCTGTTTGGGAGGCAAAGTTCCGCAAGGGACATTCAAATGAATGAATGAATGTAGGTTCAAAAATTTTAAGTTTTCAAATTACTGTCGCATTTGGTTTTATTTATTTATTTTTTTTGCAGCAGGCATTTGCGAGTTACTTAGTGACTTCCTCTCGTATTTATCTTCCTACTAGCTGATTACCCGGCGTTGCCCGGGTATTTGTTTATCCCAATCAATATAGTTCTATTCAGCTCCACAATCTTCTAGAAGGTTCTAAAATGTTCTATTCATGTCCACAACTTTCTAGAAGATTCTACAGAGTCTAGACGGTTCTACAGAGTTCTATTCTTTCTATTCGATTAAACATAAGCTTAATTGTCTTCAGGCCTGTCACCAATCAGCTTATCGACCCCGAACACTATGGATTCTACACTAATCTCGGTCAATTTGGACATTTTATTTTTCACTTCTTCTCACCTCATCCCCATACCGATGGCGGCTGAACTTGCGAGTGTCACTACTCATCTCAGAGACCCCGAAAACTATGGATTTGACACTAATATCGGTCGTTTTCGATTATTTTTAATGTCACCCTCATCCCATCTTAGCCCAAGGCTCCCATCCCATGCCGTGGAGAGCTGAACTTGGACTTAAACGGCATCGGGAGTGTCACTATTCATCTCAGCGACCCCGAAAACTGTGGATTCGACACATATCGTTCATTTCCGATTATTTTTACATGTCACCCCGACCCCTAGGGGTCATGGTGGTATCCTAGGAATGTCTTACCTGTCTATAAGTCTGTTGCGTCAAGTCCGTCTATTCAATTTTCTCCCGTGGATAAACATTTTTACCTGGTGTCAGCTGTTTGCGATACCTGTAGGGGATTTAGTCCATATCCTTTTACACTGTGTCCATCTGTCTGTCTCAGTATGCATTACTGTTGTCTGAGTAAATCCTTCTAGACCGAATTCAGCGTTCATGTATCTAGTATTTCTAAGTATCTACTTAAGGCTGTGGTATAATTCTAATACTGTGGGAGTGTTCCTGTTCCAGTGGTTCTCAAATTTTCCGTAATTTTTACCTACATTACACTGATCGATAATAATCATAAGTATAATAAAAATGGTAATAATAATAATAGTAACATTAATAACAATAATACTATCATAATATACAAGGGTATAATAATACTACAATCATAAGTTACAAGGCGCTGTGTTATAAAAATTCCAGAGAACTGGAACCTAAGTATGTTTTCCATTAGATCAAGCTCAGCAAGTTTCACCACCCAGGCTAGCATAAACATATGCAAGAAATATTTATACACGCCAATCGTTTGTTTGCATCATCACGTGACATGGACCTGTGTTCTGGTTTACAGTCGAGGGTCTGCCGGCTTAGACTGCCCATGGAAATTTAGTCATCATTTACACAAATCTCCCCGAAAAAAAACAACTGATGTCCGGTTGTTCTCAGAATAATGTTCTTCGTTTCAAAGAATCGATGTTGTGTAATAGCATATTCGGAGATAGATTTATGCTTTGTTAAGTTTGGAGGAGGGGCGTGGTGTATGTCAAGGAGTGTTGATGCATTAAGTTCAACGATGTTTATCTTTCTTTTCTACTTCTGTTTGTTTAAGACACCTGCGTCCAGGAAGATAAGACTTTTAAATAAACTCTCTGCTCAGCCTTTTCGTCAGTCTATCTCTCAGCTTGTCTATCCAGGCCGGCCAACATCAAGTAAAGGAATGATAACTGCGACTTTCCTGGCTGGCACGTGTCGTGTGGTTTACATCAGAGATTCCGGGGAAACTCGGGAAAAAATCGCAGGTTTTTGTCAGAAACCTGTGAACCTGTCGGGTGTGGCCAGGCCCTGAACTTCATTTCTTGACTTGCACTTCAAAAACGTTTTCACCTTTAATTTAAGTATTTTAATTTTTATTTTTAGTAAGAATTTACGTGAATAATTTAATTTTTTCATGTTTAAATCTTGCTCATGATTTTGTAACCATGTCTAAATTATAGAATTAGACGCAAACTGAACCAGAAGAAAAATTCAATAGCTATTTAATGAAGCATGATGATAAATATAGATTTGTATATTGCCTGAGAATCATTCTCTCTCTCTCTCCCCCCCCCCTCTCTCTCCTTACTTTTTTACTTCTCTTTTCCTCTCCCGTTCTCTCTATGACAGTATTTGGTCAAGGGTATCTAACCCTTGATATAGCTCTAAATTATTGTGTTAAGAGTTAGGCCAATGTTTTCTCTTTCAAAGTTCGTAGTTTCCAAGTCGTTTTGCATGTGGAAAGTAAGAGAGAAGAGGAAGGGTTGGACTGTTGAGGGGAAAAAATAGTGTAGTCCAGTCTGTGTTGAGAAATGTAGTGATGTTTAGCATGTAATAGTTGTTGGCCAGCTTGAATTCTTATGGTGCTATCCTAGTAACTTGACTAGATAGCAGCCCGGAATTATTTGTGTTGGAGTATGCATGTTTCTGAAAAATTGTTTCCATATATTTTCGTCGTCAGTCATCACCATCATCGAAAGAAATCAGGTGTGAGTGCCAATGTAATGAAGTCTTGATAGAAATATCCAACGTGCCAGTATGTGATCATCCTCGGCGTTCTGTAAAGAGTTATCATTGCAGGGAGTGTTTCGTCGTCTTCTCTCTGTACAGTCGTATTGTAGACAGCACAACAGACAACCAGCAGCATACAAACAGAAGCAATATAATATGTCAACTAGAAAATTACACCATTCATTTATTTACTGTGCGCAGTTATAAAGATACTTGGTATAAAGTAGAACGAATTCAAGAACAACGCAGAGATAAGACAGATGAGCAAACAACGACCTGTCTCATGGGTGATCAGAAAAAGAAGATGGACATATGTAGGCCATGTGATGAGAAGAAACAATCAGAGAATACCAAAACAAGCCATCAAGTGGAGCACAACAGGCCGAAGAAAAAGAGGTCGACCGCGTGAAACTCTAAAGAGGACATTGTTAAGAGAAGCCAGTTTAGTGGGCATAACATCCCTTGATGAAGTTGAAAGACTCACCGAGAACAGGAAAACTTGGCAAACAACTATACG
This sequence comes from Achatina immaculata, assembly GCA_009760885.1. Lineage (NCBI taxonomy): Eukaryota > Metazoa > Mollusca > Gastropoda > Stylommatophora > Achatinidae > Lissachatina > Lissachatina immaculata. Next base: position 60,034,204 of record CM019719.1, on the reverse strand, counting down.
AGCCCTATGTGGCGTTTAACGGCGCGGGAAGGATGTAAGATTAAGAAGTTATAAAGAGAATCCGTTTCATCTCTCCATTTGTCTCTCCCCCTCCTGTATTGAGCTCGTGGATATTAATGCAAAGCAAATGTTTTGTGATGTCGGTTTTGTTATTTCAGTTTAAATATGTCACTTTTAATTATGTTTGTTATATGCTGAAAATATTTATACTAAGTGACGTGACGCAGTCTGTCTGTCTGGAGCAGAATGAAAGCTGCAACTCTAAACCAGGAATCTTAGGCGGTCCTGCTTGTTGAGTTCTTCACTCTTTTCAAAAGAAGTTCCGACGTTTTTGTTCGTTCATTTTCTTTCTGTTTCTCGTAACATCTCTTCTGTTACTCTCTCATTCCAAATACGCCCAATACGTCAGGTAATGCTGCTAATTCATGTGGAATTAGATCTTATTATTCCCCCCGCCAAGCAACCGCGGTCAAATTTCTAAGAAAAGACTGTTCCAGTAACAATGGATTATAAAGCTATGCGTCTTCTAATTCGAAATCTTCTCTGGAAGCTCGCAATTTTTTTCCCTAATGATGGATTCAGAGTACTTTCCCCTTTTTTTCTTTCAAAACGGCTTGCTCGTATTAAAAAAAATTATAATGGCGCACCGTCTCAAGCTTGCTTTTGGGGGCATTAAAAAGTAATTTTAGACGGATGTGTATGATGCAGTTTTAAGAAAACACATAAACCTAACTCTAGCAGCAGTTTTACAGCCGTTACTATAACAGTTAAAAGAGTAATTTGTGTCATTTCTGCTGCAGCTGTGGGTAAGTGATGAGAAAAGTGATGAGAACGATTCGCTTGCAAAGAGACAACGAGACGCTGATGTCCTTTCTAGAGACATATATCTGGTTAAAGCTGCCTAGATGGAACGTACGAAACGTGGCATCTTTGTAATCACAATTGGGCCCAATGAAAAGGGGCTGTAGTCGGCGAGGCCTAGAGGGAGGGAAGGTAAAGGGACCCAGAGAGCCAGTTGCAAAGGGGGAACAAGGAGTTCAGATGAAAAACACCAGCTGAATTAGAAGCATCCTTATTACTTAACTCTAACAAATGTTCCTCTGTAGAGTAAAAAGATATTAAAATTATTAAATGTACATTATTTTTTTTATGAGCCCTCATTTCTATGTTTATTTTTGTCTGGTTTGGCCCATAGATACCTTAAGACTTATAACTATAAACCGCAGTAGATAAAACCAGGTTGGCTGAAATAGTTTTGCACGACTTTATCAACTTCTTTCCTGAAGCCCCGTTTAAGACAACATTTATGTATACACTACCACTGAAATAAGCTGTATTTCTGTAGTTCTCTCGTATTCTTAGTTTAATTTTCTTAGTTTAATTTTCTTAGTTTAATTTCGAGCTGCTAAATACAAGTAGACGTGGGAGTTGACGTTACCTTAGGTCCAAGCTGAGCTGCAAGTCGTGGATGTCGTTAGTCGAAGTACTGCCCTGTTCCACACATCGAAGCACGAAAGAACAACGTATGACAGAGCGTAACACAAAAACATAAAGAATGCTTAGCACACCGGGTTAGTTCGTAAAGAAACTAACGACAGCGATACTGGCATAATAATAGAGAAATTGAGAGAATTTACTGTTTTCTTGCAAGATGCCACATAGAAAAAAAATGGGTAATGATTGCTTGATCGATTATCTTCCTTGGAATTAGATGAACGAATGTATGCAAGATCCATAATATCACTTGCATATGCAGATTTATCGAGAATAAAATTGATTTCGAAGATTGCTGTCAGCGGACCCACCCTGTCATCAGGCTTGGCTAACCAGAGCTGACAAAGACCCTGTTCCACCTTTTCGTTGATACCCCCAAGCAACAGATCTAGCCTTGGCTACTGAGGCAGGCATTGCTACAGCTTCCGTGGTAGTGGAGCCTGCTAAAGAAGTATTCCACACCTCCGTGCCTTATAGCTCCCCTCAGAGACTGAGAAATGTACCCGCCATGACCCTCTCCCTGTCCGACATGGCGCTGTGCCTTAACATCCTTACCGCACTGGCTGCAAAGAACAACAACTTTCAGTTTCAGAGACACTGAAAAATAAGGTGAAAGAAAGCTAGATTTCATCACGTGAAAGCAGCTGTGTTGAAAAACAAAAAGAGAAATAGCACAGTCTGATAGCTGAAACGCTCTAGTAAATCCTAGAAATTAGTCATTTCTCGCGTAATGTCTTCATATATTTTAACATGCTGCAACACAACTCATGATGTCTCTTCATATATTTTAACATGCTGCAACAAAACTCATGATGTTTCTTCATATATTTTAACACACTACAACAATACTCATGGCGCAAGCACCTGGTTTTGACTTCTCGTTCATGTGAAGACATTTCAGTAGTGAGATCTATCTTCTTGGTCCAGTCAACAGCACCGGATAGAGTGTGATGTGGAACTTCTATACGTGCTTTTGATCAATACAAACACCACCTAGAAATGTTGGTATGGATGCATGTCCTGGGAGCTTTTGCAAATATTTTATTGCTGTAGATTTTATTTCCTTTACCACGAGTTTCTTACAATTTAAATTTAATCCTGGCTTTTTTTTTTTTGGACACGTCTGGTTGATTCGTACATGTTCGTGCCGTTTGATTGATGTGTCGCCGAGCTAAAAAAAAATTGTCCATACAATTTTAATCCTTTGTCCTTCGATAGTGATCAACTATTGTTCCAACACACTAGACTATGCAATCTAAGGGGGGAAAAGGTTGTTTATTCTCGGAACTCTGCAAAAAAAATGATTAATTGTTAAGTAGGTAAATCAGCACCGTTCATTGTGTTCTATGATTACAATAGTACATTAGCCAGAGAACGAGCTGTAAAACAACTCTTGAGATCCAGTTAATCAAGTTTGAACATCTAGCAATCGAGATTGGATTGGAAGTTTACAATGATTTCCATGATGCGTTCAAACTGTTTTAGGAACTAGCGATATTGATTTAGAGGTAATAATTGAATAGATGCAGTTTGAATTTAAAACAGAGATGGAGCCAGATAAAGTTATGAGCAAATCCCTAGTACATTGCTCACGTAAGATCTGTCACTGAGTCATACACTTTTAAAACAATATTTTTCTTTAGTAATCATGTTATAAAATGGAGCAACACTACGTTGCCATTACCACTTTAGAGGCTAGATCCCTGATCTAGTATCATTTTTTTTCCATTGTTTGCATTATTATTAACGTTTGCTCTCCTCCTTTTTTGTTCCACCTTCTCTCCCCCTCTCACCTTCTTCCTTTCTCTCCCCCCCCCCCCCCCAATCCTCTCTCTCTCTCTCGCACTCCTGGTTTGAAGATATTCTAAAGAAACTGATAAGCTCAGTGGTGCGTGGTTGACAAAACTAATCAGTGAGCAGTGTGTGGATGAAAGATCACCAGAAGAGTAGAAATGTGCGGACTGTGAGCTTAAAGTCTGATCACCAGAAGAGTAGAAATGTGCGGACTGCGAGCTTAAAGTCTAACACTCCTTACAGTTCAATTTTCTCACGAGGAATGTCTAAGGAATGGATTGAATGTTAGTACATACAGTATAATTTACAGACATAAGAACTGAACAGATCAGAAGGAACATTTCATTATGAACAGCGGTTGCTAGGTGACTTCATGAGCGTGTCAGCCTAACAGTCGTGAGACTATCGGCGAACCAGTAGCCTGATCGAAGAGAAGAGATCGTCGTGTACAACGTCCCCGCCCCCATATTTTGCTGACGTTGCGATATATTAACCAGCGGTTTCGACTCCAAAGAAACTGAAGGTCACAGGAGACCCAAAAAAAAAAAATCACAGATCCCTGAAAGTATTTTCAGTTTTTCACATGTAACATTATCAGGAACGGGCACTAGGTGACTGACCCACATTTTCGGTAGCCAGAGCTTTAAAGAAATGCCATTGGATGCTTTTTGGTCGCTTTTCGAAGCTACCTCATATTGCGTCAGATTATCCAGCGAAGTCAGCGAAGAAACTAAGAAAGCTGATTTGTCTATTGGGTCTTCCGTCAGCAACCTTCGGTTACGATTGGTGAAATTGTGAATTGAAATTTAGGTCTGTGGGAGATGGCAAGTGAGGTTTTTGATCCCGTGAACTGGTGAGAACGAAAGGCTGAAGATGTTAACGTAAATATGAGAAGTACAAGTGATAGTAAACACATCTCTCGGCTTGATCCATCAGTTCAGTGTGTGTAAAGTTTTGACTGAACGATAAATCAGTAATATGTAAGGAACAGATGAATCTGTTACTATGTCTGCTGGATAAAATCCACCGGCATCTGTCAGGCCGATGGGTAAATACACTTGATTTACAAGATTATCCTGATAGCCTTATCGGTTGTTATTGCTACCACCAAGTTACTGGCAAATGAAGTAGAGACAATGGATGTAGAAACAGCAGAAAAGGCCTCATGCTGGCTGTGGAGTATGCGAAACAAGCATTGGGAGCATAAGTAATTTCATTTGCCACAACCAATATCAGTCCTCCATAGCTAAATCGCTAAAAACGCGTGGCAACTGGAAGATCATGGGTTCGATCCCGGGACCGAAAGCAACAACTCACAAGACCTCTGGGAGTCATGACCCAGAGGGGCCCACCCCCCTTAGAGTGTCAGGAGTTTAAAGGGCCGAAACACTTGTCTGAGGGGGGGGGGGTACTTCCTCTGATGATCTGAGTTGTGTTGTTGTTCCGCTCTCTACGGTAGAGAGTTTCCTGCATATAATCATGACGTAAAAGCAAGAATAGAGAGACTGTGTTACCTGCACCAAGTAAGAAATATACATTTTAAATTTCTATTAAGAACATTATATGGCCGCAGATTCTCTAGGAGCATATTCTGTAACCAAAATCACTGAGTTGCGAAGCGTGGGAATGGCTAGGAACAGTTTCACAACATAAAATCATTGATTTCTAATAATTTAATGTCTTTAAAATTGGAAGTTTCAGTAAACGAAGCTCGGAAATTTACTAAAGTTTTTATGGAATACGCTTATCAAAATTCATAAAATCATTTCTCTGATGACGTTCCCAGGTACAAGGAAACAAAAGGTTCTTTAGATTTCCCAAGGTCACATCCGGTTCTTACTTCAGCAGTCTTCCTGGCTTTAGCTATGCTTAATAATGCCCTCCCTTGCAGGACAGTATGTCTGTTTTTGGCAGCGTTAATCTGTACAGCATAAACTCACACACCTGGAAGTGATTAACAAGGGTAAATTTGAAATTAATGAATCTTTTTAAAAAAGGCCTTAAATTTGGGTTACTAGTCGATAATTTGGTCTCACAGTGTGAATGGTATGCCTGTTCAGGAATGATCATTTTTTATCTGAAAATAGGCACATACAAGTTGTTTCGAGCAGTTATAAACGAATACGCACACACATACACACAGGAAAACACACCAGCTAAAGCAACCTATGGCGACTCGAAGAAACGATAGCTGCAACTTTGATGTTCACTGCCCCCTGGGCCACATTTTCACGTTTTACAAAATGTGAGGAGAAGTTCGGTGCGTGTAGACTGTTTCTCCAAAATTTGTAATAGATTTTCTGCACATGGCGACTTCACATTCATACGACAAATTCACTATCGTCTAATTTGTTTCTTGCCCTGTCTGTCTGTCTCATTTGACAAACAGATTTTCTGTAATGTGAATGTATGCAGCTCCAAGCATAACTTTAGATAGTAATAATATAACTTTAGATAGTAATATTATAGTGAAATGGTTCCCATAATTTTTCAGCCTGCTGCCCCTTTGTGTCCAAGGACACATCCATGGCATTACATACAAACCTATTTTACTGCTCAGCTGATTCTGTACCCCCCCCCCCCGTCCGTCCGTCCCTTCTCCCTCGCCACCTCTTCGATCTTCTCACCGATCTCGGTGGAGGAGAGGTAATGGGAGCAGCACCATCCACTTTGTAAGCACACAATAACAATACTATCACAGTCACTATCTCGTGAGGACCTTAGCGATGCTGTTACACTGTCAGGTATGGACGCCATGTTTATTATTTGTGTCCAAGTGTGTACATCTTGCTCAGTAAGTACATGGAATAAGCTGTCCGGCGCGTGGATAAAAGCAGTACAAACAGGGGGGGGGGGGGGAACACGATTTTCTAGTTTTAAAAATTACAAGTGAAACTTTTTTTATCAGTTTTGTGGTATATGTAGTGATTCGTAATTAGCTCACTGCAGCCGGTTCTAGTTAGAATCAATCGTCTTCATGTTGTTCATTAACACTGTTTCTTATTATCTGTAGTGCTTAATTGACTGTCATCGGTTCCAGATAAAATCTCTCATCATTATATATTCAACAAAAACCATTTAGAATCCGATATAATGTACCAAACCCCCCCTACTAGTCCTCGTTTCGTGGCTCGTGCCATGGCTTTGAGTTGTGCCAGCTGTTTATTTCTGGACTTCACTTTCTCTTCCGCTGGCCGGCCGGTGCTGTTCTTATTACAATATTAAGATTTAGTGTAAGAGCATAGTTAATAAGCACACAATCATACGCTCACACATAGGCACTGTTTTATTTATTTATCATAACTTTGTTTTAAAAGAAATTTCACACTCTATTATTATTTTTTTTTTTTGACATTATGATGAAGTCTGATATGAACACCATGTGACAAGTCATAAGGAAAAAAAGTATAAATCAACACCTGAACTATTAACAAATGTTGATGTATACTGAAGAGAGTGATGCATCCACGAACCTAAGCAAGGATAATGATGTTAACTTCTGTTGTTTAATACGCTCTTTAGATTCCGAATTTGATGTTCTCTGTTGTTTAAAACGCTTGCTAGATTCCAAATTTGATGTTCTCTGTTATTTAATATGCTCGATAGATTCCAAATGTGATATTCTCTGTTGTTTAATATGCTCGATAGATTCAAAATTTGATGTTCTATGTTGTTTAATACGCTCACTAGATTCAAAATTTGATGTTCTCTGTTATTTAATATGCTCGATAGATTCCAAATTTGATATTCTCTGTTGTTTCCAATCTTTTTTTTTGCTTTCCTTTTCCCCATGAGAGCCGGCCAAATGTCTTCCAGATATCTTTCTCTTGGTCTTACTGTCCTTCTTTTTCCCGTTAGTTTTCCATTGACTCTCAGGTTTTCTGACTTCCATATTCTAATGTCCTGTGTAAAGAATTTAGGCTGCATTTTTTCGTATGCTTTTTAAACGAATTTTCATTTCTCTGCTTAAAAAAAGAGATGACGCTATAAAAGTTAGTTCATGACTGAAATGAAAGCCACGATAACCAACAGAAACAGGTACTCTATTGCATACAGCTATGTGCTATTTTGAACAATAAGCAGAATTAAGAAATACCTGGTACGAAGTTTAACCTCGGCTAACATCGTCTTCAGAGATTTTTTTTTCTTATGTGACTAATACACAAACGTCCTCTTCGTATCTGTAGTAAGGAAATTTTGACGAGAGAGAGAGAGAGAGAGAGAGAGAGAGAGAGAGAGAGAGAGAACGACCGAACGAACGAAAATACTTTATTTTCAAAGGGTTAAGAATTGGGCACGCAGGCCCGTCTAACATTCTGGCCTTCATCACACAGCTTTCACTCAGTGATAGTAATTCAGCATTTATTAATGAGCATTTGTAATCATGAAGGCACAATTAAAAAATTACATAAATAAATCGTAAACTTATCTCTTGTCCATACACTCCACACTCTGATTTATGCAACAGCATAAAATAAACTTGCATTCTTATATTCATTCAAAACTAAAATGTATAGAAAAGCTGTTAAAAATTACAACAATCACACCATACTTTAAACTACACTATGCTTAGGGAGGCATATAGTCCATATCAAACAGACATTGACAAAGTTTGAAGTTATAAGAACGAATCATTGCTGGCGAGATTCTTCAGATGCCGCGCGTGGAGTGAAGCTCCTCCCGGCCAAAGAAGAAAATGCGGAAAAGCAATTAGGTTTGCGGTGTGGCGCCGATGTGAAAAGGTGATGGAAAGGATAAAGTGAAGCTTAATCGGTATGTCCAGTAGTATCGCGGCGAGAGCTACTCATACCACGGCGCCTCTGCTCTAGAGGTCGGCCACGTCAGATTTACACTCATACTGGTAAAATATGCCTAAACCGGCTTACACCAGGGATGAAACTTGATGGCTACGCATGTCACGGTACCTCCGCTCTAGAGGTAGGTCACGTTTTAAATACGCCCATACTGGGATAATATGCCTAAACCGGCTCAACCCAGGGGGTGGAAGTCACTAGTGGCGAGGATTCGTCCTCCTGGACAAAAGCTCCATCCTGATCACAACTAGGAAGGGTAGCGGCTGAAGTCGGAGACATTGGACCAGGGCAATCTAGATAATCAACCACCTGTCACCCGGCGGGGGTGTATGCGTATCATAATCACGCTGAGGTTTTCCGGTGAGAAAGTCCAATCTAGACTAAACTGGCGCAACGAAAACCACGGTGTACGCAATCCCGCTTCTGTGACCCATCAAGAATACAGGCTCAAGCCCTGTGATACTCTGAACCTCTTGTGGTCCTCTCGGGGATCTCGTGTGGTCCTTTCAGGGGACCACGGACCTATCGAGGACCACAGGCGTAAATTCAGTAGGATTATAAGGCGGTCTTGGTGGTAGAAGCAAAAAAAGAAGAAGATAAGAACGAATATTTCTTGTAAGTTTTACATAAGTTGGTAGGGCATTCCAAAGGTGGGCAGCTGAGTAAGAGAAGCTTTTTTTTCAAATATGTCAAACATTGGTTTTGGGAGAATACAATCGGTTAAGCGTTGACTGCGTTTTTGGGTTGGATTTGAACAACGACCATAGATAGGGTGGAGCATTGTGTGATAGACTTTTTTGAATTAACTTGGCCTTGTTGAAAAGAAATCTCTTCTTGAGGGGTAGAATATCAAGATGTTTGTCCTTATTTGTAATATGTGCTGCATGTTTGTCATCTATAAGCCTTGCTGCTCGTTTTTTGAAGTGAGTAAAGTCGTTTTCATGTTTGACATGGAACAACTATCCCAGACTGTGGAACAATAGTCTAAGTGTGTTTGTATTTGTGATACGTAGTATATTCTTCTGGTGTCTATGTGAAGAAAGTGTTTAATTTTAGAGAGAGAGAGAGAGAGAGAAAGAGAGAGAGAAAGAGAGAGAGAGAGAAGATTATATATGTAAAAGTTAGTAGCATTTCAGACACGAAACTGAGAATGAACAACACGGAAACTGGTTTAACATCTCCCTTTCTATTATCCGTTTACTGGAAGTCTGGAAAGCACCTGTTTTCTCATTTAAGTGACGGCGCTTCCAATCCTTCTTGTTGCACTGTAACGGAATGTATCAAAAGTAATATATTACAGGAAGATGCGGGCACTTTTTTTTAAAAGTTGATCTGGTGTACACCTATATAAACAGTGTGGTTTTAGTGGATGTTACATTACCCTGTATCACAATAACCTAGGGATGTGTAACTTGGCAGGATATACCCTTCAAAGTCTAAGAGGTAGGTAGAACCCTGTGTGAGACTGGAATGTAATCTCTTACATGTGGCATAACATAATCTCTTACATGTGGCATTAACTCTCTCGTGCCTGCTACCGTGTTACCCAACAGACGGCGCTGCTTGTCTTTGATGTGATTTACTTTTTCTACTACAGCTGTTCTGACATGATACCATATGGGGCATCCAATGCTCGACTTTCTCTTTTATGTCTGGTTTGATCAAATTCGATCCGTTTTTTTTTTATAAACTAAGAAAAAAATAGGAACAGCCTTATTACGAGGGGAAGTCACTAAGTAACTCGCAAATGCTTGTTACAAAGAACTAAATGCGACAGTAATTTGAAAACTGTTAATTTTTGAACCTACATTATTCCCCTATTTCTCAAAGTAATCGCCACCAACATTGATACATTTGTCCCATCGTGTAATCAGTGATGCAATACCCATGGCATAAAAATCGGGAGTCCGATTTCTGAACCATTTTTTTACTTGTTTCCACCTCTTCGTCACTCGAGAATCTTCTCCCGTCAAGGTGGTTTTTCAATGGACCAAACAGGTGAAAATCACTTGGAGCTAAGTCAGGACTATAGAGATGTATAAATGTTCAAGAACTTCCCAATTCAACTGGCTAACTTTCTCTTGGGTTAACTGAGACATATGTGGTCTGGCATTGTCATGAAGGATAAGCACACCTCTAGTCAGCAGACCAGGACGCTTTCTCCGAATTGCATCCTGTAGCATCGACAGAATTTCACAGTACGATACAGAGTTCACACTGTCACCATGCTTCTAGAACTTGGTTAACAATACTCCTTGATAATCCAAGAACACTGTCAGCATAACCTTCCCCGCAGGAGGCGTAATCTTGAGTTTTTGTCAACAATTTCGGTGCATCCCTGAATAAATTCTTTTACCCAGTTACAGGCCGCTTTACGTGATAAACACTTTTCAGCATAAACTGTAATCATTTCCTTATGAATGTCCTCTGGCCCACAAAAATCGCACTACACTTCTCTGTCCTTCTTTGATACACACTAACAGTTGGGTAGCCATTTTGTTATTGCTTTGCGCATGCGCACGTAATTCCCAGCGCCTCCTACATAGAACTGTTATAAGGTTGGATGATGGTACTATCTAAGGATATATTTAAATACTACCTGATAACTTTCACTGATAAAATATTTCAATTTGCGAGTTACTTAGTGACTTCCCCTCGTATTTAACGATAACATACTTGTGACGTTTCGGCGCGAGCCTTCTTCAAACAAAAACAAACAAGACGAAGAATCAGAGAGAGGAGACAAAGTATAGATTCACATCAAGCTTGTGTAAAGGAAATAACAAAAAAAAAAAAAAAAAAATAATGAAAAATTGTAACTGAATGAAAACTTATCTCAGTCCTTGTAAAGGCACAAAAGTATCGCTTGTGTGTATTCAGGAACATAAACAGTATGTGCCCCCTTACCAGGGTTATAACGCGTTCGTGCTGAAAGGTGCAAAATAGTGCATGGTTGAGTGTAGAAAATGTTAATAGACAAGGGATGCGCATAGAAGGAGCAGAGAATTATGCAAAGAACAGGGATGACTGGAGAGTCAATATCCGTGGACGATGCTCTTAAGGGAGTGGAAAGTGATATTTCATAGTAGATGATGATAGGGAATGGATAGGGAATTGTGATGTTTGATAGTAAATGATGGTATGGAAGGGATGATAGTCTGTTTAGGAGAAGGTGAAACGAATGATTATGGTTGTGGTAGAGGAGTAGCAATGTGATGATGTGTGAGGGTACTAAACTATGTGCAACAAGTGAGAATGAGTATGACTGGAAGATTATATGTAGCTAAATAACGAGTTCAAACCATGTGGTTCAAGCGTCCCATGGTCTTGAATGTAGTGGTCCTCAAGTGCTAAGCGGCTTGTGTCATCTGCATGACACTGTCTGATGCCGGTTACCAGAAAATCAGATATGCCTCTATGGTTGGTACCATTGAAATGATAAGGGACGGATTTCGAAGCATGCTGGGTGATATCGTACAGGTGTTTCTGTATGCAGTCCCCTGGTTTGAGGTCAGTTTCACCAATATAAGTTATCCTACATCTGTTGCATAAGATGGCATATATTACATTACGGGATTCGCACGTTAATTCCTCATGGAGAGTCAGGATAGTTTTAGGAAAAGTGATTGTTTTCGTTTCCCAAACTACAGGGCAGGTAACACGGCGAGGGTGGTTACATTTTCTGGTTCCAACATATGTAAGGTTTCGCTTTAAGTGGCTGTGGACGAGGACGTCCTTGAGATTTGGCTTATGCTTGTATGCTAATAGAGGTGGATCGGAGAAGATGTCACGGGTGTCAGAGTCGAATTGGATTAGTGGCAGATGACGATAAAGACTTTTCTTAACCATCTGATCTTGCGGGTGGAAAGGCAGTACTAACTTAACTATCAGGCTTTTTTTTTTCAAAATGCTTCCTTACGGTTTATTAGTTGGATGCGGTTGAAGGCTGCACGAAGGACATTTTCTGGGTAGCTGCGATGACGGACAAATTCTAATAAATTGTTGGACTGATCGATAAAGTCCGAGTTATCCTGACATATGCGGCGTAGACGGAGTAGTTGGGAGTACGGGATGGAGTTCTTACACGCTTCAGGATGGGAGGAGGTGTAGAGTAAAAGGTGTGACTGTCGATGGGCTTGTAAAAATGGAGGTAATAAGCCTGCTTGTGCCAGTAGATAATTTAATATATATAAAGTCCACAGACTTGTCGGAAATTTCATAAGTGAATTTTATGTTACTATTAAGTGAGTTACCTCGGCAGCTATATAGACCACATGGTTGACACCAGAAAAGAAGTTAGAACTGCCAAAACAGCATTGACCTTCAAGAATCTTGAGAACATATGGCATTCAAAAGTTATAAGCACAAAAATCAAGTTAAGACTATTCAATTCAGATGTAATATCCGCCTTCATTTAGGCATGTGAAGGCTGGAAAACAACTAAAGAGATTATACAAGAAATTAGACTCTTTCGAAAGCAAATGCGTAAGGAAAATACTCGGTATAAAGTGGAATGAATTCAAGAACAACGCAGAGATAAGATAAATGAGCAAACAACAACTTGTCTCATGGGTTATGGCGACTATTTTGTTTTGTCCCTGGTCCAGCTAAAAAAAAGCAGCGGGCTTGCAATACTTCTTTAGCTGACTCCACCATCATGGGGTCTATGGCGATTCCTGTCCCGTTAGCCAGGCATCGAAGGGATGGGACAGGGTCTTGGTCAGTTATGGCTCGACAACGCTGACGCCGGCATGTCAGCTGGGTCATTAATTGCCAAAATGGACAGTGTCCTCGTCGCCAACAGAATATAAAATAATAACACATTTATTGTGTCTATGATGAATAAAAAAATTATAGATCTCGGCATCAAGTGCTCTACAAACTTTCTTATCTAGACACCACTTTGTTACTCCCTTCACATCAAATCTATATGATTCCTTTTAGCTTTCTCAAATCAAGGTTCCTTTCGCGACAGATATCTCTTTGTGTGTCTTCTATTTTGGAGATACATAGGAGTAGCAAGTGGGAATTAGATTGCACATTCTAAACTTTTGAGTGTGGAGAGCCTAGCAGGGGAGTCAAAGAAATCGATGTCCCTTCAATTTAATGGAAATTTTATTCTTAACATCCGCTTTACAAGGAAATGTGATTAACTTCAAGATTGTATTGAATGATAGATTGAAGAATTAACTGTAAGCAAATTGCAGCAGTTATGATTGACGAAAACTGTAATGGATAGCTACAGCATGCAGCAGATGTTGTGCAAATTAATAACGTTATCAGTTATTTACAGATTTACAGAGTTTTCAGGTATCAATGAGATATTAAAGAATAAAAGAATATACTGACTGGTAAGGTAAAAGGTAAAATCTCCGTTTCCACGCCATTAAGGCATATTGGGAGTACGATGTTAGGCCCGTATTTTCCACGACCTTCGACACAAGAAAGTGATGTTGGTCAGTATCAAGACTGGCCGCACTTACCTTCCCACACTTCATTCGTACCCATTTTTAGAGCTTGTGTGGACCCCAGGGCCCTTTTGGTGTGGTAGTACAAGATAAAATCCCACTGCTGGGACTTGAACCTGATACCACTGGATTAGCAGACCGAGCGCCTAACCACTCAGCCAACCAGGCCGCTTTATCCTATTTGACTGGTAATACTGATTGGTAAGAAGAAACTGTAGAAGAAAGTAAGGGTTATCGGCCTGCTCCAGGTGGCCGAATATCTTACTCAGGCGTCCAGACTTTCCACATGTACGTCATATCCCACGCATATTTAGAAACGTGTAAAATCGCGTACGTTTTCCAGCACAAAAGATGGTTAAGATGCCTTTTTTTTTATGCCCAATCAGTCAGTCATTTGCATGTCCTTTGCGGAACTCCCTAACATCTCTCCTGTAGGCCTCTCGGTTGTAAGCAAGATGCCCTGCTGCTGATGCACCCTTTTACAGATTATATTAATCAAGATGTCTTGCAATCATCTTCCTCTCTTTCTTTTTCCCGTCATGTACCCTTCCAAGGCTGTCTTCTATAAATTATCAAGACGTTTTAGATGTGTCCTAAATATTTAAGTTTTCTCTCTTTAATCCTCTTTACTAGCCATCCTTCTTCAACATTAAGTTCTTGTAATGTGGATATATTTAATAAATGTTGACGCTCAAGCCTCACAGATAAAAGATGCACTTAAAATGTAGTTCTTCTACCCCTGTTACATTCTTCACATTCTTCTACCCCTGTTACATTCTTCACTTCTCTTTCGGAATGGTATAATCTGTGAAAATACCTTCCTAATATGTCTGCAATTCACGGGAAACGTTTAATCTATAGCTTTTCCCCCCGAGACTTCTACATACTCTTAGATGGACCTTATAAGAGGAGAGTGAAGCGAAACTCTGGAGGTGAATTAGGCTTGAAGGCCAATTAAACAAGGCGTGAGAATTCTAGAAGAAAAGCAGAGTAAAGGGCCAGGAAATAGTTTTGCACAACTTTACAAACTTCCACCATGTGGCCCTGTTCTTAAGCATATACATTTTAAAATAACAGAAATCTCCTGGGCATAATTTACAATTTCTCTTTCACTACTTCGTTTAAATTTCTTATTTCTTGACGAAGCAGAATTTTATTTTACAGGCATCTCGATGATGCTTTGTTCCCCCACCGTTATTGACCAATCTATCCAGCCATGTCCACAAGAGGACAACTAACTTTGCTTTTTCTTTTTTTTTTCCTAGTTCCCAGACTCTGACAAAGCCGCCCATTAATCTTTTGTTTCGTTAACTTGTTTTAACAGTTGTTTATACCATTCCCCCCCCCCCCGACTCCCCATTATATGAATAGGCTGCATCTCTCACCATCTCTGATTATCTTAGAATCTCTTTGCCTCTTTGTTAACCATTGTTTTCAATATTCTCGACGAAAATCAACAAATAAAACGACATTGTTCTCTTAATGCCCGCACACACGTCCTAATCTAAATGAGGAATTGTCGAGCATTCCTGCATATCTAGCCATGCAGAACTTCTCTATCAAAGACTGACGCCTCTGCGAGTCTGGGCAAACAGCTACATCCGTTATACATAACAGAAAAACATGAAAATGTAATAATCTTCAGAGCTGTTTTAAATGTTATTTCAATTTATTGCGAAACTTTTCGTTAATTGGGATTTTGAAAATTAGTGTAAAGGGAGCCTTTTAATGCCGCGTAACACTGAAATGTGTTTAGTAAACAACGCAGATAAGTAGCAGAGCTTTTTCTTCTTCTTCTTCTTCTTCTTCAGTTTTCCGAGCCATTAAGGCTCACTGCTGCAGATAAAGTTCGCCTCCATTCCTCTCTATTCCTAATCTTCTGTCTCCAGTTGTGACACCAATTTCTTTTATATCCTCTTCTATGCTGTCTTTATATCCCTGTCTTGTTCTGCCCCTTGGTCTTGTTTCCCTCATCTCTTGTGCGTACATCATTTTCGTTTCTCCGTTCTCTTCCATTCTTTCTACATGCTCCAGGCAGCGTAGTCTGTTCAGTTTCAAGACATTTATAATTGGTTGGGATTTAAATAAGCTGTTCAGTTCAGTGTTCTTTCTACCTCTCTACTCTCCACTGTTGGTATCCTTTATGGGCTCAAAGATTCTTCTTAGTAAGAAAGGATCTGCAGTTGCTGTTCATCTTTCTTTGTTGTACTCCAAGTTTCTGATCCATGCACAACAGCTGGTCTTATTAATTGTTGTGTACATTGTTATTTTAATTTTTTTGGGACAAGATTTTGGATCCTAACAGGTTTTGTCAAGGCAATATATATTTTATTCCTTATCTGTACTCTGCTTTTGATTTCCTCGCTTACTATGTTGCAGCTGTTGAAAGCTGTGCCTAAAGATTTGCATGTTTCTGTTTTCCTGTAGATATTCAATAGCTGGATAAAATACTCGTGTAGGAAGAAGTGGTCACAAGAAACTGACGCTGGATAATTCATGCTGGCAGAAAAAAAAGGTTTCATGTAGCACACGGTGGAGAAGATGTCGGGAACTGATATTTGAGCAGCTAAAGAGATGAGCACAGAGATTCAAAAATGAATAAAATATCTTAGAACAGAGAACGAAGCAAAAATTTAAGCTGTCTGTTGTGGTCAGTTGTTTTCTTTTGGAACAGGTGACTGTCACATGAGCTGAAACTCTATTACGCAACTCGTAGGTTCGGGTGTTACTGTGCCTGTCTGACACGAGTGAGAGAGTATTAAGTTCAGCATTGAAACTGAGATTGATTGAGATCTTCTGCTTCAGTCAAACCAGTTGTACCTGGCTCCTGGTGGTTCTTGGGAAAGAAAGCTGGTCCTGGGTGTTGTTGATCACAGCACCTTCAGTGTGGTGGGAGATCAAGTAAATTATGGATACTACCACAATATCATCTAAGATACTAAACCACATTATCTAGGATACTAATACCATATCTCCTAGGAAACTAACACCATGTCATCTAAGATATCAGCACCATATCATCTAAAATACTAACACTATATCAACTAAGATATTAACTCGATATCCCCTAGATTACTAACACTATATCTCCTGGGATACTACCACCTTATCTTCAAGGTGCCTCGTGTCTTCAGCCTTGCAGAGTTATCTTTATCTTATCTTTTTAGCAGCTGCATATTTTGTGAGTGAAAAGCTTTCAAGTGGCACTTCAGTCTGTGGATGAAGGAGATATTGTTGCATAGTTTATGTATGAACGAGTCTAGTAGCTCTGTTGTTTGCTGATGAGTGAGATCTTGTATGATGTGTGTTTACTCTGATAGATAATTTATTTGTTAGTTTTGTCCTTATTTTTGTAAATGTCGCAATTCGTCCTGCTCGTTTTTTTTTTTTTTTGCTTTATAACTTCTTTGGATGTTTCACACGAAACATGTTTGATGTTCCGATCAGAGCCGATCTTCAATGCATGTTTTGTGCTGCTTTCTGCCCTTTCCATCTGAATCTGAATCAACATATTCTTCTGAACAAAGTCCACCCGAAACTGTTTTGACAAATCTTTTGGCACCAACGTTTCATACAGCCTGGGAAACGATGTAGGAAAGTCTACTAAAATCACAAATAACTACAAAAGTCAAAGAAACAGCTCACCCATGTGTCACCGATCACGTCCTTGTCTTGCGTCATACAATGATAACAAACAAAATGGAACGAAAAGGTGATTGTGTTTCAAGTAAAAACTGGCATTCGAGGGGAAAGTGAAAACATCCTGCTGGTTGTTGCAGGGTTAGTAACGGACTCTTGACAGGAGGCGCAGAAGACAACCCACACCCTTTGGTGCAGGTAGTGAGAAAGCAAGAGAACTTTGCTTGGTATGAATGGATTTATATAACTAAAGTAACACGCTCTTAAAGTATAGTATTTCCTTTAATAAACGCCCCCGGCGCTTATTCACAATACTGTCATCGTGATTCGGCGTTTAAGAGGCCGGCGTCTCTTCAAGGCAGGTGTTTATTCGCAAAATGCCAATTATGGTTTTGCAGCATCCATATCAGCTTATACCTTACGTCTTTCCATAGAAAGTCAGAGGCGGTTTAGTGATCCGCGTCTTTTTTTTTTTTTAGACCCCGCGTTTATTTTATACCCGGCGTTTATTTCAAGCATGTGTTTATTCGAATAATGGCTCCGTTATCCAACCCCCCTCCCCTTTCCCCCCAAACCCATTTAATTGAGACAGGCGACTATTTCAGACTCGGCGTACTTCAGTACTTCAGTAGGTAACTCATCGTGGCTGACTGCAGAATTACTTATTAGCGTAAGAAACTATATACCTTCAAAATATTATTTGACAAAAACTAATATTGCTGAATATAGAATTAGCTGCTTAGGGAATCAGCTGGCCGTATTTAAATGTATTTTTTAGAGGATTAAGTGAACGTTATATGTTTTAGTAATTATTGTTATGCCGTGCATTTTCCTTCAACATGATCACAAAGTTCTGCAGCTTCAGTCTTTAGGTTTTAGTTAATAACCCTTACAATCACTTTTCGTGTTGTGACTTTGCTGTTGTTGCTGGTGTTGTTTTTGTTGGTGCTGCTGCTGTTGTTGTTTTAATGCGGAGGGTACGATCACCTGAATCAAAGGTGACACTGTTGCTTAGTCACTTTTGGTATGGAGTTATTAAGATCGACTTCCGCGGCAGCTGCCATCCAGAGACCCATCTGCACGAACGGATATATGGCACGTAAATTCAGGAAATTAGTGTATCTGGTTACACGGCGAGGAACACTAGATTACACTGTAAACAATGTCAATAATGAAAGATAAAATAGGATATTACCTGCAACTCGGCCTTCTAAACTGTACAGCCTTGCCCAGCTCACAGCAGATGAACAGATACAGCAGGTAAATACGATGCTGAGCACACTGGAGAGAGAGAGTTCCACCATTCTTTAGCAATGCGGTGATAAAAACGGATTTCTGCAGATCTAATGGTATATGTCTTGTAGTGTAGATAACATTCTGGAGACGTGTGTGACTATTTGTGTGGTGAAAACATGGAAATCTTCCATTGTGACATTAAGTGCTTCTAGTGACTTCTCCTTCTGAGGTGCATTCTAAGTTCAGTTAAAAGTATTGATGATTCTTCATTATTAATGTTAATATTTAACAGTTAATCTACATGTTAAGTAAGCAGATCTGTTATGTGTTCTAAAAATTGTTTACTGATTTTTTAAAATTAGACTTTACTCTCCTGTTTTTTCATTTTAGTAACACGCTTGCGAATTTTTTCAGTCCTTTTATTTTATTTCATTTTTTTTATACTGAAAATCTCTGCCCTTATGAAACTATTGTTTTTGTAACAGCCCTGTATGCTTCTTTTCCTTGCAATACGGTTTGATTTCTCTGTTAATCTCTCTATAAACTACTGCTGTTTTCGTAATGTATATGATATCTTCTGTTGTTCACTTTTCTGTATTTGTCTTGTGTTACTGGAACTAAGACTTCCGAAACTACATGAACTGTTTCTTCTAATACTTCCCGAATACACTATGAAATAGTATCTCCGTTTTCATATAGTGGCGTATGTCTGTTTCTTACTTCTGTACGGAATCCACATTTCGTTTCTTCTTCTCTTTCTAACTCATCTATTTATTCTTATCTTTGCTGTGATTGCCTTTGAACCTCGCTGTTACTAATCTGTGATCGCTACTGTACATAAAAAATGCAACTGTGAGAGGCAGTCAAGTCTTCTCAAAAATTCATTTGTGTGAGGGGGGACAACCGCATGAATAATCTTACAGGCAAAATACGAATGGAAATAAACACTGCAAAAGTATTTGCGCTATTTAATAATTGCACAGCTTTTTTTTAACGTGTAATAAATATTGATTTTTTAAAGTCATATTACGTCAATAAGGACTTTAATTCTAAACTGTCACGTGTTTTGTTTGTTTGTTTGTCTGTTTTTTGTAGATGACCATCCCCAACCCAGCGCATCACAGGTGGCGGATGGTGAAAGTCCTCCAGATATGGAGGATCCCTGTGAATAAGGAGGCGCGGACCAACTGGCGGTAGACTTAGAGAGCGAGGTGGGCTAGTAGGTGGCTCTACTACTCCTATAAAGTGCCTCAGGTGCTCAGTGAAGGGAATACCAGGCGGGTCAGAGGCGCCTTAAAACCTCTCGCTCCCGCTGCCTTGCGGGTAGGACAGGGAGTCCAAAGGCTAGCGGAGAGTCCGTACACAAACCGACAGAAGGCAACGGGAAACCACTGTTGTAATTCCCAAGAATAGTTATGCTTAAACAGAATAATCGATTCATCATGAACGACGTTAATGGATGTTCCTCTGGAACAGCCTCGTCCGGTAGGGCAGCTCACGAGCCACAGGTGAGGCCAGATCGTCATCAAGCTACTGGTGGCAAAACTAACAAGTTCAAAATAGCAACATGGAATGTTAGAACTTTATTCCAGGCTGGAAAATTAGAAAATGTAAAGATGGAAATGGAAAGGATGAAGATCAACATATTAGGAATGAGTGAAGTTAGATGGACAGGTGCAGGGAAGATAAACTCAGATAAATATACAATAATTTATTCAGGAAGTGAGAAACATGAACGAGGAGTAGGAATTATATTTGATGAACAAACGGCAAGGACAATTGTAGGATATTTGAACATCTCGGACCGAGTCCTGCTAGCCCAACTGAAAGGACAACCAATAAACATAAATATTATACAAGTGTACGCTCCAACATCTGAAAGCTCTGAAGAAGATGTACAGCTATTTTATAATGACATTGATTGAGATCTTCTGCTTCAGTCAAACCAGTTGTACCTGGCTCCTGGTGGTTCTTGGGAAAGAAAGCTGGTCCTGGGTGTTGTTGATCACAGCACCTTCAGTGTGGTGGGAGATCAAGTAAATTATGGATACTACCACCATATCATCTAAGATACTAAACCACATCATCTAGGATACTAATACCATATCTCCTAGGAAACTAACACCAAGTCATCTAAGATATCAGCACCATATCATCTAAGATACTAACACTATATCAACTAAGATATTAACTCGATATTCCCTAGATTACTAACACTATATCTCCTGGGATACTACCACCTTATCTTCAAGGTGCCTCGTGTCTTCAGCCTTGCAGAGTTATCTTTATCTTATCTTTTTAGCAGCTGCATATTTTGTGAGTGAAAAGCTTTCAAGTGGCACTTCAGTCTGTGGATGAAGGAGATATTGTTGCATAGTTTATGTATGAACGAGTCTAGTAGCTCTGTTGTTTGCTGATGAGTGAGATCTTGTATGATGTGTGTTTACTCTGATGGATAATTTATTTGTTAGTTTTGTCCTTATTTTTGTAAATGTCGCAATTCGTCCTGCTCGTTTTTTTTTTGCTTTATAACTTCTTTGGATGTTTCACACGAAACATGTTTGATGTTCCGATCAGAGCCGATCTTCAATGCATGTTTTGTGCTGCTTTCTGCCCTTTCCATCTGAATCTGAATCAACATATTCTTCTGAACAAAGTCCACCCGAAAC
Source organism: Achatina immaculata (assembly GCA_009760885.1). Taxonomy (NCBI): domain Eukaryota; kingdom Metazoa; phylum Mollusca; class Gastropoda; order Stylommatophora; family Achatinidae; genus Lissachatina; species Lissachatina immaculata. The sequence goes on along the minus strand of CM019719.1, from coordinate 60,013,090 downwards.
TGTTTTGACAAATCTTTTGGCACCAACGTTTCATACAGCCTGGGAAACGATGTAGGAAAGTCTACTAAAATCACAAATAACTACAAAAGTCAAAGAAACAGCTCACCCATGTGTCACCGATCACGTCCTTGTCTTGCGTCATACAATGATAACAAACAAAATGGAACGAAAAGGTGATTGTGTTTCAAGTAAAAACTGGCATTCGAGGGGAAAGTGAAAACATCCTGCTGGTTGTTGCAGGGTTAGTAACGGACTCTTGACAGGAGGCGCAGAAGACAACCCACACCCTTTGGTGCAGGTAGTGGGAAAGCAAGAGAACTTTGCTTGGTATGAATGGATTTATATAACTAAAGTAACACGCTCTTAAAGTATAGTATTTCCTTTAATAAACGCCCCCGGCGCTTATTCACAATACTGTCATCGTGATTCGGCGTTTAAGAGGCCGGCGTCTCTTCAAGGCAGGTGTTTATTCGCAAAATGCCAATTATGGTTTTGCAGCATCCATATCAGCTTATACCTTACGTCTTTCCATAGAAAGTCAGAGGCGGTTTAATGATCCGCGTCTTTTTTTTTTAGACCCCGCGTTTATTTTATACCCGGCGTTTATTTCAAGCATGTGTTTATTCGAATAATGGCTCCGTTATCCAACCCCCCTCCCCTTTCCCCCCAACCCGTTTAATTGAGACAGGCGACTATTTCAGACTTGGCGTACTTCAGTACTTCAGTAGGTAACTCATCGTGGCTGACTGCAGAATTACTTATTAGCGTAAGAAACTATATACCTTCAAAATATTATTTGACAAAAACTAATATTGCTGAATATAGAATTAGCTGCTTAGGGAATCAGCTGGCCGTATTTAAATGTATTTTTTAGAGGATTAAGTGAACGTTATATGTGTTTTAGTAATTATTGTTATGCCGTGCATTTTCCTTCAACATGATCACAAAGTTCTGCAGCTTCAGTCTTTAGGTTTTAGTTAATAACCCTTACAATCACTTTTCGTGCTGTGACTTTGCTGTTGTTGTTGTTGTTTTTGTTGTTGCTGCTGCTGTTGTTGTTTTAATGCGGAGGGTACGATCACCTGAATCAAAGGTGACACTGTTGCTTAGTCACTTTTGGTATGGAGTTATTAAGATCGACTTCCGCGGCAGCTGCCATCCAGAGACCCATCTGCACGAACGGATATATGGCACGTAAATTCAGGAAATTAGTGTATCTGGTTACACGGCGAGGAACACTAGATTACACTGTAAACAATGTCAATAATGAAAGATAAAATAGGATATTACCTGCAACTCGGCCTCCTAAACTATACAGCCTTGCCCAGCTCACAGCAGATGAACAGATACAGCAGGTGAATACGATGCTGAGCACACTGGAGAGAGAGTTCCACCATTCTTTAGCAATGCGGTGATAAAAACGGATTTCTGCAGATCTAATGGTATATGTCTTGTAGTGTAGATAACATTCTGGAGACGTGTGTGACTATTTGTGTGCTGAAAACATGGAAATCTTCCATTGTGACATTAAGTGCTTCTAGTGACTTCTCCTTCTGAGGTGCATTCTAAGTTCAGTTAAAAGTATTGATGATTCTTCATTATTAATGTTAATATTTAACAGTTAATCTACATGTTCAATAAGCAGATCTGTTATGTGTTCTGAAAATTGTTTACTGATTTTTAAAAATTAGACTTTACTCTCCAGTTTTTTCATTTTAGTAACACGCTTGCGAATTTTTTTCAGTCCTTTTATTTTATTTCATTTTTTTTATACTGAAAATCTCTGCCCCTATGAAACTATTGTTTTTGTAACAGCCCTGTATGCTTCTTTTCCTTGCAATACGGTTTGATTTCTCTGTTAATCTCTCTATAAACTACTGCTGTTTTCGTAATGTATATGATATCTTCTGTCGTTCACTTTTCTGTATTTGTCTTAAGTCTGCACAAAAATCATTGGAAGCAGCAGAAATGTGGTTTATTAGAAGAATGTTGCGAATCCCCTGGACAGCAAAAATAACTAATGAAGAATGTATGAGAAGAGCTGGAGAGACAAAAAACCTTGTGAAAAAGATAAGAGAGAGACAATGTACTTTCATAGGACATGCAATGAGAAGAGGGGGCATTGAAAATATTATAACAACAGGAAAAATAGAAGGAAGAAGATCAAGAGGAAGACCAAGAGAAATGATACTGGACAGTCTGACGGGATGGTGTGAGAGGAGATCACCAACTGAGCTGATGGCCTGCATGAAGGATCGGATACTCTGGAGAAGCATAATAGCCAACGCCAGTCGGCACGGCACATGATGATGATGATTTAAAAAAAGTATTTGTATTATTTCCGAACACAAATGATGGAATCTGTCTACTGGGATTTTCTGGAGTAATTTATTTAGTGAAAGACAGAAAATGTCTACACTTTCCGTGTGTCTAGTTACAAACACTAGACATACACGCAAATAAAAGCAGTAGTCCGGCGCCACGACCACTCGGGCTGGCCTGCAAATCACCCCCCCCCCCTCCAGCTGGCAGCCACTGTCAACAGTAGAACGTGGAAGCTCAGAGAAAAGTGCGCTCTATAGGACCTAGAAACTGCCCCATTCTCTCTACGCCCCTAAAATCTCTCTCACTCCCGTATTCTTCACTCTCATACACATACACGGTCTCTCATATTTGTGTGAGCCTGCCGAAAGAGACTCATTATGAGATATGAAAGACAATACCTTGCGAAATATAATTCTCATTTTTTTTAACAATGTTGTGCACTAAAACTGGCTAGAAACAAGTGATATAAAAAAAAATTACAGAACTACAGAAATTAGACTGTACATTTTGAAACGCCAATACAAATAAAATGCTTGACCGATACCCCCAAAAAGAAATATGGATGCTCAAATATAAAGTCTGTTACTTGCATATTTGCGCATAACGCCATAATCAGGCATACGTTAGCATACAGCACGTTATATAGCACTGTACACCGCCAATGGAAGTCGACGCAGAATCTCCAGAGTTCATGACTAGAGCTGAATCAGCAGAATTTTCAACTGATTTTAACACGCAAGAAAATTATTCGGAGCGTTGACCCTTTAAAACGCAAGTGACAAAACGTGTCGTCTGTACAGCATTTCAGTTCTTTCTCAGTAGGTGGAAGTTCTGGGGTTTGATAGAGTATTCGTTAAATAGAACTCTTGCTAGACTTCATGGCAGTTTTTTTTTTCATGACAGTTATAAACACTGACGAGTTCAGGAAGTACCTGCTAGCCGGTACAATGAGTATTTTGTAAAACATTCTGAAGTATTTGTTTTTTTTTGTTGTTGTTGCAGAAAGTAAGCATTACATGAATGGGTTACAAGGTACAGTTTTCCCAATAAGAACAAAACAGGATTTTTGCCGCCATTAATTTTCTCGTTACTCTTAGGTAACAACTTAGTGTTAGGTTACCTGGCCGGTGTCACCATGTGAATTTGGAATCCAGTACTGCACAAGGCAGTTATCCAATAGCTGCGCTACTTTCCTTTTTTTTTTTGGCTAATCGAGAGAGAGAGAGAGAGAGAGAGAGAGAGAGAGAGACTCTCATACAACTTTCACTCTGTTCCAGACATTCTACAAATATGCTGCTCATAATAACCAACATAACTAACATTGGAAAGCTGAGAGACATAAAATAAAATAAAATAAAACATTTACGTTTCGTTCTTATCCATGCACTCAGTACAGAAAGTAACTACATACATATATAAATGACTGTCTTCTTATATCTTATATCTTATATCCTTTCTGTGCCGTTAAACTTCACATAGGGCTCGCAAGGTAGTTCGCCACTTTTTCCTGTCTTCGGCGAGTCATTCAACCTCATCAAGGGATTTTAAGCCTGTTAATTTGGCCTCTCTTAACAGCATCCTCTTCAGAGTTTCACGTGGTCTGCCTCTTTTTCTTTGGCTTATCGTGTTCCATTTTATAGCTTGTTTTTGAGATTCTCTGACTGTTTCTTCTCATCACGTGACCAACATATGTCCATCTTCTTTTCCTGATCACCCATGAGACAGGTTGTTGTTTCCTCATCTGTCTTATCTCTGCATTGTTCTTGAATTTGTTCCACTTGATGCTGAGTATTTTTCATAGACGTTTGTTTTAAAAAGAGTCAAATTTATTGTCTATTTATTTAGTTGATTTCCAGCTTTCGCATGCATAAATGAGGGTGGATATTACATTTGAATTGAGTAGTTTTAACTTGGTTTTTGTGCTTATAACTTTTGAATGCCATATGTTCTCAAGATTCTTGAAGATCAATACTGCTTTTGCAATTCTAATTCTAACTTCCTTTCTGTTGTCACCATCCTGGTCTATGTAGCTGTCAAGGTATGCAAATTGACTGACTTCTTCAATATCTGTTCCTTCTATGTGAATTTTTCCATTTTGATTAATGGGAATTTTCATTATTGTTGTTTTGTCCTTGTTAATTTCAAGCCCTATTGTGCTAGCCAGTGAAGTCAGGCTACCAAAAAAAAATTCTATATATTCGGAATAAACAGTTAGCTGAATTCGGTGTCTGTAAGAGCAGTCTAAAATAACTTAAATTTTATGAATCATGGTGGCATGTAATCGACATCAAACAGATACTGAAAAAGTTTGTAGTTGTAGGAAGGGGTACAGTTTATATTTTTCTTTTTTTTATACAAGATGGGAGGGTATTCCAAAGATGAGCAGCAGAATAAATAAAGCTTTTCTTGTGAAGATCAAGTCCAAGTTTTGGAAGACGTATGTCGTTTAAGCGTTGGCTACACTTTGGGCTAACATGTTCCATAGAAAATGTGGGGCATGCCTTGAAAGAATTTGATGTACCAATTTTACTTTGTGGAAAACGAATCTATTCTTAAGAGGAAGTATTTTGATACGTTTGTGCTGGTTAGTTGTTTGTGCTTCATCTTTGTTGGTAATAAGCTTTACTGCTCGCCTTTGAAGTGAGTAAAGCCTCTTTGTGATTGGCACTGAGCAACCATCCCAGACTGTTTAAATAGTCTAAATGTGTTTGTATGTGTGATATATAGTATGTCTCCCTTGTGTCTTTATCGATGAAGTACTTAATTTTGGCTAACTGATATACTTTTTTGCGCTATGAGTGTTGTTACAGACAGACAGACAGACAGACAGACAGATAGATAGATAGATAGATAGATAGATAGATAGATAGATAGATAGATAGATAGATAGATAGATAGATAGATAGATAGCGAAATCAGATATAAAAATAACTGCCACAATTACGTACATTAAAGTACATAAATAATTTCGCTTGTCGCGGCCAACACCAGTCCTCCGTGGCTAAATGGCTAAAGACGCACTTCAAAAGTGCAGTGCCAACTCAATCGCGGGACAAAAAAAAAAAAACTCACAAGACCTCAGGGAGTCATGACCCAGAGGGGCCCGCCCTCCTTAGAGTGTCAGGAGTTTAATAGGGCCGAAACACTTGTCTGAGGGGGGGGGGGTACTTCCTCTGATGATCTGAAGGAGTTGTGTTGTTGTTCCGCTCTCTATAGTAAAGAGTTTTCTGCATACTGCATACGTGTTATGTTTATTTAAAAAGTCATGAAAATTATGTTGTGAAAAATGTAAGGAAAAAAAAAACGAAAAAAAAATGAACAAATGGGTAAGCTAATCATCATCATGCTGCTCATTTCCCCTCCAACGGTCTTTAATCGTATTGTTAAAACTAGTGCTGCTCCTTTGAACAACAACAACAACAAATGGCAGCTAAACAAATGCAGATAAAATAGAGACAGAGACATGAAAACATGTCATATAGGCAAACCAAATGAAAATATGTCATATAGGCAAAACAAAACATGAAAATATGTCATATGGGAAAAACCCCATAAGAACATGTCATATAGACAGGCCGAAACATTAGGCCATATTCCATATGTCAAAACATAGAGCATGTCACACATGCATTTCACAATATTAGAATATGTCACACAAACAGGTCACCACAGACCACAGCACTAGAACATGTCACACGCACACACACACAAAGCACCTCTATAGAACAGGTCATAAGCTCATGTTGCAAAATTAAATCATATCACACAGACATGCTAAAATACGAGTATTAAATCGTGTCACACAGACATACCAAAATACGAGTATTAAATCGTGTCACACAGACATACCAAAATACGAGTATTAAATCATGTCACACAGACATACCAAAATACGAGTATTAAATCATGTCACACAGACATGCCGAAATACGAGTGTTAGATCAGACAACGCAAAAAATTAGAGAAGGTTCACAGTTAATCTCCATCTCAGATCTTCACCTAGATGTCACATTCAGGTTTGGGAGTGACACAGAAATCTGCGCGGCTTATCGAAACGAACAGGGTGGGTTTTATCCTCTACAGCTGATAAGAGTTCTCACCAAATGGTACGGAGTACGTGCGTGCACCTCTGCCGAGATCTACCTTCCGAGAGGGAATGGCGTCCTGTATCTTGACTTCTAGAAAGCAGCGATGTAGATAATAATGTTTTAACATTAACGCTCAGTTGTTTCATATGAAACAGATATGCGTCGTCTACTGTCAGCTCATGTTCAGAAAAACAAAGAAATAATATTTCAGGAATATGGTGTTTAATGAATGTAAGTATATGGATGGACTGTGTAGATTGATTTATATAAGAGAGATGAATGACAGGTGCTGGGCGGGAACATGGTAAATATCTTATTTTCAGTTTACCCACAGTTCATTCCATCTTTGAAGTCAAGTGCCCTTTGCCATTCTGTTTGAGATCTTGTCTAGCGAGTGACAGTTGCGATACTTGAGAAAGGTAATATATTCTGAGCGCGGCCGAGGATTTTAAAATTACATACAAAAAAGAGGAGCAGCAAACATGGGCGAAAAAACAGGAGATTCGAGGAAGATATTTTCTGTGTGCATCGAAGCTGAGAATATCTTGCTAATTTAGTTATTAATTCCACGGAGACTGCGATGTCAAGTGTGTGAAGCAGTTTCTAAGAGTCAAGAGTACTTTGTCCCTGTTCTTCATTCTTAGACAACAGAAACGCGTGATCAGCTTCTTTCTGTCAGTTTATTTCGTTTATTCTTATTAATAAAAAAAACCCAGAAATCAGCGTATCTTTTTATCTCGTTCCCTGCTATTCCCAGTATCTCACATTACTTCGTAAATGCTTCTTTCAATTTCTATGGCTGTATCGCTACTCCATGCAAGAATAGATATCCTGGCAGTGGTTTAAAGCAAAATATTAGCTTTGACGAGCCAAGATTTCATACATAATGTGTTACACTCTTCCTCGTCCATCATCATCATCATCATCATCATCATTGATATCATCATCGTCTCATCATCATGAAGAATGTACTTGGACGATAATCGACTAAAGCGGTCACTGCCTGTCATATCTTCGCAGAGAGGTCATGAATTCACTCCTCTTGTCACAGTATAAGGCCAGCTTTCGCAGGCTGTCGCATCTGTGTCGCTGGTTGTTCATTTCGATTTGTACTTTTTTTCCCAACTTGTCTTTGGTCGGTTTCTTTTCCTCTTTCACCCCCCCCCCCCCCCACCCCTGTCCTTCCAACGGCTGTTTTAGTGACGTTGCTGGTTTGTTTTCTGAAGTACACGACCAATCCATTTCCAGCGTCTTTTTGCTATAATTACGTTCCTGTCTTTTTGTTTGATTGTAGAAAGTAAATCTCTTTATTATTTTTTTGGGGGGGGGGTAGGGAGCGGGGGGGGGGGGGGTGTGGGGATGCTGGCTGTACAAATATTAATCAAGAATCTTTCTGATGCAGGCTGTGTGGAATTAGGATAATTTGGGCACGTCCTTGTCAGTCGATCTTCGACATTCTGCTCTGACAATCTGCTCTGTACCAAAGCTGGCTCCGTACCGTTAGATGGCACACAGCTTTACAGACCTGTTTTATTTTAGTTCTAATAATTTTATAGTGCAAACTTGCTATAATTAGTCCTAAGTTTCTTTCCTTGTTTTAGTTTGTGCTTAATTCATCTTGAAGTCACAAATTAGGAATGGTTACGTCAAAAAGATCGAAATAACTGCTAATATACAACTTTAATTTTAAAAAAAACGTTGCAAACGCGACAACTGTACAGTGAGAGTGTAATATTGATCATGATACTGTAATATTTAATATTACTTCAAAAGTTATGTGCAGCTTTATAGACAAGTACAAGGTGCATAATGAAAGCTTTCGTTGTTACATTTCAAGGAACTATAAACGGGACAGATGAGATCCTATTTAAATGATTACACGATCAGTGCCTACCTGCTCACCCCCCTTTTTCTACCTGTTTTATTGAATATCTATTTGCAGATGGTCATGGATAACTGGATACAGCGAACACAAAAAACAAAAAAAAACTAACTAATCTTAAGAACAGATTTCTGACAGTGATTACGGGTATTACAAAAGTAAATGTAAAACTCGGTTTTTTTTTCCATGATATATGGAAGAGATATGAAATTAGGGTTTAATTAGGGCGGCAGAGTTTTTGTATGATGAAGGTAGACCAGCAAAAACTCGACAGAGAAGGGTCATGTTGTATTCACTTCTGTCGCAGACATGAAGTCTGCATCCTTTTTTTTTTCAAGTATTTGAAATTAAATTGAGAACTCTGTTGATTCTTCATCACTATCATCCTGTGCCATCTCCTCAGAAAACGATTGAATGTAATGGTCCTCTAGCTGTTGATTCCCATTTTATCTAAAATCTATCAGCATGTTTCTCATTGTCTGATCACGAGATATGTAATTAATGTGGGAAAACGTCGCATTTCTAACGCAGTATTCGTATAAACAGTAGATTGAAAGACAGAGAAATAAATGGCAATGAGAGAAGATTAACCAATAATTTAAAGTTTGAAGGAAACTACACCGTAAAGTCACTATCTCATACAAATCTCATTACGCCTAACCGGTGATGTGATAGAAATTGACGTTTTTCCTGTCGTGATCAAAGTCTAGCCGCTTTTTTTCCTGTGCACATTTTTCCCATGATTTATAACAACTCGGCTGTATCAAAGACGTAGTAAAGATATGATCAAGCAAATTATGAGCACAGCTGCAAAATTTCTGTTGGCAGCAGCCGCTTCAAGGGCAGAATACGTACTGTGGATTTAATATGTAAAACATGTGAATATTAACAATTTCTTTTGTTACTGGCAACGATTTCATGCTTTCCTGTGCCGGTGGTCTCGGAAATACGGATCTAACACCGTATCCCCATGAAACCATAATGACACGACAACGGGGATTTTATCATCATTTTTTAACTGGCAACAATTCGCTTTCACTTTGTCTACGACGACCGTTCATCTTCCTATGGTTCCATCCATTATGGAGTAAAATCTACCGAAAATAATGTGTTGAAAGCTGCAACGTCTGCATCTTTTACCGCAATTTTTCAGTTGATCAGAACTACTTTTTTTTCACACAGACTGTAATACAACAAACACAATTCTAGTACTTCATTATGTCTTGATTCTTGAATCAGCAACACGGGACTTGGAACATGCACAGGCAACTTCGCTCACTGTTTAACTACAGAAGAGTACCAACGCTAATTGTCCCAGTCAACTGTTGCTTCTGGCAACCTCGAATTCTACCAGCCAGCCATCTTCTTTCCACTCTCCTCAGACCTCTATCCCGCATCTTCTCTTGATAATGTAAGATGACTGACCATAACTCATTCAGTCAGTCATTTGCGTGTCCTTTGCAGAACTTTGCCACACTAACAGCTCTCCTGTAGGCCTCTCGGTTGTAAGCAAGCTGCCCTGCTGCTGATGCATCCATTCGCAGATTATCAACGATGTTTTGTTACCGTCTTCGCCTTGGCGTGAACGATCACGCGAGGTTGACCGAGTGTACGACGGTGGGCGGAGAGTCATCGTTCACGTGATCCGGGGGTGGCAAGGTTATTTATATATTTCGAGGAAAGAGGGAAGAAAGGAGTTGAGTTAGAGGACAAGGCGGGTCACATCAGCCTTGTCCGTGTTGTGATTTATATGGAATACTTCGCCCCAGCCGTCCTCATATTGTGTGTTCATATATCTGTGTAACGTGCAGAATGTGCATGTTGAATTCACGATCATATGGAAAAATATCTCGGTGATTCATGATGATTATTATTCTATTGAATAGCATGTGTTGATGCCATAATTCTGTTATTTCATGTGGATATTCTATGTGTTTCAATATGTTTCTGGAGGTACGTATCCTGGCAGCAACAGTTGCATCAAGAGGTGCGGTAGCACTGGTGAGCTCGTGGAGAGGTGGAGAGAGCACAGTAAGGTCGCTGTGTGATATTAGTGCGTTAGCACATGTGGAACTTCATGTAGGGGAGAAGGAGAGTTCCGGGCAGCGGCAGCCAAGTGGTGAAGAAGTGCATATGCACATGGATTAATTTGTGGAGAGATAGATGCGTAGATTCGCAGCATTGGCTGGAGTATTCATAAATGCGGTGGCACTTGGAGCTGTATAATGTGTATTGTGAATTGGGGGAGAGGGAGGTCAGGATAACCAAGGCCCCAGTTATCTTGTTCTTTAGTTATGTTAGTTAAGAGTTATTGCCTTATACCGATATCATGCCTGTTAATATCTTATGATATGTGTTGAATGTTCTGTGTTATGTAATGTACCTGTGACTACCAGGAATCCATGTAGTCTGAGTAATAAAACGTTCATGTATTTAATGGCTGACTTGGTTATGTGTATGCTGGTGTATGTTGTGGTATATGTAACATGGTGCCAACTGGCATACACTATTTTGCGGAGGTGTAACCTGGGTTGTCGGTCGTAGGACACAGAGCCTGGCCACCCAGTACGGTAGTACATTAAGCCATGGAATTGCGGAAACAGCTGGGCTTTGGTCATATCCCACCTCAGTTCATCCCTAAATGTAACTTAAACAACCGCTAAGTTTACATTAGTCTTCCTCTCTTTCTTTTTCCCATTATGAACCCTTCCAAGATGGTCTTTTCTAAACTATCATGACGTTTAATGTGTCCAAAATATTGAAGTTTTTTTTCTGTTTAATCCATTTTACTAGCCAGCCTTCTTCAGTATTATGTTCTTGTAGTATGGATATATCTGTTCTTTTCTGTGTCCATGATACTTGAAGAACTCTTCTGTAGCAGCTGATCATAACTACAGACGGAATTGTCGCCGGAGCTACGGAGTTCGTGCTCTGCGGTGGACCTTTAAGACAGTGATCATTTAGGCTAACCCGTAAGAAAAGGAAAGTTTGGAGAGCAAAGCTTCGTCGTAATGTCCCGGCCACTAACCTACAAAGCTGCAGCTGACTACCAATGTCCTGATCTTCATATAACCTCCAAATAATGACATTTGACAGATGGCATCTATGATAAGAGTTTCTGGGTCTTGAAAGCGAGTATAAGTCTCTTTCCTTGTCTTTTTTTTATTATTCTAATGAAACGTGGAGCGATAATTAATTCTCGAAAAAAAATAATTTGCTTCTAATTTTAGAGCTCTTACGCTGCGGTTCTGGCCGGGGACCTCTTGGCGGATTTGCGTCAAGTTTTATGGAAAGCTGTCTTGGCTTTCCTCCTCAGAATATAAGAAATTACCCCAGTCATTTAAATGTTGATACGGCAGGAGCATGCCGGCTCTTTCTTCATCACACCTCTTTCAACATCTCGTTCCTCACGCTTCCACTCTATGTACAAAAAAAAAAAAAAAGATTTCTTTCATTATTTTTTTTTGTCTTCCCTTCTAATTTATTCTTTATTTTTGAAGAGGTTTTTCCTTCTTAATACAGGACCTTCTTTTAAGAAGAATTTCGTAAAATAAACTGTGCCCATCTTTGGCTCAGTGGTATAACACGTCCTAATACTTTTAATCTCTCCTCTACCCTTTTCCTAATTATCATGTTCCAGCTCACAACGTTTCTCAGCCTTTAGTATTGCTATGGACATTGCTGTGTTTATTCCATGAAGGCGGTTTTAGTTGCAACCATGTATTTGATGTTAAAATCACTGAGGAGATGTGGTGCAAGTAATTTGGAAGCATCGAGGCTTGCGCACGTTAAAGTGATGGAGCAATCTGGTTAGGATTACAAAGATGGTCGAGGTGATAGCGTGTTGTTTTCCCCTGCCTAGAAGGAAAGAGGGGGTGGGGGTTGCTCATCCTACAGGAGTCTGGGGGGGGGGGGGTCTATGTAATTCTCTTACCATTTGTTTCCTTCTTTCCCCTCGAGGAAGTGATTTGCTCACTGTTTGTTCGAGGAGGTGATTTGTTCACTGTTTGTTCGGGGAAGTGATTTGTTCATTGTTTGTTCGGGGAAGTGATTTGTTCATTGTTTGTTCCAGAAAGTGATTTGTTCATTGTTTGTTCCAGGAATGATTTGTTAACTGTTTGTTCGAGGAAGTGATTTGTTCACTGTTTGTTCCAGAAAGTGATTTGTTCATTGTTTGTTCCAGGAATGATTTGTTAACTGTTTGTTCGAGGAAGTGATTTGATCACTGTTTGTTCCAGGAAGTGATTTGTTCACTGTTTATTCCAGGAAGTGATTTGTTCACTGTTTATTCCAGGAAGTGATTTGTTCATTATTTTTTTCCAGGAAATGATTTGTTCACTGTTTTTTTTCCGGGAGGCGATTTGTTCACTATTTGTTTTAGGAAGTGATTTGTTCACCTTTTGTTCTAGGAAGTGATGGGAGAGAGAGAGAGAGAGAGAGAGAGAGAGAGAGAGAGAGAGAGAACATGATCAACAAAACAGTTTTTGTTTCTTCAAAAATGCCACTAAACTTAAACTATCAAAGCTGAGAAAATATACTGAGTTTGAAGAAATGCAAACTTAGATTATGTATACTGTTAAAAAAAGAAAGAAACGCAACAAATACGATGTTGCAATTTAAACTGATGTTTACTGATAAGACAAGGGGAAATTTCCTGAAACATTCACTTGGACATCAACTTCACGTACTGACCTAAGTTGTACTCAGCGGTTGATTCATGAGCACAGAAAAGCGACACTAGTCAAAACAGCATTTTTTTATAATAACTCATGACAGGTTTACGAGAATCCCGTGAAACTTACTGAACACAAAACTCACTGACCATGTTATTGAATGCCAATAAAAGATTGACGCTTCTCGAATCAATTCATTGGAAAATCCAATGCGCATATATCGCTCACCTCACTACAGAACAACGACCCACCATCACTGGACGTTTACAGACTGGACATTCACAAAGTGTAGTGGCCAGACAATTTAATGTAGTTAGAAGGACCATTAGCGACCTTTGAAGACGATTTCAAGAAACTGGCTCATTTGCAGTCCGGCCGCGAAGTGGAAGACCCATAGTCACAACTCCTGCCGAAGGCCGCTTCATACGACTGTGTCACCTCAGTAATCAATTTGCATCCGGTCTTCAGCAGTCCAGCAATGAAGCAGCCCGTCGAATTTCAGATCAAATGGTAAGGAACCGGCTGCACGACGCTGGTCTTTGGGCTAGAAGATCCTAAGAGATCCTGTTCTTACGAACCGGTATCCCCAGAACCGACTGCAGTGGGCGAACCAGCATCGTCAATGGACCGTTCGAATGACTGGAGAATGGTTTGGTTTAGCGATGAATCATTCTTTCTGCTCCAGCGACACAATAGACGGAGAAGAGTTTACCGCAGTTCCATGAGCGCTACGCCAAGAACTGCGTGGATGAGGGTCCTCCACGTGATGGTGGAGGTGTACTGGTGTGGGGGACGATCAACTTCATGGGAAGAAGGACGCCTGAATGCTCAACGATACACTGGTGAAATTCTTCGTTCTCACGTCCTTCCACTTCTGGCTTCAGCAGGGTCGATTTTTCAGCAGGATAATGCTCAATCTCATGTGGCGCAACTCACCACCCACTTCCTCGCTTACAACAACGTCCAGACCATTCCGTGTCCATCCATGTCATCAGATATGAACCCAATAGAACACTTATGGGATGAACTCAACAGACAAGTCCGCCAGCGAGATGTAGAACCAATCAGTCTCCGACAGTTGTCTCTTGCACTGCGGGAAAAGTGGGCAGCCATCCCACAACAACAGATCCAACGGTTAATCGGATCCATGTCAAGGAGATGTCGTTCTCTGATACAGGCCAGAGGAGGCCATACACCTTAATGAAACGGAGGCCTCAGTCGCAAAGATAAAAGTCCAAAACAAATTTAATGAACATCATTTCATTGCTAAAGTCTTAAAGTTTCTTCATGCTAAGATTGAAACACCAATTCCGTAAAATAAAATTTTGATACAAGTTTGAAATTTGGTGTCCATTACGACTGCAGTAGTGTTGCGTTTCTTTTTGAACAGTATATATTCATCGTTAAAACAGAGCACACGGAGCAAACCTTGGCAAGTTCTGAACTAAAAAACTTGATTTAGACTTAAGAACTGTTACCCGCCAAGTTGTGTTGAAATCTACGGGAAAGACTGTTTGCAGTTCAGATATTCTACATTTCATTCACCGAGATATCTTCAGCTTAATAACTGAAGAAAGAAAAAGTCGATAATCTGGAAAAGTACGTTTTATCGCTACGCCCGAACTGAAATCATCCTGGTGTAAATCTCCCGTTATGTCCAAACTGGCATCACTGATGCGGTACAGGAGGCTTTGCTAATCATTTCCGCCAAAAGTCACGTGTCTATCCTCTCTTTCATAGCAACGTCCTCGTATCTTTTATGCCTGGAATAGTCCTCAGCAAGCAGCAACTTCTGATTCAAGTAACATGAAAGGAGTAAAGCAGTCAGGATAGAAACTCACTTTTCAGCCGTACTTGTATCAGTTATAATGTAAATGAAACACTATCCCTGTATGCTACTAAATACAAAATCTTCATGCAGGGTACTTTCTGTTATGTTATTTTTATTTTCTGCCGTGTCAATCTTAAAGTGGAAAAAAAAAAGTTGTGGGCGCCTTTGCTTCTGTTTTTATTCAAATCTCAAACTACAAAATGGGTCAAAGTAGACAGTGCGTTGATTCCTAAAAGAAAACCAAGTCGGCGTATTTATTAAACAGTTGTTTTGTGGGCTTAGGTTTCTTAACGAATAGAGTTCAGGAGTAAATGGTCCTCGCAGGATAATAAAAACATAATGAAACTGGAAAGAGCATTTTGGAGAAACATTTAGCGTCTTAAGAATATGGCGACAATTTTATTTCTCTGGCGGGTGCCTTAAAGAGAGCCAGCTTGGTTGTCGAAAAATGATACGTCGTTTTGAAGAAATGCACGGCAAAGTGTTGCTTGTAGTCTACAAGCTGTAGGGAGAGAATTAGTGAGTAACTGAAGAGGAGAATAGAAGGATATGAAAAACTGAATTTTTTTTATCGTTAAAAATGGGACATTTAAGTTTGGCAGAAAGCAACAAGAGTATACAGAAATGAACAACACATAACAATCCAATATTTCAGCAGAAAGCCTTTTTGAAGGATCATAAACAAAAACAACACAACAGACAAAAACATGAAAAATTGATGAAAAATAGAGAGAGTTTTTTTTCATCCATTATTCGTGTTTTATAAAAATCTGTTACGTTTCTGAATTCGGTTCTTGAAAAAGTTCTTTTGACGAAATATTGGATTGTTGTATGTTCTTCCTTTGTATGCACTCATCTTGCTTTCTGTCATTCTTGTTTCTACCCAGTTATCTCACTTTTTCTATCTTTTTTTGTAAACCTGAACCATACACCTCCACCCACTCTCATTACTAGAACCAGTTTTAACGCAGTCGTAATTTCCTTTATGGCTTTTGAGCTTGGAATATTTCTTGAAACATATGACTATTAAGTGTGATTTGAAAAGTTTCTGCTATAATTTCAGCTTTTAGTCCATTATTTCCTTAATGAGCATAATATCTCTCTCTCTCTCTCTCTCTCTCTCTCTCTCTGAACCTTAAGTGCCCAGGGCACATGGGGCTTCCGCAAGGGTTTTCCACAAATGCCTGTCCTTCGCCTTTTTTTTCTGCTCTTGCCCAGGTGAGCCCTCTATTGCTCAACATCCTTTCTGTTGTTCTTCTCCATGTCTCTTTTGGTCTACCCTTATTTCTGCTCCCCTGTGGTGTCCATCTTAGTGCATAATATACTTAAATTTAAATTGAATCTAGATGGTTCAGGATGATTTGTTACATATGAGTAGAACCAATGCCGGCCTGTGGTTTGCACATTAGATAAGACTAACAGGGTTAAATACAAGGCTAACTATAAGGTTAATTACAAGGCTAACTACAAAGTTAACTACAAGGCTAACTACAAGGGTAACTAATCTGTATAAAACTGTGCTCATCACAGGTCACTACTCCGCTCCTCTGAAATCTGCATCTGTGGTATCTGCATGTTTGGCCGAATGCTTGTTCTTGTGCTTAGGGGATTGTTCTTGTGGTTAGAGGATTGTTCTTGTGGTTAGAGGATTGTTCTTGGGGTTAGAGGACTGTTCTTGTGGTTAGAGGATTGTTCTTGTGCTTAGGGGATTGTTCTTGTGGTTAGAGGATTGTTCTTGGGGTTAGAGGATTGTTCTTGTGGTTAGAAGATGTTTATTAATACTTGTACACTCCAGGACTTTTACTGTTCTGTGTTTTATCTGTGACTTTTTTGGGACATATTGCTTCTGAGTCAAAACATCGTAAAACTTTGTGGCAGCAACAGAACCCCCAAGTGAGCAAAAACCTTTTCTTTCACTAGAAAAGGAAGGTGCTGAGATCTAGTTACTCAGCCCAGGATTCCAGAGATTTGACTTGAAAGACTCTTAAGTTTCTGTGTCGTATCTGGTTTTTCTTTCGTTCGTTCCTTCTTGTAGAAATTTATTTTTTCTTTCTCGAAGGTCGTAGACAGATCTATTTGAGAGATTTCCGTGTTGCAGATTTTTCTAACAAAAAGTTTGGATCTCGAAATAGGAAATTCTTGTCACTTTCAAGAAGTTTTGCCCGCTATATATTTCGCAAATCCTTTAAATAACCCCCCCCCCTCCCCACACACACCACACCACACACACACATACAAATCTTACACCTGTTATTGCCAAATTTAATCTTTCAGTTTTTATATTAAAATGATTATCTGACCTGTCAGTCAGTGGAAAAAACGCAGGGAAAAGAAAGCAAAAATGAAGAGAAGTTTATTCGAATGGGTTGATCTGGTTGCAAGGGAAGCAACATAATTGGCTGGGAGCACCAGGAAACGCAGCAGAATGAATGAAGATACATGATCGCCCACGCCTTCTGGCGCAGCATACAATGCAGAAATATAATTTTACGAAGAACACACCATTTTCTCTCATTCCATGTTCTCTGTGTGCTTAGATATTGATTTTACAAAGACAATATCTGGCGATTTGTTTTTTCTGTCTGAAATTTTTAAGTGTCTGCTGTAAACTCTACATAACCAAGTAACACATCTCCCATACATACTCACATACTAGTTGCGAGAGCATAAATTTTATTCCATTCCCTTTTCAAGCTTATACCAGGTTTTACAACAAGGCAGCTGATATATGTATCAAGGAGGAAAAACTGGAAGAAGTGGAGAGTTTTGAATGTCTTGGATCACTAATAACAAATAATGGAGATACAATGAGGGAAACTAAAAGGAGGACATCTATCGCTCTTCATAAAGTAAAAAACTAAAGAATCTGTGGAGAGAAACAGACAGAACCACAAAAATAAGATTTTAAGGGCATGCATTTTTCCCATCGCAACATATGTCTGTGAGACCTGGACACTTAACAAAACAGCTGAGAAACACATAAATGCCCTTGAATGTAAATGCTACAGACGAGATCTTCAAATATCATGGACACAAAAAAAAAGAACAAATATATCCATACTACAAGAACTTAATATTGAAGAAGGCTGGCTAGTAAAGAGGATTAAGGAGAGAAAACGTAAATATTCTGGACACATTAAATGTCATGATAATCTAGAGAAGACCGTCTTGGAAGAGTACATAATGGGAAAAAGAAAGAGAGGAAGACCAAGGCGAAGATGGCTGCAAGACATCGTTGATGACCTGCAAAATGATGTATCAGCAGCAGGGTATCTTGCTCACAACTGAGAGGCCTACAGGAGAGCTGTTAGGGAGGCAGTTCTGCAAGGGACATGCAAATGAATGAATGAACAAGGTTTTACGGGTTTTTTACGTGTTTGAAGCATTGCGAGCGCAGCGATGTATGTGACAAGATTTTATTTGTGCTCATTTCTCTGTTTTCATTTCTTTTGTTTTTATGCTGGTTGATGCTTTTGTCCCTGGCCGCAACTTCACGAAACTAGTGTTATTCGTTCCTGTACTTGTTTCTCACTTGTTCGATAGAACAAACAACAAACTTCATGTTTTGGGACATAGAATAATAGACGAGCGAAAATGTGAAGCGGAAATGGTTATAAGAGTAACGATGATCATATGCACTGTCATCTTTGGAATGAAAAAGATTCTTTCTTTGAAACATATACCACATCATTGAAGTTGAAAGTTGTTTAACGGTTTGAAACTTCTCACTGCGCTATGATGTACTAACATGAACGCTGAAGTTGAGAGTTGTTTAACGGTTTAAGACTTCTCATTGCTTTATGATGTACTAACATGAACGCTGAAGTTGAGAGTTGTTTAACGGTTTGAGACTTCTCATTGCGCTATGATGTACTAACATGAACGCTGAAGTTGAGAGTTGTTTAACGGTTTGAGACTTCTCATTGCGCTATGATGTACTAACATGAACGCTGAAGTTGAGAGTTGTTTAACGGTTTAAGTCTTCTCATTGCGCTATGATGTACTAACAAGAACACTACACAACAAAATAAAATAGAATAGAAAAGAAAATCAAAACCATTGAAACGTAGATATACAGAAGAATGTGGGGCATTTTTCAAACACAGAGAGGAAAAATCAGTTTAATCAGTTAAAAAATAACGATTAAGATATATTGACCATATCAAAAAGATCTCGTCTTGTCTTCTGTCTATCTGGAACTGTGAACTGGTGTTCTTTGTACCCAATGCTTTAAAGATCCCATTAACTAGGATAGACCTGTTAATAGGCGTGCCAGCGGAGAGGTAGGACATGGTCTTGATCACCTCTGATAATCCAAACTTTACGCTAGCATGTCAGGTATGAGTCGCTGATTGCCAAAGGAACAGCATCTTCATCCTCGCGTATAAAAAGATTCAGTAAAATGATGAAAACCAAACCCGAAGGAAATGTTGAATTTAGAAAAAGAAAATAATAATAATAAATAGCAACAAAAAAAATAATAATAAAAAGCAAAAAAGACGACAAACATAGATGAGTGAAAAAATAAGATAAAGGTAATCCTGCCATGCCATAGAAGCACATAGGGGATTGGTATTAGTGCCCATATTTTCCAAGACCTGTCAGCACACTAGAGGGTGATTGTGGTCAGCATCACGCCTGGTAGAATTTTCTTCCCCAACTTCAGAAGAAGTCGGGTACCCATTTCTACAGCTGGGTGACTGGCGCGCCTCCGGCCGGATTCGAACCCCTGACCTTCGTCATGAGAGCCCAGTGCATTAACCACTTCGCTACTCAGACTAGATGAGTTGACAGTATCAAAATGTGGACGGGAATCGCCTTGGCTTGATTCATCGTGAAAGCGTGGGGCCGAAGACGCTGGAGATCCATTTTAGCCAGAATAAACCACGTGACTAGAATTATTCTATTTTTAAAACTTAGATAAAGCTCGTTTGAACGACTCATGGTAAGTTAAGACTTAACACAATAGAACCGCAATTCCTATGATCTTTTTTATCATTTGCGATAAGTGATAATTAGTTTTTATGCTACATTAGGTGTTAGGTGCTATATTATTATTTTGTTGTATTCGTCATTTTAGTATGCCATGATTCTATATTTTAGTTATATATTATCGTTCTGTGACATACGACATTTAAGTTATATAGTTTCGTCTTTAGTACTTGATTTTCAAGATTTATATTATATTATATTATATTATTATTATATTATATTATATGTTATAATATTTAATACTTGATAGTATGAATTAAGTAATATGATAAACCACGCGGAGCCGTTATTTGATGATCTTTGATAATTATCTGATGATCTCCTTATCTGATGATTTCCAAGATAATTCCTTAATGATCTGTGCCTCGCTGCTTGTTTTCGTTTACATTACAAAGAATTATTATTATTGCAAATAAAAGTGTAAGACATCCGTTCTTAAGTTAGAGCTGGATGACCACGACTTGTCAAGACCCTACCTTACATCTATGACGCTCTTCATAGAAAAGTCTGGCATAGCAAACTAGCGAACGAAGTATTTATCAATGCCTTTATCTTCCAGGTGGGGGCCTGCTTATAAGTATACACTGCAATTCCCTGAGATACATCTTTGCATCTTTCAGAACTATGGTTTTTTTTTCAAGAAGAATGTCTTTTTTCGCAAACTTCTGTAAAGAAAATGTAGCAACGTATGTGAGATCTTATATTGGTTTTTGTTTTAACTGTTTTCTGTGATAAATGTTCATGTAACAGTTTTGTTTAGAGAAAGAAAATAGCTTAAGAAATGACGAAAACGATAACAGCTTGCTTTTATTGTCGGGAAGAGGAACAATTCACCGGACTACATAAGATTTGAAACAGGATTAAGATATAATCCTCTTCTGATTTCATTTTTCTATGCTCAGCCGTTTAGACAAACAGGTAAGACGAGTTTTTTTTTTTTCGCAAATCCCTTCCCCATAGTTTTTTTTTTTTTCATGTTATTTTCCTGGAACCAGATTTGTCCTTTAAATCTGACTCTTTTCTGCTAAATCGTAGATTCTAATATGTTGTGATTGGATACAGTATGTTAAAAGAGGCAATTAGTCTTTAGAAGTTGTAGGGAAAAGGCGAGGGGAAAGATGTGCAAAGAGATATTATATTGTTCTTGTATTATATGCACGAAAGCAAGAAACGAAATTAATACAGTGATGTTATTTTTGTGTATTATAAACCCCAGGAAGAAGTTTTATGAATATGTGCTATTTCTGTATTTTCTGTTCGTAAACTTGAATAAGAACTTTATAAAGGGAAAAGGAGAAAGCAATGAAAATGTAATCTGAATGAGCTGCAATCATCAAGGACGAAAAAAAAAAGGTAGTTTGTGCCCCCTGCTCTAGAAAGAGAGACGCATTATAAGTTTCCTCATTTTCTTCTTTTTTTTACTGTCACGTTAGACCCGTCAGAACCCCGGGGTCGTGTAGGCACTGGGGTACATCAGCTCTCAGTTTTCCAGTTGCTCGGCTTTTTGGAAAGGGTGCGATCATTATCTTCAATCTTAAATCTCCACTGAAGATTTTTTTTTTCTGAAAAAAGATTGAGGTGGGAGTGAGTGATTTATAATCGTCAGGTTCATACGTGTGGGTGCATGCGAGAGAGAGATAGGGAAAGAGAGAGAGGGATAGAGGGAGATGGAGAGAGAGAGGGAGAGAGAGAGGGATAGAGAGAGAGGGGGGATAGAGAGAAAGAGAGGGAGAGGGATAGAGAGAGAGAGAGGTGTATGGTTCATTTTATAAAATCCTATAAATAGAGAGGAAAGTGGGTAGAAAGAAGAATGACAGAAAGTAATGTGAGCACATATAAATGAGGAACAGACTTTCTAATACCTCGGCCAAAAAAAAACAACGTTTTTTCAAGGATCACATACAAAAACAACATAATAGATCAACATACGAAAAATAGATGAAAGGTTAAACACTTAACTTTCTAATCTCATCATTGTAAGGAAGATGAGCACAGAATAAGTCAGGATAGACGTAAGTAAGCAAAAACGTGTTTTATATATATATATATATATATATATATATATAGAGAGAGAGAGAGAGAGAGAGCGAGAGAGGGGGGAGAAGGGAGAGATAGTTATAATTTCTGTATTATCGCCCATCGAAATAAGTTATTCTCGAAATAATCGTTATTAGCCGAGCCTATTTCGGGTTTGTCACGGAAGCCAGATAGCTTCATCTGAATCAGATGATTGTGCTCTAAAAATTGTCATCTATGATTTTACTGGAAACTACATTCATGCCCTAACAGGAAAATGCAGGTCAGAGTTTTCCGTTCATTTTCTCCTCTTCTGCTCATCTATTCTGGAATAATGACACATATTTCAAGCTATGTGTTGCCCATGGTCGGCCATCTTAGTTCCTGACAGAATTTCCTCATTTTGTTCAATCTTCTTTGGCTCTTTCTCAAGCTTAATTTGCTCTGCTATTATAATGTAGTCTCTTTACGTCTGTTCCTCGCTGTTCTAACATCCACTTGCACTATAATCTCGCTATTCGTACATCCGCTTCCACTATGAACTTGCTGTTCTAACATCCAATTCCACTATAACCTCGCTATTCCAGCATCCACTTCCACTAATAACCTGGCTATTCTAACATCCAATTCCACTATAACCTCGCTATTCCAGCATCCACTTCCACTAATAACCTGGCTATTCTAACATCCAATTCCATTATAACCTCGCTATTCTGACATCCACTTCCACAATAATCTCGCTATTCTAACATCAACTTCCACTATAACCTCGCTGTTCTAACATCCAATTCCACTATAACCTCATTATTCTAACATCCGCTTCCACTATAACCTCATTATTCTAACATCCAATTCCACTATAACCTCATTATTCTAACATCCAATTCCACTATAACCTCGCTATTCTAATATCCAATTCCACTATAACCTCGCTATTCTAACATCCAATTCTACTATAACCTCGCTGTTCTAACATCCACTTCCACTATAACCTCACTATTCTAACATCCAACCACTATAACCTCATTATTCTAACATCCAATTCCACTATAACCTCGCTATTCTAACATCCGCTTCCACTATAACCTCGCTGTTCTAACATCCAACTCCACTATAACCTCGCTGTTCTAACATCCACTTCCACTATTTGGTCAACTGTCACTCTGTGTAACTAAAGCCATGATGACATATAAAGCGCACATCGGGGAAGTAGTTGATTAAAGGTCGCTTGTCTGAAGATCCAGAGTGGATCCAAAAGCTTCCGGGCAGACTCTACAAACATCAACAGCTCAACCCAGTTAGCTGGGTGGTGGGGGGGGGGCATTTCCGACTGTTCCTGCCAGCGCCTTATGGGACAGGGGTGGGGGTCTTGGCCAGCTGTGGTTTGCAAGGCCTTGATAAACGTATTATCACTCACCTACAGCCACCTTTGCTCCCAAATCGTTTAACTATATTCTTTCTGCGAACAAGGGAGTGCCCATTGTATAATTTTGTTTTGGTTTTTATTGTAAATAGGGACGAAGGTGAGTACTTCAGAGGACTGGCTCATTTATCAAGGCCAGTGAGCAGAATTCTATTAAAGCTTTAAGTGTGCGTCTCTAAAACTGGAAGTTCCGTCAACTCCAATCAAACATTGGGAAAGTTGTGGGAGCTTACATCTGGGATCCACTCTGGAGAAGTTCACCCTAGCTGAGCCTCTGTGTGATATTTCAGCGTGGACTTCGTTTCATTGTTCCTGAATTCAAGACAAAACCATGACGTGTCTTTCGTTTCATTTCTTTTTGTCACTTCTACAACATGCTCTTGCTAGAGATAGAAACGGGAGTTATTGCACTTCAAGAAAAATACATTTTTTAGGGTACAACCAACATTATCTTGAGCGTTCTCATAGCTGAAATGTGGATATGGTTTCTGCACAGTGTTATTTATTCAACGGTTCGCTTAACTTAGCAAGAATTCAATATTAACTGCTAAGTGAGTTTTTTTTCTGGTTTTTATTGTGATCTCTCGATGCTTGTTTGTCGACAAAGGGTTAGGGTTAGTGTAAGCTGGGCTGAAGACAAAGGAGAAGAGAAATGAATTTTGTTGTTATTGTTGTTGTTGTTGTTGTTGTCGTTGAAAGATGTGAATGTACCAAACATATATAAAATCTTGGTGTAAAAGGGATAGGTTTTATGTTGAAGAAATATGTAAAGGTAACATTCCCGTTTCCACGCCATTAAGCCATATTGGGGAATACGGTGTTAGGCCCGTATTTTCCATGACCTTCGGCACATGAAAGTGTGTTGTGGTTAGTATCACGCCTGGCCGCTTTACCTTCCCAGATTTCTCTGGTAGGTATTTTTAGGGGCTGGAGGCCTTTTTGATGTGTGCTAGAAAAAAATCCCACTATGTGTACTAGAAAAAAATCCCACGATGTGTACTAGAAAAAAATCCCATGATGTGTACTAGAAAAAAATCCCACAATGTGTACTAGAAAAAAATCCCACAATGTGTACTAGAAAAAAATCCCACTGCTGGGACTGAACCCAGTACCACTGGATTAGTTAACCGAGCGGAAAAAATATGTAGAGGAAATAATCATACTGGAAATCTTTGAGCCTTGCACGAGCAGATCCTAGTGATGATGAAATTCACGGAGGCCACATGTCTCTCCGTCTGGATAGATAGATATATTAAATCGAAAACAGAAAAAAAAGAAAAACCTTATGTATGAGTATAGTTTTTTTTTTCTAACGCTTTAAGCCATCAGTGCTGAATAAAAAAAAATGTAAAATTCTAGTTTCCATGCCATTAAGCCATACTGGGGATCAATGCTGTATGACTATAAAAATTCATAAAGAAAGGACTTTTAGACGTAAAAGAAATAAAAATGACAAGAGAATTACCTGAGACTTGAACCATGCACTCTGGTAGGACGACCAGCCTTCTAGCGACCAGAGAACAGCGTATTAATAAGCTTCGCTATCTCGCACCCTGGTGTGTTCTGTTGACCTACTGCGCGGAAGACCACTTGTTTCCTGTTTGTAAACAGCAGGTACTATATCTTACCAGGATGCATTACTACGGGCAGCTTCTTAATTTGTATCCTGTGGAGGTAAAGATATAGGATAACAACATCACATTATAGGAAACACAGCTTCAGAAGTATGATATCACAATCTGAGAACTGCTGTTATATGCAGAATCTCAGCCTGAAAATTACTCAACATGTATATATAATGTGACAGCATGAAAACTACTCAAAAACTGTATATAACATCAGAATCTGAAATTACCAAATAGTTATGTCCCTTGGTGCACCGTGAAAAGAACTCAACAGTTACGTACACCGACGCACCAAGAACACTACTCAGAATTATACATAATACATATACATATACAAAATACATATACATAATACATATATATATATGTATATATATATATACTTCAAACTGAAAATTAGTTAACATTTATATATAACTCCATAAACTGAAAACTAGTTAACACTTTAACATAACTTCACAACCTGAAAACGAGTTAACAATTACATGTAACTCCACAACTTGAAAAAAAGTTAACAATTATATATAACCCCATAAATGGAAAACTAGTTAACACTTTAACATAACTCCACAACCTGAAAACTAGTTAACACTTTAACATAACTCCACAAACTGAAAACTAGTTAACACTTTAACATAACTCCACAACCTGAAAACTAGTTAACAATTATATGTAACTCCACAACTTGAAAAAAGTTAACAATTATATATAACCCCACAACCCGAAAACTAGTTAACACGTTAACATAACTCCACAACCTAAAAACTAGTTAACACTTTAACATAACTCCACAAACTGAAAACTAGTTAACACTTTAACATAACTCCAAAACCTGAAAATTAGTTAACACTTTAACATAACTCCACAATCTGAAAACTGGTTAACAGTTACATATAACTCCACAACCTGAAAACTAGTTAACAATTGTAGATAACTCCACAACCTGAAAACTGGTTAACATTTTAACATCATTCCACAACTTGAAAAGTAGTTAACAATTATACATAACTCCACAACCTGAAATTTAGTTAACATTTATATTTAGCTCCACAATCTGAAAACTAGTTAACAATTATATATAACTCCACAACCTGAAAACTAGTTAACACTTTATACATAACTCCACAACCTGAAATTTACCGAAGAATTATTTTCAATGTCTCAGTGTGCGAAAAGTACTACGTACAAGACAACTTGAAAACCATGTCACCTGCAGCGCTACAGTTGTTTAACCTAAAGCTACTTCAGATTTTCATGCCCTAAGGGAATAAACGCTGTATTGCAGTTTGCTGGAGACACTTTTAACCCATTGAAGATCACACAAGACTAAGTGGAAGAGATCTGACATCTACGAAGGACGAAGGACGGAGAAACTGCCAGCTAATGACAACAAATCGCCTGAGCAGTCATTTCTCTTTTAGTGCGCGGAGTTCTCGTTCAGTTTTTGTTTTTTTTGTTTCAAAAAGTTGGTTAACTTAATTTGCACAAAAGGCCTGAAAGCAGTGTCACCAGGAATGGCATTAAGACATCTCCCAGGGAAACGCTGATGAAATCACCGTCGTCTGAGAGAGAGGTGAACGTTCCTGTACTTTCAGTGATGATTCCAGACGTTTTTCTGACACATGAACTTTGACCTTCACAAAGTGATATGGGCTGCACTGGGGGTTCTTAATTTCGGGAACTTATACCTCCCGAGGGGTGGCTGTGTCACGGGAACTAAAAAATAGGAGTACAGCATTACATGTGACGGTCTTTCCTTTCTCAGCTCCAAGAGAGGTCAGGTATCAGGTTCCACATTGACTCTAGTCATGCTGTCATGTATTACTTCTAACGTTCAGACTTTTGTTTGTGCCTGCCGTGCTTCCATAATTCTGAAGCTTTAGTTCTTTCACGTTATGTCCTTAATGCTGAACTTTTATACAGTGTCTTGAATCACTAAACGTTGGGAGAGTTGTTCTCTGTGTGAGCACTGTATAAACATCAGCAAGTGTTTCAATTACGGTGAGCCTAATAGCTTCACGAATGTTACAGTTTTCTAACTCGACTTTTACGCTGCTTAATGCATGAGAAGGTGGTATTTATACATTAATCAAGGTAGACAGATGTGTCTGGTTCAGTTCTACAAAACGACAGAAGGAGGGAGGAATGTGAGCAGAAATACTGGTGGCAGCAAGTAAGAAAGTAAGATGAGAACGTATACACGACGAACATCTCGGAGAGCTCTAGAACCGAGCTTTGTTTTTCGGGGTGGCTGTCTCCAACCAGAGCTGGAATTAACAATAAATTCAGCGTCCTTTAAACTTCTTTAGATTTTCACCAACTTTCTGATATTCATGCTCTACTTTCTTGTGTTAATCCCACTCATTTCGCTACAATTTTTCATTCATAGGTTTCAGTTACCTTCTATAGCAGCAATAAGGTATTTATAGCTTCCTTGTCTCTTCCTTACACCCCTCCCCCCCCCCCAAAAAAAAAAATATTGTTCTCTCCCCTTTACTACAGGCGCCATCTGTGCAACTTTAGATTCACGCTATAGGTATCCGATTGGTCCAAACTATTATCCTTTATCACTTCTCAGTCAGTCGTTCGTCGTTCCCACTTTCTCGGCGCATTCATTGTCGTCTTTCGAACCAGGAGGATACCAAAAAGCTCAATTTTTCATCTATTTTCCGTGTTTTTTTTTGTGTTGTGTTATTCTTGTATGTAATCCTCGAAAGAGGCTGACGGCGAAATATTGGACGCTGAATATTCTTCATTTATACTTTCTCATCTTACTTCCTAAAAGAAGTATTATTACGCTGAATTCCTGAATGAACAGTGAACTAGCGTACATTACTACTGATACTGTTGATTAGTCTTCTTGTGCAGTACAATTTTCATTATAGAAATTACTTCCCGCTGTTGGTGCTAATAGATCAGAATCTATAATCTAAATAGACAACCTAATTTCCTCTTCTAAACACGAAGAAAGTTCAACAAGAACTCCTGGGCACATAACTCCACAGAAGAATATTGAGATACAACAACTTGACTAAACTTGGCAGTCTTCCGACATAAACAGACTTGTCAACAGTGAGGGTTCAAACAAAGCCAGTAGTGTAGTTTTACATCAGACAACACACACATTTATTAATAGATAGAAGTGAGGATGAATAAACATCACTGCCACAAGGCAAGAATTATAGAATACACCGACAAGAAAAACTTCCCGGCTAGAACTAGTCTCGCCATGTATGACAATAAAGAAAAATAACAATATACTTCCAAATTACCACACCACAATTCCTCCAATGGTGAACATCACTCTTGTAACCATTTCATCATTCTATCTAGAATTCTTAACAAACTTGCAAGTCTGTCCTAAAAAGGACAAAATCCCCAAAACTACAAAATAAGAAGGTCAAAAATGAATAACTCAGACTATTTCCTTAGTCTGACTACATCTCAAAACAACTCCCAAACAACTGACTGGAGTAACTCAAAGCACTGACTATCACATGACTACTAACTTGACTCTGACCTAACTCATACTGTGACTTGCTTTAACTCATGCTCTGACTATCCTCTCTCTCATACTCCCAAAAATCATTTTTATAACCTCTGCTACCGCCCCAACTACCCCGTGATTCTCACTTCCTCCCACGCTGTAAACAATCACATGAATTCCGCTACTCATTTTAACCTTGCTCTATTCTGAGTACAAAATCTCGTGGAGCACCAAGTTTCTCTAGTAAACAATATTACTGAAAACTGAAAACTTCGAAATCATTTATCACGATAGTAAAACAAACAAACAAACAAACAAACAAACAAAAACTACATTTATGTAATCTGTAAACAGACATTGGGGGGGGGGGGGGGAGCACTGCAGGTATTCGCACTTTATTTGATTATGACCCACCCTAACAGCTATTCTGCCATATTCTTACTCGCTGCCGCTTGTGTTTCTGAACACAAATCGTGTAGTGAAACTGAACCATACACCTCTATCTACTTTGATTACTAGAACCAGTTTTACCGCAGTCGTCGTCTCTTTTATTTGCATGGCTATTTTTCAATATAATGAAATATGTTATAAACGTTACGGGTAACAACGAGAAGCATGCGAAACTAACGAGAAAAATAAACTTCTGGTGACATAAAGTAACACTTATCCAAAGTTAATTAGTGCTTACTGTGAGGTGCGTTTTGAAAGAAATTTTGTACAACATTTTGTAAATAACTGAAGGTGGCACACAAGGTGGACGCAGAAGACGCTCCTAGATGTAAAACTCGTTCGCTACGTCGTTTGAAAAAACAAATCTCCGTGCAGGGTTGACCTGGCGCTCAGGGAGCCCTCGTGAGTCCGTGAATGAGCTCCAGAAGTTTGAGGGAACTTGAATTGGTAAAGTACATCTTTATTTTTAGCTATTCTCTTCCAGTAACGAATGTTAGTATAGCTGTGTAGTGTATGATCTTTAGAATCAGAGAAGAATTAAAAACAACAGATTTTTAAAAGTTATTAGATCCTTAAAGTTTCGTATTATACGAAAGTGGAACAAAGAAAATTATATCTAGCTTTTCTGTAGGAAATATATATCTTATTTGTGTAGTGTAGAGAATGTGTGACTAGGAGTCCTATTTGTGCAGTATAGAGAATGTGTGACTAGGAAATAACTTTATATATCTTATTTGTGTAGTATAGATAATGTATGATATTGATATCTTATTTGTGTAGTATAGATAATGTGTGACTTTTCTTAAATATAAATGTCAGCATGTTTTATTCTAAGAAATAGTCCACAGGTTTCATCTGATTCTGACACAAGGCAAAAAAAATCTGTTTTGACAACTCCAGTGTTAGAACGACGCCTTGCTTTCCGTAGTTTTTTAACACCCAGATGCCAGAGCTGTCCCTGGTGTCATTCTGACCAACTGAGGGGGGAGGAGGAGTGGCATAAGGGGGAGAAAAAATGGGATGGGGTATTGACATATTCTCCTTAACTGAGCACCGCTGAGAAGATTCTCACTCTGTGAGTCACCGTAGCCTGCTCCCAAACCAGCTCGAGAACTTGACTCTAAGATCTGCACTACAGCATAGGTCAACGACCGAAGTTAGTAGTAACAAACAGATTCGACGAGAACTTGACTCTAAGATCTGCACTACAGCAGCGTTCAATGACCGAAGCTAGTAGTAACTGATTCGACAAGAAACCTGATTGATACACCAGCTTCAGACTGTTTTCTGAATGCGTTTACAGGGAGAGATAGCGTCAACCGCTTGAAACAACACAGATCTCGCCTTGGCATTGTTGATGTCTGTTGTTTCTCAATCTTTTCACTCTGAGAAAAACGCTTGAAATAATTGTCAGATTTTATAGAATATCTGTGTGGAAGCTCTTATACCCGGAGCCCGACATAGAGTAACATGATCAGTAAGTTTTAGATTTAATACAACAAGAAATGTCATAGATATAGTCGTAAAAACGATATTTTCTGTATGTTTGCTCTTAAGAATGTTTACTTTTTCTTTGCCAGTCATGACCTCTCCCGGATGACCTTGGGATTTCTTTCGAGTGTCACTAAGACTTCTCGTGGGGCTCTTTAAAACCCACTTGATAAACCCCGTGCAGACCCAATCCAGCACTGACTGGATGTTTTACCAACCTTGTGACACGTGATTGTTGTTGCTGCCTGATAGTGATGATGATTGCCGAAACATTTGTCGCTTTATTTGGTATTGCGTATTTTCTTTTTTCCTTTACCATTTCTTCACCTTAAGGTAAAGGTAAAGATAGTCCCATAGCGAATGCCGTAGGGGGTGAAGCGTTAGAGACCTCATTATGCTGGGTCATCAGCGAGTGAGTTAGGGTGGCCAGTTCCTTTCCTCGCTGCCTTTTCTTCCCAGGTTTTCTCTGGTACCCATTTTACGAGGCTGGGTCGACCTCGGGGCCGCATTGGTTGGAAAAAAAAATCACACTCAGCTGGGGATTCGAACCTTCGACAACCATGCTTTCTTTTCTTTCCCATCGGTCTTCATGACACAAGGCCAATATCATGTTCTGGGAGAAAGGTGACGCGTCACTTGAGAGACGTCTGGCTTCTTGGGATTAAAAAAAACGTTAATGACCAGGCTCTTGAGCAAAAGGTGTCATTGTCCGGCCAACTGAGAAGTGTAGCTAGTAGATTATTTATACGTGTTTACAATTGTACGTATTAATTACGTTGACCTGTTGCTATAGAAACAGGAGCAAATGTTTTTCATGGATGTTATTACACGTCTGTTGTCTTGGCTCGGATCATTGCTTTAGAGAGACTTCTTCGTGTCTGTTTTCTTCATTTTTTTTCAGGTGAACGAAACTTTGTTTTTCACAAATTATGTCATCCATCCATTCGTCCGTCCATCTGCCTGTAGTAGGTCTTCATATTACTCTGGGACTTGCCTGTAATGGATCTCTAAATTACCCTGTGACCTGCCTGCACGGTGTACCAACTAATCTATCTATCTATCTATCTCTATCTATCTATCTATCTATCTATCTATCTATCTATCTATCTATCTATCTATCTATCTATCTATCTATCTATCTATCTGAGTGAAAGCTGTATGATGAAGGGCAGAATGTCAGACGGGCCTGCGTGCCCAATTCTTAACCCTTTGAAAATAAAGTATGTTCTATCTATCTATCTATCTATCTATCTATCTATCTATCTATCTATCTATCTATCTATCTATCTATCTATCTATCTATCTATCTGTCTATCTGTCTGTCTGTCTGTCTGTCTATCTATCTCTATCCGTCCGTCTGTCTGTCTCTGTCTATCTGTCGTAGTGACTGACTATCCGTCTCTTTGCCTACTTGCCTTTCTGATTATATCTCTCTGTGTCTACCCGTCAACTCACGCCCATGTTTTAGATCTTGCGGTCTGACATATCTCTTCCTAAACAGTCTGTTTTACGTCACCAAAAAGGAAAAAAAAACCCACTGGTCTAAAAGTCAAACTTTTATCTTATCTGTTTCCTGAGAACAGATCCTGGCTTCTCTTGCCAGTTCCTCTGGTTGTTTTACGAAACTTCACAAAAAACATTTCACCAGATCCGAGCATTAACGCACACACTCAAGACATCAAACATGTTTTTGCTTAGAGATCTTCTACAGAGACTTGCCTCTCTCGAAAACAGGGAAAAATAGAAATAATGAAAGGCAAGCAGAGATACAAAAATGCGTGCTGACAAGAAGAACAATTGGATTGCTATACAAACAATTTTAAAGAAAAATGAAATGGAATACGAAGGGAAAATGGTGAAAAGAAGACGAGCAAGAAGAAAGAGTTGGGAATTTGAGAAACAAGACGCCATGATGAAGAAGTTTAGGTAAAACTTTACGTGGAGTTGGTAGAGGGCGATTCTTCTTCTTCTTCTTCTTCTTCTGCTGCTGCTGCTGCTGCTGCTATCTCGCTAGAACTGCGAACTGGCGTTCTTTGCAGCCGAAGAGGTGCAGATGTCGAGGCACAGCATCTTATCGGATTGGGAGTGGGCTCCGGCGGCTATTTTTCAGCCCTGGAGTGGAGCTAAAAAGCAGGAGGCCTGCAGTACTTCTTTAACAGATTCCGCCGCCATGAGGACTAGCGATACCTGCCCGTTAGCCAGGCTAGGTCTGCTACTGGGGGTACCACTGGAGAGGTGAGGTCAGATTCTTCGTCAGCTATGGTTCGTGAACCCTGATGCTAGATTGCCAGCTATGGTTCGCAAAACCCTGATGCTAGCATGCCAGCTATGGTTCGCAAAACCCTGATGTTATCATGTCAGCTATGGTTCGCAAAACCCTGATGTTATCATGTCAGCTATGGTTCGCAAAACCCTGATGTCAAATCTGGCTCAGTCTTAGCCCCTATAGAATATATAT
Source organism: Achatina immaculata (assembly GCA_009760885.1). NCBI lineage: Eukaryota > Metazoa > Mollusca > Gastropoda > Stylommatophora > Achatinidae > Lissachatina > Lissachatina immaculata. The sequence continues at coordinate 59,980,349 of CM019719.1, read as the reverse complement.
ATATATATATATATATATATATATATATATATATGGATATAAAACCACTGGAGGTGATGTTAGTAATAATGATTACTTTTATAACATTTTTGGTATATAGTGATAAAGAGGCATATTAATGCAATAATGGTATAGTATTGGTGGTGACGATCACATTAGTGATAATGATAATTATACCAGTTGTGCAACGTTAGTGGTGGCGTTGATTATGAAAATCATAGTATGATGATGATGATAAGGATAGCAATGGCTGATGGCGGTGATACTGATAATACCTGCAGTGACAGTTTTAATGACAGTGAAATTATAATGATGATATTTGTGATGTTGAAAGCTACAGTTATGGTGAATTTATACAGACAACCTTTGATGATGGCGATGATGGTGGTGGTGGTGGTGATGATGATTCTTCAATAATGTTGATTCAGGAATCTGTCTACAACCGTTCATCATCACTACGTGCCGCCTCAGCACAGAGAATTGCCTGCAGTCACTCTATGCCTTGCCTATAGTAAGTCTCTAGATTACTCTATGACTTGCCTATAGTAGTTCTCTAGATTACTCTATGACTTGCCTATAGTAGTTCTCTAGACTACTCTATGACTTGCCTATAGTAGTTCTCTAGATTACTCTATGACTTGCCTATAGTAGTTCTCTAGATTACTCTATGACTTGCCTATAGTAGTTCTCTAGATTACTCTTTGACTTGCCTATAGTAGGTCTCTAGATTACTCTATGACTTGCCTATAGTAGGTCTCTAGATTACTCTATGACTTGCCTATAGTAGGTCTCTAGATTACTCTATGACTTGCCTATAGTAGGTCTCTAGATTACTCTATGACTTGCCTATAGTAGGTCTCTAGATTACTCTATGACTTGCCTATAGTAGGTCTCTAGATCACTCTATGACTTGCCTATAGTAGGTCTCTAGATCACTCTATGACTTGCCTATAGTAGGTCTCTAGATCACTCTATGACTTGCCTATAGTAGGTCTCTAGATCATTCTCTGACTTGCCTATAGTAGGTCTCTAGATTACTCTATGGCTTGACTATAGTAGGTTTCTAGATTACTCTGTGACTTGCTTGTAACTAGTCTTCATATTGCTCTGTGACTTGCCTGTATTAGGTCTCCAGATTGATCTGTAACCTGCCCGACAGACTGATCTGTGGCTTGGCTGCAATCGTTCTCCATATTACTTTGTGACTTGCCTGTGATATGTCTCCATATTACTCTGTGTAATAGGTCTGCATATTACTTTGAAACCTGCCTGTAATGGATCTCCAAATTACTATGTGCACGGTGTACCAATCAATCAATCAATCAATCAATCAGTCAGTCAGTCAATCAGCCTACCTACCTACCTACCTGTCTATCTATCTATCTATCTATCTATCTATCTATCTATCTATCTATCTATCTATCTATCTATCTATCTATCTATCTATCTCTGCCCGCCCGCCTGCCTGCCTGTCTGTCTATTCCGTCCGTCCGTCCGTCTGTATGTCCTACCTACCTGCCTATCTGTCTGTCTTTCTGTCTGTCATTCTGTTTATCTATCTTTATACATAACTCTAGACTTACTGCAACCACTGAATGTAAATCATATTATTTTATACTGAATGCTCTTATTGCAGACACAACAGTCTGGCAGACATTCATTAATGCACGAACCTCGGAGAGTAACTTTGTTACGTGTATGTAGTTATTTCTTGTATTTAGCGCGTGATTTAGAACGTAATGTAACAGGTTTGCCACTTCAACTGTGTTCTTTCATTTTTGTTATTTCAGTATTAATCATATTTGTTATGTGCATAGGATATTTGCACTATCCAGTGTAGAATGTCTGGACTAGAGAAAAAGTTGTATGATAAAGGCCAGAATGTCAGACGGGCCTGCGTGCCCACCTTTTTTTCCCAATCCTTTGCAAATAAAGTTCCGTCTGTCAGTCAATCAGCCAGTCTCTTAAATCAAGAGGTTCTCACGTGGGGTAGTAACGTAAATTAAAAGAGCACCTAAAAAATATGTAGAACAAAGGGACATGATTAGCTTTTTTTGTCAAGAGAACGGGGAAGTGGGATTATTAAAACAAATGACTTTTAAGAATGCAAGTATTCAGTTTTGAGAACCCTGCACTGTTATGCCTTGTTAATGTTTTTAAAGTATGTTAATTGTTTGGGTTGTGTTTGCTTTCATAATTTACCCCCTTCCAATTTCCGTTTTTCTTGTAGTTTATTTTCTACGAAAGCTGGCAAACAGGAAATTTGTTTTTTTGATGGAGCTTTCAAATAATATTAATGGAAGCCCTTAATGCACTATTTCTTCGCAAGAGTATTAAATCCAGTATCTCGTTCTTATAAACGCGATTAAAAGAAAACGGAGGCTTCTGTCAGTGTAAAAGATGACATTTTCCCTGGTGTAGCTCTTCACTAGAATTTCCACAAAAAGCTTATTTCCCGTCAACAGAAAGAAAAAAAATATTCCCCTACAAGAAAACAAAGCGGATTGTTTTGACAACGGTTTATTGATTTATTGTGCATCTTCTCTCATCAATGTCAATGATTGCGATGGCCACGCACATATTTTGATTTCTTCCCTGGGGGATGGGGGAATCGTAGCGGCTGATTTTCTGTTGGGTTTTGCCTTTGTTAGAGTATCTTGCTCACAACCGAGAGGCCTACAAGAGAGCTGTTATGGAGGCAAAGTTCCGCAAGGGGCATGCTATGGATTAATGAATGAATTCTCTTTGTTTAGTTTATTTTTTTTCAATGACTTATCATCCAAGTAGCATCAGAGAGGCCTACAAGAGAGCTGTTAGTGAGGCAAAGTTCCGCAAGGGGACATGCAAATGACTGACTGACATCATCCAGGTCCTGTCTGTCTGTGTTGTCGAGTGAGTCTTGTGTTCTGTCTCCCTCCTTTGATCTAAAAGTTTTAACTAGTACCTAGTTGATGAGCTCGGGGATCTTTCACTTGTACTTTATTTTGCTCACGTTTCGCTAGTAGGTATCTGCTTGTATGTCTGTCTGATTGTTTGTCTCTCTGACTGTCTGACTCACTGTCTGCCTGTCTCTTTGTATATCTGACTGTGTGTATGTCTGTATGTCTGTCTGACTGTCTCTCTTGTATGTTTGTGTGACTGTCTGTCTGGTTGTCTGTCTGCCCCACTGTCCGTCTGATTGTCTGTCTGACATCTGTCTGACTATCTCATTCACTGTCTGCCTATCTGTCTGTCTGTCTGACTTTCCGTCAAATTAATTAATCGACTGTCAGCGTATCCTGTCAGTGCTCTCTGTTAATAATTCGCCTATCTGAGTCTTTTAAAAAATCCTTCTAATTTTAAATTCATATGCGTACATACAAATTCATATGTCTCCACGTGCAGCTTATCTGTTAGCATGATTATCTACTCACCGGCCGTTGCTGCTTCTGTTGCGGCCACTGTTCTTATATTACTGATTTTTGTTACTATACTTTTGTTGTTTGTAATGTTCTCTCCCCGTAATTGCTAACCTGAACTTCTTGACAGTTCATGGCTTGATGAAGGTAGACAGCTGACACCATGTCCATGACTCTTTATAGTTCGCAGAGGAAGCGTAAGATTCGGCCTTCTCAGAACGCGCCACTACCATTAATGGGAATATGTGTTAACCCCATTCGCCAGTATCATAACACTCGTGTTTACAGCTGGCAAAGTTAGATGCAAAGTCTGTTGATCTATAGCCTGTTCACGCCTGCGGCTTTGTCTGCGTTCTGGGTGGTCTGCATGTCTGCCAGCCTGCCTACCTAGGCCCAGCAGTCTAGCAACAATCCCCGTCCATTAATCAGTTCTGCGTGTCCGACTCGTTAAGTCTCTCTTTTGTATTTTTCTTTCAGGTCCCATGGAACAAAGACCTGTTTGTTATCTTTAGTGTGGGAAATTTCCCTCCTCTATTTTTTTTTCAAATTTTTAAATACAAACTCTTCCGTTCTTTCCATTTTCAGAGTCGTTTTTTTTTTGTTGCAGCTCCATTGAAAGACGACAATATGTGATTTTTGAGTCTCATATCTCGCAAGCATTACCTCAGGGGTTCTCAATCAGTTGGGAATTTCCTCATCCCCTTCCCCAAAAAAGGAAAGTTGTAAGTTTTTTTTAAGGGGGGGGTGGCAAGCAGGGGATTGAGATCAGAGACTGACAAACTAAACTGTTGGAACATTGTATGCATATTATTTGGAATGTATTGTCTGAGCAAGAAAGATTGATTAAAAGACAGGGGAGGGAGGGGGAACTGACATTCAAATATATGGTGAAAAGGGTGCATTAGCCAGAAAAGGTTGAGAACCACTATATTACTGCTTTTTGTCTTACTTTTTTTTTATCTCAGTGCGACAAAAACGTGAATTCTGTTTTGTTCTCGGGGGAATGGTATCCAGTTGTTAGAAAGGAGACAGCCAAAGAAAGCTTAGTAGACGCCAGGGGTGGGGTTAAATGGAGCTATAGGAGAGATTCATTTTGTTTGTTTTTTTCTTACAGAGCTTGATAACAAAAGTACAAATCTCTACAGATCACACAGCCATATCAGTGATGTTTGCACATTATTTGACGTGAATGACGCACTGACGTTGTAACAATGCTCTTTGCAGAATACAGTGTTGATGGAAGTCTGCATAACTCTGAACTAAGATTTTTGGTGCATCATGGCCATGGTATATTTCTCAGAATACCGACCATCGATTAGGACTGGGAGCGGGATCGCCGCTTTTCTTTCTATTCAGATTATTTTTCAAAATCTAAAGGAAAGCTTCTCATGACATTCAATGGAGACACTATCCTCCCACAGATTATTTTCTGTTTCCAGTACGTAGTTGAATCCTTTCAAAAGATTATTCAAGAAAACTTTTATTTCCGCAGTAGAGACTTATCTTGGGCTGTGAGCTTTGTAGAGAGAACCAAGAGCCCAAATTTGGCCTCAGCAAAAAAAAAAAGAACTTGGATAAACTGTGGAGCATGCAACTCCTGGGTTTCCTACAGGCGACCTGTTGTCTTTGCTGAATGGTTGAGGAAATAAAACTGAACGGAGAATAAGACAAAATTAGGCTATTATTTTCTCATTATGTGTTCCACGTTACAGTGAACAGAAGTCGCAGAATACTGCATTTAAATACCAGCTTCACAAAAGCCCCCGGATGGTGTACCGACATTAGACAGATTCTCGCAACGCGCATGTTCATACGCAGGTAACACCCAAGGATGAGTAACTCTTACAGGTGACAATCCCGGTGTAAGCGTTCACGTTATTTACCACGATAAAAACAGAAACCTTCACATTCACCTCTCACAGGATTAGACCGGTTTGTAATCAGCTCAGACTCTTCACGCCATTACTACAGCGATTTCCCCTGAACTCGGCCGCTGATATAAATTGACTGTGACGGCAAAAAGGACTGAAAGAAAGCACAGCTGAAAGAAACTGATTGCGTTGTTCACTCCCACAGACAGGCCAGCCAAATGAAGTTGAAATAGGAACCTCATTTGAGGCACAATTACTCTATATTTCCTTTCCGTATTTCAATGAAAGGAACGGAAAAAATAGCACTTAGCACTTCAGCTGACCTTAAAATCGACCAAGAGGGACAGATTTATGTTCAAATCAACAGTGCAAACAGCTCCTCAGTTTTAAATGGGAAATGTATGCGAAAAAAAAACCTGAAGTTTAAGAAGTTTTAGACTTCCATTAGTTTCATAAGGTTCTTCGTTATCATGTTCAGTCTTTCCTTGGAAAATTTGATTTCTACTACCTTCCAACTTGTTCTTTTCTTTGTTTTAACAGTGCACCTGGCCACGCTGCTGAATTAAATCCACCTCTTTATGTCTGTTCACTATCTGTATCGTTCTCGTTTTCTCGTTTCTTTTTCTTCCGTATTCTTTCCCCTCTAGCATGGTTCTTTTTAGTTTTATGCATCTTGATGTGAGCGAAGTATTTTAACTATCTGTTTTTTTTCCTCTCATTACTATTTCTCTTTTCAGATTCAATGGATTTAGTATTTCCTCGATTATTTTCTTTTCTGTCCATGAAATTCCCTCTATTCTCCACGTTACACAGAAACTACATTTTCGTTTCCATTTTCTTATTTATCGTCAGTGCTTCTACATTACAGAAGTGTATCGAGTATGCATGAGATCTGAAGGCCCATAACTTTACTTCTTGTGCTGTATGTCTCGAAGTAAAAACATTTTCATTCTATCGACAAAGAATCTCATATTCCCTATTCTTCTAATAAATTTCTCGCGTTATTCTCATTGTAACAAAGTGTCAGAAGAAACTATCTGCGACATATGACAAGCTATCAGAAACAGCGCAGATTAACACTTAAAGATAAGAGATTAACAAGATTAACACTGAAAACTATAACGTAGTGTGGTTTTTTTTTCCAGATCTATACTCATACGTAGAAAGCTCCAACTTAGACAGGATATTTATGATACTGTCTTGGTAAATAATAAACAATAACTTGCAAATCAAATTAACCACTCTGAGAATTTTGTAAAGGGCTATTCTGCCAACCACGGTGGCAACATTCAGGAGAAGAAAGTTAAGTTGGCTTGGCTAATATTTTAGAATTTACGACAACTGCTTCTTATATATATATATCTTATGTCCATCCCGTGCCGTTAAACGTCATATAGGGCTCACAAAGTAGTTCGCCAATTTTTCCTGTCTTCGGTGAGTCTTTCAACCTCATCAAAGGATTTTATGCATGTTAATTTGGCCTCTCTTAATAATGTCCTCTTCAGAGTTTCACGCGGTATGCCTCTTTTTTTTCGGCCTGTTGTGTTCCACTTGATAGCTTGTTTTGGGATTCTCTGATCATTTCTTCTCATCAAGTGACCAACATATATCCATCTCCTTTTCCTGATCACCCATGAGACTGGTTGTTGTTCAGTCATCTGTCTTATCTCTGCATAGTTCTTGAATTCGTTCCACTTGATGCCGAGTATTTTACAACTGCTTCCTCGAGTAATATTATATGGCGGGTGTCTAGGAGGAAGGGAGTCAAGATGATACCTGATCTTGAAAAAAAAAAGACTGAACACAATGAATCATTGTGAAACACCTCCATGAGCCATGATTACTGCAAATAGCTGTTTAAATACCGAGAGAAATAGTCGCTTAACTCTTTCAGTCCTGAATTATTTTTAATGCTCTGTCGGAATAGATTCTGATAAGAAATTTTAGTAGAAAGAAACTAAATGGATTGGCGTAAGCATTGATTTACATAGGTGTGCAAGATCTAGCAACCCTGCCGGTGTTGTTCTGGAGGAAAAAGAGTTAATCGAATACTCAGGGGCGCTAAGCATTTTGAGAGAGCAACGAGGACAAAAATGGAAAACACGAGACGAAAGCGCAAAGAAAGGAAACATTGCAGCACAGGACGGCTTGCTGGCCTTTAGCCAGTTATGGCAATCAATTATTATTTGACTCAGATGTAAAAGAAGCACTCAGCAAACTTGCTCCCAGCGGCCCCCACAAAAGTTGTTCTGCTTAAGAACCGTCCTATAATACGAAGAGAGGAATAATTATCAAGTTCCGTCTCTTGTTGCTGCGCGCAATCAAGCTTTTGTTATTTTCCTACCACCAAAAGTGCACCAAGTGAGATCGCTTTCTTCCACGTCTTTTGTGAAGTACGTTTAGTGATAACACAGTTCCCTTCTCTCTTTCTTCTTCATTTCCTCCCATTTTCTTCACTTTCTCCCTTCAGTTTTCTGGTGGTAATCAGATTTCTTGAGCACTTACTTCCCCTTACATAAGGAAGTGTTGAGGTGATTTCTTTCATCAGAATTAGTTCTGAGGTCGTCTAACACGCTAGTCCAGCTGCAAAAAAGTTGCTTCATAGTTTGCTCCGTTTTATAAAAAAAATACTTTTACTTAAACCCTTTTTAAAATTTTTTGTTGCACTTTAGCTTTAAAAAAAACCTCATGGAAACAAATCCATTTGACTTAATTCAAGAGTTAATTGTAAAATGTTTTTTTCGTCGTTTTTAATCGCTGCTCTTTTCGTTGTTCTGTTGATGTTCTTGGATTATCCATTCATCGAGGATATGTTCTGAAATGAATCTCCTAATGAGTTGTTTTTCCTTTTTCCTAGAATGAAAGGCATTTAAAGGTTATTAAAACTTCTGAGGTCTACCATATGAAATAACCCTTATACATTGCTATTTTGTTTCACTGTTTAAACTTCTAGTAGTACTCTACTATTGTAGAGCCATGTATGTTTAAGCCCCTTAGATCTGAACTAAATGCACATACAAAGAAAATCACCAACATTATTTATCTTGGCAGTAGATTGGTTAATGAAGGAGGCAACATCAGACAAACGCAGAGGATTACAATGGACCCTTGACACAGTGCTGGAGGACCTTGACTTTGCGGACGACATTTGTCTATTATCAAGCAGTCACAAAGATATGCAAGATAAAATAAACAAGCTAACTCAGAATGCAAACAACATAAGACTAAAGATCAACGTAGGAAAGACAAAGTTAATGAAGCAAAATGTGAACAACAGAAATGTACTCAGAGTAGATAGCAAGTTAGTGGAGGAGGTCAACGAATTTGTATACCTTGGCAGTAGAGTAGTAGAAAATGGAGACAGCACAGAGGACATCAACAGCAGACTTACTAGAGCAAACCAGGCTTTTGTAGTGCTGCAGACTATATGGAAATAAAAAAAACTAAGCATAAATATGAAAATCAGGATATTTAAGAGTAATGTTCTAAGTGTACTACTCTATGGAAGTGAATGCTGGAAAATCACCAAAACCATAGAAAACAAGTTGAATTCTTTCCAGACTAAATGTTTACGAAGAATTAAAAAAATATTGTGGCCAAACACCATAAGAAATAACATCTTGTTGGCAGAAATGCAGATGAAGCCACTGACAACAATTATTGAGGAAAGACGCTGGCGATGGTTGGGATATGTGCTCCAAATGACGGACAACTCACTACCAAAAATAGCACTAAAATGGACACCACAGGGGAACAGAAGTAAGGGTAGACCAGAAGAGACATGGAGAAGAACAACAGAAAGGATGTTGAGCAATAGAGGGCTCACCTGGGCAAGAGCAGAAAAAAAGGCGAAGGACAGGCATTTGTGGAAAACCCTTGCGGAAGCCCCATGTGCCCTGGGCACTTAAGGTTCAGAGAGAGAGAGAGAGAGATTACAAAGAAAACCTTGTCCTAAAAAGGACAACACAAGCGCTACTACATTCAACTAGGACATGACTAAATTCACTACAATACTGCTACTGACTTACCTCTATCACACGATCCTCATACTCCGAATACAATAATCATAATAATCCTTTCCCCAAATAACCTCCAAGTTCTTTTATATAACCCACATTTACTTCGCCATCCTTCCAGATCTTTCACTCTGTGCAATTCACATTCATGCAAAAAGATAACTGTTCTCAGATTCACCAAAATACGAGATTCATAACTCCATGAAGTTGACAAGTCGTAAACAACATAACCTTGAACTTTCGTTCCTAAAACAATTGAAACTCTAAAACTAAATTTAGACTGTTAAGTCAACACAGACATTCCAATCACTGACACTTAAGGAACTTTCTCTAACAAAACTCGTAATCCCGTGCAAAACAAGATTAGGTGATTACAATTTTGTCTGCCTTTACAGAGACGGGCAGGGCTAAATCATGTGGTGAACTACGTGAACTATACAAGGGAAACAGTGCATTTAGTTCAGATCTAAGGGGCTTAAACATACATGGCTCTACAATAATGTTTAATATTTCCGATCAGCAAAACAAATCTTTCTTAAATGATCTCATCTAAACCGCGTGGTAAATACTATTACACACGCACCACCACCACCATCACCATCACCACTGTCATCATCATCATCATCATCATCATCATCATCATCATCATCACTCCACTACACTATCTCAAGAAATGATATTTTTTATTTCTGATGTAAAACTATTTACATAATAAATTTAAACTAATAAACCTTTAAAAATTTAAGTTAGTAGATCATCATAAGTTAATAAACCGTTACATAATATTCTAGTAAAGAGTAACTCATAGTTTACCACTTTCACTATCATCACTGTCATCATCATCAGCCTTTCTCAAGAAATGATATTTTTATTTCTGATGTAAACTTCGTGTTTTATAATTGTTGTGGATACTACTCGGAGTGTTTTTCTTCGTGAAACTAATTCGCCACGGGTGGAACGACTCCATTAAAAAAAAAGGTAAACAGAAAGGCGTTTTATGATCCGTTTTAAAGAAATATTTTTATGCTGAATATTATATAGCCGAACAAGTGGATAACAGACTTCTTTTATAAATAGAAGAAATATGTACATACATGATTATAAAAGACGTTTCTATGACGAAAGTGCTGAGTTACGAATGTTGTAGATCCACAATAGAAACAACTTCAGCAGCTTTATACGAATATCAGAAAACCCAACGGAATAAATGTCGCCGGTCTTGTGTCAGCTCGAAACCAAATAACAGCTAACAAGCAAAGGTCCAGCTGCTGGCAACAGTTAGACAGACTTTTGCAGAACAATCAATTTTTTGTTTGTTTGTTTTTCACTATTATTTGGCGAAAGTCATCAATTCAGGTGTGCATTTCTAATTAATCTTCCCTTCTATCCATCCCCCCCCCCCTTGCCCATCGTCAATTTAGCTGAGTCCTTGCTTCTCGTTCCTTCCCCCCCCCCCCCTCCCACCAAAAGTCAGTCTCTGTGTGTATATAATCTCTAACCCTTTTCATCACTATCCTGTTCCTTTTCATTCACTGTTTTTCTTTTGCTGCTTGGTGCTCAGTTTGTAATTCCCGCCTAGTCGGCTCATCCTGCGCCCCTTAGTCACACTGTTACATTAACCCTTTGTCATTCCAAGATGATAAAATAATTGTATAATCTGACTAAAGCCATCCTCCTGTGTTGTAACTGACAACGTCCACAAACTCACCAGCCTACCATACATCGGTCCAAGTCATTAGACTCTAGACCTGGCGTCCGTCAAAGTCCGTGTCAACAATCAAAATACAGTTGCAAACCTCACTTTTCATCACTAAAGTCCAGAATAAATCGATCATCTAACCCAAAAATATATTAAAATAAGTTACCAACATCCTGGAGTGTGGTATCGACCACATCCACCGACTCACAACCACCCACATACCCGACCTAGTGAACAACACAACCAGAAAAATATTCAACACGACGTGTGTTGCAACTAAAAGTCTGGCCAAAACAACTCCAAAACGTGCAACCCTGTCTGTGAGGAATTTCCACATAAACTATGGGCAAAAAAAAGGCTTTACACCAAGGCCTGTAGAGTCTCACTAAAGAGAGTTGTCGGGGAGTAGTTGCCAATGATATTGACGTCCTTCGGTCTCTTCTACGGCCGCCCGTCGCCTACAACCCGAGCTGATATGTTATAAAATGTATATGTAGTAAAGAATCTATCCGCTTATCTCACAGCAAATGCCAATGTCAACCCATATGAAATATGTATGTAGAATGCACTACGACCATTTCCCGCAAAAAAATTATGTAAGTGCATTAGGGAAAAAAACCATTTTACACAAAAACCTGTGTCCTTAAAACTCATATGTAGAATCCACTACTACCACTATCTCTCATCAATTATATTTTTCAGCACAACAATTATATAAGTGCATTAGGAAAAAAAAACCAATTATCTATGTAGAATTAGTAATCTCTTTGTCAAAACTGATAATATAAATGTCCATTCTCATCCCTACCAAAGCCCCCCAGAGATGGCCGTCTGACACTTTCGGAAAGATTTGGGCGAATAAGGGCGGTTTCTCGGCTGATGCGAGCGCCGTTGACGCCGGTAATTATTATTATATTAATATTATATTAATAATAATAATTATTATTTTGATGCGACCGTTGAGAAACGCCATGCGTTTTATTTAACCTCTTCGTCCTCATAAGTTCTCTATCCATATCCTACTCCCTCCTTACTAATGATGCCCTTATTTCTGCTGCTGTTACCTTACAGACAATAGTTTCTTTACTTGTTTCGTTTTCTGTAGCGGACTGTAACTGAAGGCAGCCTGTTAGTTTACCACAGGAAACAGGATGTTTTCTCTTATCCAACTCTGCGTTACACTTTCCTTCTTGAACGTCACAACCGTAGGTGAGATTTGTTGGTGGTGTCTTTCTAATGGTTGCAACTTTTTCTATTGGCACTTTTTGAGGTGTGTTATGAAATGTAATTTATTGTTTTTTTTTTAACTTTGTCCATGAATATCTTTCTGACAGGTATTTTGGATATACATTTCCTGGGTTTTATCAAAATTTAACTCTATCATTGCGATTTGTCGTGAAGTTTCCTTATTAGTTGGAGACTCTCGAGTCTCACTGCATTCTTGTGGCCATTGGTCGGGCCCTTTAGCTCTAAGTAAGGCCAGGGGAAGATCTTCCTCTGAGAAGGATGTATCTGGCGTGGCAGCCGATTTTGGAAGTTTCTTCTCTCGAGGTACACTGCTCCATCCCCTTCGCTAGTGGAATTTTATCTCCTAATAAAAAACTATCGGAGGATGTAAACTGTTATTTGTAATTTTCTTACTCTATTCCCCATGGTCTTACACTAGAATATCTCCTGTACAAGGGGGAATACTATAGTGTGTTGTTAAAGTCTCACTACACTTTCTATGTAAAAATGAAGAAAATGACGTCATAAAACTATGCTGCACAGCCAGTCATGAAGAAAAATGCAGTGAATGGTTGCCATCTGCTGGAGTAATTTTTTGCACTCAAAACAGAATGATGTTATCAACGGAAGAAATAATTTTTTATGGTTGAACAAGTGTTTAGAAATGGCGGTCGATACACACGGATAGTTGTCAAAAATTTATAGCAAAATTTCCTGATAAACAACCTCCTCATCGCACTACAGTAAGAAATTTGTTGAATAAGTTTCATGATACGGGAATTGTGGAAGATGCTCCGTGATCTGGTAGGCCTGCTGTTTCTGAAGAAAAATGTCTGGATATCCAAGACAGAATCCTGACAAGTCCATGCAAGTCCTTAAGGAAAATGTCGCAAGAAATGAACGTACCATCGAGCACAGTGCACAAAATTCTTAAACATCGGTTAAATTTTCATCCATACAAGATTTCTGTTGTGTCTGAACTAAAAGAGTGTGACAATCAGTCCAGAGTCAACTATTCCACGTGGTTTCAAGCATTTTGAGCTGAAGAAGACGAGTCATTTCTCTATTTAACATTCTTCTCTGTTGAGGCATGGTTTCATCTATCTGGATGCGTTAATAGCCAAAATAATCGTATCTGGAGCAGTGTTAATCCCAAAGCATTTCATGAAGCTTCGCTACACGATGTGAAAATTGGGGTATGGTGTGCCGTCAGTAGAAAACGTTTAACTGGACCAATTTTCTTCAGCACTATAAATGCTGATCGGTACCGTACGGACATTCTGGAACCTATTTTAGAACAGATGAATGAACGTGAAATTGAAGCGTAGTTCCAGCAAGATAGTGTCTGCATACACACCTAGAGCAATACACGGTTTTTTTTTTAAAGAAATTTTCGCAAATAGCATATCTCGTGGAATTTGGCCTGCTAGTTCTCCAGATATAAATCCATTAGATTATTATCTATGGGGTTTATTGAAAGAAAATGTTTACAAAAATGATGTACAAACAATTGAGGACCTGAAATAAGCAATCAGAATTACCATTCAAGAAATAACAACAGACAAGTTGCACAAGGTATTTGACAATATGAAGAAACGTGTACAGTCATGTCTTGAAGCCCGTGGTGGACATTTCCAACACCTGTTATAATGAATATTTCAGTAGTACATTCCAGCTAAACCAAAACAGCGTTGTATCATTGCAGTCACTATTGTAACTAATTAAATGACTTTTTCTAGCACATTTTGTGATGACGTCATTTACTTCAATTTTTTTTTTCGATAGAAAGTGTAGTGACACTTTAAAAACGCCATGAATATGGATTAGATAACGACTGACTTCTTGTATCACCCCCCAAATATTCCGAAATTTCTTTCGAATTGCTATTAGTGACTTCACTATCTCTGACTGAGGTTACCTCGTTCTTCCTATATGTAGTATTATGGCCGTACCTCGCCCGGCTAAAGTCACCAGTAGAGTTACGGACCGAGTCGTTATAACGATGTGAAGTTTTGATGAAGTTTGGGGTTGGTAGTTAGGTCTATGTTCTCTCTTCTTACAATGATTTTTTGGGGTCTGTATATTTCTCTTGGTCCGCCCTATTGTTATGCTTCGTGTCGAGTCGTCTGTGTTCCTTACTGGTAACTATGAATCGAGCAATTGCTGATTGACTACAAATTCCAGCGTCCACGATATTCGTACCAGTACTCCTAATCTTTAGCGTCTCAGTATTAACTGCGCAGTCTGTATGCTTACGATTCTCAGTCTTAACCTTGTCATGGTTACCTTTTCTCTCTGTTGGTGACACTGTCCATCCATGTCCTCGACCCTACCAAGGTATCTTTTTTCCTCCTCCAATCATCTGTAACGGTGACGGATTCTTCTTGGTCTTTCATCCAGGCCCCTGTGCCACCAATCAATCAAGTGCCGTGCCTCGTGGCGTAGGCGATCATTTCTCTCCACAATTCCTTGTCTTTAGACTTGACTATGAGATCCATCAGTGACTTTCTTCCTAGCCACGCTGACAGCCCATCTAGTAACTTCTCTCTCTGTCTCTTCTTCCTTCAATTTTTCCACTTGCCACAGTGTGTTCCAATTTTCCTCTTCTCAGGAAATGTATAAATCTCGCTTGTCTGGCTTTAATCTTTGCTGTAATTTGCCTTTTAATTCCAGCCTCTCTTAAGACTTCTTCGTTGGTTTTCTTAGCTGTCCATGGTACCTTCAACGTCCTTCTTATGAACCACATTTCCATGCCCTCCATTGCTCGCTTTACTCTCTTATTCATGGACCTTGCTTCACATCCATATAACAAAATAGACTCGATGTAACATTTAAGTACTCGGAATCTTGTTTCCATTGATATAGATCTGTTGCACAAGATGTTTCTCATTTTCTGGATTGCTGACTTGGTCTGAGCACGTCTGCTTTTTATTTCGTTTTGACATTTCCCATCGGCTGTTATAATTGTTCCTAAGTACTTGAATCTATCAACTTGTTTCAGTTCTGTGCCATCGATGGTAATGCTACATTTTGATGGTATTCTTTTCTTTGAGATGACCATCACTTCAGTGTTCTTTTTATTCAGGCTGAGACCCTTACTTTTAGTTCCACAACCATGACGCCTGGAAGAGCCGGTAGCTCCCTTTCACTTTTAGCATTCAGAACTGTATCGCCTACATATCTTAAGTTGTTAAGGTTGTACCCGCCAACTGATATTGCTGGCAAGCTCCCTATATTTCTCATTATGTTTTCGCTGTACAAGGAGAAGAGGTCAGGAGATAAAACACGTCCTTGTCTCACTCCCAATTTTATGTCTTGGAATGCTCCTATTTGGTTCTCAACCTTCATTTCTGCTGATTGTTGCCAGTATTGTTGACGTCTCTCTTTGTGAAAAAACGAGTTGATCGAAACTGGAGCAGAATAGAGGAAGACGCTCTGTTTTGTTCCTCACGAAATCGTGAACCACATTCCTTAGTTTGTACACTTGGGCTACCTTCGTCTCCAGCTTCGCCAACATTTCCCGTAACCCTAGCAGATTATTCGTACTACCTCTATACTTGTCAACTTCGTCACTGCCTGCCCAGTGTGTCCAGTTCTTCGGTTCTGTCCGGCTAAACAGTCCGTGCTCGGTCATGGTGACGCAAAAAAAATTTTCCTAAATGTACAACAATCAACGGAAAATTGATGTATCCAACCACTCCAGTGGATACATCTACAGCTCTAACTTAAAAGTTCATTTACCTCGGTTACCATGACGCAGCAGACAATGGATCAAAGATGGCTGGAAACATGTTAATCGACCTGCGTGATCTCTATAAACGAGTTTTGCCTGTCATGATGGATCAGGCAATCTGTAAAAGATGACTGAAAAAGACGGTAATCGACCTGTGTGATCTGGAGAAACTAGTTGTGCCTGTCATGATGGAGCAGACAACCGTTCAAAGTACCGCTGTAATTTTGGGTACCGGGGTCTCTTGATATCTCGTCTGTGCCCGGCCCTGCTCGCTGCTGTGTGACGCATGCTAGTCACGGCACCATAAATGTCACCGGCCTTGTGTCAACTCGAAACCAAACAACTCAAAAGCAAAGGTCCAGCTGTGGGCAACAGTCAGTCTTTTGGAGAATAATCTATTTTTTTGTTTGTTTTTCACTTTTATTTGGTGAAAGTCGTCAATTCAAATGTTCATTCCCAATTAATCTTCCCTTCTGTCCGTCCCCCCTGCCCCGGTCCGTCGTTATTCTAGTTGAGTTCCCCCCCCCCCCCCCCCCAAAGTCCGTCTCTATATAATCTCTAATCCTTTTCATCACTATCCTGTTCCTTTTCATTCACTGTTTTTCTTTTGCTACTTGGTGCTCAATTTGTAATTCCCGCCTAGTCGGCTTATCCTGTGCGCTTCCTGTATAATAGTATCTTTTGGTTGGTCTTCTTCTTTCTGTCTGTACTGTTGGTATGTACAGTGTGTTAATGGGGCTTTACTTAGGCCGTATCGTATCGTAGTGATCATGTTACGCACGTGAATAACAGGGTAGACTTTCATCTTGATCTTCGAGAGTTGAGGTTCCTGGACTAGTTATACACAGAACTCCAGCTCTCACTCTCACATGCTGGATTAGTTAAACACTGTTCCAGACATACTTCTCATCGAGGCTCTTCAAAACCTCACGTTGACGACAACTTGTACAGATAGTCAAGTAAATCCTGGGTAACGGTGACTTGGAACATTTATTGATGGAAGGATGATAATGTTGATGAAAATAACATTAAATCTGACTGCCGGCTAGTTATCCCTGCCATGTGGCCAGTCTATTCATACGTACAACTGCAGTACAACTATAACGTTCATATGTTCCACGAAGACATCACACCGCACCAAAAAAAAAAAACGTCCACAAAGTTACACGTTCAAACCAAAACTGACTCCACGCACTCAGCCTTGCCACTACAATCTCCTGTCACGTGTTTTGCAGCCCACGTGACCTTCTCGAAGGATCTCAACAGGAGAAAATTGAAAAATAAAAAACTATAATAATGCCCTTACTATCATTGTTACACGAATACTGCTATACCTGTGCCCCTTTCTTTAGTCACACTGTCACACAGACGTGCAGTCACAGCAGACTCGTATATGATGCAATTACAACAGAAACTGTATGATGCAATTACAGCAGAAACTATATAATGCAATCACAACAGAAACTGTATGATGCAATCACAGCAGAAACTATATGATAAAGTTCATTATGGAAGAAACAAAGTTATATGCAGTAGCATTATTCATCAAAGCAAGGTCTCTCTGAATTTATTATAAAGGTGATATCTAAGATCTATGGCCTTTTAAACAATGTATCTGTCAGTCACTTCCGCTGTCCCTGAGTCTTTCTGTGTCAAGCATCTTTTTTGGAAGGGTTCATTATAGTCTACTATAGTGTGTGTTTATTTTGTTTCTCTCTCTCTCTCTCTCTCACTCTCTCTCATGGTCCCTGCCGACGGGCGTAGGATTTATGTCCTCCCACAACCCTCATGCTTTGTTCATCTCAGCAGGCTTGTCACTGAGCATTTCCCGTGCCAAGAAGCCAAATCGTCGAACATCTTTTCTCTCTGTCTACCACTGTCTCTTCTACCTTTGGTCTTTCCTGTTGCCATTAGGTGCTATAGCTCGCCTCTCCTCCAGACCTGGCCCACAAACCTGGATTGTCGTTTTCTGATCTTCGTTATAATTTTCATTGTTTGTGTGTGTGTATGTGTGTGTCTCTTTCAGAATTTTCTAGTTCGATTTTCTCGCTGTCTATGGTACCTTCGGCATTCCTCTTAAGAACCACATTTCAACTGATTCCAGCCTTCTTTGTATCTCTTTACTGACCGTCCAGGCGTTGCATCCACAGAACAGGATTGGTTCAATGTAACGCTTGGCATTCTCTTCCAGACTCTCATAGATAGTGACTGTTTCTTTTTATTAGAAATGAAACATGTGTAACACACATCTTGTTATTCTGTACGTCGGTTATGTTTCTAATTAACGTCTGTATTCTTTCACCAGAAAACTTAAATATTTTGGACACATTAAATGTCATGATAATCTAGAGAAGACTGTTTTGGAAGGGTACATAATGGTAAAAAGAAAGAGAGGAAGACCAAGGCGAAGATGGCTGCAAGACATCGTTGACGATCTGCAGATGGATGCATCAGCAGCAGGCCATCTTGCTCACAACCGAGAGGCCTACAGGAATCCTGTTAGGGAGGCAAAATTCAGCAAAGGACATGCAAATGAATGAATGAATGAATTCTTCCACTGTATCTTTAACTTACAACCAACATACGTGCTTACACGTAAAAAGACACACATACATACATAGATAACTATCTTTTAAATGCTGACGTACTGTACATATTTTTTACGCAGATTTTGCAACTGTGAAGTGACAAGAGAACAATGAGTCCGTAGAGAGGAACATGGAAATCTGAAGCGTTTTCTCTGGTGACGTGGAATAAATAGATACCAGTTGTGCAAGCTATGATGTAACCAGACGCGTGGTTTCGGCAACAAGTGTTGATCATTTTCCCAGTGCTGCACCAGGCAATACTGAATCTGCTGCACGCTGAGAAAGAACACGATGAACTGTATTCAGTACCTTAACCCTCTGTTTGGGACCCTGTTTTCTACAATTTTTTGTGAGTATGAAACCGTTATATGCTCCCTCTGTCTCATTCTTTGTTTTTTTTTAAATTCGAGTTATCGCGCTTTGTTCTCATTCTGTCTCTTCTTTGTCCGGTCCTACCCTCAATACCTTCGTTTCATTCTTTCTTCTTCTTAGTTTTAGTCTCTGATATTCTTGATCTCTTCATCTCTTACTATCAAGGTCTCCCTGTAACACTGTTCTGCACTCTCCCAAATCCATGCGTCCCAATCCGTATCTGTTATTCTTGCTGTCCCTCTTTTTTGTGTCATCGTATCTGTTATTTTCCAGTAACTGTCAGTCACTTCAGCTGTCCCCGAGTCTTTCCGTGTCCTGTATCTTTTTTTATTTTTTTTTTATCTCACAAACCCGACTCTCGTTGTCTTTCTGACAGTCTCAGTCTTTTTGTATCTTGGTATCTTTATATCACAGCCTCCATCTCTTTACCTCTCATCTTTGTATCTTTATATCACCGTCTCCATTTCTTTATCTCTCTGTATCTTTGTATCTTTATATTAGTCTCCATCTCTTTACCTCTCTGTATCTTTGTATCTTTATATTACAGTCTCCATCTCTTTACCTCTCTGTATCTTTGTATCTTTATATTACAGTCTCCATCTCTTTACCTCTCTGTATTTTTGTATCTTTATATTACAGTCTCCATCTCTTTACCTCTCTGTATCTTTGTATCTTTAAATCATAGTCTCTATCTCTTTACCTCTCTGTATCTTTATATCACAGTCTCTATCTCTTTACCTCTCTGTATCTTTGTATCTTTATATCACAGTCTCTATCTCTTTACCTCTCTATATCTTTGTATCTTTATATCACAGTCTCTATCTCTTTACTTCTCCGAGCTCCATTCTCTGTATCTTTATATACTGTATATATTCATTCTCTGCCTTTCTTTATTTCTGCGTTTATTTCTTTTTTCACTCTTTATGTCTAAATTCGTGTCTATTCATATGTCACTTCATAAGTATTTTATCTACTTTGTTTCTTTTTCTGATTTTGTTTGTTTCTTTGTTGTGTGTATGTATGTGTCTATGTGTGTGTGTGCCCGTGCGTGTATGATGTTGACATAGCAATGATTTTAAAGTCTTCTTATTCCCAGGGAACATCTCAGTCAGGTTTGTATTTTTAACGTTATTTTTTTTTTTACGGGACATGCACAGCATCTGCACAAACAGATCTGGAATGTCTAAACATTTTCATTTGGTGATTTCTATTTATTTCAGTGAAAAGAGCATATTTACTCGACATTTGAAGGTAGTAACCTGCGTCTATTTACAGCGGGGAATCAAGTTCTTTTTTAGTCGTTTTGTAGTCTTTGTTATTGTTAACACATTTATACAGAAGAAACTTCTGACAAAGAAAGTCCAGAGTTACCTTTGTGTACATCTAGTAAAGTATTTTATCTTCCTTCTGGTCGTCGACTGAGCATTTATTGTTTTTCTGTTATTGGTTTTAGTTTCGCTTTGTCTTTCATTTAGCTCAGCTGTTGTTTAGAAACCTTGAGAGTAGCTTCACTTGCCCCGATGACAAATATGTCCATACAGACTGGCTTCTTAGCTTCTCTCTTCTCTCCTGCCTGCCAGATTTGTCTGTAATTGAGTATCATCCCAGTCTATCTTTGCGCTGGGGCGACAGCTTTCGTTATATAGTCTTCCTACTCGGTTTATATATCTCTTTTCTTGTTTTATGTCTATTTTTATTCTGTCTCCTCTCTGTGTGCCACTGTTGGCTGTTTATTGTTCATATGGTCTAATTACCTGATTTCTGTTTGCCATATCAACAGACGGCGCCAGTTCTCTTTCCAGTTTCAATGCATTCAACGATGAAGGTACAATCATTTCATAGACAAAACCAGAGATCAACTTTGAAAAAAAAACGTGTATGTATATACAGATTTCTGTACACATTTTGTGTGTATAGATAATTCTGTATAGAAATAATATAATTACCTACTTCTACACAAATACAAAAATACCATTTTTGTATACAAATATAAAAGCAATATAACATTCTTTTTCTGTACACGTGGAAAAATAAAATGATATACTATTTCCATTCAGAGATGAAACCTTTGAAATATGTATATTATTAGTGTCAGCAAGTTCAGCGTTGTCTTTCCTTTGCATTTTCCGTACCAGTTGAAAACAGAAGATGCAGAACTAAAGAAAATATGCAAAACGTCCAAGGTGTATTTTAAACTCAGTTACTCGATGAACCTCATTTCTGGGCTTGCAAGTCACATTAAACTGACACTTACAACTCGCCTAAATTGACACTTTCGAGTCGCCTAAATTGACACTTCGGTATAAACGAGTCTAAGTTCAAGGGAGATAAACGCTTGAAGAGTGAATTTGATCTCATGTCTGAGGAGATTCTGGGGGCACAGAAGAAAACAATTTCAGGGTGAAATCTAGCCAACCTGGGTTCAGATAGGACTGAAAGAAGGATGCAGACAAAGGTGAAGTCTTCATTATTGAGTTCTTACGGCTCACTGCGGCGGCCTTTTCTTGGTAAATGAACGCTCAATCGCGGGGACTCATATGGGCGTCTATACAAACGTGACGAGGCATAATACTAGTGATAAGAGCAGAGTCACTTTCAGTGCTGCTTACTTCATGAGCAAAGAAGATTTAGATTCTTAACCAACGAACTTCAGATTTATAAGAAGTTCTACGTTCTAAATTTTGTTACTATTATTATTTTTTTTGGCTTTCTTTCTTTCTTTCTGTTTTTGTTTTCTTCTTTCTTTCCTTCTTTCTTTCTTTCTTTCTTTTAATACTACTAAAGTTTGGTAAGAACTCAGACTGAATATTATCTGCAAGGAAACATATCGGCACATGGATATTGTGCATGGTGCTAGCAGTCAACAAAGCTGCGAGAATTTTGTAAATAATTTGTTTTGTTTTCCGTCGTATCTGCACTTTGATATTTCTCATTCAAATATTTTAGTCATGTTAAGTGACATAATACAATAATAAAAAAAACCACACTAAAGAGAAAATTTGAAGGAAAAAAAAGAGCAAAGGACAATAACGACATACATGGGCAAACCACACAGGAGGAATGATTGAGTTCAGCTTGACGGGTGCAATGTTGGGAAAAAAAGTAATAAAAAGGTAACAGAGTTAGGCCGTACTCAATCTTCTGAGAGAAGACGACACATGATGCTGATTGTTATTTTAAATTCTCTATTCCTCATTTGTATTATTGAGTTTTACTCTTTTTCCCTGTATTTGTTTTTGCGGACTAGCGGAGTTAAAGGTAAAGATAAAATTCCCGTTTTCATACCATTAAGACATATAGGGGACACCGTGTTAAGGCCCGTATTTTCAAGGCCTGTGGCACGTGACAGTGTGCTATGGTCAGTATCACGACTGGCCGCATTTACTTTCCCAGGTTTCTATGGTACCAATTTTTAGAGGCTGGGTGGACCTCAGGACATTTCTGGTGTGGTGGTAACGAATACCCCCCGCCCAAACACACTGCTGGGATTTGAACCTGGTACCACCAGATTAGTAGACCGAGCTCCTAACCACTCAGCTAACCAGTCTGGCAGAAGTGCAGACTGAAATCTCATAGTGTCTTCTTGTTACTTATACGTAAAGCTTGTTTCTAACATCTTATTTTTTTTAAGCTTCAGATTACATTTTTACAACTTTACAGCGTTATGTTGTGGGTCTGTACACTTTTAGGAATATGCGTGATATTGTACTGGTCACATACCATTGCCTTATCATTGCTGATTTTATAGTCTCGGGTTACGTACCACTGCTGATGTAGTGTCGCCGTTCACTTATCACTGCTGATGTAGTGTCGCCGTTCACTTATCACTGCTGATGTAGTGTCGCCGTTCACTTATCACTGTTGATTTAGAATCGTATCATGTCGTCTAAGAGGGCGAAAGCCCAGTGTGTTTTGTGGTATCGCTAAACAAATTCTCCACAAAAAAGATTCAGAAACGAGTACTCGACGAGATCCGTCATGATTTTATAGTGGTATATAAATATCATGGACACAAAAAAAGAACAAATATATCCATACTACGAGAACATAATATTGAAGAAGGCTGGCCAGTAAAGAGGATTAAAGAGAGAAAACTTAAATATTTTGGACACATTAAACGTCATGATAATCTAGAGAAGACCGTCTTGGAAGGGTACATAATGGTAAAAAGAAAGAGAGGAAGACCAAGGCGAAGATGGCTGCAGGACTTCGTTGATGATCTGCAAATAGATGCATCAGCAGCAGGGCATCTTGCTCACAACCGAGAGGCCTACAGGAGAGCTGTTAGGGAGGCAACGTTCCGCAGGGGACATGCAAATGAATGAATGAATGAATGAATATAAATGACAAAAACATATCCAGTTAACCAGTTTCTGGTGTTGAAGCTATGAAGGCAAGGTCAAAGGATGCTTTAGGGACGGTGAGTAAAGAGAAAATTTGGAGAACTCATGCTAAGAAATCCAGTATCGCTTTAGACGTTCTTCGCACACGCACGCACGCATACACACACACACACGGAGCACATGCTTGAAGTGAATGAATAAAAGTAAAAATAAAACTTTGAGTTGAGGTAAAATTTAGAAAAAAAAACATGTCTGCAGCTAGCATAGTTTTTGTGTAATAAATGTTTGAAATCTAGGGGAAAAACCCCCTTTATGTTCATCCTGTACTTCTTGCTGATATATATATATACACACACACGCTTAACGTCCATAGTCCTTTGTTTTATTGCACATTAAAATGCATTCTCAAATGAACAATCTGCGTTCCTTGTTATCTGCACCTGTGTTTAGAAAACTACTGCCTGCAGGACAACAGAACATTATGTCATCAGAAGTAGCAGTTACTTCCCAAGGGCTGTAATTCAGAATTTCTCCCCAACCGCTGTAAACTGACAAGAGTCATGGTTACTGTCTAGATAAGATCTCCCGTGATCTGATCACTTCCAGCTAGTGAAAAGAGGCTGGCTTTACAACGAGAGCACAATAAGTTGTTACAGTTGGCGTAATAAACAACACAGGAAACAGGGCTGGAACAGGGATTCAGTTAGTAAGTTTATATTTATCACTGTTCCCGAGGTCAAGGTCTTCTGTGTAACTAGCAAAAAAGCAGGTATAAGTCTCATTTCTATACTCATCTAGCGTGAATTGAGAATATATTTCTAGCAGTTTATTTATTTCTAGCAGTTACTCACAAAGATGAGCGAGTGGCCCAGTGATGACCAAACTAGAATAAGGGCACGGTTTATTAGGGTTGGCAAATCAGAACTAGCCAAGACCCTGTCGCAGCTCTCCTCATATTCCTAGTAACACGGTCACCCTGGCAACACGGTAACAAGTTCACCCTAGAAACATGGCAACAAGTTCATCCTAGCGACATGGTAACAAGCTCACCATAGCGACGTGGTAAAAAGC
This sequence comes from Achatina immaculata, assembly GCA_009760885.1. Taxonomy (NCBI): domain Eukaryota; kingdom Metazoa; phylum Mollusca; class Gastropoda; order Stylommatophora; family Achatinidae; genus Lissachatina; species Lissachatina immaculata. The sequence continues at coordinate 59,956,031 of CM019719.1, read as the reverse complement.
TCCCTAGCGGCACGGTAACAAGCTCACCATAGCGACGTGGTAAAAAGCTCGCCCTAGAGACATGGTAACAAGCTCACCATAGCGACGTGGTAAAAAGCTCCCTAGCGGCACGGTAACAAGCTCACCATAGCGACGTGGTAAAAAGCTCGCCCTAGAGACATGGTAACAAGCTCACCATAGCGACGTGGTAAAAATCTCGCCCTAGAGACATGGTAACAAGCTCACTCTATCGACATGGTAAAAAGCTCCCTAGCGACATGGTAACAAGCTCACCATAGCGACATAGTAACAAGCTCACCATAGCGACGTGGTAACAATCTCACCATAGCGACATGGTAACAAGCTCACCTTAACGACATGGTAACAAGCTAACCATAGCGACATGGTAACAAGCTCACCATAGCGACATGCTAAAAAGCTCTCCTTAGCGACATGGTAACAAGCTAACCATAGCGACATGGTAACAAGCTCACCATAGCGACATGGTAAAAAGCTCTCTAGCGACGTGGTAACAAGTTCACCCAGACGATATGGCGACAATCTCACCCTGGTAACATGAAAACAAGCTCACCGTCCAGACGTGGCAGCAATCCCACCCTGGAGACATGGCATTAAGCTCATCCTGGTGACATTGTAAGAACCTCACCCTAGACACACGGTAAAAACTCCCCCTGGCGACATGGTACCAATCTCAACCCGGTAACATGGTGGCAAATCACTCTAGATACATGGTAAAAAGCGTACCCGGGCGACATGGTAACATTCCCGCCCTGGCGACATGGTAACAATCCCGCCCTGGAGACACAGCAGCAAGCTCCCCTTGGTAACATGGTAACAATCTCATCCTGGTAACATGGTAACAATCCCGTCCTGGAGATATAGCAGCAAGCTCCCCTTGGTAACATGGTAACAATCTCATCCTGGTAACATGGTAACAATCCCGTCCTGGAGATATAGCAGCAAGCTCCCCTTGGTAACATGGTAACAATCTCATCCTGGTAACATGGTAACAATCCAGCCCTGGAGATATAGCAGCAAGCTCCCCTTGGTAACATGGTAACAATCTCATCTTGGTAACATGGTAACAATCCAGCCCTGGAGACATAGCAGCAAGCTCCCCCTGGTAACATGGTAACAATCTCATCCTTGTAACATGGTAACAATCCCGCCCTGGAGACATAGCAGCAAGCTCCCCCTGGTAACATGGTAACAATCTCATCCTGGTAACATGGTAACAATCCCTCCCTGGAGACATAGCATCAAGCTCCCCTTGGTAACATGGTAACAATCTCATCCTTGTAACATGGCAACAATCCCGCCCTGGAGACATGGCATCAAGCTCATCCTGGTGACATTGTAAGAACCTCACCCTAGACACACGGTAAAAACTCCCCCAGGCGACATGGTACCAATCTCAACCCGGTAACATGGTGACAAACTCACCCTAGATACATGGTAAAAAGCTTACCCGGGCGACATGGTAACATTCCCGCCCTGGCGACATGGTAACAATCCCGCCCTGGAGACACAGCAGCAAGCTCCCCTTGGTAACATGGTAACAATCTCATCCTGGTAACATGGTAACAATCCCGTCCTGGAGATATAGCAGCAAGCTCCCCTTGGTAACATGGTAACAATCTCATCCTGGTAACATGGTAACAATCCCGTCCTGGAGATATAGCAGCAAGCTCCCCTTGGTAACATGGTAACAATCTCATCCTGGTAACATGGTAACAATCCAGCCCTGGAGATATAGCAGCAAGCTCCCCTTGGTAACATGGTAACAATCTCATCTTGGTAACATGGTAACAATCCAGCCCTGGAGATATAGCAGCAAGCTCCCCTTGGTAACATGGTAACAATCTCATCCTAGTAACATGGTAACAATCCCGCCCTGGAGATATAGCAGCAAACTCCCCCTGATAATATGGTAACAATTTCATCCTGGTAACATGGTAACAATCCCGATTCTGCTTTACATAGCAGCAAGCTCCCCCTGGCAACATGGTAACAATCTCATCCTGGTAACATGGTAACAATCCCGCCCTGGAGACATAGCAGCAAGCTCCCCTTGGTAACATGGTAACAATCTCAATCTGGTAATATCGTAATAATCCCGCCCTGGAGACATAGCAGCAAGCTCAATCTGGTGACATGGTAACAATCCCTCCCTGGAGATATAGCAGCAAGCTCCCCCTGGTAACATGGTAACAATCCCACCCTGGAGACATAGCAGCAAGCTCACACTGGTAACATGGTAACAATCCCACCCTGGAGACATAGTAGCAAGCTCACCCTGGTAACATGCTAACAATCCCGCCCTGAAGACATATTAACAAGCTCGGCCTAGAGACTTGGTAACAAGCTTACTCTAGAGACATGGTAACAATTCCACCCTAAAGACATGGTAACAAGTTCACCCTGGTGACATGACAGAAAGCTTACCATAGAGAAATGGTAACAAGTTCACCCTAGAGACATGGTAACAATCTCACCCTAGAGACATGGTAACATGCTAACCTAAGAGACATGGTAACAATCGCACCTTAGAGACATGGTAACAAGCTCACCCTGGTGACATAACAGAAAGCTTAACATGCTAACCTAAGAGACATGGTAACAATTCCACACTAGAGAAATGGTAACAAGCTCGTTTTAGAGACATGGTAACAAGCTCGCTGTAGAGACATGGTAACAAGCTCACTCTAGAGACATGGTAACAATTCCACCCTAGAGACATTGTAACAAGCTAACCCTAGAGACATGGTAACAATCCCACCCTAGAGACATGGTAACAAGCTCGCCCTAGAGACATGATAACAGTCTCACTCTAGAGACACGGTAACAAGATCACCCAAGAGATATGGTAACAAGCTCACCCTAGAGACAGGGTAACAAGCTCACCCTAGAGACATGGTAACAATCCCACTCTAGAGACATGGTAACAAGCTAGCCCTAGAGACATAGTAACAATCCCACCCTAGAGACATGGTAACAAGCTCACCCTAAAGACATGATAACAATCCCACACTAGAGACATTGTAACAAGCTCACCCTGGTTGCATGGTAACAATCCCACCCTAGAGACATAGTAGCAAGCTCATACTGGTAACATGGTAACAATCCCGCCCTGGAGACATGGTAACAAGCTCGGCATAGAGACTTGGTAACAAGCTAACCCTAGAGACATGGTAACAGTCGCACCCTAGAGACATGGTAACAAGCTCACCCTCGTGACATGACAGAAAGCTCAACCTAGAGACATGGTAACAAGCTTACCCTAGAGACATGGTAACAATCTCACCCTAGAGACATGGTAACATGCCAACCTAAGAGACTTGGTAACAATCGCACCTTAGAGACATGATAACAAGCTCACCCTGGTGACATGACAGAAAGCTCACCCTAGAGACATGGTAACAATCCTACACTAGAGAAATGGTAACAAGCTCACTCTAGAAACAAGGTAACAAGCTCACCCTAGAGACATGGTAACAATCCTACCCTAGAGACATGGTAACCATCTCACCATTAGAGACATGGTAACAAGTTCACCCTAGAGACATAGTAACATTCCCACTGTAGAAACATGGTAACAAGCTTACCCTGGTGACATGGTAACAATCCCACCCTGGAGACATGGTAACAAGCTCACCATGGTAACATGGTAAAAATCCCGCACTGGAGACATAGCAGCAAGCCCACCCAGATAACATGGTAACAATCCCACACTAGAGCATGGTAACAAGCAAACCCTAGAGACATGGTAACAATCCCATCCTAGAGAAATGGTAACAAGCTCACCCTAGAGAAATCGTAACAAGCTCACCCTAGAGACAAGGTAACAAGCTTACTCTAGAGACATGGTAACAATCCCACCCTAGAGACATGGTAACAAGCTCCCTATACGACATGGTAACAAGCTCACCATAGCGACGTGGTAAAAAGCTCACCATAGCGACGAGATAAAAAGCTCCCTAGCGACATGGTAACAAGGTCACCATAGCGGCGTGGTAACAATCTCACCTTAGCGACATGGTAAGAAGCTCACCTTAGCAACATGGTAAAAAGCTCCCTAGCGACGTGGTAACAAGTTCACCCAGACAATATGGCGACAATCTCACCTTGGTAACATGAAAACAAGCTCACCGTCCAGACGTGGCAACAATCCCGCCCTGGAGACATGGCATCAAGCTCATCCTGGTGACATTGTAAGAACCTCACCCTAGACACACGGTAAAAACTCCCCCTGGCGACATGGTACCAATCTCAACCCGGTAACATGGTGACAAATTCACCATAGATACATGGTAAAAAGCTTACGCGGGCGACATGGTAACATTCCCGCCCTGGAGACATAGCAGCAAGCTCCCCCTGATAACATGGTAACAATCTCATCCTGGTAACATGGTAGCAATCCCGCCTCTGCTTTACATAGCAGCAAGCTCCCCCTGGTAACATGGTAACAATCTCATCCTGGTAACATGGTAACAATCTCTCCCTGGAGACATAGCAGCAAGCTCCCTCTGGTAACATGGTAACACTTCTTCCCTGGAGATATAGCAGCAAGCTCCTCCTGGTAACATGGTAACAATCCCACTCTGGAGACATAGCAGCAAGCTCCCCCTGGTAACATGGTAACAATCCCACTCTGGAGATATAGCAGCAAGCTCCCCCTGGTAACATGGTAACAATCCCTCCCTGGAGATATAGCAGCAAGCTCCCCCTGGTAACATGGTAACAATCCCACTCTGGAGACATGGTAACAAGCTCGGCCTAGAGACTTGGTAACAAGCTAACCCTAGAGACATGGTAACAGTCGCACCCTAGAGACATGGTTAACAAGCTAACCCTGGTGACATGACAGAAAGCTCACCCTAGAGACATGGTAACAAGCTCACCCTAGAGACATGGTAACAATCTCACACTAGAGACATGGTAACAATCTCACACTAGAGACATGGTAACAAGCTCGGCCTAGAGACATGGTAGCAAGCTCACCCTATTGGCATGGTAACAATCCTACTCTAGAGACATGGTAACAAGCTAGCCCTAGAGACATGGTAACAATCCCACCCTAGAGACATGGTAACAAGCTGACCCTAGAGACATGGTAACAATCCCACTCTAGAGACATGGTAACAAGCTCACCCTGGTTGCATGGTAACAAGCTGACCCTAGAGACATAGTAACAATCCTACTCTAGAGACATGGTAACAAGCTCACCCTATTGGCATGGTAACAAACTCACCCTAGAGACATAGTAACAATCCCAACCTAGAGACATGGTAACAAGCTCACTCTGGTTGCATGGTAACAAGCTCACCCTAGAGACATAGTAACAATCCCACTCTAGAGACGTGGTAACAAGCTCACCCTGGTTGCATGGTAACAATCCCACCCTAGAGACATAGTAACAATCCCAACCTAGAGACATGGTAACAATCCCACCCTAGAGACATGGTAACAAGTTCACTCTGGTTGCGTGGTAACAATCCCACCCTAGAGACATGATAACAAGTTCATCCTAGTTGCATGGTAACAATCTCACCCTGGCGACATAGTAGAAGCTCACCCTGACGACATGGTTGCTCTAAGTCCCAGGTCACTGGAGTATTTTGGGAGCTAAATATTTGGGCCCACTACTCTAATAGTTGTTGGAGAACACATTCTTTTAAAAATCGAGCATCACTTAGAGGTCCTCTATACAAAAAAAAAAAAAGACGCAGCACATGTTCAAGTGCATGAATAAAGTTTTGTAAAAAATCATTTCCTTGGCCGAAAATTTTTATAAAAAAGCTCCGCCCACACGTGTCTATAACAAACATTTTTTTTTTTGCTGAATGAATCAGGAAATAAAAACTTCATGCTCACCCTGTGTTGCCTGTGGATATTTTGATTTTTCTTGTAAAAAGAATTATCTGCTTTTAATTCCCTGCTATCTAGCTCCCGTTACTCTAACATAGTCAGTAATCAAGCAAGACTACAATCTATCTCCTGTTACTCCAGCATAGTCAGTGCTCATGCAAGACTACAGTCTATCTCCCGTTACTCCTGCATAGTTAGTAATCAAGCAAAACTACAATCTATCTCCCGTTATTCTAACATAATCAAACAAGACTGCAACCTAGCTCCCGTTATTCTAGCATAGTCAGTGCTCAAGCAAGACTACAGTCTATCTCCCGTTACTGTGGCATAGTCAGAAATCAAGCAAGACTACAATCTATCTCCAGTAACTTTCTCTATCATAGTCAGTAATCAAGCGAGACTACAATTTATTTCCCATTACTCTAGCACAGTCAGTGCTCATGCAAGACTGCAATCCATCTCCCGTTACTCTAGCATAGTCAGTTCTCAAGGAAGACTGCAGTCCATCTCCCGTTACTCTAGCATAGTCAGTAATCGAGCAAGGCTACAACATCTCCCTTTACTCTGGCATAGTCAGTGTTCATGCAAGACTGCAATCCATCTCCCGTTACTTTAGCATAGTGAGTAATCGAGCAAGGCTACAATATCTCCCTTTACTCTGGCATAGTCAGTGCTCAAGGAAGACTGCAGTTCATCTCCCGTTACTCTAGCATAGTCAGTAATCGAGCAAGGCTACAATATCTCCCTTTACTCTGGCATAGTCAGTGCTCAAGGAAGACTACAGTCCATCTCCCGTTACTCTAGCATAGTCAGTAATCGAGCAAGGCTACAATATCTCCCTTTACTCTGGCATAGTCAGTGCTCATGCAAGACTATAATCCATCTCCCGTTACTCTAGCAGAGTCAGTGCTAAAGCAAGACTACAATCTATCCCCCCAGTCTGACAGGATAACAAAGCACCACAATCTTCACCAGGATCACTGCTAAGAATATCTTGCTTGTAGTTCCAGGGTAGCAACTATCTACCATATCTTCTGTTACCAAGTACCACCGAATACACGAGAACTCTTGCAGGCAGAATTATTTGTTTTGCAGGGACACTACATTGTGACTTGAATGGCCAGGATGAGGGTGGGAAAACTGCCGGGATTGTACACGAGCCCAAACAAATTTCCTGCAGATAAACCTGGTCAATAGCGCATGTTCCAGCCACTACACAAACATTTCACTAGAACTTCTATCTTTCTGTGTGGTCACTTGTTTCATGTATGTTTCTGTGTGGTCACTTGTTCACGTATGTTTCTGTGTGGTCACTTGTTCACGGATGTTTCTGTGTGGTCACTTGTTCACGGATGTTTCTGTGTGGTCACTTGTTCACGGATGTTTTTGTGTGGTCACTTGTTCACGTATGTTTCTGTGTGGTCACTTGTTCACGTATGTTTCTATGTGGTCACTTGTTCACGTATGTTTCTGTATGGTCACTTGTTCACGTATGTTTCTGTGTGGTCACTTGTTCACGTATGTTCCTATGCAAGAGAACAGTAGTGAACATCTCCTAAATCTTGGCGTTTAACGAGAGCAGTAGACAAATGTCTCGCACAGCAAAATACACAAGTATTAAACATAGAAACCACCGTTGGATACGAATACTTTATTATTCACAGTTCAAGCAAATCAGAATCTAGGATCTCTTAAACACGACTGTGGCATACTAGCAGTATGAGACAAGGCCTTCGTGACATGTCGTAAGGTTTATTGCCTGGAACAAGATGATGATGGAATATGAAGTGATGGTGATGCACATGTGGCAAGTAACATATCAAATTATTCAGCACATCATAATGAATGGACTTCCGGGCAGTTACATTAAGTCTAAACTATGGTCATCGTCATAAGAACTGAAATCAGAATAACAACAACAACAACAACAAAGAAACAAACAACTACATTCCTATCTCACTTCTTGTGTTAAGGAATACAAAATAACATAGCATTGTCACTCGACATCCGAACTGAGACTTTTTTTAAAAACTCGAGATTTTTTTCCTCAGACTCGAACATGCGCTAGAAACTTCACGAGACAAGTGAGCCTCGCCTAAAACCAAAGTAATCTGACAACAAACAAGTTACGGCCGTAAGCTTTTGAGACAGTTCGTTAACAAATGTTCCAATGTTTATCTACCTTTTAACATAACACTGTCACACTTGATTTCTAAACATAAGAGACTGTATAAAGTATTCTGCTACTGATTCAAACAGGACTATAACTCACATTCAGAGAAGGAGGTGGCACAATGTATTTCAAACTCCTGTGAGATCTCATGGGAATCTGAGCTAGCAGATTACTCAAGCCGGGTTGTATAGACTGAATTTATTCCCTGCGCAAGAGACGGTGAAATGAAAGAAGCTGGGGGTGGTTGGTGGGGAGGGGGGAGCAGGTTGTGATTGGGTAGTTTTTTGCTATCAGGGTTGATGTTCAAGCAGGGATGTATGAAAAATCAGCCAGACTGAATGAATCATCATTCCACGGAAAGTGACTTTGTCCATGTGGCAAAGAATGAGATGACATTCTTTGATATGTAACCAGACAGAAGATTCAAAGGGAGCGTGACAATGGTACATAATATCATCTGTTCATCTGTTATAACCTGTTCATCACCATCAAGCGATATGCCTGGAGACATTGATGGTCTCGTTGTGTCTTGTCGTGTCTCCTTCCTCATATACCTTTATGTGTTGAGGGGACAAATAGACGTCTTGATATGGCTCGGCAATTTGCTTCATATAGTGGGATATTTAAATCTTCTGTAATTTCCTCTTTCCATCTCATGCCACGGCCATATTTCTTTAAATGTCTGGACTTTGATACTACCTATCAGCTCAACTGGTGACTTTGAATCAATGCACCGAGTAGGCTATCCATGATCTTCTCTATCAACCTTCATCATCATCATCATCATCATCATCATCATCATCATCATCATCATCATCATCGCCTTTCACTCCATTGAGAGCATAGGCCACGGATAAAGGCTCTCCAGTCATCCCTGTTCTTGGAATTATTCTCTGCTTCCTTCCATGTGCATCCCTTGTCTCTAAGCACTGACTATCAGCTTTCCTCTGTCTCTTTTACAATTTGTTTCCTAATATGATGCCTTTAGGCTCTTCTGTTCTCATTGCATGAACAGAAAAAAAAATTGTTGCCTTTATCTTATTCGTTTAGGCAGATTGCATTTTTTCCTTTGACATTTTTCCTCAGATGTTCTTTGTAGAGATGCTTGCTTTAGAATGATTAAAAACGCTTAGTAATTTAACATTCAGAAGTTTGGAACTAAGAAAAAATGTCACGGAGAACATTATGCGAGATCATGACAGAAAGACACCAGATATTCTGATGGAAAATATCAAGGATATAATTGGAGAATTATGACTCCTGGCGGCAGTTGGCAAGCCACATGATGATGATGAATTTGAAATATATTACATTTTAAAAAATTCACCGTGTTTCCTATTTCAGTCAGTCAGTCAGTCAGTCAGTCAGTCATTTGTATGTCACTTGCGGAACTTTGCCTCCCTAACAGCACTCCTGTAGGCCTTTCGGTTGCCCCGCTGCTGATGCATCCATCTGCAGATTATCAACGATGTCTTGTAGCCATCTTCGCCTTGGTCTTCCATTCTTTATATTTTCCTATTATGTATCCTTCCAAGACGGACTGCCCTAAATTCCCAAAACGTTTAATGTGTCCAAAATGTTCAAGATTTCTCTGTTTAATCCCCTTTACTTGCCAATATTAAGTTCTTGTAATATCTAATTACTCCTCAGAATTCTAAAAAGTTCGTTGGCCTTAAGTTTATCGTTATATTTAATTCAATAAAATTTCACAATTAGTGTTAAGGTTAATTTATTACACAATTCATTCGTCACCAGTGACATTTCTCTGAATTGACAAGACTCAAGAAATAAACAGACCATCCAGTGTCTAAACAGAAGATGTCAGATGTCTCTAGTCTGCACCTACAGGCAGAGTCTGACACAGTGGACTGCCAAGTCAGGAACGGAGCTAGAGAGAGTACAAAACGTATGCAGACCTGCACAATCACACCAGGCCAAAGAGTCTTGGGTTGTGAGAGAGAGGCTGTAACACATATATTGGTTGTGTGATGCAATGATTGTTAGAAAGATGTGAGAATGAAAGAATGTAAATATAGAAGGAATTCAACAATGAAAATTGACGGAGTAATGAATTATTTCATCTAAAACTTTCCTTTGACTCTGACGATTTGAGTTTTTTGATGTGCCACTTTTTCGTTCAACATCTCTTAGATCTCGCCTCTCCTGGCTTATCATAAATATTAAGTGAGCGCTTAGACAATAAATAGATTACCTGACTTTAGACATTTCAAATGTCTACTTTATTACACATCAGAAACAGAGATGAATAAATATTTATCTTAACACGTTAACTGATATTTTTACTGCGGAAACATACAGGAAAAAAGTAATGAAAGAAATAGACGTAAAATGTACATAAAACAGCGACATTAACCGCATTATGAGGAAAGATGATTTCTAGTTTTAAGATGTTGATAGAGAACTCGAAGATAAGTTTGATTTGTCTTTAGTACGGATCCCCTTTTTTTTGTTAGGATATTCAACAGACTAAGACTCAGTACACTAAACGTTTTTTTTAAGCAGCTAAACGCTTCTCATAGACGTCTTTTTTGTTAAGGTGAAATGCTGTTATACGATTTCTTCGTTAAACGGAATATAACAGCACTAACAAAAAACATATTAACATCTCTTTCTTTCTCTCTCTCTCTCTCTCTCTCTCTCTCTCTCTCGCTCTCTTCACCACACACAATTACACACACATATAGACACACATATACACATGCGCAGACAAAACAAACAAACAAACATAAATCGCGAAAACACCTAACAATTCCTTTATACTCTCACAATGGGCACAGCGCACGAGGCAGACTTGATGTACAATATTCTACCAGGAAAATCCTGGACTACGTCAATTTCTCACGGAAAACTCGGATATCTTTACCTCTAAGCACCGTCTCATATTCTGCGTTCAGTGGAGTTCTTTTCCACTTGCACATATTACGCAAAGTTCGTTCGCTATTCGAAAAACATCTTCATCACAGTCATGTTATTTTCGTATCTTCTCGGCAGACCATCCCAATTACCACCTCAAAGCGGGCAACCGCAGGCAGCATAGACACTTACGCCCCTACACCAATTTCCGTAATAGATTTGCTAGAATTTTGTGTATCACGTAAGTGCTGAAATGTGTCGCTGCATGAAGACGAACACATGCACTGTCGGTGTATTAAGGGATAAAACTGTTTTCAAAGGAAAAAAAAAGCAGCTCCATCCACGTAAAGTAATACCTGTTTTCAGTGATGGTACGTAGTTAAAACCGCCTTTTATAAAAAAAAAATCTTCGTGGCGTTGTTTACAATTGGAATAAAATATCACGAGACTTTTAAATTTGTAGGGCTGCCTTGTATGAGTCTAAGGTCAAGGTAACCAAGTAATGTCATAAGGGCACCTGGAGGATATATACTTCCCTGCCACGCTGTACAGTAGAGGACGGTGTCCAGGTGGGGAAAAAAAGCTGAATGACAGGCGATTCTAGTCGGGCATGAACCTTGTCATGACAGACTAGTGCTCTAATCACTTCGCTACACAGGCACCGGCCTAATTTAGGATCATATTAAAAACTATTTCCAGCATAAGTTATATGTCAGGATGGGCTGTCGTGTTCTTGCCTGACTTATAATGGCAATTTTTTTCCATCTTGAAAGACAGGTTTCGAAGCATGCAGTTGTTAATGACAGAGTTGTACGTCTCCATTTACGTCCTGCTTCAAATGGTCAGCTGGTGTGGAACAGGTACCTTGTCGGTGCTGAATTTTCCCCGTCTCGACTCTGCCAATCATCTCCATTCGAAGAACAAGGGTCAAGACACTCGAAAATCTAGCAGAGCTGCAGGGAGAGCAAAAAGATGAGTAGGAAATGGCGTCTCCAGTAACCACCCCGGGGTCCCTCCCTCGTGATTTGTATTTCATGGCTGTTCAGCTTAAGAATATATTTAAACTTTTGTTCACCGTCACCCCTGAAGAATAGGAAAGTGCCAGACAACTTAAATATTTAAGATTTGAAACGGACAGAGCTTGATTTTTCACACTGGATGGAAGCAGACAATTCCATGTGGGGTGATGATGTAATATGTGGAGGGAAGATTAAAAAAAAAACATGGCGGGACTTACACCTGAAGTGTGGCAACAACAATACAAGCTCTGAAAGATCTGTGTGTTTCTCTGTTTCGTTAATTATTCTCTCTCTCTCTCTCTCTCTCTCTCTCTCGCTCTCTTAACAGCTCTTTCTATGACTTGATACTGCCCAAGTTCATGAAGTTTTTCTCTTGCACTTAGCGGTTATGTAATCACAAGTGAAAATGTGATTACAAGTGATAATTTTCACGCTTAAAGGTAGGACTTTACTGACTGAAGCATCATTATAAGAACAGACTTAGTAACATATGTCCTCGTCGCAGCTACCCAACAACTCGTGAACACACACTACGAGTATAATTATGTCTCATATGTGTCCCTCGTGATTCATCTTCACCAAAAATATTTGGTAGTCTAGCAGCTCTTGGAGACCATGGTGCAGTTCATATTTGAAACTGGAATAACCGCCTGAGAAACAATAAACAGAAGAATAAGATTCAGAAGTTCAGTGACAAACTTAAACAGTATGCAAGATGTAATGTAATGGTTTATGCTGTAGTGGTTTATGATGTAATGGTTCATGATGTAATCATCGTTCTGAGACTAGAATGTTCTTTATTCTTTCTGCTTTATCTCTTCTTCTTTTCTGTTTCCAAGTAAATGTAATCAGACTCATGTACTACAGTATATTCATACTTTTTGTCGATGTAATATCATGCTGACTACATTTTATACATTATAAATATTACATTTTACATTTAGTACCTTCGTTATTATTTTCTTCAAAATCATCATTGTCTTGTGTATTTCTGCTTTTTCTTCTTCAATTCACTTCTCGATCATTATGTTTGTTGTTGTTGACCTCCTGTAACTCCAACAAACTCTCTTTTTCTGATGAGGCTGAGTTATGTGTCATAAGCTTATTTTATTCTACATGTGTGCAGCGTAATCCAGAGTATCTCACCGTGCAGGCATGTATTATCTGTCCATGAAGACAAACTATCATCAAAACAGTGTGCCGAGTGCAGATTTGTACAACTGCTTTCGACCGAAGATGATTTGAAAAGGTAGGATGGGGAGTGGGTAAAATTCGATGACAAAGAGTGCCATGATTGGTTCAGCCAGTCTTGCTGCTGAGAAAGTTTTCCAAGTTTCTTTTATTTTCAGCTTTCACTTGATTTCCTGTCATGCAAGCCTCACATACTCCTCGTACAGCGGAGGGAGTAAATTTCACGAGCGTATTCTGTTTCTCTGTTACTACCCGAAGAGAAATGCTTTAACATAGGGCGCATTTCATCCAGATATTTGTACGCCTATGTCACTTTCCCAACAGAATGTGTCAGGTATCCACTTTTCTCACTGCTGGAATATAGTACTATGGAGCTATTCTACAACTACTCTCCTTGAATAGCTCTATCGCTCTCCACTGTGGTTACTCGTACACTTTGGTTTTGCTTAGTTGTCTCTTATCTTTTCCTTCTCTTGCAAACCTCCGCTTTATCACAGTTCCTTTCCATCACCGTTCCAGTACCTCAGCTACATTTATTTATCTGAAAATATCCATTTGTTGAGCCAGGATGCCTGCTTCCGGACGTGTGGTGTTTAGAGCGTCAGTCATGTCCTAGGCCCATCATCTTCTCTGCCATCGCCTTTCTCTTTTCCCATGGACCATACACTCTGTTATTATATTCTCCAGCCCTTGTAGGAATGATTACTGGCCCAGTACGAAGTAGCTTTTCGTGTGGGAGTACAAATTCCCTGCCAAAGGGTCATAATTTATCAGTTCAACCCCCTGCCTAATCTGATCTGCCAAAACAGAAAGCACACACTGCCAATGTTATTTAACCTAGACAAGCAATGAAGCGTGCCAGATCAGGGTGCTGAATGTCCCTGACGGGTGATAATCTGGAAATAATACGCAAAGGGTAAATGTAATTACAAAACTAAATGGAAGAGAAAAAGATGATGTAAAACGCAACATTTCCAGTCTCAGCGCGCAACACGGCTGTTTTCCTGCACGTTGAGCGAGAGTTGCTCTAAGGACCGACTTTGGTGAGCTGTGACTTGAAGAAACTGTGAAACTATTATCTTAATGAGTGCAGGTTTTTTTTAAAAAAAGAGCAGTTTATTTGGTACATAGAAGCTACGAAGGTTCGTGTTATGTACCAGATCTTTTTTCACAAGGATGGGGAAAGTAAAGTGCAACGCTTTCGTGGCTAATTAAAAGAGGTCTAAAAAGATGCATAACGAGCGATGTAGACACTTTATATAAATCTTAACAAATATACCCATAGTGCCTTCTCTCTTTCCGATGTTTTTAACTGAAACAAGATGTTGTTGGTGCTCATAGTTTAGTTCAGTGTCACTTTCTCCCCGGATTTGATCGTAATGTAGTTTAATGCATTGCCCCAGATAGTTTTGTAATGTTGTAATTTAGCATGCTCAGTGTATGTTTATTTTCGGATCTAAATAAATAATCTTAAACCATCTGGCGAGCTTAGTGATGATTGCAAACTCGTGTGACTTTCCTCACTTTCCGGAACTTACAAAAGATAGGAAGATATCCTCGCGCCAAACTATTATGTTTGATTTCTTAGCAGACTCTATCATGTCAGAGACACCATCTCCAATCCTTTCTTCGTGTGCCATTCTGTTGTGATCTGAATTTTATTCCCAGACAGTAAATCGTGGGCCTATATGAATCATCTAAGTTTTCCCTTCAACCTGGTGCTACGCCAAAAGAATATATTTACCGGTATCTCTGGATAGTACACATGCATCTGCCTGCAAGCTTTGTTCCACACTCTACTTCCCGAACAACATTATCCAGAAAGTCATATCGGACAGCAAAATGCAATTACATTGAGGCAGAGCGTTCCGGCAAGCTTTGCTTAAAGAGAAAAATAGAGGAAATTGAGAGTTAATTTTGGCCATGGAATGCAAAGAACATTGATGAATTATCGTCTGTTTTATGCCGGTTTTAGCGCGAAAGCTGTAGAGCTGGCAAGGCAATAGCTTCCAGAGCCACAGAGGATGAGCCATGCTAGGAATGGTTAAGTTTTTCTTCAGTGGGCAGTTTTCAGCTCCGTAGAGCTAGTTCATGATGACCTCCATAAACTACCGGTTGTGCTTTTAATGAGTTCTCATTCTGCTGGTTTATTAAGGCTGCATATCTGCGGACTGGTCGTGAAAATGTTTGGTGTTGGGTAATGTATACGTTCACAACTTGTAGCTTTTGTGAAGAAAGGAAGTAAGAAAACAGAAATACTTAATCAATAACATAAGATCAATCAGACAAGATAAACATCTTTTTCATATTAAAAACATAACAATGTAGCGAAGATATATATATATATATATATTATATATATATATATATATATATATATATATATATATATATAATATCGGAGAACAAGAACAAATTCAGGAAACAAGAAAAGATGTCATCATTCTTAATAAGTGAGGGGAGATGAGCAACATCAAGAGACAGATCTAAGCAGCTTATCGAGATGAACCATCGGAACTTATGGGACAGACTGGACAAACATGCTGCATGCAACCTTTCTTTAAAGACTGCGCCCGAAGATGACGAATCTTTTGCTCCTCCTGACACCTTAGATCTTCTCAATTGTACGTGAGCGTGACTGTTTTTGCATATTCCTTGTTCTATTTACCTCCATGTTTGTTTGCTATGGCGGCATTACGAGTAAAAACAGACAAACAAACAAACACACAAACAAAACTATAGTTCTCAACTTCTTATGGAAATAGACAATAACTTCGATGAAAAGATTTATTATTGTATATGACATGCATCAGATAAATATTACAACAAGTATTTAACACAAAACCAAAGTGAAAAACCTTTTTTTTGTCGGTATCTAGAGAAAAATGACGATTAACGTCGTAAAATAATAGCACTTTAAATATAGAGAATAGCCATGACTGGGACTAGCAGAGAGGACTGATGTTCGAATCGAGGATATTCTCTTGATATTTTTTCTTTCTCTTAGTCTGTTATTCACTTGTCTCTCGTGGCGAAGGTCGGGGGTTTCGAATCCGGCCGGAGGCACCCCAGTCACCTAGCTGTAGAAATGGGTGCCCGACTTCTTCTGAAGTTGGGGAAGGAAAAGGTGGCCAGGCGTGATACTGACCATATCACCCTCTAGTGTGCTGACAGGTCAAAGAAAATATGTGCGCTAGCACCATATCCCTATGTTCCTCTAAGGTATGACAGGATTATCTTTACCTTTACCTAGTCTGTTATTGTTGAAAATCTCTCTCTCTCTCTCTCTCTCTCTCTGTGCTCTATCACTTTAGTAAGACCACAGCTTGTAATAATCTCTAAACACGGAACATGTAGATCTTTACACACACATTTCCAAACCCTTACACATCAACATGGCCAAAATTTTTTCAACAGAGATTGGTCTCAAGAAAGAAACTTTACTTCTGCTGCTGCTGCTGCAAAAAAAAGAAGAAAACAATAGGAAACTATCGGGTATGCATTGGAAATAAAAGTTCCTTTTGTGTGTGTGGAGCGGTTTAGAATTTAGAAGATGAAGACGTCGATGAAGTTGTAGACGTAGTCAGTTCGTTCCCACAATAAAGTAAAAGAACACATCGTTTTATAATGAAACTTGGAAAACTCGTAGACAAAGCACATTACTCGCGACAGAAAGAACATGCACCGAAGAGCAACAGGAACCACGTGGCATCCTCTAAAGTTTCCAGCCTCACAATCCTCACAGACAAAGGACCTGACCAGATCCCGGGCCCTTACAGGAGGAACTCTACGTCGATGCTGAAAACCTGACAGGAGCTGTCGAATTTGCGACAGAGATTGGTGTCTGAGTGAACGACGAAGAAGATGAGACGGAAAAATAACAGGAGAACTACTTTCACAAGAATAACGCTGCTGCAAGTTGTGCGCCCTCAGACAGCGGGGACGGAGTCGCCAACGATATATTCTTCATGTCCACAATAACCTTGGATGTTGCAGTGGGCCACTGTAATTTTCGGTATTATTAAATCCAGCTTTAATATTCGTGCTATGGAAAAACACTGTAATCTATGTGAATAGCGCCAGTGTGTCCAGATAAATATGAAATCAATTTGATGTCAACGATATCTGTGACGATCTGTGGAGACCAGGAGAATTTTGTACCTTATAATTCGCCAGATCTCCCTTTTCTTCGCTAGTCAAAAATAGCGAATGCATTGTATTTGGTGTTACGTAGATATTAATTATTAAGCAAGTCATTGGTGTTACGTAGATATTAATTATTAAGTAAGTCAAAATCTGTAGCAGCTGAAGGGCATACTTCATATGACTTCACTGAGCATCAGATGAAGTTAGATTGTGGGTATGGTTACGTGTTTGGAGGCATCGCTTCTTCAGTTGACAGTTACTTGGAGTTAGTCATTACATGGAGGGGGTCAGTTGTGTAATGTTCTTGTAAATTATGCATTAGTCTAAAGTATCTTGATTTTTTTTCTGAATTCATTTCTCTATGTGGCTTTCTTTCTTTCTTTCATTCTTTTCTTTCTTTCTTTTCTTTCTTTCTTTCTTCCTCTATATAATACCTTCTTCCTGATCCAGCCTTCCTCAGTTACTCATGGTCCAAGTTGTAAGGAAGAAAGGCAGAAATATTCATTGAAAATTCCCAGCAATGACTAAAGAACCTTAAATTATGTCATGTTATTTCAAAATACTGCTTCCTGTATTATTATTATTATTACCATGTGTCGTGCGGGTTAGTGTTGACGATCACGCTTCTCCACCCCCTACTGTCCTTGGTGTTCCCGATTAATTCAGATCCTATTCTTTTTTTTCATGCCACTTGGTCAGTGGTGGTACTGGGTCAGTGGTGGTACCGGGTCAGTGGTGGTACTGGGTCAGTGGTGGTACTGGGCCAGTGATGGTACTGGGTCAGTGGTGGTACTGGGTCAGTGGTGGTACTGAGCCAGTGGTGGTACTGGGTCAGTGGTGGTACTGGGTCAGGGTTGGTACTGGGTCATTGGTGGTACTGAGCCAGTGGTGGTACTTGATCATTGGTGGTACTGGGTCAGTGGTGGTACTGGTATGGGCGAGGACACAAGGCTAAGAATAGCGCAAGCGCGTGGTGTGGCGTCATCGCCCACGTAGTAACGTTGAGCTACATATAATAGGAAGGCTGTTGGCACGCGGACAGAGAGTAGCTTGAGAGTTTTATAGCAGGCTGAGTTCGTTCGTCTGGCCATGTATCGTGAAATACTCAGCTCCTGCCAACTCACACTGTTTGATCGTATTATGTTATGAAAATCATATGTGATGTGGATTATGTCTTTCTCGTAGCAAGAGGAAATTCTATCAGATTCATGGTTGATCGTCACAAGCTTGATGGGCACATATCTAGCCCATCAAAGCTTTCGTTCGCATGGCTGGTAGATATGTATATGTCGAGATGGTATTCTTTAGATACGTAACCCGGCTGCAGCATCAGAACTCAGTGAGGCGATTAGCACATGGAAATTGTGAAGCGGGGAGATGGAGTGATTATCCAGTGCATTAGCACACCAGGAGATGTGCAGTATTGTTCCAGTGCATTGGCAAACCAGGAGATCAGGATATGTATGTGGAGAGGGGCGTGGCAGCAGTTCTGTAATTGCAGAAGTATAGTGGCACATCGAGATCCAGGAAGATGAGTGTCTCATAGATCAGCAGTGGGCAAGGCTAGACTAAGTGCGATGGCACCGAATGGAAAAATGTGTGTGACTTAGCTTATGGGGAGAGGGGCCAGGGAAGCCCAGGCTAGCATCAGGCACACATAGATTTAGTTTTATCTTTAGAGAGTTATTATGCTACACTGATGATATGTGTCTTGCTGTAAATTATTGCATTGATGATAAATATATATTTATGTCATGCTTGTTATCATGATGATATATGTGGATGTCCTGTGTATGTCATGTCTGTGGTGGTGCCAAGTGATATATGTAAAGAGTTTTTAAAAATGGATGTAATTTGATATAGGACTTGGTAATATGTGTATTCATGTCTATGTGAAGTATAGATGTAAATGTATGTGATTTGATGCATGACTGGCATACAGCTTCCTGGGAGGGGAATCCTGGGTTGTAGTGCTGGGTTTAGGAATGGCCACCCCAGTATGGTAATACATCGGCCATGGATCTGTGGGTTTCAGATGAGCTTTGATCCTGTCCCTCCCTGAATTGTCCCAAATATGTGGACTTACCAACCAGCCAAGTTTACATAGGGTCACTGGTGCCACTTGGTCAGTGGTGGTACTGGGTCCAGTCCCAGAAGTAGGATTTTTTCTAGTACACATTTTTAACAAATCCCTCGGGTCGACCCATCCTCTAAAGATGGGTACCAGAGAAATCTGGAGAGGTAAAGCGACCAGCCGTAGCCGTGACCACATCAGACTTTCATGTCCCGACGGTCATGGAACTCTGGCCTAGCACTGTACCCCCCCCCCCCCATATGCCTTAATGGTATGGAGGCGGGAATTTTACTTTTACCTCTACCTTACTTGGCCAGTCCACTGAGATAGTTTTCTCTTGGCCTTCCTCTTTTCCCTTTTCCCCTTGAATTTTCCAGCAATTACCAGGTTCTTCAACGTCTGTCTTCTCATGACATGACAAGAAAATTTTGAATGTCTTTTTATTATCATTTTAACTTGTTTTCGTTATTAGGAGACTTCTCTGAGGTCATCTTCGCCTGTTTTTCCGTATGTCCAAGGTGTTTGTTGCAACTGTCTTCAAAACCACATACCTGTTATTTCTGGTTTCTCTGTTACCTTTTTGTTGACTGTTCAAATTTCACAACCACATACCAATATTGACTCTAATTAATACTACAATATTGTTTTACTCACTACTGACAACTCACTACCAAAAATAGCACTAAGATGGACACCACAGGGGAACAGAAGTAAGGGTAGACCAAAAGAGACATGGAGAAGAACAACAGAAAGGATGTTGAGCAATAGAGGGCTCACCTGGGCAAGAGCAGAAAAAAAGGCGAAAGACAGGCATTTGTGGAAAACCCTTGCGGAAGCCCCATGTGCCCTGGGCACTTAAGGTTCAGAGAGAGAGAGATTGTTTTACTAACTTTTAGGGACATTTTTCTTATTTGTCAGTATCTTCTTCTTGTCATAAGGGCCGACTTTGTCTTACCTGTTTGTGACTGATTTCATCTGAGCACTTGCCATCAACTGTTTTTGTTGTTCCAAGGTAACCGCTTTAATTTACCTCCGTCAGTGTCATCCCCGTTTGAAAATATTTTGCATTTTGGTATGTTTATTCTTCTTTTATTCGATATTACCATTATTTCTGTCTTCATTTTTTAACTGTTTAGCTCTAGGCCTCTTTTATTGCACTTTTCAATAATAGAATTCTCAAGTTTCTGTAAAGATTGTTTCCTGTAGTATGCCAAAAAAAAAAAAAAAATTCAAACTACAGTTAAGACAAAAACGTATCTTGGGCATGCGTTTAATCTCGCCAATGCTAGCCATCCTCTGCGGGCTAATAATAGCGCCGTATAGGAGCACTTTATTTTAAATGTTGGAAATTACAACAGATTTTCCTGGTGAGTGAGCGCTCTCAATGCCACGGGCTCTGTAATTACCTCACAACTCGGCTGCTCCGTACTCTTGTGTGTAATTCAATCAGCTCAAATTTTCCCCCATTCAATGGGCAGATAATTTTAGTTTTGTAGGAATATTTGTTACAGGGCCACCAGAACTGTGGGATGACACGGCTTGACAAGAATAGGAATCAATATATACTTTCTCAGGTTAATGTGCAGTAGAAGGAAGTATTTGTTGTTTGAGGCATAATCACCATCATCTTTTTTTCCCCCACACAGATAACCATGCATGATTTGGAAATGTGACTCACATATGAAACATATACAGGATGTCCATAAATCATTCACCTGATCATATACCAAAATATTGAAAATACAAACAAAAAGAGATAACGACTGCAGTAAAACTGGTTCTAGTAATACAGGTAGATAGAGGTGTATGGTACAGTTTTACAAAGCGATAGAGGGAGTGAGAAAAGTGAGAAAAAAGGTAAATAATGAAAAACCTACAACATCCCATATTTCGGAGCGAGCTTTTTTTTTCGAGGATTACACACAAAAACATAAAATAAAAAGAAGAAAAATGAAAATGAAAAACGTAGGTTTGTGGCATCCCTCTGTGTACACAATACAACAGAATGCGCTTTAAAGACAAGGTTGGGATATATGTCGTAGATGTAACACTTGCCCATTTGTTATTGAGGCTAGCCAGATCTCCTTCCCTAAGTCCATGTTATCAGTTCAGGAGGGCTTCACCTGCACTTCACGCAATGTCATTTATGCAATTATGTGCAAACGTTGCGATATGAAGTATGTAGGAGAGACCGGTTTATGCTTAGGAGACCATTTTCGTCAACATCTTAACGATATTTTCAAGGGGGCATGAACTCCTGTGGCAAAGCACTTTTGCCACAGAAACCACAGGTGAAAACATGACATCTATGTTAGTGCAATCTGCTCCTGTTCTTCTGATCTACTATCATGGAAGGCTCTAGAACAGCACTTTATTTCCAAGGCTGGCTGCCTCCACCTATCTGGAATTGACAATATATTTAGCTTCATTCAAACTTCTTTAGATTTCCACCTATTTTCTGCTTTTTTATACTCTACTTTCTTGTCTTAGCCGTGCGCATTTCGCTACATTTCACGTTATCTCCCAGATCTTCTTCTTCCCTCCCCCCTCCCCCACGTTCTTCTATATACTGTTTGTGTGTTTTATGTAATCCTTAAAATGACTCACGCCGAAATATTGGATGTTGTATATATTTCATTATTTGTGGTTTTTTTTCTCACTTTTCTCACTCCTTATATCGCTTTGTAAAACTGTACTATACACCTCTATCTACCTGTATTACTCGAAAATACAAAAAAGTGTTTCAGAGAGAAAAATGATATCATTACAGTCGGTGACTATAAAAGTTAACGGTGGACATTGTTTTTATCAATAAACCTCTACACGGGCAGTCTGGCTAGCGTTCACAATTTCCGTGAAAACGAATCCTGGATCAGTTCAACTGCTGCAGTCGGGACGCTCGGCCTACCTGCTTCTTTTGGTGTAATACGCCGCCAGTTTCTTGAAATTGTCTTTGACCAACGCCTCGGCTGTTGTTCATTCGTGACTTCCTTTCTACAAAAACGCTTAACAGTTACAGGGGATTTTATTTCCCATTACCACAAGACGCACGTCGCCTTTCTTTCACGGCCGCCGTTTTTTGTTTTTGTTTTGTTTTGTTTTGTTTTTTGTTACTGTTTCGTCGTAATGTATGATGGTACAGAGGGTTGCCAACATCACGAAAAAAAATTCTGATGTCGATGTTACTGCGAAGTAAGTCTAACACATATAACTTGAATTTTTTTTTCTTTAAAGCACGACAGTTACCAGATGAATAATTTATGGATGCCTTGTATAATGAAAGTTGCAATCAATGAATCTAGAATTAATATCTGCCAACGTAACAGAAGGCACACGGAGCACATAAAACACGTTTCACGACATAACAATAGATTTACACATGTTGCTTCATATTACATTAATATGTGATCTTTCAATTCTCGCTTGACAGAAAATGGTGCTGACAGACTCTTCAATTCTGGCTTGACAGAAAATGGTGTTGTTAGACTTTACAATTCTGGCTTGATAGAAAATGGTGCTGATAGACTTTACAATTCTGGCTTGACAGAAAATGGTGTTGTTAGACTTTACAATTCTGGCTTGACAGAAAATGGTGCTGATAGACTTTACAATTCTGGCTTGACAGAAAATGGTGTTGTTAGACTTTACAATTCTGGCTTGACAGAAAATGGTGTTGTTAGACTTTACAATTCTGGCTTGACAGAAAAATGGTGCTGATAGACTTTACAATTCTGGCTTGACAGAAAATGGTGCTGATAGATTTTACAATTCTGGCTTGACAGAAAAATGGTGCTGATAGACTTTACAATTCTGGCTTGACAGAAAAATGGTGCCGATAGACTAACAAGCACTAAACCACCCAGTGTGTCATTTGTTTTTCTTTAAGTTTTCTTGAAATACACGTAAAGCTCTCAAGAACAGATCTAGGACGGCCTGATAGTATCTTCTTATGTTCTACAGAAGTGCTCTGCCAGAGTCTACATGATAGCACTACACATGCATTCTCTTCTTTCGGTGTGTGCGCGTGTGCATTCAAAGAATTCAAACTTTGCCTGAGAGGGATTTTTTCCCGTAAGCGTAATTAGTCATTAATTAAACATTGTGGATTAGCTCGTTAGTTCAGAGTGTGTCACTAATTCATGTATACAGGTGTTTTGATAAAACGTGGGCCAGATACAGCGAAGATACCCAGTGAACCCTTAGTTATCATTCGCTTTTAAATCAAAAGAGGTGCCCCTATACAACTCGGCCTCATGTATAACGCACTCGGGTAGTTCTTACTCTCCCAAGTTCAACCTTTTCTTATTCTACCATTTGTTACGAACCATTTTTTTATAAGCCTGTTTGAAACTAAATATACGGGAAGCCGCTGGCGATAAAGCTGTAACAACAAAATATCAAAACCAAAAGTCTGAACATCGTTATTAGTCAGTGAGCAAGGTTTCGGTTTACACCTTAATCGTATTAAAACATACATGACAAATAAATAGGAAAGAAAAATACAAAGAAATAGGAAAGAATATACAAATATATTCGTAAGAATGGACAAAAAAAATAATACAAGAAAAGGAAGCACATAGAAATGACTTGGAAGAAGTTGTTGTTCGAGAGTACCATGGGAGTGCTATATCTTCCTCTTCATAATTTAGCATTGATTGTTTGATTGTTGTTGTTGTACTAAATAATTAACATTTACCTCATTGTTTCGTTCCATTCTTTTTTCTCCAGTTAAAATCCATCAGTCACATTTACATATGCATTCCTTTGCGCTTGTAAATGATATTTTGTCACCATTTATTGATATATTATAAATATATACTCGGTGAGATGTACACAGGTTATGACGTTCGTGCCCATATTTTCACTGACCTCTTGGCTTACTAGAGAGTGATATGAATCGTATGTCCAGTACCACGGGTGGTTATTTTTCTTTCACAGTGCTCCACCCTATTTGTGGTTATTGTTCAAATCCAACTGAAAACACAGTCAACACTACAAATTATTGTCTTCTCTTAAAACCAATGATTGATCTGTTTTCTTTAAAAAATAGCTTCTCTTACTCAGCTGTCCACCTTTGGAATAACCTACCAACTTATGTAAAACTCACAGTTGAAGCAAAACAACTTTAAACTTTGTCAAAACCTATTTGAGGTCGATTATATGTCTTCTTAAATCATTTCTAGGAAATGAAGGAGGATTGGTCACATTCTGAAAAAGCCGACACCGGCATAGCAAGACAAGCACTGACATGGAATCCTCAATGAAACAGAAAATGAGGAAGACCTAGACTTACTTGGAGAAGAGAAGTTATGACAGTGCTCAGAGACAGGCGATACACATGGAAGGAAGCAAAGAATAATTTCAAGAACAGGGATGACTGGAGAGCCTTTATCCGTGGCCTATGCTGTCAAGGGAGTGAAAGGCGATGATGATAATGATGATGATGGTGACGACGACGACTTCTTAA
Source organism: Achatina immaculata (assembly GCA_009760885.1). NCBI lineage: Eukaryota > Metazoa > Mollusca > Gastropoda > Stylommatophora > Achatinidae > Lissachatina > Lissachatina immaculata. Next base: position 59,931,219 of record CM019719.1, on the reverse strand, counting down.
GCTATCAAGTTGGACGCAATATAGCAGGACAAAGAAGAAGAAATAGAAACTCTGAAGAGAATATTGTTGAAAGAGGCTAGATTAGTGGGCGTAAGCTCACTTGACGAGGTTGAAAAAACTCGCCAAAAACCTAAAAACATGGCGAACTACAATGTGAGCCCTGTGCCACGTTTAACGGCACGGCAAGGATTTAAGTTGTAGATGTGTGTCCTTAATACATATGTATTGTGTGTACGTGTATGTATGACTATGTGCACGTGTTCTATATATATATATATATATATATATATATATATGTCTTTATGTACATGCGTTATGTGTTTGTATATATGTGTATGTGTTTGTACATATGTATGTATATATATATATATGTGAATGTGTTTGCATTTATGTTTGCACGTATACATATGCATTTATACGTACTTGTGAATAAATGTATCTGAATGTATTTGCGTGTATGACAAGTATAGGTATATTATTGACAAAGTCTAAATTAGTTTAAAGAATGGCTTGATTGCTGTATTTGTTGCACTGCTTTATTATAAATGTGTTAGATTATAATGAATGTGAGAATGTAATGTATAACTCTATTGCATGTAGTCAAACACAAGATTGTAGAGTGAATGGACAAGTGATGATTTTTTTTTTCGTTTGTTTTTTCTTCGTGCTATAATGTTCTGTGACTAGCGCTGAATGTCTGTGACGGACTGAAAGTTGAATGACGAAGACCAGACTGTCATATGACGTTTCGGCGTACGAAATTCGTGACTCTTTGAATTCAAAGTTCGTTCGACCGGTAGTTTCCCAACTCCAGATGTAGACAGACGGCAATTTCCACAACTCCTGTACAGTTGCACTACGTTCATTCGTTCAGTTGTTCATAGTTTAGTTCAGTTTAGTTTAGCTCTGAACTCATTTTGTTCTCAAGCTATCCCGTTAGTTTTCTGCACTAACCTCTGTTGTCATGTGAAGTTCATGTTTTTAGAACAAAGTAATTCATAATTCAGTCTAAAATTAGCATTAGAATGTAATGTTTAGTTCTCAGGTACCGAGCGCATCAGTTTCTTTTTTAATCCTTCATTTAACTCTTGTGTGTCCTGTTTAAATTTAATCTTATCTTTTTCTCTTTATATGCCAGATTGTATTATAAATTTTTCTTCTTAAGTTGCTATCATTCTCTTGTTGGTTTAAACGTATATTTAGAGATCGGCAGTTTACTTGAAGTTTATTTTTAATAAACCTCTGTTTTTGTGTGTGTGTGTGTGTGTGCCTGTAATGAGATTTAAAAAAGACGTCTTCAGTATTTATTTTAGAAGGGAGACTCTCCACAGCTTTGTTTTTTTTATAAATCAGCTAACAGATATGAACTGGAAATTTCCCGTTTATAAGTTTCACTATAGGAAGCAATTTTTGTTAATAAAAAAAAAAGCTTTATTTTTAAGATTGCGAGATTATAAATGGCGGACATCTTCTATTTTATAATGATGTCCTTTATTTTAAGCTTCCTCTTCTGAGTTATCTTTCGCTCTTTAGAATTGCTTTTACACAATATTTTTATGTTTATTGGTCTAGTTTATAATAGAACTGTATTTTTCTTTTTACTAGGAAACTATATCCACACTATTAAACGGAAAGGAAGCAAACAAATATATGCAGCTACTATATATTAACTGGAAATTAAAACACTTATAAACAATCTGAGTTGAGAACAAGATTCTAAGAAGAATCTTTGGGCCCATAAAGGATACCAACAGTGGAGAATGGAGAGCTAGAAAGAACACTGAACTGAACAGCTTATTTAAATCTCAACGAATTACACATGTCTTGAAACTGAATAGACCACACTGGCTGGGGCATGTAGAAAGAATGGAAGAGAGCAGACAAACGAAAATGATGTATGCACAAGAGATGAGGGGAACAAGACCAAAGGGTAGACCGAGACAGAGATGGAAAGACAGCATAGAAGAGGATATAAAAGAAATTGATGTCACCAACTGGAGAGAGAAGATTAGGAATAGAGAGAAATGGAGGCGAACTTTATCTGCAGCAATGAGCCTTAATTGCTCGGAAAGCTGAAGAAGAAGAAGACGACGATAAACAAGCTGACTCTCTTATTTGGTTTTACGAATGCAAAAATGTGACTAATTTGTTGAATCAAAACAACACTGGAAATGGTCATGTGATCCGAAGAAAGCTCAGCAATCCCGCTAAAATAGCCATAAGATGGGCGCCGGAGGGTGAGGGGAGAGAAAGAGAGAGAGAGAGAGGAAAGAGAGAGAGAGAAAGAGAGAGAGAGAGTAGTCCAAAGTCCACCTGATGAAGAACTGTAGAAGCAGAAAAGAATGGCGTGCAAAAAGAAAAAGCTGGCGCACAATACAACGGCCGTGAGAAGTGGAGAGAATTTGTTGCTGTCCTGCAAGACGTCACAAGGCGTACTGGGAGGTGATTGCTTAGTAGATCACCGACCATGGATGGATGGATGGATGGATGGATCGATCAATTTTTCGAGACCTGTGATTCTCTGGGATTGCAGATATTGTTAGTAATTTTTTTTTCATGTACTTGCAGAAGAAAAATGTGCAGAGTATAATTTGATTAGGCTGCAGACAAATTAATCAGCCAAATGAAACTCCATAATTTGTAGACAGAGAAAACTTAAATATTTTGGACATATTAAACAACCTGGGATTTTAGAGAAGACCGTCTTGGAAGGGTACATAATGGGAGAAAGAAAGAGAGGAAGACCAAGGCGAAGATGGCTGCAAGACATCGATGGTGATCTGCGAATGGATGCATCAGCAGCAGGCCGTCTTGCTTACAATCGAGAGGTCTATAGAAGTGCTGTTTGAGAGGCAAAGTTTCGCAAGGGACATGCAAATGAATGATTGTCTGAATTTGTAGACAGTGCAATTTATATGTTAGAGAAAGAACAACAAGGAATGACTGTGAATCTTGGCCTAGGACTTCAGTTAAGCGAACAGCCAATCCGCGAGAGGGCTACCAACGCACAATCAAGTCGACCACGAATCCGAGCTCCCGTATCAGTTTGTTCTTGAACCTGTAGTGTGGTTTTAGTAAAGGCATCAGTCATCTCTGTGGTAAGGTATGATAAAATCCTATTTCCATGCCATTGAGGCATATTGGGGGTATGGTATTATGCCCGTATTTCGAAGATCTTAGGCATATGAAAGTGTAGTGCTGTGGTGAGTATCGCGCCTGGCCGCATTTATCTTCCCAGATTTAGAGGTTGGATGGAACTTGCGGCCTTTTGGCGCGTACCAAAAAAAAAAAAACAAACAAACAAACAAACGTTCGTATTAGCAGAGCCAGAGCTAAACCTCTCGAACAACCAGGCCACCCGTCATCTTCTGTTTACTGAACTTTTTCTTCATGTTCATTTCCAGTGATGTTTACCTAATATAATACTTCCTATGATGAATTCTGAGCTGTTTACAAAATATACAGAACTTTGCTTGTATAAACAATCGTGAAGTTTATAAAAGGAGGATGTATAGCAAAAGAAGAAAAACAAATTTAAACATTTTGAGTGAATTAATGAATGTGTGTGAGTTTTGGCTGTTTGAAAAAAAAAGGTCAAACAACATTTCATGTTTCCCATATCATAAAATTAGGCAAGATCTGCAGCGTCTGTCTGCATGAACATTGAGCGCAGGGATGTTTTAGTTCATAGTGAGCTGACTTCTCAGGGGAAATGGACTGCATTGCACATCGGAATGCCAGACTATAGACAACCTAGAAATAAAAATAGTTACCTGACATTTGTGTTAGGGTAAATTGTCTCTGAAACCGAAGAATGTCAAAAATAGTTACCTGACATTTGTGTTAGGGTAAATTGTCTCTGAAACCGAAGAATGTCTTCCTGCACGGCTGGATACACCGGTGTACACACAACTGTCAGTATAATTTAAAATAAAAAACCCCAGGATTTTCAGTTATAAGACAGCTGCTGGAGAAATGAAAGATGAGAGAAATGACGAATGCGGAAAAAATTGGTCATGGTTATAAAGTTTGACAGGTTCGGTTTTACAAAAAAAAAAAAAAAAAAACAACAACAAACAGACAAACATACTTTTATCGAAATATTGGATTGTTGTATATTCTTCATTTTATTCGAGCTCATCTTACTTTCTGCCATTCTTATTTCTGCTCACTTCCCTCACTCTTTTTTTTCTATATTTAAAAAAAAAATTTTTTTTTGTAAAACAGAACCTCTGTCTATGTATATAAGTAGAACTATGCTTCATATGAAAGTTGTCAGTCGGGGAGAAAAGTATAGTTCTCTGTCATATGAAGTACAGTAATGTACTTTTCACATATTTGAAAATTTTAGAAGAAAATTTGAACATTATATGAATACTGTTGAATTTGTTCTCATTCACAAAGAAAGTTTTTACATCAAAAAGACGAAAGGAAAGACAAGTTGAGTTCGCCCTTTTTTTTTGTTTGTTGTTGTATATCAAGTCTGTACGTATACAAAAAAATTATATTCAATTTATATAGATGTTATTGTTGCATGTGTGGCTGACGTAGCATTATGAAGTTATTATTTTCCAAAATGTTACCTTTAGATTGCCCACATTCCTAATGAAAGTGAAAAGTGTTCGCATTCTCTAAAATCCAATTTCTAACACAATATCTATTCTCTAATCTATCTATAGCAAAGTGTCTTTCTAACCATTAAAATGCCATCATTTGTGGTATAATCTATGAAAGGCCTATTATTCCTAACCACTTGAATATACTGTCTGTGTTATAGAACTTCCAAGCGTTTCAAAGTACTCCGCACTACTTGTCTGAGGTCAGGCTGTATTCATCCGCTTATCCGCCATATCCTAGTTTGTTTGTATTATCTTAATAATCAACAGTGGATATATAGATGTTATTTCAATATACGCCTTGTGAGCACTAGATTAAGTTAATATGTGAGCAGGCAAATACTGTAAGTGGCTGGAGATTTATTCTTTTTTTCCCCCTTTTCCGCTGAAAATATGTATGGGTTGCTAGCGTGATGGCTCATGATATCTTTAGCATACAACAGCCGGAGAGAAAAAAAACAGCCTGAGTTGCACTGAATGCCACTGTTGCTATGAGATATATCGCTTTTCATGACTGTTTAGCTTTACGTCACAACTTATTTATTTTTTTGTCACAATTCCACGCGGTATGTCTTTCATAACGTTGTGTTGAAATCTTGGGCAGTTTCGAAACTCTGGTGTTCGGCTGTCATTGTGGCATAGTCCCTTGTAACATAGAATTATGATTATAATTATGAACATATTTTAGTTATAAGGGTTAACATTAAATAAGAAGAGTAAAGTTAGATTCGAAATTTAGGGAACAAGGTAGAAAACCGATTCCCATGACACTAGTGAAAGACCATTGCGACTGGACGCTGACAAGTGTAAACAAAAGAAACAGACGAACAGAAAGAACAGACACAATGACGCAGAGGAAGAGATGGGCTAGAGAAAGAGGGTCATAAATAGACAGTCATAAATATAATAGGTTGGCAATACTATCTGGCAATAACATCCCACAAGTGAAATAACAGATGACGACAAATAGTCGATGCACGGAACGCTAGAATAAGAAGACGTACAGCCAATTGCCCCACAGACCACAAGCGCTCGAGAAGAATTTGCCCGAGGTGTGATAACTGAAAAGAGACGCTAGAAGGATTTAAGAATAGCCAAAGGTCTTGTTGGCGACTGATAGTCTGTGAAGTGGACACCACGAATAAAGAACCCAGACTAGTAATCAGTCAATAGGTAAGGAAGAAAGTGCCAAGGGCAAAGGGTGGACATTCGACACCACTAAACTGGCAGGTTCTGACTCGGGAACCAATCGTATGCATATCGAAACCAGTGGATCGGTTAGAGGCGGAGCAGAAATACCGATTGGTCAGTTCATCAAACCGGACTCAAGATAAAAAGAGAAACCGAGAAAGACAGGGGAGATATGCACACAGAGGTAGCACAGACGTACGCACACAGAGACACGCATGGACATGCACGCAGAGGTACGCATTAGACGGTGCATACAGAGTCAGGGGAGAAACTAAAACTCCGACACCATGATACGAAGATAACAAGATACTCAGAGACAAGGATACTCGGACACTAAGAGACTCGTACATTCAAAGAGACTCAGATAGGTAGATCGAGACGAGGAGAGACGTGTAGATAGGAACAGACAGACAGCGCGCGAAATAGACAGAAAGATCTAGAATCAGATGGTCTTGCTGATGTGATGAAACTACGAGCTAGACTGATATGTAGATACTCAGCTAGAGAATAGATCTCGAGATCGTGTGTAGTCAACAGAAAGAATTCGACTTATATTTCCCTGAAGGTGAGAGAGAGAGAGAGAGAGAGAGGGAGAGAGAGAGAGAGATTATCTATTTATGGTCGTGTAATCCAGTTGATATGCACTTAAGAATGAGCCCTTCGTTGTTTATGCCTTTTCTATTGAATTATTGGAAATTCTACACCCGTTTTTACTGCAGGAGAAAACTGGTATAAATAAACATGTAAATCTCATTCCGGACGAGTGGAGTACTTGTACAAGACTTTTCTGTGTAACAATATTTAAATTCCAACACAAACAACTTAATAATATTATACATAATATTATTATATTATTATATATCTCAAGAGGAATGATTGCACAAATACTATTCTACCATGTAAGAGCCAGCTAACAAGCTGCCTATTTTATAAAGTTCAACACGCCACTAACAAAATCTGCTTACCTTTTTCTGGCGTTTCTTGGTAATCTTGTTTTGATATTTCTCCCTCTTGTTTTCTTTCCACTTTTAGTTATTTTGTGTGTGTATGTCTGTTTGTCTGTCTGTCTATAAAGCGCTGTCACGTTTCTTATTATAACAAAATGGTTGTTGGTAAATGCCTGTTGAAATTTAAAAAAAACAGCTGGAGAGACAAAAAATCTTGTAAAAAAATAAGACAGAGACAATGTACTTTCATAGGACATGCAATGAGAAGAGGGGCATTGAAAATATTATAACAACAGGAAAAATAGAAGGAAGAAGATCAAGAGGAAGACCAAGAGAAATTATACTGGACAGTGTCACGGGATGGTGTGAGAGGAGATCACCAAATGAGATGATGGCCTGCATGAAGGATCATGTACTCTGGAGAAGCATAATAGCCAACGCCAGTCGGCACAGCACCTGATGATGATGATGATGAGGTTAATTTCCAGTTCCCTGCACAGTGTGAGATCTGGCATAATGTTATGCTGTATTTCTTTATGAGATGCAAAAACAAATGTTCATACAGTAAATCAGTATATAAAATTTACACATTTGATATATTCATGTTCGATAGATTTTTATATTTATCAATTTCATTTTCTTCATAGATATTTCTTTCATTTGTTCTTTGACAAAACTAACTTGCACAGTTTCATCTATTTTTGCTTACTTCTCGATTCGTCAGCTGTCAGCTCTGTTCATGAACACAACATTGCTCACTGCGGCTGTTATTAATCTGCCTCTTCATGTGCTGGATGATTTCATGCACCGAGTTTAGGCTAGAGACTAGGAAGCTAGTAGCCACTTCACACTCACCCTGTCTGTTGCTTTTCCATATGCCTAAACACTCCATATGCCTATTATATCAAACGATATAGCATCATATCAATTTTTCCAGCCTTTCCATATGTCATTTTATGTTCAGTTCTTACTTGCTGTGCAAGCAATGTATTCCTTCAGCCTGTTATTACTGCCTATCTTGTATGCGTGTTCGATCATACTCGTTTCCATGATATCTCTCTCTCTCTCTCTCTCTCTCTCTCTCTCTCCAGGCTTGTTTTTGCGTGATTTAATGCTCCAATGTATCATGTGATCCCTTCAGAAATAACGTCAGAATATGACACTGCAAATAAAATTTTAAGCGCATCAGAGCGTATACATCTCTATTTTTCTCTCCCTCCTTGTTTCTCTCTCTCTCTCTCTCTCTCTCTCTCTCTTATCATGACATGAAACTACAAATAAAATATAAGCTATTTTATATGTGTATAGCTCTCTATCCTCCCTCCCTCTCTCTCTCGCTCTCATCATATTATGAAACTGCAAACAGATATTTAAGCGCCTCTCTCTCCCTCTCTGTCTCTTTCTTTCTTTCTCTCCCTCTGTGACTCAACAAGAGAGGACATGTTTGTTCTCGGGTTTTTTAAAATATGTTTTCATTGTTTTCAAAAAAGAACTGCAAAATTTATGTCAGTGGATTCATCTTGTGTCGTGCAAACAATGAAGTATGGGAAGACTATAGACTCTCTCTCTCTCTCTCTCTCTCTCTCTCTCTCTCTGTCTATCTGTCTGTCTCTGTGTGTGTGTTTGTTTGTTTGTTTGTTTTTTCTGGGATAACTCCTAAAATGTGAATTATCTTCACTTCCTGTTAATCACCTATTTTCGCGATGAAGCCTGGCACAGCCACAGTTATCCCGCAGATTCTAGAAAGAAACTGTCAGAAAATAGGCACGGGGAACTACCGCCTCCCCGTTGTAAGGATGTCAGGTGAAATCGTGCGTGGAAGAACTATGCCAGACCACAAGGCGGTGTAGCTGCGTGATGGTCTATGGTTCACCGCTGACAAGAAGAAACAGGGACTCAATAAAAAGTCTTCGAGGCAAAGCTCACGGGTGCGAAAACCAACCTGGACTAACAAGCGAGGACCAAAGGAGGGCAATGTGTTATTGATTCTTTTCGCAATATTCTTCAGTACAAGGGTACAAAACAAGCAGTGCATCCGCACTGTCACAGGCACATTGGAAAACGGACGGACAAAGAAAGTGCAGATGGAGGAAGCATAATAAAAACGCCACAACGTACCATACTCTTATATCACATCGCAAATAAGATGTTGGTGCAAGGTACAGCTGAGGATATTCACTCCTGGTTCAACGATGAGTTGAACCTTTCACAGAACTCAACCGCCAGGACAGAAATAACATCATCTGCAAGACAAAACAGTTCTTCAAGCTGCTGATAAATCTTCGAGACAACATGCATGGCGTACCAGACAGCGGGAAAGCTTGTCTAGACAACACTGCACTAAATGCTAGTCAGTTGAACAACCCTGAAACCGAACATTCTGAAGTAATTGTGCCGAGCCGACATCTGTTAATACTGATGACCCTGCACTGCACCACGTGATCGTTAATCTCCCTATACAAGAACTTTTAACGTCCACGTTATCACCAGATTCACCAGATTTTTCTACCCCTTCTGGTGATCTTGACAAAGAGCGGATGTAAAACACTTAAAAATGCTCAAAGCCCGTTAACTCTGCCTACAGTGTATCACAGACATACTGAATCCTCTGGCCTCATGACTGCTGCCTCGTGTATCATCAATCACAGTTTCCCAGAGTCACTTGATGATCAAAGTTGTCAGAGATCTTCAACTTCTGAGGAAAGTCATCGAATGTTTGTATCCAGAAAGTAATAAATGCGGTGAAAGAGTTAGTAAAGACCTTTATCATAAATGTATTCATTCATTCATTCATTTGCATGTCCCTTGCGGAACTTTGCTCCCCCTAACAGCACTCCCATAGGCCTCTCGGTTATAAGCAAGATGGCCTGCTGTTGATGCATCCATTTGTAGATAATAACGATGTCTTGCAGCCATCTTCGCCTTGGTCTTCCTCTCTTTCTTTTCCCATTATGCACCCTTCCAAGACAGTTTTCTCTAGATTATCACGACGTTTAATATATATTAAATATTTAAATTTTCTCTCTTTAATCTTTCTTACTACCTTCTTCAACATTAAGTTCTTGTAGTATAGATATATTTGCATAACAATAATAACGTAAGCATACGAAGAAGAAAAAATTGTTTTAAAGGTTTGAAGAGGTCAAAGGTCAGACCCACATTTTTTGGGTTTTTACTGATACCACGAACGTTAGTTTGAAATATAAAAATGTCAAAGAAGAACGAAAAGAACATATAAGCATCACGATGTTTTCTAACAGAATGCACGTATGTATGTTTCTTTGCCTTTATTATCTGCAAATGTAGTAAATGTCTGAAAGTTGATTTTGTCCTTGGATTAATTCAAGCCATAAACTACAATGGCAGAAGTGGTTTAGAACGAGTATATGTACGTGGTTTTTATAAGCAACTAATAAAATTCGTCGCGTTTATATTTCGTGAATACATCTTTTAACACCCTTTTATGAAAGCGTGATTAAGCTGCGCGAAATGACGCGTTTTGGCATGAGCTTTCCTGTTGTCATAATTCTGTAGTTTCTGCTCATGTACATATTTCATCTAGCTCCAGATGGCGAACTCGAAAACATCTTCTGGCCAAATCGCTTCTGATTAGTTTGGTTTTTAATTATAACGAAATGCTAATGATTTGTTTTTCTTTGAAAAATTAAAAAAACGAAAATAGAAAATGTCACATTTTTACTACTGCTACTTGGCATTAACAAGAGAGACAAGAAAACGTAGTTTATTGTTGATTAACTTTTAATTCACCAAACAACATTCATGATGCACACAAAATTTTGTTTTCTAAATAAAAGTTCGCGGACGTCATCTTTTTACGTAGCTAGTTACTTTACAGTGCACAGAAATTTGTTGATGTTAACAAAATGAATTTTAAAAAAATATGTGTACAGAAGGAAAGAAGTTTTTAAAACGATCAAGTGTTATCGAACTATTAATTTTTTAATTAGTGTTTTTATTTCAAAGCATGGTATATCTGCATGAAAACTGTCCAGTTTATAGTTTTAAAATAGTTTAAATGCTCTTAATATGGATTAAAAAAGAGCCAGTCCACAGTGTAAGATATAGCTCTGCCACTTGCACCATTGTGACCAAAGTTTTGAAATCTTTTGTGTAAAAACTGAGTGTTTTTGTTTTTAATTATTACCCAAAAGCACCATAAGACAACAGGGGACATAATCTCAGTAACCTTGAAAGAGGATTCAGTCAGTCATTTGCATGTCCCTTGCAGAACTTTGCCTCCATAAAGCTCTCCTGTAGGTCTCTCGATTGTAAGCAAGATGCCCTGCTGCTGATGCATCCATTTGCAGATTATCACCGATGTCTTGCAGCCATCTTCGCCTTGGTCTTCCTCTTTCTTTTTCCCATCATGTACCCTTCCAAGACGGTCTTCTCTTAATTCTCATGACGTTTAATGTGTCCAAAATATTTAAAGTTTTCTCTGTTTAATCCTCTTTACTAGCCAGCCTTCTTCGATATTAAGTTCTTGTAGTATGGATATATTTGTTCTGTTCTTTTGTAAGAGGCTTACAGTGCTATAATCCACTGTCCTTCCTACATCAAAATTTCAGTTAAGTTATATAGTACATCAGAGTCGACGGCGTGGTTGTCTGATTGATTAGGCGCTCGGCCTACTAATCCGGTAGTGCTGGGTTCAGATCGCAGCAGTAGAGATGTTTTCTCCTACCAGCACAGCAGAAAGGTCCCGGGATCCACCCTTCCTCTAAATAAAATCTGGAAAGATAATTACAGAAAGGCGCGATAGTGACCACCACATGACACTTTCATGTGCCGAATGTCTTGGAAATACGGGCCTAAAACCTAACCCTCAATATGCCTTAATGGCATGGCAACAGGAATCTTACCTTTACCTTTCAGCACTCACATCAGAGTCACATAAACTTTTATGAAGGAAATGGGAGCGACCACGACTGAGATGCAGTCATATTCTGTGGGGAAGCGGATGTACGTTAATCTAAGGAAGCAAAAAAAAAAATCTGACAGAAATCTCTTAAGTTTTACAAATTAAAAAAGAAACTCACTTCTGGGAGCGGAACGAGGAATGACACAATAGAACACGTATATATATAAATACGGTGCAAGTCTTTCAAGGTTTGGTACAAGATGGCGCTTTGCCAGAAAACCAAGCAAGAATAAATGAAATATTTCTAAATCTTATTTAATCTCGTTTAAACAAGAAAGCTACGAGACCAAAAGGAAACGATTACGCGATAAACAGAAAGATAATCTTTAATTTGGTTTGTTCAGCAAAGTCCGGCTGATAGGTAGCTTAACGACGTGTAAAACAAATTATCAGACAACTGGCCACAGTATCGTCATAGTCTGTAATTTAAAATGGTGGTGAACAAAAGGTTTATACTCATTATGTGACCAAAAAACCCCGTAGAATTACAGAAAAATGAGTTCATAATTATCGATTCTTACAGGCATGTGAACTAATTGTACGAATCATGAATCTAGCGAACATAACTGAAGGACATAAATCAAGTTCATCCTACAAACTGTAGTATTAACCTTCTCAAATTAAGAACCAATTAAGATGTTTTAAGCACTTTATAAACTTTGACTTTCCTTCACAGTGAGAAGTTGTTCAGGCAGAAAAAAAAACATCTTCAGCTAAACGGCAGCCGCGGAAAAATTCTGTCCTGCAAACTTCAGTGGTTCTCATACAGAACAACCCTGATCCCAGTGTAAAGTGAAACATTTTTCGAAATTATTACCATTAAACGTGTTTCTGACTCGAAGATTGTAAGTCCTACTTGACTGAACCAATGGGTTACTTAAGATGTTGGTAACAGCGAAAGCATAATAACAGTGCGTCATTAATTGCATTGGACAAAATATCCCCAGCATCCCTCCGTCTAGAGAGATATCTGCTTTAACCCCTCTTTCACCAGATTTAGAACACTACACGGTCATGATGAACATTTCTCCTACGGCAGAAAACCTTTGTAGTCTGTTACTTGTCAGAGATCAAGTAGGTGGAGGTGGATGGTTCAGTTTTACAAAAACAAAATAGAAAGAGCCAGGAAAGTGGGCAGAAACAAGAACGGCAGAAAGTAAGATGAACACGTGTAAATGCATACAACAATTCAATATTTCGGCAAACACCCTTTTCAAGGATCACATAGAGAAACAACTTTTGTCTTGTCTTGTCTGCTACATCATATACCTTTCGATGTTGAGGGAACAAATAGACGTCTTGATAAGGTTATTTGCTTCATATAGTGAGATATTTAATACTTATGTAATTTCCTCTCTCCATCTCCTGCATGGGCGGCCTCTTTCTCTGTTACCTACAAATCTTAGTGTGAATGTTGTTTGTGATATACTGTCTGGTGGTAACCGTGTAACATGGCCAAACCATTTGATTTTGCTCTTTCTGGATATAGTGTAATACTAGTGTTACTCCAACCATTGGCCTGATGGTGTCTTTTTTTATTTGGTCTCTTCTTGTCACATTTAGTATTCTCCTTAAACATCTCATTTCTGTTTTGATAATTCTTCTTTTGTTCTTGGCTGTTAGTGTCCATGTCTGATATTGATAGCATAGGACTGGGAGGAAAATTGTATTGTATAGTGCCCTTTTCGTTTCAGTTGTGATGTATTTATTTTTCAGTAAAGGAGTCATATGTTCAATAACCTAATTTGCTTTATTGCATCTGTTCTCAATCTCAGCATCAATTATCACTGAGGATGATATTATGCTACCTAGGTATTTGAAATGTTTCACTGGTTTCAAGGGCTGGTTGTCTAGGAAGATCTTTGTTTGGATTTCTTCTCTTGCTATGGTCATTATTTCTTTTGTTCAACACTGGTCTTTATTTTGTGGCTCTTACATGCCCTTGCTAAATTATCTACTTTCTGTTGTAGGTCTTTTTCTGATGTGGCTATAAGTGCTTGGTCGTCAATAAAAAGGAGTTCGTTTATGGTCCTCCTATTGGAAGAACTATGTCTTCTGGAAGGTGTTATGAGTTTATCAGCACTCTTTCTGGGTTTGGGCTGTTGGGTAGCTTTGCTGTGGAGTGTTTACTATGTACGAGGGGTGATTTATGAGTTCTCGGCATAAGGTACAAAGGATTATTTGTGAACAGCTTTTTTCGGTTATTTCTCAACATAACTTCCAAGTTTATGCACTTAGTTCAGCGATCCTTGAGCATACGGATCCCTTCTTTATAAAAGTCAGCATCTTGTTCCAGTAGAAAGTGGTCTACAGCATGAATTACGTCATCATCTGAAGCAAATTTGCGACCAATAAGCTCCTTTTTTGAGTTTTGTAAGCAGATAATAGTCCGAATGGGTCAAATCTGGGGAATAAGGAGGATGCTCAAGAAGCTGGAAGCCGCATTCATGAATGGCAGCCACTGCCACCGCCGATTGTCGTGATGAAAGATGACTCCTCTCGTCAGTTTCCCTCTACGCCTGTCCTTCATTTTGACTCGCAGTTGCTTCACAAGATTAGCCTTATAGGCCCCGGTGACCGTTCCGCCCTTTTTAAGATATTCTATCAATAACACACCTTCTGAATCCCAAAAGATTGAAGCCGTCACTTTGCCTGCAGACAGAACCACCCTTGCTTTCTTTGGAGGTGGGGATCCATGTTGTTTCCACTGCTTTAACTGTTCTTTGCTTTCTGGTTGAAAATGATGAACGCATGTCTCATTCATAGTCACAAATTGCTGATTAAACTTTTCAGGGCCTGCAGAAAAATGGCCAAGATTGTCTCTTGACATGTTGAGACGCTGTCGTTTGTGATCAGCTCCAAGAAGTTTCGGGACCCATCGAGCAGAGACCTTTGTCATTTGAAGATCATTGTGAATAATGGTATGAACACGTTCCTGGGAGATGCCCAACTCAGTAGCAATGTACCGCTCAGTTAGTCGTCAATCCTCCATTATCATGTCATAGATTCTGCTGGTGGTTTCATCGGTGGTTACTGTTCTTGGTCTTCCTGGACGGGGATAATCTTCCAGACTCTCCCTTCCATGTTTGAATTGAGCTGCCCATTTCTTTACTGTGCTGTAAGAAGGGGCACTTTCCCCTAGAGTCTCTACCATATTCTCATGGATCTCTTTCGATGAAAAGCCCTTGATGCAGAGGTAGCGAGTGACTGTTCGATGAGAAATTTTATACATTTTCTCAATTTCTGCCACCCCTTACCACTTCAGTAGCCTGTAAAAAAAATTGGTTGCAGTTAATTTCATGGCGGTTAATCTTACATTAACCTGATCTATAAATGCACCAGATATCAAGTGTACGTTTCATGTATTTGTACCTTATGCCGAGAACTTGTCAATCACCCCTCGCTTATCTGTAGATATTGTTGTCAATGTATGTTATGAACAGTAAGGGAGATAGCACACAGCCTTGCCTCACTTCAGATTTTATGATGAATGGTACAGAGTGTCCTGCATTTTGTTCTAACTGCACACTTACTCTTTTCGTCTAGGGTTTTTGCTTTGATCAACTGTGTACAAACTCTATACACAAACAAAAAAAACAAACAAAACACAACACTAAAAAACAAAAACAAAAAATAGATAAATCAAACACTTAGCTTTTCTTATCCTCTCTGTAAGAAAGACGGGCACAAAATGCTTCTTTTCCGTGTTTTTATCTGTTGTGTTGTTTTTGTGTATGGTACTTGAAACATTAAACTTATTATTAAGACGAATCTAATTTACTTTATTTCCCGTTTTACAGTTAGTCTCTGAAACTATCCAGTAACAGTAAAAAAGGGCAAAGACAGGCATTTACCACGTCACATTTTCTTTCCACCAAGTTGCATGTTCCTCAATGCTTCAAATAAACCTCGCGCCACGATCGTGACTGATAATGTTAAATGACACCGAGATTTCGTGAATATTTGTTTTTCTGTGGCCATCCCGCTGTGTCTTCTACGGAAATGTCAATCCTCAGCCACGCTGCCTGTGAGTAACTTTCTTGAAAAAAAAAACCCGAACTATTGATCGTTTGCTGTGACCCTGAAGATGTCTTGTTTGTCGCATCCAGATCAGCGCTTGATCTTAACTCCCGAGTTAATCTTTCCAGTTGTAAATCATGAGTTACTCTTTTCTAGAATATTATGTAATGGTTTATTAACTTACATTTATGATGGTTTATTAACTTCCTTATGTGGTCAGAATGAATGACAACTCACTACCAAAAATAGCACTAAGATGGACACCACAGGGGGACAGAAGTAAGGGTAGATCAAAAGAGACATGGAGAAGAATAACAGAAAGGATGTTGAGCAATAGAGGGCTCACCTGGGCAAGAGAGGGAGAAAAAAAGGCAAAGGACAGGCATTTTATGGAAAACCCTTGCGCACTGGGCACTTAAAGTTTAAAGAAAACCCCATGCGCACTGGGCACTTAAAGTTTAAAGAAAACCCCATGTGCACTGGGACTTAAAGTTCAGAGAGAGAGAGAGAGAGAGAGAGAGAGGGATTAACTTACATTTATAATGGGCTATTAGCTTAAATTTATAAAGGTTGATTAACTTACACTTATGATGGTCTACTAACGTACATTTATAAAGGTTTATTAGCTTAAAGTTATACAGCTTTACTAACTTACATTTATAATGGTTTATTAGCTTACATTTATGATGGTCTGATTTTCAATTTAAAGTTTATATACTTCACTTAGCTGTTTACAGAAGCCATGTGTATATACAATTAAAATGTATAAACCAGGAAAAAAGTAGGAACAGCTTTATTACTTAACAAGCTCAAAGTTGTGGCATTTCGGCATGAGCCTTCATCATACAAACACAAATAGGACGAAGTATTAGAGAGAGGAGATAAGGTATAGATTCACATGAATCCTATGTTTTAACAAAATAAATAAATAACATTAATAGAGCACCTAGTTCTTAGGCATTTCTGATTGAAATTTGGAAGTTTTCAGTTGTTTCACGCTAAGTGCTCTATTCATTTTATTTATTTATTTTGTTAAAACATAGGATTCATGTGAATCTATACCTTATCTCCTCTCTCTAATATTTCGTCCTATTTGTGTTTGTATGATGAAGGCTTGCGCCCAAACGTCACAACTTTGTGCTTGTTAAGTAATAAAGCTGTTCATACTTTTTTCCTGGTTTATACATTTTGGTATCGCGGCTTTACTGCAGTGCTTCGTGTGTAGTTATATACTTATACGCTAATTATTGTGTGTATATAAAATTAAGTGCTTAATATGTAAAGAACTTCTCGAACTTTATACGGGTCGACTAGACGGACTTAAAGATGTCGTCCTTGTAAGCCAGTCTCTCTCTCTCTCTCTCTCTCTCTCTGTGTGTGAACCTTAAGTGCCCAGGGCACATGGGGCTTCCGCAAGAGTTTTCTATAAATGCTTGTCCTTTCTCTTTTTTTCCGCTCTTGCCCAGGTGAGCCCTCTATTGCTCAACATCCTCTCTGTTGTTCTTCTCCGCATCTTCTTGTTCTTCTCCTTCTCCTTCTTCAATTATATGCCTCCATAGAATAACCAGCACTCTCTCAACACATGGCTCGTAAACCATCAAGTACTTCAATGACATAGTTAGAAAAGCAACTTGTTAGATATTGTTAGAAATTATTTTAATGTTTGTTAAAAAAAACATATGTTAGAAGATCTGTATTTACAATGTATTTTTGTTTATGTATATGTCTGCGTGTGTATGTGTGCGTGAGTGCTATCTTATTAGGTTAATTACTTCTTCTCTTTTACTTTGAATGTAGTAGTTAAATCTTACACTCTTTTGATATGTTTTTCCTAATTTAATTTGTATTTTTGTACTAAATCAAGTGTGTGGGAAGAATGAAAGATGGAGTGATGAAGGGCAGAATGTAAGACGGGCCTGCGTGCCCAATTCTTTACCCTTTAAAAATAGAGATTATTCATTCATTCATTCTCCATGTCTTCATGTTCCTCTCCATGTCCTTCTCCGTGTCTTCATGTTCTTCTCCATGTCTTCATGTTTTTCTCCTTGTAGGCCAGTGTAGGTGGATGCAACTTCCTGGCAGACACTTCTGTAAGGAGTTCTCTAGAATTTTTCTTTGTGACTGGCTTAGTGAAGTCAGCTTTAAAACTTGAAAGCGAGTTGATACGCTTTTGTAACAACATGGTAACCTGATAATATCAATGTGGACAATGAGTAGAAGATAGAGGATAGCTCGGTCTTTGGCCTCCAAGCATGGAAGGTATTCGGTTTATACAGAAAGATGGCGACAGGAAGTTGTAGGGGAATATAATCGCCTGCTCTTTTTTATTTGTGTAATAAACAAAAAATCCAAACACCAGTTATTGCGCCCAAGAAGATATGCAAATAAAACGAGCACTGGAGTCTCAACAAGGTTGCTACTCAGTTTTATACTTGCAGATTGTTTCAGTACATGTGTATGCCTATGTATGTTTTTTCATTCGGCATAAATGAAGCCAGACCATATGTGAGCGCAAATAATAGAAACACAAGTTTAAAAAATTCAAGTGAATTACTGTATTAAAAATAAAACAAAAGGAAGTAACAAGGGAATCGAGCTTACATGTACGCAGAAAACTATAAACTGGCGCATACAGTTGATGTGTCTGCTGCCATATGTCCTCATAGTTTATACCGGTGGTTCCCAAATCTTTCCCCGCTGCCGCCTCCTTGTTTCCCAGATCAGATCCTAGACCCCCCACCCAATTATACGCATAAATATACGCACTCATAAACATCAGAAGCACATATTTAGACGAGAGAAAACACCAGTGAAAATTAGCATAGAAAAAAGAAAACAAACATAATCAAACGAGATGCCCGAGGCCTGCTCTGCACATTGAATACCGGGGGTAAGGCCCACATCTCGTTACGGGTGGACCGGGTTTGCAGTACCACCTGGTCACGCCTGCTGTTTTCGTCGTCTTAACAAAAATAGTAACACGATCTCATTACTGCAGAAAGTTCTTATCTCAACAACATTATCTAACCTGCCAAGATATTAACACATGCTTCCTGTGTAACCTCCGTGAAGGTTAAGTGTTTGGAATGTTATACGTCTTCTTCTTCACGAACGTTGTGTGTCTTATTTTCCACCACCCGTCCATATTTTCAAAGACGTGCTGTTAAGATCAGCGCTTTCTCTCATACTTAACTTTTACATCGCTTCGAAAACAAGAAACATTCCACGAACATCTGGACTCATTAGATCCAGTAATCGATTTTAAAACTCCAGACAAACGGGTGGAAAAAGCCATTTTTTTCTGTTAATTTTCACCTTTCAGCTGCAAGAATTAGACCTCAGGGCAACATGGGGGCGACGACTTCAGGTTATTCTGTTTTTAAAGCGCCCAATGCGGCACCCTATGGTTCTTCTGTTTTCCAGTTTCCAGACCAACTTTCTTGGTTCATTTGCTGGGCTGGAAAAAAGCCAGTACTTCTGTTTAGTTTTCCATGCCGCCTTCTCTTTATGTAGTTCTGAATCTGTTTTAATTTGAAAGTTCCGCAGCGAACAATTCTCGGGGGCTGTTCACGGATAATTGCTCATGCGTGAAAGAAGCAGTGTAGTTATAACTTCTGTCTGTTAGAAATATTTTTCTGGAAACAACGTCAACCTGCTGACCTTATGTCAGCGACGCTGACCTTCTGGCAGCAAAGTTTTTACTTCTCATCTAAAGAGCTGATTCGCACAATACTGTAAGCCAAATATCTCTTTTTTTGTAATTACATTCCTATTCTGATGATATCTTATATCCTTCCCGTGCCGTTAAACGTCAAATAGGGCTCGCAAAGTAGTTCGCCAATTTTTCCTGTCTTCGGCGAGTCTTTAAACCTCATCAAAGGATTTTATGCCTGTTAATTTGACCCCTCTTAACAGTGTTCTCTTCAGAGCTTCACGCGGTCTGCCTCTTTTTCTTTGGCCTGCAGTGTTCCACTTGATAGCTTGTTTTAGGATTCTCTGATCATTTCTTCTCATCAAGTGACCAACATATGTCCATCTCCTTTTCCTGATCACCTATGAGACTGGTTGTTGTTCAGTCATCTGTCTTATCTCTGCATTGTTCTTGAATTCGTTCCACTTGATGCCAAGTATTTTCCATAGGCATTTGTTTTCAAAAGAGTCTAATTTCTTGTATATTTCTTTAGTTGTTTTCCAGATTTTGCATGCATAAATGAGGGTGGATATTACATTTGAATTGAATAATCTTAACTTTGTTTTTGTGGTTATAACTTTTGAATTGCATATGTTCTCAAGAATCTTGAATTCTGATTATAGCTAATTATTTTATCTGTTATTCTCAATTTAGTTTTTTCTTCATCTCCTTCTATTTTATTTTAATTATGTTTCTGGTTTATTTCCTTTTTTTTTTGTCTGTTTACATTCATTCTTTGCATAAGTTTGCGAAAAAAATCTTTTGTGTATTAAATTTCTTCTAAATTCTTTATCTAATTCCTCGTTTACGCAGCCACAATGTGATGAAAATTCTGCCCCTCATCAGAATACCTTCTTTAATATTTATCCTTCAACATTATCCTTTTTATTATTATTTAAGTACGATGTAAACAAATTCATTTAATGTCTTAGATGTATTCTGCGTTTCCATTGATTATTTCCAGTGATTATGTCTTTGACATTTCTCCTATGTTTTAAAATGACAGTTTTGAATATCACTAGACAATGTGGCGAGATTCCTAAATACATATATTATTTAACAACGCCAATTTGTGCAGTGCACACACATAATACACATATATACTGACATGACTTTTTTTTTTAAACAGTGCACAGTACGAACGTGATATTGCTTAAAAAACTGAAAACCTGACGTGACGTTGTTCAAAACATTCTTGTCTTGTCCTTTCATTGATCTATAGTCATTCTGAACCTTCCTTCATCTATCATGCCCCCATATTGTTTTTCTGTTTTCTCACTTGTATTATCTGCGCCATCTGGACGGCTTGTGTTTGGCCCATAGTTATCCAATAAGAGCAAGTTGAAACCATCTGGGGCACGAGGTCATAGTACTTGCCAACTGGTACCTTTTGTCATCGTCACTTTATCTAATTTCTCAGTCAATCGTCTGCGTCTTCTTGGAACTTACCAATATTTTTCAGGGCGCATTTTGTACCCATCTTTCTTACGAGCGGGATCCTAAAAGAGTTAAGGGCTTACTTTTTTATGTTCTTCGTGTAGTTTTTTTTATTTAGTCACTGCATTTGCCTAAATATTGGATGGTTGCATGTTCTTCATTTATAGTACTCATCTTATTTTCTATCACTCTCATTCCTGTTCACTTATGTCACTCGTTCTATCTTTTTTGTAAAACTGAACCATACACCTCTGTCTACCTTTCGTACCATAACCAGCAATACCTCAGTAGTCATTTTTCTTACTTCAAAGCATTGAATGATGTACTTAATGTGACATTCATTTAAACCTGAGATACTGACGTGGTATTGCTTAAAACCATTGTACTGTACCGCATCAAAACGATATTGTTTAAAAACACTGCACAGTAGTGTTAAAGCGTTGTAAGGTAATAAACATTTCTGGTACTATTCGACCTGAATTTTGTAAAGGTAAAATCTAACATCTATGTACTATTTTTTTTGTTTCGTGGGTTTTTAACGACCCAAATTATTCAGGCATCTCATCAGACCCAATGAAAAGGAGGAAGGTCGCGGGGTCCAGCCGTTACCCCCTGCAGGGGCCGAAGGGGTCCCCTTGTTTCAGAGAAGCTTCAAGAAAGGCATGTGGTGGATGAAAACAGAATGTCTAATCAGTAGGACATGTGGATAGAAAAGATTTGCGTGGGTGTGGTGGGGGGGGGGTGGGGGAAGGGGGCAGAGGGGTTGGGAGAAGAGAAATAGTTTTGCACCGTCTTATAAAATACCTGTAGGAGACTTTGCGCCTGATTCATTCTTTTCTAACATTATCGTAATCAGTTTGTGAGATAACGTCTCAAAGAATAAAGACATACTTGTTTAATATGTGTAGATTTCAAAAGCTTATGGAACGCGCTTAACTTTTCCCGGCACATTTACCTTTTTTTTCGCTTCAGTTTCCCAATATAACTGTCATCAGTTATAAGGCTGCTTTTTTTTTACTGGTTAACGGGCATGGAAGGGGGTAGAGGGTTTCTTCACGGCATTTAACGTTAACTCAGGTTACTGTCCAAGAAGTTGATATTACTCACAGAATATATATATATATATATTTACAAGACCTTCGGCACATGAAAGTGTGACGTGGTCAATATCACGCATGGGCGCATTTACCTTCCCAGATTTCTCTGGTACTCATTTTTAGATTCTGGGTCGACCCTGCGACCTTTTTGGTGTGGTGGTACCAGAAAAGATCTGTAGGACTTTTAATAGGGGTGAGTTAAATTATGTTGGGTTCTTGGTGCCTGATAGTTAACTGAACTAAATTTTCTGCAATTACAATGACTGGCACAGGGAAATGTCCCATGAATCCTAAAGTTTACGTGCAACAGTACTTGCGGGGAACCAGTGTGCACCCATACAGTTACCCAGACTCAACTTTCTGGCTTCACATAACATGCTAAGTAAAAGGAAAATCGCTATCAGAGTCTGTGCTGAACACATATAAGACATGACACCAGTGATAGTGATGAAATAAGCACGTGATTCAAATATACGAGGTTTAATTCACACAAAAGCTGACGAGAACGTCAACATACAGTAAACTGACATGTCAACAGTAATATTAACGAACGTAGCATAGAACACATACTAGAACAAAACAGTAAGCAGGGGTACAATGCTACAAAATCTCAGGCCTTCTGTGGCATCAAAATATAATGACCTGAAAACACACAAGTGCTAACTCATGGCCATCTCAACATCCTGTGTCTCCTCTAAAACAAACCCATGTATTATAGTGCACTAGCACTCTATCTTCAATAGATTCTCTTCACATTATAGTGCACTAGCACTCTATCTTCAATAGATTCTCTTCACCGTGAATGCTCACTACTAAATTGCCACGAGACTTACAAACATATATCGATACCAGCTACCCAGCTGCCAGTAACACCACTGATGAATTTTCACATTAAACATTACAATGCATAAGCCATGCAAAAATCAACGGCCATTTCAAGACACACAAATAAAGCATTAAATATGAAGGCAAAACATGTTAATCATCAATGAAAGGATATGGAATAAAGCAGGTTAATAAAAGGTCTAGTAAATCTTAATGAAATGAACATCAGAATATAAACAGGAAATGACTGCATCAAAGAAAACACTTACTCATACATATAAACATATCATTCACCTCAACAGAAAACTTAAATCGTTACATGATAACATCCTACATTGTCTTCAGCTAACTGATTCATCAGATACATAAACACTTACATTAACTATATCACATTACGTATAATTCACACAAAAACTTATAATTACAAACATACAACAAAACATGAGGTAGGCAGGGGTAGAGCAGGGCTGGAGCGCTGTAACAACACTATCACATACCGAAGAATGAACAGCTCACAGCCACAAAATTCACCACGAACTACAACGGCCCTTCTTAGCTCTTATCTCGGCCATGCCCCGAACACAGACTGACCAACACTTTACTCACACACCAGCTCAGAGAAGCGTTTAACATGATTTTCCGGGGGTGGGGGGGGGCACATGTAGACCAAGCACTAACACTCAATCCCACAAATCCAAACTGTTGGGACTTGAACCTGGAACCACCAGGATACCAACCAGGCATATACCTAACATACGTTTAACTTTTTAACCTATTTTTTTTACAAATACCTTTTACCACATTTACCACAAAATCTAAGACAAAAGAGAATACTTATAATAAGAAAGGAGCGCCAGTTGTTACGAGCAACATCCTCAAGTTCCTCCGTGGGAGTTAACTTCTCACCGAGTCTTTATCTGAAGCTGGTTGGAAGTATTTTTTCTAAAGTGTGTATATCTCAGATGCAAATGCTTTAATTACCACAATTTGTCCAGTGAGTTTATGTGTGGGTGTTTGTATGAAAGACACTTTAAACCGTGTCGCGGGGTTTTTTTTTCAATGCCGGCATTAATGAGTGTTTTTTAGCATGATTAAATTTTGTCAGTGGAGAATAAAAAAAAGTGGGGGTTTTTTTGCCCTTGAAATATAGATTTACTTTTCGCTATTGCATTAAAGCAAAAAAAAAAAAAAGTTTTCAAAAATATGTATGGTAAGTATTAGTAAACAAATGTTACCAGTAAATATGATTTTAAGTGGCGAAAAAAACACACGCATACACATACACAAACACACACACACATATATATATAGGTCAAGGCACTAAAGCTGCTTTGAAATTTAAAAAAAATATTGGGGTTTGTCACATGATATCAGACGCATGCGCAAAAAAGACTTACTTTGCAGTATAAGCGTGGTTTGTTGCTGCTTTTTCCGATTATAGTGGTCACTTGTGGAGAACCAATCATGAAAATAAGCTCAGCAAAATGATATCCGCAGACGGCTGGAACACTGGACATCTGCCTGCCATGAATGTACATTCTGAAGGATGAGTGCTATTTTTATCTTGTGAATGTAAAAAAAAAAACCGACGTTTCGAATCTCGTCTCCGTCAGACATACAAAACAGTAGCAATAAATACAAAGAAACCGGGACATATAAAAACTATGAGTTTATTTTTCACTTATATCATTTTTTTTCACTTATGATAGCATTGCTCGGACCAAGTTATGGAACAGTTCATGGAAGCTCAAAAGGAAACTAAAAAGTGACATAATGCTACAACAACACGATAAGTCATAACGTTATAGTATCATGAAACCGTGTAATGATAACGTGTTTTAAGACACACAAGGGCATCTGGAGTTTACAGGTCGGGGTAAAGGCCCTCCGGTATCCATGTCATTAAAGCATATTGGGGATACGGTGTTATGTCCATTTTTTCCAACCCCACGGACACATGAAAGTCTGATATGGGCAGTATCACGCCTGGCCCGCATTTACCTCCCCAGATTTCTCTGGTACTCATTTTTAGAGGCTGGGTGGACCTCGGGGCCTTTCTGGTGTGGTGGTACCAGAAAGTAATACTACTACTAGAACTTGATCTCATTACCACTGGATTCGTAAACTGAGCGAGAATTTAGAGAAGAAAGTAATGATATAGCCTGCAATATTATACAAATCTGATCAAAACATAGGAGCTTCATAACTTCTTTTTTTATATGGAGTTTAAAAGTGTTCTTCGCTGCGTAAAAATCTGGTATTAGCTAACACATTGAAGCGCAAAACTGAACTAGATCTCTAGTTTCTCTCACGCTGGTTAGAAAAAAATGAATCATTGAAAGGAACATGAGCTATCGGTTCAGCTGGTAATGTTTGAAAGTGGAATTTTGTGTTTTTTTCCTCTTCTTAGAAATAATTTTGTCTGAGATACCATCTGATCTGCGCTGACTCGTAAAAACACATGCATCATTCTAATGTGAACGCTTTCCCCATGTGACTCGTGGGAAGATTGTGAAAAAGATTTGTTTTTTTGTTCGTGGTTCATTCCAGTGTGTGATATGAGACACTCGAATGCAGAAAGAGGAAGGGAAATGAAGATTTGTAAAGGTACAGGGGGTTATGCCTCACGAAAATATACAGGAATATCAGTGCATGCAAAACAAATGTTCTTTTCTCAGTCAACATGGAATAGATCACTTGTCTCTTGCCTTTCTCATTTAGTTATCTCATAGTAGCTTGTGTTACTTTCATTTAAAAAAAAAATAAGAAGAAGGAGGAGGAAGTGGAGGAGGAGAAAAAGAAGAAGAAGAAGAAGAAGCTGATGATGATGATGATGATGATGATGATGATGATGAAAGGAGAAGTTGAATGAAGAAAGCCAAGAACGAGGAAAGCAAAATTAAAATGTAAAATTATGTTGCAAAATAAGTCCGTTGCTTTACTTACTTTACATTATCCTTCCTCTTGTACCGAGAGGTGTCGATGGGAGATGTAGTTCACGCTCTGGGCTCATATGAGTGACCTCAGTGATGTTCATGTCGTAATTCGTGAGTGTCACTATAACTCCATCTGTCCGTCTCTTTCGGTGTCTTCCTCTTGATCTGTAGTTCTGTGATCTGTGTCCTGTAGTTCTCTGATCTATGTCCTGTAGTTCTTTGATTGAACTACCTCGCGGCTGGCTTTATGTGTGTGATTCTCATTAAGCGGCCAAAACAACTTAATTCTTTGTTTCTCTGTGTATTGTAAGTGTGGTGTAGTTTCTACCAGTTGTCTTATTCTCGTCATTTCTGATCTTGCCCATTCTAGTGACAGTTATTGCTTTTCTTAGGCATCTCATTTTTTCATGTAGATATTTTCTTTTGCTGTTTCTTGGTTAGTGTCCATATTTAGCTTTGGTAGCACAAAGTTGGTATAAATATGCTATTAATTAGTTTTTTCTTGGTTTCGAATGTTATATTAGGGTGAGAAAGCAGCGGGGATAGCTGGTATGTTAGGGTGAGAAAACAGCGGGGATAGCTGGTATGTTAGGGTGAGAAGGCAACGGGGATAGCTGGTATTTAATGACATTTGCTCTTTGTGTTCTAACATAAGTTTCTCTGTCAAGTTCTCATCTAATTAAACATGCATCTAAGTTACTTGAATTCTTTAACTTGCTGGATTTTATTGTCTTCGTTATAGATGGTCAATGGTTTTAACTTCTGTTGACTTTCATGGTCTCTGTTTTGGCAATGTTGATTTTCATATCATAATGTTTACAGCCGGGATGGAGACTGTTCATAAATAAGCAGATAAATAAATCCATTGCTAATTTGTAATGATTTCCACTGTGGAATTATTGTTCATGAATCTTATCTACACAAAAAAGAACAAATATATCCATACTACAAGAACTTAATATTGAAGAAGGCTGGCTTGTAAATAGGATTAAACAGAGAAAACTTAAATATTTTGGACACATTAAACGTCATGATAATTTAGAGAAAACAGTCTTGGGAGGAAACGTAATGGGAAAAAAAGAAAGAGAGAAAGACCAAGGCTAAGATGGCTGCAAGACACCGTTGATGACCTGCAAATGGATGCTTCAGTTGCAGGCCATATAGCTTACAACGGAGAGGCCTACAGGAGAGATGTTAGGGAAGGGAGGCAAAGTTCCGCAAGAGACATGCAAATTACTGACTGACTGAACCTTATTTGTATATAATTTAGCTTATTGTTCATGCTCTTCTCTTATTATTGTTATATAAGAGTCTATGCATTCGCCGAAACACTTCTTCATATACTCCGCGCTAGCAATAATAAGCAGTAGCACTTTTATGCTGGCTTTATGAAAAAAAAAGTAAAAGGTAAATCCCCGTTCCTATACCATTCAAGCATATTAGGGATTAGTGTTTGGCCCGTGTTTTCAAGACCCTCGACACGTGAAAGCTGCTTAATAAACACAAATGTCCACCGGTCCAGTTCGGCGCCCGATGATATCAAGTAAAGGCGCAAGTCTTTGACCTTCATGCACTAAATTCCAGATCAGACTAACACGCTGAACACAGGAGTTTGAACGGAAATCATATTCGGATGATCTGGCCGAGTTCGGAGGTTTTCACGAGTTGCTGTTGAAATTCTCGGGTTTCACTGTACGATGCTCGTTCTTCTATCTCCCGGGGTAAAAACCGCTTTTCCTGCGGGGTCTAGCTTGACTGGTCGGAGAGTGGCCAATCAAATTGATTTATTTAGATTCTGACGAAGCCGGATTATGTAATTCTGTTTATCGTAGCACTCCCCCAGCTGTAGGTGTCAAGGTTTTGATCTCAGATCACAGGATTCTGACTTCTGGTCTCCATGTAAGTCAGGGGTGTCCAAATCGCGGCCCGCGGGTGGCATGCGGCCCGTGTAGCATTGTATACGTCCCGTCAGTTTATTAATAAAATATTATTTATATTATTAAAATTAATGTTGTTAGTTAAAAAACGAGAGTTTTAGCTTTATCTTGTGAAAGAAAACAAATTATCACATCTACAACTGATTGTACAGTCATTAGGAAAATTTCCCGAAGCATGTTACGTAATTCAGTAAAAATTGATTGATATAACTGCAGCTCGCCACTTGAGTCATGGATGCAGTTGTAGCCCTTGGGCCCTTTGATGTTAGATTCCCGTGGTCTAAGCTTTCGCCTTGCTCTCTCGGGAACGGGGCATTATTAAGAAGAAGAGAGAAAGAAAGAAGTTAAAAAAGGGATAAAAAAGAAAATGAAGAAGATGATATGATGATGATGAAAGAGGAAAAAAAAGCAAAAAGGAGGAGGAGGGAGATTAGAAGAAGGAGAAGAAATTAAAATAACTCTAAAAAGAACATATTTTTTTAGGTTTTCATTAACTAGACCAAGTAGGAAGGAAATAGACGTACGGGGTGTCTTGTCTTTCTGGGGGGTATATTATCCTTGTTTGAGTTTTATGATTTCTGTTTTGCTGTTCTCTTCCTGTTTCAAGAACAAAATCACTTATGAGCCTGTCTTTTAAAGTGATTGGATAGAGGGAGAGAAAGAAAGAGAGGGAGGGAGAGGGAGAGCGAGAAAGAGGGGGAGAGAGGAGAGAGAGAGGGAGATAGAGATATAGAGGGAGAGAGAGAAAGAGAGGAAGAGGGGGGGGGAAGGAATTCAGAAGAAAATGTGTAGGAATGGACTGAAGAACCGAAATGAAAAAGCAGAGATTGAAGCTGTAAATAAGACTAAACGATGACATAGTGGAAGAGAGATGTGTAGAGAGTTCAGTAAATAATTGGAAGAGAGATGTGTAGAGAGTTCAGTAAATAATTGGAAGAGAGATGTGTAGAGAGTTCAGTAAATAATGAGAATGAAGATGAGAGCAGGGATGCATGAAGAGGAGTATAATCGTTGCATTTTTCCAGCTGAGCACGTGGCTCGTATAGTCTGTTTCACAATCACTGCACATCAGCCCTGCTGCACACATTTGAGGTAACTACGTCAGTTAAGAGAATAAGAACTAGACAGACAGAAAATTGACAGATGTAAATAAATATGCTCATATAACTTGGTCATTCCACGCTAAGGCGCCATATCTGAGCGTTTTTCTCTGGGTTATTTATGTACAAAAGCCTCCTCCTTCTAACTTCATTCTCCATTATTATTAATTCCGTATCTACATATTTCTACGCAAAACTCACCAATAATTCTCCGCGGTCGTTTCTGCAAAACGGTTCCGGCTTTGTTTACTTTCTTTCAGTCGAGTTCTGCCTATCGCCTCCAGCCAGCCGCCGCCGCTGCAGCATTGCCCTCTCTCGCTATTTTGCCACATCCAGAGGTTTCCGCGTCATCTCGAATCTCGCGTCATCCTACTGACGCTTTATGTTCCTTCTAATCAATTTTACTCTTTATAACAGTTCTCCTGGTCCCGCAATTCTCGCTCTTGGAAGTGAAGTTGCACACACGCTCGCCAGCTTTTTTTCTAACAAAAATTCAAGCCATGCAGTTCTCTAGTCCGGATGAAGGACGGAGTAGTCTGTCGTAATCACCAGGTTGTAGTGGGAGGACAACTAAATGCGCGCAGATCTGTTTTTGTTGTGGTCAAGCTTGATCATTTGTGTTGACCGTGAGTACTGTATATTCTCCGACCGGCTTCATTAACAAAACTAGCTAGTTTATGCATGATGGTGTTAAATCTGTGTGCTGCGGTATTAATTAAAGGCCTGTCTATTTATTGCATGTTAATTCTAAATCTTGTTTTGCTCTAAAGTTAACTTTAACGGCAGAGTGCTATAGAAAAATGTATGCGCCTGCAGAAATGTAACAACGTTGAAGCTATTCTTAATATTGCAACTGTACGTATTTTTAACGCGTTTCTGTAGTTAAACGCTTAACTAAACAGCTAATTCTGTACAGCGTAGAGGAAGTACCTCGTGGATGTTATCAAGACAAAAAGAACATGAAAAAAACAAACAAACAAACAAAAGGTCTCCCCCATGATCAAGCCAGTGAACGCATTAACAACGGACATTATTTTACCAAGAAACTTTATTGCTGACTCAGTGATAACGTATTCCTTTACAAATTAGCTGCATTACATCATATATTTGCCTTTAAGTGCACATTTTTTCAGTTTTTTTTTCTTTACCATTCTGTCTTAAAATATATGTAATAATTCAAGACTTACTGCGACTTGCACACCTTTGGCTGCTTGTTATAGTAACTATGGTATTAAGAGTTCAAAAGTCTGAACTAAAAGGGACTCTGATTATGTACGTAAACGAAATTATGTCTTATTTTTCTCCCTCATGCTGAAATATTCTGCAGGTCGTGGCTTTTTAAAATAAAAATGTTTCCCACAGACTGCACATTTCTGGTCGCTTTTTTCTTCCAGATCAGGCTGACAGTCTGTTTATTCGTACAATATAAGCGCTTGTTATATATTTACTTTTGTAGTCTAAATGTTTGTTGTATGCTTACTTTTATAGTCTGAAGGTTTGTTGTATATATTTTTAAAAGTCTTTTATATTTACTTTTAATGTCCAAATATATGTTATTTATTTATTCATAGTCTTTTTGCTTTTTGTTTTTTTTTTTTGGTGTCTTTTCCATTTCTTAAAAAGTATTTTGAATATAGAAAACGTGCACATATTCTGAATATAGAAAACGTGCACATATTTTCCTTTAGAAATACTGTCACAGAGTTTAATGTCTGCACGTTTGTCCGCATTCGCGCTTGTCCGTTTTAGTTAAACACATTCTGGACCAAGGACGGAAACTTCCGTCTTTTGGCTGATGATCTTTATTGACGAAAAACTGGAAAATGCCGTTTCCGATTTGTTCTCATATCCAGAATACCTGATGCTAATAATAAGAGTACTTTTCTACTGCTTGTACTTCAGTTATGAAGTTAATTTTGTGTGTATGTTGAAGCAAATTTTTTTTTCACTTAAAATAACGTGGAAGTTTTTAAAAAAGGCGATCCATAAAGTCTTATCAGATCATCCTCGTCCGTCAGGCGCCATACAGAGCTCACAGTGTGCCTCACCATAAGTCTATGTTCTCGGGGAGCTTCTCAGACTCACCAAAGGATTTGATGCCAGTCATCTTAGACTCTCTTGTCAGTGTTCTCTATAGGGTTTCTCGAGGTGGGCTTCTTCTTTGTTTTTTCCAGATGGTTTCTCATTTGATGGCTTGATTTCTGATTTTCTGACTTTTTTTCTCATCACGTGGGCCCACTTTTTTCTCCCCACTTTTTTCTCATCACGTAGGCCCACTTTTTTCTCCCCACTTTTTTCTCATCACGTGGGCCCACTTTTTTCTCATCACGTGGGCCCACTTTTTTCTCCCCACTTTTTTCTCATCACGTGGGCCCACTTTTTTCTCCCCACTTTTTTCTCATCATGTAGGCCCACTTTTTTCTCCCAACTTTTTTCTCATCACGTGGGCCCACTTATGCCCACCTTCTTTTCTTGATCACTGCTGAGATTGTTTGCTGCATGCTTATTTCTCTCATCTCTGCTTAGTCTTGCATTCGTTCCACTGTTAGGAAATAGAAAGCCGTTACAACGGAAAGTCTAAATTATCGCGAGTTAGACAGAAAGTGACGAAGCTGTACATTTGTGTCCAGACAATATATTTCCTTCTACATCATGAGAATTATGAACTAATAAAAACGCAGATAAATACATAGAAGAAAGTATCTGAAAATACGAGATTCAATTTTGTCCAATTAGGAGTGGCAAAATTCGGCACGTGACGGCTCGTGGCTTTATCCACATGTACCCGCTATCTATACGGAGTTTATTTTGTGCCTCGGCTTGACAAAATTATACTTTTGTCGGTATTCTGAATTATTAAGATTTACTCAGATGCCTTTTTAGCCCTGGGGTTAGGTGTTAATAAAGCGTTAAGTTTGTGAAAAGTACATCTGGCTAGCCCATAAAGAAATAATAAAGTCGTGGACGTTATAAAACGTCCAAAGTCTAAAACTACAGTTGTAAAGTGTTTTACGTGTACTGGAGACTACTTACACAGCTTACCATTAGCTTACACAGCTTACTATTAGCTTACATAGCTTACCATTAGCTTACACAACTTACCATTAGCTTACATAGCTTACCATTAGCTTACATAGCTTACCATTAGATTACGCAGCTTACCATTAGCTTACACAACTTACCATTAGCTTACATAGCTTACCATTAGCTTACACAACTTACCATTAGCTTACATAGCTTACCATTAGCTTACACAACTTACCATTAGCTTACATAGCTTACCATTAGCTTACACAACTTACCATTAGCTTACATAGCTTACCATTAGCTTACACAACTTACCATTAGCTTACACAACTTACCATTAGCTTACACAACTTACCATTAGCTTACACAACTTACCATTAGCATTGGGAACCCTCATGCTTTTGACATATCACAACCGCTATTTAGAGTAAGATATTTTTTTGTAGGTTAAATCAGGGACTTTCCGATAATACGCTATATTTTTTTGTTTCAGAAAGGAAATTCTTTCGTTACTGTTAGTAATTATGCAACATAACATAGTGTGAGATATATTAATCTTTCATTCTTGAGTTGGCGGAATCGACTCTCCGAGGCCATTTATCGAACAGAAAGCACTGGGTTCTAGTCTTTAACCCGTCGCACTCCAGTCTTCTCCGCTGTATAACTCAACATATTATTCTCGGGGGAAAACTTGCCCCATATAAAGGACAATATCTGCAAGTAAGATCAGCCACACTGGATTACAGATACACATGGCTTATAATGAATGATTTGGGGGAAAAAAAAAGAATATCACTTGGAACTGTGGTTCGTGAAAATGGGACTTCGATCTAATCACAACGGCTTAGCTGAGAGAGAATTATTTCTTATTCTAGGCTGCTCCTCTTGAAAAAACAAAAATTAGGAGTTTGAAAATAGTCATGTTTCATTCCGAAAATAGTCATGTGCCATTCTGAAAATAATCATGTGTCATTCTGAAAATAGTCATGTGTCACTCTGAAAATAGTCATGTGTCATTCTGAAAATAGTCATGTGTCATTCCTTCTCTGCTTTCTTCATCTGGTTTTAGGACATCTTCATTTGTGTTACGTATTTTCTCCATTGCATCTTCAAAGTTTGAATTCAATTTTTTTTTCCCATGACAGTTAAAAAATCCAGACTGAAATCATTGATTTGTCCATTCTCTGACATTCGTTTCTTGGCGATCATGTGTTTCATGGAAGAATCATACACTTTTTCCCAAGCTCTCCATTTGTCCTTCACTAATATTTGGTATTATCTGAGTTACCGCTGTGCGTGATGTTTCTGTCGCTTCTCCATTTCTGAGTAATATCCTTGACTTGAAGCTCATGCAGTAAGAGATGGTAACGCCATCCGGTTGTTCTTGGGATAAGTGCTATAATTACTCACGAGAAATCCAGAGAAATATGTTTACGTGGCTGGCACAGCATCATGTAAGCTTCACCTGCCTATCACTAGCGCGCCTCAAACAACAAAAAAGGGGGCCACTGTTCACTTTATGAATTTTCTTGAGGTCAGGTTGTTACAGCGGGTACTACAAGATGAGTTTAGTGCAGACTCTTTCATCAGTTATCATAGCAATCTAAACACTGAGTTAATTGCACACTCTTTCATCAGTTATCATAACGATCGAAACACTTACTCTATCTGTGATAGTCAGAGGTGTACCATCAAAAATACACATACTTTATCTACTATAGAAAGAAGTATATCATCAAAGCACATTTATCTATTATAGTCAAAGGTATATCATCAAAAACACACTTCATCTATTATAATCAGAGCTATAACATCAACAACATTGAGTTAACTTACTCAATAATCAAGGATAATTCACGAAAGTTTTATAAATAGCACAAGACGTGGAAATCAAGGCAGCAGCAGGAGGAGGAGGAGATAGGAGACCTCAACTCTGTTAGGAACAAGTGGCACAGGAAGGACCCACAAATGTTCATGATGGAGAGAACTGTCACAGAGATTTATAGCACTATAGTCATTTGGGAAAATAGAGTATTTTGTGTTCCGGAGACAGGACGCAACCATTCATCTGCAGGACAGCCGCAGGATGTCAGATAGGACTAGAGCAGTCAGATGTGTAAAGTGACGGCCACAGGTTGAGAAATACCTGCGGCTTATACGCGTCACTGTGGTAGAGCCGAAGTTACAGTAGAACTTGACGCTGATTATCTGAGGCAGTGTTTTAAAAATCTGAGATATAACGTGAATTTCTTTGAAAATGTTTTACAGTACTAACGTGGCAGTGTGTTATATGTTCAAACCTAAGATCTTGACGTGACAATATTTGAGAACATTCTACAGCACTAATGTAACACTGTTTTAAAACCTAAGATACTGATGTGATACTGTTTGAGTGCATCGAACAGTACTAACGTGGAAGTGTTTTAAAACCTGAGATACTGACGTGACGTTGTTTGAAAAGGTTGAACGATACTAACGTGGCAGTATTTTAAGACAAGAGATGCTGACATCACGTTGTTTGAAAACGATATACGTTACCAAAGCGACAATATCTACGATACCATTTTACGAGAGTAAAACATAGTAAGCTACTATTATAAAAACTGTAAGATAATGAAGTTTGGAAGAGGAGCGGGGTCCAGCCGTTACATCGTTCGGGAGCCAGAAGGATTTCCTATGTTTTAATGGAGGGCATAACAGGCATAAAATCCTTTGATGAGGTTGAAAGACTCGCCGAAGACAGGAAAAATTGGCGAACTACTTTGCGAGCCCTATGTGACGTTTAACGGCACGGGAAGGATATAAGATATAAAATAAGAATGGAGGGCTTCAAGATGGGCACGTAGAGGATAAAAACAGAATGCCCAAGCAGTATAGCAAGTCTTGGGAAAAGAAATACTTTTGTACCGTCTTACAAAAAAAAAAGACAAAAAATGTTCTCAGATACTTTGCACCTGATGCAAGCTTTCCTGTACTTTATAGTAACCATTTTGCGAGAGACAGTCACAAATAATAAAGACATACCTTTTCTGTGTATTGGTTTTAAAATCTTATAGAATGTACTTCACTTTTCCAGCAAATTTACTTTCTTTTAGCTTCAGCTCCCAGCCCCCATACGTAACTATCATTAATTATAACGTACTTTGACTGGTTAAAGGGGATGGCAGAGGAGAAGGGAGCCTTTCTCTTCGGCGTTTAACCTTAACTACAGTCTCAGGTAACTATCCACGAAGTTGATATTACTCGCAGCGTGCATGAGTCTTCCAGGTTATCCAAATCGTTTTTTGTTTCAAACTTGGGACGTGTAACCAAGGCAGTATATATGTCAAAGTCAAATAAATATATCCAAGTCAAATACATATGTCGGTTCTGTTATTGCCGGAGGTGGGGTGGAGAATTCGCTCTTCACTCCAACGGCGTGCGTCTCAGACAGCCTCTGCCTGTCAAGTCCAGCTCCTGGCCTTCCTGTGGCAGAACTGTTTAAACTGACAGGAGAAAGGGCGAGGGCGAATATCTGGCGCCTGAAAACCAGTTACTTAGGGTAGATGAGTGGCACGTTTGGTAGCTCATCTGCCGCTGTTGGCGAGATTCTTCAGCTGCCGTGCGTGGAGCGGTGCTCCTCCTGGTCAATGAAGAAAGGTGCAAATGGGGTTGTCGCGCAGCATCACTGCGGAAAAGGTGGTAGAAAGGATAAAGCGAAGAAAACAGTCAAATCACGGCACCTCTGGTCTGGAGGTCGGCCACGTCCTGAGTGTAGTCATATCGGGTGAAATGCATGAACCGGCTTGTCCCAGAGGTTAAGTACCGCTGGTGAGATTCTTCGAATGCCGCGCGTGGAGTGAAGCTCCTCCCGGTCAAGGAACAAAATGCGGAAAAGAAATAAAGGTTGCTGTGCGGCGCTGATGTGAAAAGGTGGTGGAAAGGATAAAGTGAAGTTTAATCGGTATATCCAGTAGTATCGCTGCGAGAGCTACACATACCACGGCGCCTCTGCTCTAGAGGCCGGCCACGTCAGAAATACACCTACTACACTGGTGAAATATGCCTAAACCGGCACACACTAGGGGTGGAACTTGATGGCTAGACATGTCATGCCACCTCCGCTCTAGAGGTCGGTTACACCTGATATACACCCATACTGGTGAATTTTGCCTAAACCGGCTCACACCAGGGGTGAATCTTGAAGGCTATGCATGGCACAGTACCTCTGCTCTAGAGGTCGGTCACGTCCCAAACACGCCCATATTGGGATAATATGCCTAAACCGGCTCAACCCAGGGGTGGAAGTCACTAGTGTCCTCCTGGACAAAACCTCCATCCTGGTCACAACTAGGAAGGGTAGCGGCCATGACCGCAAAATGCTGAAGTCCGAGACACTGGACCAGGGCAGTCCAGATAGGCAACCATCTCTCACCCGGCGGGGATGTTTGCGTATCCTAATCACGCTGAGATTTTCCAGTGAGAAAGTCCAACTCTGGACTGGATGGGCAACCACCTCTCACCCGGTGGTGATACATGGGTATCTCAAAACACGTCGATGTTTTCCGGTGAGAAGGTCCAACTCTGGCCTGGGTGGGCTACCGCCTCTCACCCAGCGGGGATGCACTGATATCCTAAACAAGTCGAGGTCTTCCGGTGAGAAAGTCCAACTCTAGACTAAACTGGTGCAACGAAAACCACGATGTCACGCAATCCGCTTCAGAGACCCACCAAGAATACAGGCTAAAACCCTGCGATACTCTGAACCCCTTGTGATCCTCTCGTGGATCTCGTGTGGTCCTTTCGGGGAGCACACAGGAAACCACGGGACCAAACGAGGACCACAGGCGTAAATTCCGTAGGATCACAGTGCCGTTTTGGTGGTAGAAGCGAACGAAGAAGAAGAAGAAATACATATGTCAAAGTTAAATAAATATATCACTGTCAAATTCATTCATTTATTCATTTGCATGTATTTTGCGGAACTTTGCCTCCCTAACAGCACTCCTGTAGGCCTCTCGGTTGTGAGCAAGATGCCCTGCTGCTCATGCATCCGTTATCAACGATGTCTTGCAGCTATCTTCGCCTTGGTCTTCCTCTCTATCTTTTTCCCATTATGTACCCTTCCAAGACGGTCTTCTCTAGATTATCATGACGTTTAATGTGTCCAAAATATTTTAAGTTTTCTCTCTTTAATCCTCTTTACTAGCCAGGCTTCTTCAATATTAAGTTATTGTAGTATGGATATATTTGTTCTTTTTGTGTCCATGATACTTGAAGAACTCTTCTGTAGCATTTAAATGCAAAGGCATTTATGTGTTTCTCAGCTGTTTTGTTAAGTATCCAGGTCTCACAGGCATATGTTGCGAAGGGAAAGATGCATGCTCTTAAAAATCTTCTTTTTCAAGTAAATATGTCAAATACCAAGTTAAAAATGACGAACATGATAGATAACTGATGCAGAAATTTGGAGCTTAGTTATTCAAGCATGTTGCGTATATTATCTGGCCCTGAAACGGTGTTCAGATTACTATGACAACTTC
Organism: Achatina immaculata; assembly: GCA_009760885.1. NCBI lineage: Eukaryota > Metazoa > Mollusca > Gastropoda > Stylommatophora > Achatinidae > Lissachatina > Lissachatina immaculata. The sequence continues at coordinate 59,893,931 of CM019719.1, read as the reverse complement.
ATTAGTCTTGATCGTAGTCAACCTCTGACGAGAATGTACTGATATAAAAAAATCAGGGAGAGATAAATGGAAATAGGCGTAGAAAAATATATCAAGATGCCCATCAAAACCATGCGCTAACAGAAGAGACTGTATAATATCTTCACATTCCCCGTGGTACCATCATACTGAAGGTAAGGAAACGCAGCTCGCGATATTCAAGAACAGCGTCCGACATTATAAAGTCTGCAGATGGTACTACACACTGAATAGCAGATTCGTATTATTTCTGAATGCGCTATAAATCGTAAATAAAAAAGCACATGTGATAGTGATTTGATTTTCCTACTATAGATGACAGAATTTTAAGAAAGCTGAAACATACAAATATACAGGGACAACTTTCAACAGAAGGAACACATTAAGCGAGGAAATTAAAAGCAGAGTATAGATAGGGAATAAAATATACTTTACCATGCAACACCTGTTAAAATCCAAAATCCTGTCCCAAAACACCAAAATAATAATCTACAAAACTATAATAAGACCAGCCGTCATGTATGGATCAGAAACGTGGAGCACAACAAAGAAATATGAACAACAATTGCAGATCTTTGAAAACAAGATCTTAAGAAAAATATTTGGGCCGATAAAGGATACCAACAGTGGAGAATGGAGAGCTAGAAAGAACACTGAATTAACAACTTGTTTAAAATCTCAACGAATTAGAAATGTCTTGAAACTGAACAGATTACGCTGGTTGGGTCATGTAGAAAGAATGGAAGAGAACAGACAAACGAAAATGATGTATGCACAAGAGATGAGGGAAACCAAGACAGAGATGGAAAGACAACATAGAAGAGGATATAAAAGAAACTGGTGTCACCAACTGGAGAGAGAAGATTAGGAATAGATAGGAATGGAGGCGAACTTTATCTGCAGCAATGAGCCTTAATGACTCAGAAAACTGAAGAAGAAGAAGAGGAAGAGGAAGAAGAAGAAGAAGAAGAAGACAGATGTATGTTGTCAATAGTATATGCATATCTAAGAACACACGCCGAAGTGGAGTGGCAGAATCATTTTATGAGGATGAAACAGAAAGCAACAAACTCTGTTGGGAGTGTTCTCTGAAGAGTACAGAACATGTCCTTACGAGTCTCAGAATACACTTCCTTTTACATTACATATTTGATCATGTATATAGATTACGGAACCGCGTTGGTGGAAACTGTGAAGTTATTGTCTTGAATTTGTAGAAAACAAGAGAGGAGGAATCTGTGATCTACAGAGACGGATCAGTGTTTCGTTTAGTTTGTTTGCATAGACGAACATGATATGTCGCTATATTAAAGACAGAGGAAAGGACTGAGAAAGACACGTGTTACATGTGTGGTATATGTTATATAGACAAGTTCGAACACTGGTATCTTCAGCACTGCAGAGTAATGTGTCCTCTAAGGTTTTTCAGTGCATGTGCAAAATTTTGAAACCGTGTGCAAATATTTTATCAAAACAAAGAACTGTGCAAAAATGCCCATCGTAGGTTCAATTTACAAAGTATATTTTTAAGTATTCATATGAGACAGTACTGGTAATAGGAGAACAAAAAAGTAATACAGAAAGACATTGGACATATAGTTGGTGCGGGAATTCCAGATTCATAATACTAATAATGGGTCCAGGGGGTAAAATAGTGACGTAGATAGAAATGACGTAGACAGAAAAGTGATGTAGATAGAAAAATGACGTATATAAAAAAGTGACTAGATTTTTTAAAGTGACGTAGATAGAAAAGTAACATAGATAGAAAAGTGACGTATATAAAAAAGTGATGTATGTAAAAAAGTGACTAGATTTTTTAAAGTGACGTAGATAGAAAAGTGACGCAGTTGAAAAGTGACGTAGTTAGAAAAGTGACGTAGATAGAAAAGTGGCATAGACAAAAAAGTGACATAGATAGGAAACTGACGTTGATAAAAAGTGACGTAGATTTTAAAAAATGGCGTCGATAGAAAAGCGACGCAGATAGAAAAAAAGTGATGTAGATGAAAAAAGTGACGTAGGTAAAAAAAAGTGACGTAGATTTTAAAAAGTGACGTAGATAGAAATGTGATATAGATAGAAAAATGACGTAGAGAAAAAAGTGATGTAGACAGAAAAAAAGTGACGTAGACGTTAGAAACAATATACAAAGGGAGCAGTAGCAGAGAGGGAGACGAAGGAGAAACACGGACAACAAATAGCAGAGAGGGAGACGAAGGAGAAACAACGGACAACAGGGGCAGAAGCAGAGAGGGAGACGAAGGAGAAACAACGGACAACAGGGGCAGAAGCAGAGGGGGAGACGAAGGAGAAACAACGGATAACAAATAGCAGAGAGGGAGACGAAGGAGAATCAACGGACAACAAATAGCAGAGAGGGAGACGAAGGAGAAACAACGGACAACAAATAGCAGAGAGGGAGACGAAGGAGAAACAACGGACAACAGGGGCAGAAGCAGAGAGGGAGACGAAGGAGAAACAACGGACAACAGGGGCAGAAGCAGAGGGGGAGACGAAGGAGAAACAACGGACAACAAATAGCAGAGAGGGAGACGAAGGAGAAACAACGGACAACAAATAGCAGAGAGGGAGACGAAGGAGAAACAACGGACAACAGGGACAGTAGCAGAGAGGGAGACGAAGGAGAAACAACGGACAACAGGGACAGTAGCAGAGAAGGAGACGAAGGAGAAACAATGGACAACAGGGGCAGAAGCAGAGGGGGAGACGAAGGAGAAACAACTGACAGCAAGTAGCAGAGAGGGAGACGAAGGAGAATCAACGGACAACAAATAGCAGAGAGGGAGACGAAGGAGAAACAAAGGACAACAGGGGCAGTAGCAGAGAGGGAGACGAAGGAGAAACAACTGACACCAAATAGCAGAGAGGGAGGCGAAGGAGAAACAACGGACAACAGGGGCAGTAGCAGAGAGGAAAACGAAGGAAAAACAACGGACAACAAGTAGCAGAGAGAGAGAGAGAGAGACGGAAGAGAAACAACAGACAACACGTAGCAGAGAGGGAGACGAAAGAGAAACAACGCACAACAAGTAGCAGAGAGGGAGACGAAGGAGAAAGAACGAACAACAAGTATTAGAGAGGGAGACGAAGGAGAAAGAACGGACAACAAGTAGTTAGAAAAAGAAGACGACATGACGGACACACGGAGAGGCCATGATGCCTAGATAAGATCGATGACAGATTCAGGGTGAGACTGAGAGCGAGGCTGCTCCACCATGGTAACTATACAACAGTAAACGCAGTAACGAAACAGCCAACACAATCTTCGGCGTTTCACTTTGTTGTAAAGCTGTTGTGAAATGGTCATGATCCATGTCACGGGTTGTCGGGGAGGTTTTACGTTGGAAACTGCACTTCACTGACATATCAAGGCTTAGTGTTTGATGGGAGGAACTGACACTGGAACGTGTTTTACACGTTTACGTTTACACATTGAAAAAAAAAAACAAATACTATACTGTTCAAAAAAAGAAACGCAACACTGCTGTAGTCTTAATGGACACCAAATTAAAAAATGGTACGAAAATATTATTTTACGGAATTAATGTTTCAATCCTGGCAGGAAGAAACTTTAAGACTTTAACAATGAAATGATGTTCATTAAATTTGGTTTGGACTTTTATTCTTTGCGACCGAGGCCTCCTTTTCAGTAAGGTGTATGGCATCCTCTGGCTTGTATCAGAGAACGACATCTCCTTGACATGGATCCGATTAGCCGTTGGATCTGTTGTTGTGGGATGGCTGCCCACTCTTCCCGCAGTGCAAGAGACAACTGTCGGAGATTGATTGGCGCCACATCTCGCTGGCGGACTTGTCTCTTGAGTCATCCCACAAGTGTTCATTGGGTTCATGTCTGATGACATGGATAGCCACGGAATGGTCTGGATGTTGTTGTCAGCGAGGAACTGGGTGGTGAGTTGTGCCACATGAGGTCGAGTGTTATCCTGCTGAAAAATCGACCCTGGTGCAGCCAGAAGTAGAAGGACGTGAGGACGAAGAATTTCAGCTACGTATCGTTGGGCATTCATTCTACCAGGTCATTTCTTCCCATGAAGTTGATCATCCCTCCACACCAGTACACCACCACCATGTGGAGAAGCCTTGTAATAGAATGACTATTTACAATTTAAGGCACCACTGAAATAGTATTGGCGCCAACTAAAATGGTTTTCTTCTCTCTGAAATTGTTTTCTACTGGGTTGATTAAATCTTCTTGTGGAGTACAGTTTTATCTTAGAAATGTCTTCTTGTTGTTGGTACTCTAAAACCACCTAATTTTCTATGTTACGCACTGAGAAAATACAACAAGACACCCAGGCTTCCAGCTCCACAGAATAATACTGATACAACAACTTAACATAACTTGGCAGTCTTCCAACCAAACAAACTCGTCAAACAATGAGAATTCCAACAAAGCCAATTGGTGTAGTTATATCTTCAGACAACACACATTTATTGATGGACAAAATGAGAGGTGAAATTATGAGGATGGAAACGTAGCCATCAGGCTGAACAGAATTCACAATGACAATGCCCGGCGTGAGAGAACTCTACGCCATATGGGCCGAAAACCTTACAATGTCCTTATACACATAAAACCATACTTACAACGTTCCACCAAAAACCTCAGCCATCACAAGAAAACCTAATTCTTCCTCAACTACATAAAACCTGCCACTAACAAAAGAAACTCTTCCTAAACGAGATTCCATCTACATCAAAACTACTAATGTTCTTCCTACAACACAAACAAGTAAGGCTCCTGCTACAACAATCAAGTAAGGCTCTCTCCCCTCTGACTAATCGTGAGTGGTATTTATACTATACCTATCCACTCAGTTTTCTCCATGCTGCACGCTTATCACAAGACCCCCGCTCAATTGTCTCAACCAACCTACCTTTCAAACAAGGGTACTCACTCTATTAATTAATTCCTAAATACCAATCGTGCTTATAACCCCTAGCCAAGAGAAATACTGCTAAAGCCTCATTCACGTAGCACTCATGGACTCTGCGGTAAACTCTTCTCCGTCTATCGTGTCGCTGGAGCAGAAAGAATGATTCGTCATTGAAACAAAACCTTTTCCATTCATTTGCAACGGTCCATTAACGATGCTGATTCGCTCACTGCAGTCGGTTCTGGCGATGACGGTCCGTAAGAGCAGGAACTCTGTATGGTCTTCTGGCCCAAAGACCAGCGTCGTGCAGCCCGTTCCTGATCGTTTGATCTGAAATTTGAGGAGCTCCTGTCATTGACTGAACTGTTGAGGACGCAGATGCAAATCGATTCCTAAGGTGACGCAGCATTATGAAGCGATCTTCGGCAGGAGTTGTGACTATGGATCTTCGACTGCGCGGCCGATCTGCAACTGAGCCAGTTTCTTGAAATCGTCCCCAAAGGCGACTAATGGTGCTTTTAATTGTCTGGCCACTACACTGTGTGACTGTCCAGTCTGTAAACGTCCAGTGATGATGAGCCGTTGTTCTGTAGTGAGATAAGCCATACTTGCGCACTGAATTTTCAAATGAACTGATTCGAGGAGCATCAATCTTTTATAGGCATTCAATAATATGGCCAGGGAGTTTTGTTTTCAGTAAGTTTCACGGGATTCTCGTGAACCTATCATGAGGTATTGTCAAAAATTCTATTTTGACAAGTGTCACGTTTCTGTGCTCATGAATCATCTGCTGAGTACAATTCATGTCAACATGTCCAGTTGAATGTTTCAGGCCATTTGCCCTTGTCTGATCAGCAAACTTGAGTTTACATCGCAACATCGTATTTGTTGCGTTTCTTTTTTTTTAACAGTATAAAATCAAAAGAAATCGGGAAAACAAACTTATGTAACGCTATCATGTTCTTCTTCAGCGCTAAGATAGCAGAGAGTATTATCAGGAAACTGCAAAATAGAAGTAGCATTTTTATAACGTATTTATTTAGTGCGCGGTTTATAAAATTTTGTACCCGGCATGATATTTTAGTGTTCCCGGCCGCGCTGCTACACAGCTTAGAGGGAATACTGCTCTGAGATGTGTTTCCTATACAAATGAGGTAACTGAATGAAATCAACCATAGTTCCTATCTCTTTCCCCTTGTGTTTAACATATCACTCTTCTGGATGACCATCTATTGGTTTACTGGCGCTCTTGTAAAGGATATTATGTATACAGATTTGTATGCTATAGTTCTGAGTGTCCTCGCAAAAGGTGTGTTCCTTCCCTGATACGAAACTTAGTAAAACTGGCAAGACATTCATACAGATGTACACGTTTAAGGTACAGTATATTTTATTCCCTATCTTTCTTTTCGTGAAAAAGCGCTCTCGAGTTCCGTGCGTGGGGAGACAGGCTTTAGCTCCCTTCCCGGACGGAGAGGATTAAGGTGTTTCGATGCAGAAGCGAGTGGTTTGTCCGTCGAGCGAAGCATATAAACGGCTAGCCAGCCAGGTTCGACGCTAACGGTGTAGTACATTTTTGTCGACCGATGGTCTCGAAACTGGCCCATCTCTCGCAAAGAGTATCGAATCTGCAGTATGTAATGTGTGTTGTTTGTGGGTGGCCGGGCTTTCTTCTCGTTCGTTAAAGCAGAGAGAGCCGCCCCTGTCGGTTAAAGGAAATGAAACGCCGCCGGGGTGGAAAGGGATCCGCTCTGAGCAGAGCGCTGTCTCCCTTGCCCCGCGTCAGTCTGTCGGCAGATATCCGACAAAGGTTCGGTGAAGAAAGCTATCCGGTTGATCCTGCCAGTAGTCATATGCTTGTCTCAAAGATTAAGCCATGCATGTCTAAGTTCACACTGTCTCAATGTGAAACCGCGAATGGCTCATTAAATCAGTCGAGGTTCCTTAGATGACACGATCCTACTTGGATAACTGTGGCAATTCTAGAACTAATACAGGTGCTGGCGAGATTCTTCAGCTGCCATGTGTGGAACGGTGTTCTTCTCGGCCGGTGAAGAAAGGTGCAAATGGGGTTGCCGCGCGGCACCACTGGGGAAAAGGTGGTAGAAAGGATAAAGCGAAGAAAACAGTCAAATCACGGCACCTCTGGTCTGGAGGTCGGCCACGTCCTAAGTGCACTCATATCGGGTGAAATGCCTGAACCGGCTTAACCCAGAGGTTAAGACACTGCTGGCGAGATTCTTCGGAAGTCGCGCGTGGAGTGAAGCTCCTACCGGTCAAGGAAGAAAATGCGGAAAAGAAATAAAGATTGCTGTGCGGCGCCGATGTGAAAAGGTGAAGGAAAGGATAAAGTGAAGCTTAATCGGTATGTCCAGTAGTATCGCTGCGAGAGCTATACATACCACGGCGCCTCTGTTCTAGAGGCCGGCCACGTCAGAAATACACCTACTACACTGGTGAAATATGCCTAAATCGGCACACATCAGGGGTGAAACTTGATGGCTAGACATGTCATGCCACCTCCGCTCTAGAAGTCGGTCACGCCTGATATACACCCATACTGATGAAATATGCCTAAACCAGCTCACACCAGGGGTAAAATATGAAGGCTACACATGTCACGGTGCTTCTGCTCTAGAGGTCGGTCACGTCCCAAACACGCCCATACTGGGATAATATGCCTAAACCGGCTCAACCCAAGGTTGGAAGTCACTAGTGGCGAGGATTCGTCCTCCTGGACAAAACCTCCATCCTGGTCACAACTAGGAAGGGTAGCGGCCACGACCACAAAATGCTGAGGTCGGAGACACTGGACCAGGGCAGTCTAGATAGGCAACCACCTCTCACCCGGTGGGTATGTATGCGTATCCTAATCAAGCTGAGGTTTTCCGGTGAGAAAGTCCAACACTGGACTGGATGGGCAACCACCTCTCACCCGGCGGTGATACACGGGTATCTCAAAACACGTCGAGGTTTTCCGGTGAGAAAGTCCAACTCTGGCCTGCGTGGGCTATTACCTCTCACCCAGCGGGGATATACTGATATTCTAAACAAGTCGAGGTCTTCCGGTGAGACAGTCCAACTCTAGACTAAACTGGTGCAACGTAAACCACGGTGTCACGCAATCCTGCTTCTGAGACCCACCAAGAATACAGGCTCAAGCCCTGCGATACTCTGAACCTCCTGTGGTCCTCTCGGGGATCTCGTGCGATCCTTTCGGGGACCACGGGACATAACGAGGACCACAGGCAGGAATTCAGTAGGATTACAGGGCGGTCTTGGTGGTAGAAGCGAACGAAGAAGAAGAAGAAGATTCCCTATCTGTACTCTGCTTTTAATTTTCTAGTACTTTTCTAGTACTAGATTGAATAATAATGGAGAGAATGTATCACGCTGTTTATTTGACCAGAATAGGTATGGAGGATGCACAAAATACAGTAATACGAGATATATAAAGAAAGAAAGTCAGAACCCTTCTATATAAGAACTGGCTGAACTCACGATAAATAGTGTATAGGTATACAACTATACACAAAGTACTGCAGTAAAGCTGTGATGCCAAAATGTATACACTAGGAAAAAAGTAGGAACCGCTTTATTATTTAACGAATACAAAATCGGGACGTTTCAGCGAGAGCCTTATTCATACAAACACATACAGGACGAAGAATTAGATAGAGGGGGTGAAGTATTGGCGTACTGGGAGAACAAAAGAGAGTTAAAATGTTCAAAAGCGTTTGTCGCAGTGAAAATAACTTAGTAGAAGAATCAGAGAGAGAGAGAGAGAGAGAGAGAGAGAGAGAGAGAGAGAGGGGGGGGAGACAAGGTATAGGATCACATAAAACTATGTTAATGAAATAACAAAAATGAATAAAATTAATCAAGAAATATAATTACAACAAAACGTATCTGAATATTTTAGACAGCTTTTAAATAATTCTTGGTTTGTGCAATCATAGTAAACAAGAAGTGACTGTTACCAGGGTGATGGCGCATACGTTCTGAGAAGTGTAAAATAGTGCATGATTAAGTGTAAGAAATGTTGAGAGAAAAGGGATGCGCAGAGAGAGAGCAGGGAATTCCACAAAGAACATGGATGATCGGAGAGTCAGTTTATTTATGTTGATTGCGCAAACCAAGAATTATTTGAAAGCCGTCTAAAATATTCAGATAAGTTTTGTTCTAATTATATTTCTTGATAATTTTTTTTTTCATTTTTGTTATTTCATTAGCATAGTTTTATGTGATCCTATACTTTATCTCCTCTATCTGATTCTTCTACTAAGTTATTTTCACTGCGACAAACGTTTTTGTACATCTTAACTCTCTTTTGTTCTTCCAGTACACATATACTTTATTTCTTCTCTCTAATTCTTCGTCCTGTATGTGTTTGTATGATTAAGGCTCTCGCTGAAACGTCACGACTTTGTATTTGTTAAATAATAAAGCTGTTCCTACTTTTTTCCTAGCTTATATATTTTAGTTTAATCTATTAGGTATTCTAAATTCTTTCATAATTTTCCATAAGCTGCTCCTATTTATGTTGTCATAAGCCTTCTTGAAGTCAGTGAAGATATCACGTACTTCATTTCTATATTCCCAGTACTTTTCTGCTCTTTGACGTAGATAAAATATTTGGTCTGTGTTTGATCTATTCTTCCTAAAACCTGGTTGATAGTCTCCCAGTATGTTCTCGCTGAAAGTATTTTGTAGCTTGTTTGTAGTAAGGATATTCCTCTGTAGTTTTCACACTTGCTCTCTACAGCTTTTTTTTTTCGAATACTGGGATCAGTAATGATTCTCTCCATTCACTTGGGAGTTATTCCTCTCTTTATATATGTTGTATTAGTGCGCATATCTGTTCATGTGTATTTGGACCTTCTTTTTTAATTCATTCTGCAGCAGTTTTATCTGAACCTGTTGCTTTGTTGTTTCGTAGAAGCATGATGCCGTAGATGACTTCTTTAGAAGAAGCTATGACACATCAGAAAATTTAGCAAAGACAGCTAGACACTGTCAGGAACAGCTGTGTACAGCAGAATGCCCAAGGCTAAGACAGGAAAGGAGAATGTCAGTGTGTACACTTTTACGAGATGAACAAAGACCCACCATTTCCACAAATGCGAGGTTCACAAATATGGACCAGAGCCATTTGAACGTTTGAACAAAATAAAACGTTCCCAAAAGAAGGAGAGCTGGTGTGGAGCCAGGGCTGGAAAACAGCAAGAGATAAAGCTGTCTTTAAGCTCTCTACAAGAGATAGAGCGGTCTTTAAGCTGCTCTCTACAAGATAAAGCTGTCTTTAAGCTTTCTACAAGAGATAAAATGATCTTTTAGATCTCTGCAAGAGACAGGGCTGTCTTTTAGCCCTCTACAAGAGATGGAGTGGTCTTCAAGCTCCTCACAAGTAATAAACCTGTCTTTTAGCTTTGTACAAGAGACAGACTTGTCTTTGTGCTCTCTATAATAGATAGAGCTGTCTTTAAGCTCCTACAATATCTACTCATCCGCAATTGAAAGAGAGTCACGCTAAGTGTTTTCCAAAGTTTGTCTCGCAAAAAAAAAAAATCATTCCCAATTCTTTCAAAGTTTTCTGAAATCTTAATTAAGTGATCTAAAAAATCAGCAAAGACCGAGAGTGTTAGAAATGTTAAATTACATTTTAAGATGCATTACTACAAAAAGGAAATTCTGAGATTCAGATTAAACCATTTCCCTTAAAATTTTTAATGGTTCTAAGTTTTTGCATTTGCATTTTTTAACTAGGATTGTTTGATGTATCTAGGTTACGAGCAGAAGAGAAGGTTGTGAGAGCAGAATATGATGTCTTTAAAAAACCTTACTTGTTTTTGTGTTAGATGAAAATATCTAGGGCATAACTTTGAGAGCAAGGATAACTCTGCTAGAAGCACTCCATGTTTGAGGAGCTGGCCATACCCCCCTCCCCATATACTCCTAGAAATAGGTTGCTAGATTCTCTTAGGAAAAAAAGGAGCAAGCTATAGAATTTGCATTCGAATTGGCTCTAGCAATGACAAATACTGCCCAAAAAGCACGGTTTCTTTGGGCGTTGTTTAGATCTGAAGAAGGCGCTACAACGCACAACCTGTCGTAAAACGAAACGATGTCCTTGTTTCGATATCACCATGGCAACAGCCGCTGATAAACAAATTCACAGTTCCAGTGAGACTGAAAATGAAGTGGAAGTTATTACATTTCCTGCCCTCTTGAGATATATCTTCCTCCTTTCTCATGTTCACCACAGACAACAGGGTAAAAGTAATGTTTGTTAGAAACTGTTGTACATGCGCCCTTGTAGTGCATGAAAGTGGGACGTAAAGGGTTTGCTTAGTCTCTTTACTCATATAGTACACGAAAGCCGAACGTAAAGGGTTTGCTGGATCTCTGTGCTCTTGTAGTACATGAAAGTTTTGTTTTGTCGAACATAAGTGGCTTGCTGGATCTCTGTGGCCTTGTAGTACATGAAAACCGAAAGGTCAAGTGACTTGGTGGAACTCTGCGCCCTTGTAGTACACGAAAGCCGAAAGGTAAGTGACTTGCTCGATCTCTGTGCCCTTATAGCACAGTAAAGTCTAACGCAAAGGCCTTGCTGCTAATTTTTTTTTAATCTAATTATTGTTTACAAGTTCCATGCTCATTGGTTCGTTATCGTGGTCTGATGTCACAATACTATATTCATTGCCATTTGAAACATTAACATTCGGCACTTCCTGTGTGGTAAAATGTTAAAATTTGGCTTTAATTTCCATTTAAATTACTAATATCTAAGAGACAGATATTATAATATTCAATTCAAATGTACTATCAACCCTCATTTATGCATGCGAAAGTTGGAAAACAACTAAAGAAATGGACAAGAAATTAGACTCTTTTGAAAACAAATGCCTAAGGAAAATACTCGGCATCAAGTGGAACGAATTCAAGAACAATGCAGAGATAAGACAGATGACTGAACAACAACCAGTCTCATGGATGATCAGGAAAAGGAGGCGGACATATGTTGGTCACGTGATGAGAAGAAACGATCAGAGAATCCCAAAACAAGCTATCAAGTGGAACACAACAGGCCAAAGAAAAAGAGGCAGACCGCGTGAAACTCTGAAGAGGAAATTGTTAAGAGAGGTCAAATTAACGGGCATAAAATCCCTTGATAAGGTTGAAAGACTCGCCGAAAACAGGAAAAATTGGCGAACTCAATTTGCCAGCCCTATGTGACGTTTAACGGCACGGGAAGGATATAAGATAAGATCTGAGATACATCTTATTTAAAATTGTTACCACTAAAAGTATAGTCTAGATTTTAAATTGAACCTTTTCGTTTGTAGAGTTTTTTTTTATAATATAGTATTTAAATTTGATAAATTGTTTCACTATGCATTAAAATGTTTATGTAAAATTTAACATAATAGAATAGCCAGGTTAAGCCTCGAAAAGGAACAAGTAATATAGACGTGAAAGAAAAATAAAGAATAAGGCAATGACTGGAAACAAACTCCTGAACTCCACATGTACAGGCAACCTCCTAGCCATCAGAAGATAACGAGATGCCATACGACCCCAAAACAAACTTTTCTTTTTTATCACGTGATGTTAGGTGGCCTCTTCACATTTTGAAATAAAATCGCATACCTTCTGTGTTCTCAAATACGTGCAGCCACGTGCGCTCCTTGTTTTGAGTATTAAATGAAGTGGCCTATGGCAGGTACGTCTTGTTATTACGAATACTGATAATCGCTCATGCATGTCATTTGAAATATTTATTGTAACACGTGTGTCGTGATATTAACACAGCCGGCACCGAATGTCATTTGAAATATTTATTGTAACACGTGTGTCGTGATATTAACACAGCCAGCACCGGATGTCATTTGAAATATTTATAGACTCAGTCAAGTTGAGGGCGCGTGTGCTGCTCATCATCCGTCTTCTGACTCACGTTATATTCGTTCGTGTGTAGAATGCTTCTCTGCGTCACGTTCAGGCAAAATGCCGACACGTTCTTGACAGTAGTTTTATTGTAGTAATTTTATTTACTGTTCACTTCAAGACTTTATCTTTAATGTCTCTTATCAACTGAATTCTTAACAAAACCAAAACTATATTTCTACGATAGATTACATGCTAACTAACACATCTAATAGAAAACGAGGACGACCTAGACTTACTTGGAGAAGATAAATTATGACAGTGTTCAGAGACAAAAGGACACACATGGAAGGAAGCAGAGAATAATTCCAAGAACATTGATGACTGGAGAGCCTTTGGCCTATGCTCTCAAGGGAGTGAAAGGCAATGATGATGATGATGATGACACATCAAGAAGGCCACGGTTGTGCGCCTTGACTCACTCTTTCTCTACCTCTGTAATTCTCTGGACCCCCTTTTTTCTGGAGCTCTCCTTTCCAGCTTTTATATCTGTCTTGTCTATAACCGACGTAACAAACTATAGGGAACTTGCTCTCTGGTAATTTTGCTTGTGATAACTTTCTTTTGGGGTCTTCTCATTTCCTCTTTTTGTTTGTTTGTTGTTGGTTGAAGACTTCTAACACTTCCACACAAGTCTGTGATATCGATTACTATAATCAGTCATACCATGTGATTTGAAATGCTGCATTTAAAGTCATAGTTTGGCTTGTCATCTGGACACACAGATATTCTTCTTTTTCTCTTTCTTCTCTCTCTCTGGTGTAAAATATTGTTATATTGTATGTTTATTTTCTCAGTGTCATTTGAAATTTTTTACTTTATAACTGACAATTACTGTGGCGTGTCTAATTAATTCATTAATTCTTTACCTGTATCTCTACAAGGAGAATTTAGTTCGTGAGATAATGACCGTTCTTTAGTACAGCAGTACGAACGGAACCTGGCTTCCCTTTTATGGTCTTTCTCAGGTTCTACCCCACCAGATCTATAATATATACTGAATTCCTACCTTAGGCTGTCCACACTCTTAAAACTGTGCCATCCACTAAATGCATATTTATTAAAACAGACACTAATGCCAACACAACATTTACTTGAACAGAGAACATACAATTCTGACATTTTATATCTGGATTCCAGTTTATTACACTTATCACACAACACCAAAAGCAAAAGCGAACATACTTCACGTGAACATGCAGAAAAATGCACATTTATAACACATAATCTTTTCACTACTACATTAAATCAAAGCTCATCATTTTAATGGTCTAGACATTCAATAATCAACTCTTACATTATCTTAATAGCCATGGTCTAGAATAAAACATAAACAAAACGTGGAGAACCTGTGCTTCTGGTGGCGCCTTTCCAAATACACAAAATTAGCGCCCCAATCTCTAGACTTACATGCACAGATATCAACATTTATCAACATGAATGATCAGAAATAAAACATGACACATGATTGCAAATTACAATGTCAAATATGATTCTGCGTAGGACAGGACAGTTTAAACCATCGAACACTTGACCACAAACCATACAAAACATCATGGGTCCCGTGACACATCTCATAATCTCACGGTGCTCCACCAATAACATATAAATAACAGTATTACAATTAGGAATCCGTAGTTCAGCACTAACCTCTCAACAACTTGATAATTCTCCCACATATATGATGTGTCACGACTTTTATTTCTTTACACTTACACTCTGATGATAACAGCTCACGTTATTGTTCACGAAGACATTTAACAGAAAGAGTTTAAAACGCTTATCACAATTATAAACCATAGACGCCTCACTTCACATACGTTGAAACTCCACATAAGACAACTGACGATACTGAAACAAACTACTGATGGCACGGGGTAGACATTACATCAAGAACGCATCACGAACAGCCTCTACGAATACATTCCTGCACAGGACTTCACAACCCCGGCCGTACCCGTAAACACAGCACAAACTGACCCGCTGGACAACACACGGCCCCCTGATACCCACCTCCTGAACAGTGAAGCCGGTCAGTTGGACTCAGGCCGGCCGTTACCCGAGCCAACAGAACACTTCATTCTGCTTCATGCCAATCAAGCCTTGATCGTCACTGATTTCCACAACCAACTTCTTTCTATAGGATGTGTGTTAGACCGCACTCTGTGCCACTTTTTTTTTATTCCATCAAGTCTCTTGTTTCTTTGTCTTCCTTTATCCGTTTGTCCCTACATTTTGTTCTCTTTGTCTCCAGGTGTTTCAGTCAAAAATATGTCCTACAAATCTGGACTATCTGAATGTGTTCTGAATTTTAGCATAATTTCTCTCTTTTTAACCCAGTCTCACTTAGAACATCTTCATCTTCTTCAAGCTTTGTGATTTTGTGATAATTTAACGAACTGTGATGTGAATCTCACGTACAGAAATAAAACACACATGTGAATTGATTTTCCGTGCTAAAAATATGGTTAAAAAAAACACCGGAATGTGAAGGCTCCGCCGTTATATCACTCTAAATTTGGTTGTTTTCCCTAGATATTTATAACCCAGAAGATACATGTAACAGATAAGAAGTGTTATTTTGTTATGCGTCCGCCATATACTAATTAGGCTTTCCTGCCTCTGTCTGATTGTGTGTGTAGTCATTCCAGTTTTAAAATGTGTGAGAATCGAATCCTCTTACCCCTTAATGAGTCCAGTTGTCGATTTGCTCGACTTATGTATTTGGTATCGAACCACGATTACAGATAAGCGATAATTGACATCATTAAGAAGAGAGAGAGAGAGAGAGAGAGAGAGAGAAAGAGAGAGAGTGAAGCCAAAAGCATTATCAGTTTTCAGGAAAAGTCTTCAGAAATATTTTACAAAAATGTTATATTTTGACATTTTTGTTACTTAGAGACGTTTCCTGAATTCAAAATGCTAGATTTGTTACAAGATTGGATGTTTTTAACTTTTTTTTTTCAAAGGAGTAGTAAATATTCCTTTTTTTTCTTAGTCAGGATTTGAGCTAAATTACGTTCTGGCTGTCAAATATGCGAGTAGCACGTAAAGATACCGCCATAGATCATGCAGTTTTCGCTACAGAAGAACTTTCTGGAGGAATTTTGCTGAACCCTTTAGCAAGTAAACAAGTAAACATCATTTTCTAAAGTTAAACAACTGAAGGAGTCAACTTCTTTAGAAGGATGAAGGAGGGAGACTGCCTTTCAAATTTCCAAGACTAATTATACTGCGTAGCATGACAGAAAGAAAGAAAGAAAGAAAGACAGACAGAACGAAAGAAAGAAAGAAAGAAAGAAAGACAGAAAGAAAGAAAGAAAGAAATTGTCAACTGAAAGAAAATGTGTTTTACTATATATATTTGTTTATACAGGATCTGGCATAAATCATAGCTCGATTTTAAGAAGGGAAAATAAATTAAGCGACATACATGTTTCTGGTAAAAAAAAAAAGTGAATCGAAACTCAGAAAAGTGGGTATTTGTATTATTACTAACAATCATATTTAGGTTTTGGAAATTATGCCGGTTAGATACCCCCCATTACATTTGATACATTCAGTCAGGCGTCAGGAAAATTCCTGCCTAACACCATTTAACATGTTCAAAGGGATATTTTGAATGCAGTGTCGGATTCGATCCTTTAGGTCTGCAACTGACTGTGATCAACTAACATACAACGTGCTCTTGAGGTACCCCTACAAAAAAAAAAGTTTGCGGCCGATAAATCCGGTGACCTTGCCGGCCAATGAATATCCCCAAATCTGGGAAATGCTTGTTGCAGCATGGCTATGGATTGACGGACTGTGTGAGCACTTGCTCCGTCTTGTAGAAACCATATTAGTTTCTTATTTCTATTAGCCAACTCTGGAAAGAAGTATTCAGTTAGCATCTGCACATAGTGATCGCTATTAACAGTAAGAGGATGCCCGTCTTCGTCTTCAATAAAATATGGGCCCATGACGCCGAATGATGCAACGCCCCACCACAGTTACTCGTTCACTATGGAGATGTTTCTCATGCAATGTGGATTTTCATCTGACTAGTTTCTGAAATTCTCCTTGTTCACACTTCCTGACAACTGTAAATGTACTTCATCGGACATTATGAGGTTACTGAGCAAATTCGGATTTTCTTCAATGCGTGCTAGAAAATCAGTAGCAAAGTCAAGTCTGTTAATTTTATCCAGATCATTCAGTTGCTGCACAACTTGCAACTTGTAAGGGTGGAAATGCGGATGATTATGAATGATGCGACGTAGCGAGTGATCCGACATACCAAGTGCTAAAGCATGCCTGACAGCTGATCGCCGAGGGCTACGAAGCAATGCATTGCGGGCTTCTGGGATTAGTTCAGGTGTCTGTTGTTTCTTGGACGACCAGTAGACTTGTTATTAAGCTATTTAGCGGTTTCCTTACATTTTTTGACCCACTTCAAAATTGTTATCGGATCGGGAACATTATCACGGGGATGCAACTGAAAATGGCGACGAAACTTTCGTTGTACAGTAATAGACGATTCTCCACTTTTAAAATACGTTTCAATGGTAAATGTGCGATGTTGTGTTTGCAAAGAAGCCATTGTTAAAAGTTACCGTTTGTCTGTTGCATCTCTGACGTCATGGTTTTTTCCCACACGAATTCAGTTTCTGCTCACTACGTCAGTTAAATAAATCTATGCTTTATGCCAGGCCCTGTACTAGATCGTTTTTCCAGTGATGCCTTCTTCTTCTTCTTCTTCTTGTATTAAAATGATGCATGAAATGAGACATGAGATAAAATAAAAGATATCCTGTAAGTTAAAATGTTCGCTCCGCTTACCTTCACTTGCTCAACTGATCAAGCTGTCCTGGCCTTTCTCACCTGTAACCTCCCGCTTCAATTTTTGTTTGTTTGTGTGTTTTGTTTTTCTTGTATCATTTACTTTCTTTTTCTCTCGCTCAGATACACATACACACATGCATATAACATACGTCTCATCTTAAGCTGTAGGGCAGAGTCTATGCTACACCTTAAGCTTATCCAGATGTTACTCGTGCATCTTACTCCACAATATTATGAGATACTGTGTTTGTAATTACTTGCACATGACACAGCAACTGTAAGCTAATCTCTGTCGGATTATATATATGCATAAATCCTGTGAGACCTGGACACTTAACAAAACAACTGCGAAACACATAAATGCCTTTGAATGTAAATGCTACAGAAGCGTTCTCCAAATATCGTGGACACAAAAAAGAACACATATATCTATACTACAAGAGCTTAATATTGAAGAAGGCTGGCTAGTAAAGAGGATTAAAGAGAGAAAATGTAAATATTTTGGACACATTAAACGTCATGATAATTTAGAGAAGACCGTATTGGAAGGATACATAATGGGAAAAAGAAAAAGAGGAAGACCAAAACGAAGATCGCTGCAAGACATCGTTGACGATCTGCAAATGGATGCAGCAGCAGCAGGCCATCTTTCTCATAACCAAGAGGCCTATAGGAGTGCTGTTTGGGAGGTAAAGTTCCGCAAGGGACATGCAAATGAATGAATATATATATATATATATATATATATATATATATATATATATATATATATATATATATATATATATATATGGTGTTTTTAATGTCTCACTACACTTTCTATGAAAAAAAAGAAAAATGAAGTACATGACGTCATCATAAAATATGCTTTAAAAAGTCATTTAACTAGTTACAATAGTGACTACAATGATGCAACGTTGTTTTGGGTTAGCTGGAATGTACCACTGAAATATTCATTATAACAGGTGTTGGAAATGTCCACCATGGGCTTCAAGATATGACTATACACGTCTCTTCATATTGTCAAATACCTTGTGCAACGTGTCTGTTGTTATTTCTTGAATGGTAATTCTGACTGCTTCTTTCGGGTCCTCGATTGTTTGTACAATTTTTGTAAACATTTTCTTTCAAGAAACCCCATAGATAATAATCTAATGGATTTATATCTGGAGAACTAGCAGGCCAAATTCCACGACATATATTATGCGATTTGCGAAAATTTCTTCCAAAAAAACCGTGTGTTGCTTTAGCTGTGTGTGCAGTTGCACCATCTTGCTGGAAAAAACGCTTCTTCAATTTCATGTTCATTCATCTGTTCTAAAATAGGTTCCAGAATGTTAGTACTGTACCGATCGGCATTTATAGTGCTGAAGAAAATTGGTTCAGTCAAACGTTTTCTATTGACGGCACACTATACCCCAATTTTTGCATCGTGTAGCGGCGCTTCATGAAATGCTTTGGGATTAACGCTGCTCCAGATACGATTATTTTGGCTATTAACGTATCCAGATAGATTAAACCATGCCTCATCAGAGAAGAATGTTAAATCGAGAACTGACTCGTCTTCTTCAGCTAAAAATGTTTGAAACCACGTGGAGAAGTTGACTCTGGATTGATTGTCACACTCTTTTAGTTCAGACACAACAGAAATCTTGTTTGGATGAAAATTTAATCGATGTTTAAGAATTTTGTGCACTGTGCCCAATGATACGTTCACTTCTTGCGACATTTTCCTTAAGGACTTGCATGGACTTTTCAGAATTCTGTCTTGGATATCTAGACATTTTTCTTCAGACACAGCAGGCTTACCAGATCGCGGAGCATCTTCCACAGTTCCTGTAATACGAAACTTATTCAACAAATGTCTAACCGTAGTGCGATGAGGAGGTTGTTTATCAGGAAATTTTTCTGTAAAACTTTGAACAACCATTAGTATGTATCGACCACCATTTTGAAACACTTGTTCAACCATAAACAATTATTTCTTCCATTGATAACATCATTCTGTTTTGAGTGCAAAAAATTACTCCAGCAGATGGCAACCATTCACTGCATTTTTATTCAAGATTCTCTGTGCAGCATCTTCATAATGGGAAAAAGAAAAAGAGGAAGACCGAAACGAAGATGGCTGCAAGACATCGTTGATGATCTGGAAATGGATGCAGCAGCAGCAGGCCATCTTGCTCACAACCGAGAGGCCTACAGGAGTGCTGTTTGGGAGGCAAAGTTCCGCAAGGGACATGCAAAGGAATGAATGAATCTCTGTGCAGCACATTGTTATGACGTCATTGTCTTCATTTTTACATAGAAAGTGTAATGAGACTTTAAAAACACCCTGTATATATTTTTGGATACATGGGGTCAGCCAGTCATTTGCATGTCCCTTGCGGAATTTTGCCTCCCTAACAGCACTCCTGTAGGCCTCTCGGTTGTAAGCAAGATGCCCTGCTGCTGATGCATCCATTTGCAGATCATCAACGATGTCTTGCAGCCATCTTCGCCTTGGTCTTTCTCTTCTCCATTATGTACCCTTCCAAGATGGTCTTCTCTAGATTATCATGACTTTTAATATTTGTGGTGGGGAGTATAATATGTCTTCTATTATCTGATTACACTCTTCCCCCTCATATTTCTTCTCACCTGTATGCAGCAAGTAGTTCCTCATTTGAAGTTTTTATGCACTTTCTTGCTTGTACAATGAAGGAGGGCGTCTGGGTAGCAAAGAGGCTAGTGAACGTAATTCTCATGAGGATGGTTGGTAGGCGAGGTGAACCAGGCTGTAACTATGCCTCTCTTCGATCTGGGGAAAAGAAAACCAGTCAGGCGTGACAGTGAGCACATCATCTTCTTGTGTGCCGACGGGTGAAAGAAAATATGAGTACTGACTCCATATCGCGTTAATCATCATAGTCATCATCATCATCATCATCATCGTCTTCTTCTTTTTCCTGGTACTGATGGTGGCCCCTGCCCCGTTACCCGGATCAACGGAGAGATGGGACAGGATCTTGGTTCGCAGTCCCTGACGCTAGTATGTCAGCTATGGCTCACTGAGTGTCAAATCACCTTCGCCGTCAATCGAGATCCTTCAAAACGGGGCTTATTTTTTAACATTTTTATTTTATTTCTTTTTAAATACCTATAAGGCTTAATTACAACTGAGTTTAATAAGTGGGGTTTTCCTTTGTACTAAGTCTAATAAGTGGGGTCTTCCTTTGTAATAAGTCTTATAAGTGGGGTCTTCCTTTGTAGTAAGACTAATAAGTGGGGTCTTCCTTGTACTAAGCCTAATAAGTGGTATCTTCCTGTGTACTATGTCTAATAAGTGGAGTCTTCCTGTGTACTAAGTCTAATAACTGGGGTCTTCCTTTGTAGTAAGTCTAATAAGTGGGGTGTTCCTTTGTAATAAGTCTAATATGTGGGGTCTTCCTTTGTATTAAATCTAATAAGTGGGATCTTCCTTTGTACTAGATCTAATAAGTGGGGTCTTCTTTTGCATTAAGTCTACTAAGTGGTGTCTTCCTTTGTATTAAGTCTAATATGTGTGGTCTTCCTTTGTATTAAGTCTAATAATTGGGGTGTTCCTTTGTACTAAATCCAATAAGTGGGGTCTTCTTTTGCATTAAGTCTACTAAGTGGGGTCTTCCTTTGTATTAAGTCTAATAAGTGGGTTATTCCTTTGTATTAAGTCTAATAAGTAGGGTCTTCCTTTGTATTAAGTCTAATAATTTGGGTGTTCTTTTGTACTAAGGGGTCTTCCTTTGTACTAAGTCTGATAAGTGGGGTCTTCCTTTGTCCGCTAAAGCCAGTGAGCTAGTCTTTTAAATTAATAGCATTTTTTTTTAAATTTTAGACTTTCGACATCCCTCAGTTTTAATTCAGTTCTCTTACGTTATCCCAGGTCATGTCTTGTTTACTGGCAGCGGTTTCATAAGTTCTTATATTGTGCCCCCCACGTTTATCACTGTGCTGTCACTAATCATGACAGAGGATGCGAAATACTGAATGGCATTTCTGTTTCAACTGAATATTTAATGTCACCATTTTCAGACAGTCATGGATGATTTACCATTCTTGTTTCCGATACTCACTCGCCACTTGTCGCAATTTGACGTTTTTGTTTGTTTGTTTGCTCCTTCCAGGGCAAAGAATCTAAGCTCATAGCGTTTCAGAGCGTAATATCCTTTTTCAAAATAACATGAACAGCTGAATAATCTGTCGCTGGTAGTAATGACTGGTCCCTTTTGTCTAACGGCTGTTCCATGTCCCCGCTTGCTATTTCCTTTTATATTTCGATCCTAAATGGACATTAAAGCGTGACTCGGGGAATAGCTTTTGCCAGCGAGTGTCAATATTTATTCTCTGATGATTACACGTGTGATGTGAAGACTCTCTCCTGGAACTGAGTTTTGAAAAAAAAAGCATTACATGCTTTTGCACTCCTTGAGTACCACTCCACACTTATCGCTAGCTGCTCTTTTCTTGTATGGTGTTATTGTGTACTCAGACACAGCATGGATTTACCGGACTTGAGATTTCACGCGCTGTTGTTCCATGAAAGCTTTACAGTTACCGAAACAATGAGAACGTTGGGTCCATGATGTTTTAATGAAATTCGATTATAAAATTTCCAGCTGATAAAATCTTATCCATTTCCAGTTCCGTGTACTCTGACCGATTTGAACTGAGGATGAAGAAAAGAGAGAAGTTGAGAGGGAGTTAGAGAGAGAGAGAGAGTTAGAGAGAGAGAGTTAGAGAGAGAAAGAGAGAGAGTTAGAGAGAGTTAGAGAGTTAGAGAGAGAGTTAGAGAGAGAGAGAGAGTTAGAGAGAGAGAGAGTTAGAGAGAGAATTAGAGAGAGAGAGTTAGAGAGAGAGAGTTAGAGAGAATTAGAGAGAGAGTTAGAGAGAGAGAGTTAGAGAGAGAGAGTTAGAGAGAGAGTTAGAGAGAGAGTTAGAGAGGGAGAGAGAGAGTTAGAGAGTTAGAGAGAGAGTTAGAGAGAGAGAGAGAGTTAGAGAGAGAGAGAGTTAGAGAGAGAATTAGAGAGAGAGAGTTAGAGAGAGAGAGTTAGAGAGAGAGTTAGAGTTAGAGAGAGAGAGAGTTAGAGAGAGAGTTAGAGAGGGAGAGAGAGAGGAGGGTAGGGTCGGGCTAAGAGAAGAACTTACATGCAGTAAAATAGAAAAAAAAGACAGAATTATGCACTCAGAGTTGTCATTTTTTACTGAAAACTAAAAATTATTTCAACTTTGACATTCATAAGGAAAAAAAAAATCGAAAAAGAAGAAGAAAAAAAACAAAGCTATGTCAACAAATTTTGATAGTAGATTTAGTGCTATAACATTTCAGTAATTCTCTTTCCTCCGTTTGACCAGTAACTTCTGTGGACAATCATAGAAAAACATTCTTTAAATCAAAGAGAAACTCAAGAGTATAAGACGGCTTCTCAGATCCCCAGATATTGTATCCCTCCACAACGTAGTATTTAACCATGTCATATCTTGACACATCAAGCATCTTCCCTTTCTTCTTCTATTACTTCTTTCATACAACTTCTTCTACGATATATATATATATATATATATATATATATATATATATATATATATATATATATATATATATATAATACCACTCGAAAAAGTCTAGGTCCCCTTAGCAATCTGACCACATTAAAAATACTGAAATGAGAAATTAATTATATTAAATCACACTGTTCTTCAGTGATTTGGACATCAGCCTGTGACAGTTTCATTAAAAATAACGAGCTTGAACGAGGGTAATTGTGATTGGACACACCCTTCTTTCTGAAATTAGAAATATGCCGACAGCTGAAATAAAGATGGTCAGCGTGACCAACCACCAGTATCGATACGACCCAGGCAACGTTGCCTTATGGATAAAGTCAATCTCCGGACAATATACTTGGTAGGAGGGGGTGGGGGAGATCGTCCGCTGCTCCTGCTGGAGGTTTTTAAACAATTTGTTCACATCACCAACTGGTGGATGATTACCTACAACTGATCGTTCGTTCTAAAATGTCCCAGTAGGGTTTAGATCAGGTGAGAATGCTGGCCAGTCTATCCTGCTGACATGCTGGTGCTGAAGGGGGGTGGGGGTAGGGCATTACCAGCACGAGGTCTGTGGGGACGGGCGTTACCGTCTTGCAGCGCAGCACCTTGATCAACAGTCTGAAGTGCTGGTAGTACAAGAGGTTGAACAATATCGTCCCTGTAGCTAATGCCTGTCAGCTTCCTTATGACGTAATGTAAGGGGTTGGGTGGGGGGGGGGGGCGCTCCGTTGTTCATTGCAAAGCCACCCCTTACCATGACTGAGCTACCTTTATATAGTGATCATGCTTCCTAACTGTGACATACTGGAAGCCCTCTCTGGGCAATCTCCACATACAAATTCTGCCATCGTTAAACTGCACTGAGAATCTTGACTCGTCTGTACAGAGTACCATGGACCGCTGCACTGAGAACCTTGGCTCGTCTGTACAGAGCACCATGGACCGCTGCACTGAGAACCTTGGCTCATCTGTACAGAGTACCAAGGACCGCTGCACTGAGAACCTTGACTCATATGTACAGAGTACCATGGACCGCTGCACTGAGAACCTTGACTCATCTGTACAGAGTACCATGGACCGCTGCACTGAGAACCTTGACTCATCTGTACAGAGTACCAAGGACCGCTGCACTGAGAACCTTGACTCATCTGTACAGAGTACCAAGGACTGCCGCTGGCGGATCCATGCCAGGTGAAGTCGAGACAAGTTGCACCTGTGTAAGACGAGGCTACTACAGGACACCTCGAGTAAAGATTTGCCTTTGGAACCCTGTAGTGAATCGTTTGGTCGCTGACGGTGATGTTGCTCGTTGCTCGCAGATGTGCCCAGATTGCGTTGTCAGCGCCTATTCTGTCTGTCAGTACGATTAGGACAACGTATCGATCTTATTGCTCATTTATTATTCTTGGCCGCCCAGACCTTCTGGCTTCTTCCACAGCTCCAGTGCTGATAAAACGATCTCGCAGTTCTTGAATAACCGACCGGGGTGACTGGAAGTCGCCTGATAATCTCTCGCATTGGCACACCTTCTTGGAACCATACTATGACACGCCATCTGTCAGCATCAATAAATGGTCGTCTCTAAGGCATTGTTAAGCAGCTCTACTAACACGATCATAAATAACCTTGTACTCGAAAGAAGTGACTGAACTATGTTCAGGCTTCACGTGCGAGACATTTTTGTCACTGCTGGAAATGTATCATTCCAAGAGTGAAAAGTGCAAATCATAGACAATTTTCTGGTGATTTTCTTGGGATTTGGAGTGCCGATAACAGCGTGATTTATGGTGCTACAGCTGAAGAATTTATCACCATCATGTGATTTATTAATGTGCCTAACTATGGTAATCAGTTGTCACGGGCAGTCATTTCAATATTTGCAGCAACAATTTTTTTTCGCAACTCACCTGAAAAATGATTGTGGCCCTTGGGATTCTTTTGAGTTGCATAATCAGAGGTGAGACTGAACCACGTCTTTCTGTGTAGCCCATGTTTAAGCCGTTTCTTAGATATTATATCATGCAGGATTAAAATGAAAAACAACAGTTTAAAATCTATTTTAATGAGAAAGAACGAAGCGTTTGCACAGTAAAGTGACTGAGCACAGTAAAGTGACTGAGCACAGTGTTGTGTTGTGTTGTTAACTCTGAGAGAATGGCACGAGTAGACAAAGCACTTTAGACGTGAGCGAAAGAAAAATGACAGGAGAATTACCCGGGACTTGTACCACGGACTCTACCAAGGCCAGCAGCCGCCTGAGCACGAAAAACAACGCACTATGCACTCGGCCTTCTTACACCTCCAAAAAAAAAAAGGGGGTGCTTTTAAGAGCTTTTAAAATCCATAAACATGTGCAACTTACACAGCACTCTCTTACAAAATTCTGTAAGTGGAACATGTTTTTTTTTTGTTCTTGCTCTTTATCGTGTGATTAAAAAAAGTTTGCTTGTTTCCTCCCATCTATAGGTTATTTTTTTTTTGCTTGTGGTTGTAAATTTCTTGCGTTGTTGTTGTTGTTGTTGTGTTGTTGTTGTTGAAACGTGGTGATATCTTTTTTCAGATAAAATTTTCCAAGCTTTTTTTTAACTTTCCTCGACCCAGCTTAAAAATCTCTTGTCTTCCTTAGTATTTTGAGACCTTCCTAGAAAAGTCCAGTTCACTCTAGAACACTAGACGCTGTTCCTTTATCTCCTAATATATTGACGTTACTTTTTGCCTATCTATCTCTAACAAGGTCCTTGCCGACAGGCGTAAGATATCATGTCCTTCCACAACCCTCGACCCCTTGTGCATCTCAACAGGCTTGTCACTGAGCATTTCCCGTGCCAGGATGCCAAATCGTCGAAAATCTTTTCTCTGTGTCTACCTCTGTCTCTTCTACCTTTGGTCTTCCCTGTTGCCATTAGGTGCTCTAGCCTGCCTCACCTCCAAACACGCCCCACAAATTTGAATTACCTGTCTAATCACTTTCGCCGATATTAATGCCTTACCAGAAACGCGTCCTCTAATCATAAACTCTTGGATATGTATTTATTGCTTGTCTGCCAAACGTCAATATTTTGTATGTGTTGACAGCAGAGGGTTGACCTTATACGCATAAATTAACATTAAAAGCGCTAATATTAAACGCCAAATAAGTCGGTTCGCTTCATAAATATATATTATCTACTTCGAAATTCCCGGTTTCCAACAGTTTGGGCATCAACAAACATCTAACATCTCTTTTAGATCAACGGAAAAAACAGTGGTCAAATATAGTTTCAATTAAGGCTACAAGAGCCAGCGATTAGGTCGTACCCTTCCAGCTAGTTGGCCAGAAGCATCTTCTGCCAACCGAGGGGAAGTTGCTTTGAAGCATTTTCTCTTCATCTTGTCTTATCTTAATGCGGTTTCCATGTCCAGATGGAGGCGTTCTTAATTTATACGTAACCCGAGGGAAAAGCTTTTAAGAACAACTTTTAAGAAATTATTATTTTAAAGAAATATTTATGAAAAATGCTTATAAAACATTATTTAAAAAAAAAAATTGCAGTTGCATTATCGAAATAATCAACGTAAAACAACGTAAAAGATGTATTTGAAAAATAAGAAATTACGTCCAATTTTACGCGCACTATACTTTCCTTTACCACAGTTTTCTTGTAAAAATTATCATCTAATTTTTTTACACGATAAACAGCAAGCGTTAACAGTGGACTGCCCAAAGAGAGACACAGAGAGAGAGAGACAGAGACAGAGAGAGACAGAGGGAGAGAGAGAGTGAGGGAGGGAGTCAGAACAATGTCACATGGTGTGGTGATAAAGAAACCAAAAAAAACACAACAAATACAACAAATGAGTAAAAATACACACAATTAAAATCTCTTGAAAGGGTAAACCCGCACATGACCCTACAGGGTACATGATGATGCTGCTGATGGTGATGACAGCAATTTTCAGAACACATCACGCAAACCTGTACACTCAAAATTGACTTTCATACGTGGTCGTGGGAAAAGAACATAGAGAAGAACAATGAGGCACAAATGAAGAACTCTTGCTTATGATGGGATTCATGGAAACTGCCTATTTTCTTAACTTAGATGGCTGAGTGTGTGAAACGTAATGCAGAAGGATAAAAATGACAATTTACTAGCACTGGCAGTGTTTACCGTACGTTTACTGAAAGAGTTCATATCATTACGTTTCATGAGGCATCTATTGTTGTCGCACAGGTGTAATTTCGGTGATTCACACATTCATCTCTTTTTTTTCAAAACCGAAATTTCGGTCACATTCCCTTCTTGTAAGGTCATACTGACGTCATGTGCTACGACTTGCTGGACATGCACATACTGATTGTGAGGCAATCGGCATTTGCACGAGCTCGCTGCAACTGCAGGCAGCTTCGAGGAGTCCCCCACGATCTCACTCCCCGGCAAGCTCAGAGACGTCTGACCGCCAAACGTCGACAAACTCACATGGCAAAATTTTTCTCCACCGTATCGTCTGCTGAGGATGAAAAGTGGATTTTCCTGTGGTACCCCAACACAGCTACCCAATAGCCCCAGACAGACTACTTGGCAGAGGCTGGTTCGAGAAGTTTCTGTACAGCATCGAAATGCACTGCAAAAACGTGACAAACTTTTGACCCAACATTCTGTATGATGGAATGGAGTCAGAAGGCGACAGTTAGGACTCCAGGGCCAGTGAACCACAGAAAGACACATTCCGGCCTGACTTCCTGCAAGTTCTTAACCGTATCAGAATATTTTTGGTGACTGAGACTGTAATCCATGTTATTCCCGCTCCCTCAAGGCTGAACCTTTTTTTTTTTCTTGTTAGAAAACAGATATTGTATCTCTTGGGAGGATACCTACACATTTTCTTATGTACGAATTCACTTCAGACATGCAAGGAAAGGCCTAGTGATCTGCTGTGGTTTCACGTTAGATCAAGGAACAACGCCGTTATCCTCGTAATTATTCGCGATGAAAACGAAGCCTCGACTTGTACAACGTTTTATTTGAAAACAAGATTTGTGGGAAAGAAAAGGAAAGAATGAACTGTGTAGTTTCAACTTCACTCATTCATTCATTGGCATGTCCCTTGTGGAACTTTGCCTCCCTAACAGCACTCCTGTAGGCCTCTCGGTTGTGAGCAAGATGGCCTGCTGCTGTTGCATCGTAGTTTCAAGTAATATTTAAAAAATATCCTAGTTGATAGACGACCTCGTTGACCGAATGGGTAGGCGCTCGGTCTGCTAATTCGCTGGTACCGGGTTCAAGTCCCAGCAGTTGAGATTTTGTTCTGGAACCATCAAAGCAAAAAGACCCCGGTGTCTACCCAGCATCTGAAAAAACGGGTGCCAGATAAATCCGGGAAGGTAAATGCGGCCTGGCGTGATACTGACCACATCAGACTTTCATGTGCCGAAGGTCTTGGAAATACGTGCCTAGCACAGTACCTTCGATATGCCTTAATGGCATAGAAACGGGGGTCCTAGCTGATAGCGTCGATGCTATAGAACTATATCCTTCAGAAGATATTATCGAAAGAAGACTGATACTAAAGTTTAATTTGCCAAGACGGCTCACGGCAGTCCACGAGTGTTGTGATAATTGAAGTGTGGCTTAAAGAGATATCGAAGGGTCTTAGTCATCAGAAATTTTGTTTCTCACTGGGCCCAGCCTTTTGCATTCGGTGTATATACAGAACGAACGAACGAACGAACAGACTTTATTTTCAAAGAGTTAAAAATTAGGCACGCAGGCCCGTCTACCATTCTGCTCTTCATATACAGTGTAGATGACATTACTCTTGTCTGTTGTAAGTTCATGATGACTACGAACAATATACGCAACACGTTTTCTATGCTAAAAAAATCGGTGCATCTTTTAAAAGCATGAACATATATAGAGTGTTTGGACACTGAATATACCAGATGGTGAGACCCGCTATTCCAGTAGCCAATAAGAAGACGCATATTAATAGTGTTGCAATCGTGCCAGGAATTAATCTCCGCATAAGTAAATACCAATACAGAGGCCTCCATCTTGCTATCAGTCATCAGATGATTGAAAAGGGAGTCTCAGGACCTGCACTTGTCCCAGGCTGACTTGGCACACTGTGGTATTTACATACATGGCCAGGGCAACGCTAAACTCCCCAGGAGGCTAGAAGTCACGGCAAAACCGCGTCACTCGTATCCACTATGGCTGCTCGTGAATTTGAGGACTCGCCCAGAGCGACTTCCGGCTAAAAGAAAAAGAAAACGAGGCTGGTATTAATGAAGGCTTGATTTGGACCCAGACAGAAGCGATTTTTGAAACTAGTGACTAAATAATGTTTGTCATTATAGTGACTACGTAATATTTCTCATTATAGTGACTAAGTAATATTTCTCATTATAGTGGCTAAGTAATGTTTCTCATTGAAGTGATTACGTAATGTTTCTCATTGTTGTGACTAAGCCTTGTTTTGCATTCATTGTAGTGGCTAATGTATGTTTGCCGTTACATTGACTAAGTCTTGTAAGCTGTGATGCTTTCAAACCCTCCCCCCTTCTCATCATATGTTTAATGACCGTCGTTTTCTTCGTGATGTAATTAGATTCCTTTCTGCACTGACTTCTGTTGGATACTCCCTGTTTGTCACCTTAGCTGGTCATGGTATAAATATACAGCGCATAAAAGATATCAGCTTGCACGGCCAAGACCAGATGGAAGTGGAATTTGTAGCCCGCTGCCCTGGAATGAAAAAAAAAACAGTTCAATATTAAATAAATTCCTCGAGTTCTTTTCTGTTCTTGTTTTTTATAAAATTAAGATGTTAAAGAATGAAAAGGAACATAGGGATGGGGGAACATTGATATAAGAGAGAAATAAGAACTGAGGACATGGAGAATACGCGGATGTGCTTCACGTTTCGAGATTTGTCGACTTGAGGAAAGGTCAAGAAATGTTGGTCGAGCTAGGACCTCGAAGAGATGGAATGTTGATACACAAAGAAATGTTGGTCGAGCTAGGACCTCGAAGAGATGGAATGTTGATACACAAAGAAATGTTGGTCGAGCTAGGACCTCGAAGAGATGGAATGTTGATACACAAAGAAATGTTGGTCGAGCTATGACCTCGAAGAGATGGAATGTTGATACACAAAGAAATGTTGGTCGAGCTATGACCTCGAAGAGATGGAATGTTGATACACAAAGAAATGTTGGTCGAGCTATGACCTCGAAGAGATGGAATGTTGATACACAAAGAAATGTTGGTCGAGCTATGACCTCGAAGAGATGGAATGATGATACACAAAGAAATGTTGGTCGAGCTAGGACCTCGAAGAGATGGAATGTTGATACACAAAGAAATGTTGGTCGAGCTATGACCTCGAAGAGATGGAATGATGATACACAAAGAAATGTTGGTCGAGCTATGACCTCGAAGAGATGGAATGTTGATACACAAAGAAATGTTGGTCGAGCTAGGACCTGAAGAGATGGAATGATGATACACAAAGAAAAAATAACTACAATATTCTGTAGACCTTTATCAGTTTTGTAGGCTATTAAAAGCCAGCCAGACTGGAAGAAAAAGCGGCAGGAAATGGTAAGAGGACAATATCAATACCAGTGGTGGGGAGGGGGAGGAGCTGGTGAAATGGTTTTTAAAAAAATGTCTTGTTACAATGCACCAATTAGGAGAGTCAGATTATGTCAGGAGACAAGAGGGAGTTAGCCTCGGATGTATGTGGTGCTTGAATACTGAGAGCTCGGATCACGTGGTTTTTGTAGAGGGGCAGAACACGAAAGACTTTAGAGAAGCTGTATGGTTACGTAGACAGTTGTTAGAAGGACGGCATGGATGTGTGGGTTGTTAATATTTACAAGAGGTGGCCCTGAGAATATCGAGTAGGGTGCAATTTTTCTGTCGATTTTAGTCGTTTTTGTCTTTTTTAAAAAAATTTTCTTCGCACATTTTATGGATGGAAACATGTGCTAGTACATCTTCTGGCGACTTGTCAGTAATGTTCCTCTCTATAGTTTCTCACTGAACGTCTTATTTAGGAAGGTGAAAAATAGTTTGTGGACTCTTCCTCCCTCTTCGGTCTCACTGGAACTGCGAACTGCTGTTCTTTACCGCCGATGCTGTGAAGATGTTGACACGCAGCATCGTGTCGGATTGGGAGGAGGCTACGGTGGATATCTTTTTAGTGTCACAGCGGAGCTAACGAGCAGTACTTCTTTAACAGAGTCCACCACCATGGGGACTATGGCGATCTTTGCCCCGTTGGACAGGCTAGGTCTGTTACTGGTGATACCAACGGAAAGGTAGTACAGGGTCTTTGTCAGCTATGGTTTGCCAACCCTGACGCTAGCATGTCCGCCGTGAGTCGCTTATTGCTAAATCAGACAGCGTTCTTTTACCCCTGATTTTACTTTGATAACTATGAAGAGGAATACCAAACCCTCGGTCTCTCTTTTTTAACCTTAATATGAAAAACAACAATCTATTGATTTCTTCATTTGTCAATCGTAGCTTAGAATTAAGAGAAAGCGTTCATTGTACTGTCGCCATATTCCTCAGTTTAGTATGGAAAGTTGTAGCAGTAATCGTTAGTTAGAGGGTTTTTAATGTCCGTAACTTCGATGAAGATAAAAACTTATTAGATCAGACTGAATTTCTCTGTTCAGAGTGCTGCCATCAGCCTTACATTACTGAGTTCAGTCTTTACACATGTTATTTTTTATACTTATCTTATCTTATATCTTATATCCTTCCCGTGCCGTTAAACGTCACATAGGGCTCGCAAAGTAGTTCGCCAATTTTTCCTGTCTTCAGCGAGTCTTTCAACCTCATCAAAGGATTCTATGCCTGTTAACTTGGCCTCTCTTAATAATGTCCTCTTCAGAGTTTCACGCGGTCTGCCCCTTTTTCTTCGGCCTGTTGTGTTCCACTTGATAGCTTGTTTTGGGATTCTCTGATCATTTCTTCTCATCAAGTGACCAGCATATGTCCATCTCCTTTTCCTGATCACCTATGAGACTGGTTCCTGATGCTCGGTTGGTTTCTCTGCGAGTTTCCATAACGATATCTTTTTTTCCCATCTGGAGTTGCCTCTAGATAGGTCCCAGGATAAGGTTGTTAGCCTTATGCCCAACTCCCGGTACATGATATGTAACAGATCAAGCGGAATTCCGCTGATTTCTGCATGCCGGCGAGAGCGTTTTAAAAACGACCGCCATCTTGCACGTCATTTTTTATACACGACTTATAAATCGTTATTTGTTATTTCTTTGATTGTAGCTAGTTGTTGCAGTGCTGATTTTCTAGTAATTGAAAGGCTGATGTTCGTGGCAGCTGACCCCACACGGACGGTATTGTTCTAAGTGGATGAATAATGTTAACTAAAAGACGAACACATCTACGAAAGAAATGAAAATGCATATTTTCAAACAACAAAATAAAGACTGAAAATTTCTCGGTAATGGGTGGACAGAAGATTTAGGAAGTAAAACTAAAATGTTAAAAGGCTGTGAAAAGATCACTTAACAGAGAAAAAGGATGTTGTCTAGATGATTATGTGTGTTTTTACATACTAAATTAAAGAGCTATTTACTCCAATGGAAAATGAGGCAGATTAGTAAATTCACTGTGATAGTAGCAAGATTAATGAAAAGCATGTTTAGTAAATTTATTGTGCGAGTAACAAGATTAATAAAGAAGTGTGTGTGTGTGTGAAATATCCTGCATGATATGTTTATGCAGTGCTCTCTTTCAGTTTCCTGTACCATAGATGAGGCAGTAATTCATGGCTAGTGTCTTGGTATAATGACTTTATAGCCTTTGGACATCAGAATATCTCTGTCTGACGAGGCTCAGTCTATTGTTTGTGGTGTATGAGCAGTGTAATTGGCGTGATTGTTTTCTTTGGTGGGAACAAAGCAGAAGATCAAGATGAATACGAATTACGCATACACATTCTATTACAAACATAGACCTCGTATACACATACATTTATTTCCCTTCCCTGCTACTAGTGTTGTACATAATGGGAAAAAAGGAAGAGAGGAAGACCAAGGCGAATATGGCTGCAAGACATCGTTGATAATCTGCAAATGGATGAATCTGCAGCAGGGCATCTTGCTTACAACCGAGAGGCCTACAGGAGAGCTGTTATGGAGGCAAAGTTCCGCAAGCGACCTGCAGATGACTGACTGAATGAGTGTTGTCCCTTGTCTGTGCTGTGAGTCATGGAACACAACCGAACAGCTACCTCTCTCTAACCATGTTATGAAAGCAAGCTAATGACGTAGTTCTCCCTTCTATGGTTTACATTCTGAATTTATTATTATGTCCTGCAGAAACATACAGATAGCTATTTTATTTGCTAACACTTGTACCAGCAGATGCTCTGTTTAATACAAGTCGTTCTGTGGTGTTTTGTGCCTAGTTTTACACACACATTAATTTATATCTTTTTTGTGATTCTATGGAGAGCCGATCAAGATTCAAAGCATAATGAAAGAGACCCCAGGCGAAACTCCAGCAGCGTGGCCTGTTATCTGGTGGTTTATATTATTCGGTATCTAAATAATTGATACTCAGCAGGAATTGTTAATCTTGATGCGACCCCTGGTTCCTATTATCATATATTTCATGTGCAATAATTAACTCCCCTGAAAGCACAGAGATAAAATAAAAGCTGTTAATTATCTGCGCGTTATGTACCTTAAAGCACTGGTGTAGTGGGTTACCAAGGGCCATGTCAAGAGTCGTTTTCCTCAAATGAAAGTGTATCAGTAAATCTACCACATACATTTTGAGGATATTTGCCTGAACCTGTCATAAATATTAGAGATTAAGTGTTCTCCTTTGCATGATAGAGTAGTAATTTACGCATAGTAGATTGTTTAGATGTGTTTTTGTACCATAGCACGTGAACTACCTATATATGTAGCTTTCACGCGTCATGACCTTCTCTTACTCGTAGTTTCCCAATAAATTTTATGTTTCTTAATTATTTCAAACAATATGACCACCACGGCTCGTTGTTGTTGTTGTGTTTCCAGTGAGGGAATGTTGTTCCCTGATTTTCTATAGAAACATTTAAATAGTTGTTTTATTTTCTAATATTTGTAACAGTAGATGCTCTGTTTTCAGATATTTTATGCCTTGTTTTACATACACATATAGCTTTCTTTCAAATACAATCATATATTATTATCTATGTATATGTACTGAGACATCTCCGGAGACCACAGTATATGTGTATGTACTAAGGCACTTGCGGACACCACAGTATATATATTTCAGGCAATAGCACTTGAGGTATCTGCGGAGACAACAATATATGTATATATACTTGAGACATCTGCAGAGATCATAGTATATGTATATGTACTTGAGACATCTGGGGAGACCACAGCATAAAACATTGCAGTTTACACTGATTGTGTTTCGACTGTAAGTACAGAAACTTAGAAAAGCTCCACACATTATATTTCAAAGTATGCAAAAAGTTTGCCTGCAGACGTACATGTACGTTTAATTTGTAGTTTTATCAAAACAATTATATAGTGATATGTTGTACATTTAAACCCGATGTATGCATATTCTTATATCTGTTATCATTTATGTACTTATGAAAGGGAATCAGTAAAATATTACAAATACATTCTGTAGCACTAATGCAAACGTGGTTAGCTCTTCGCAGTACTACGCGTATATGAAAGCACAGTGGGCCAGAATACCTTAACAAAGTTTATAAATTGTTATATAACTATTTCTAGTTTCATTCTGAGGATATAAAAAGCGTATTAATGATTAGATACGGCAATGTGGGCAAAGATAGATAGGAAATGAAAGGAGAATTCTTCACCTGGAACACTGACAAGTGCTCATCGTATGTAAGTCCCAATAAATAATCGGCTTTAATTTCAAACAGTTCTCCAGCATTAAAGTAGGTCAGTTCACGCTATACTGCCTGCAAGAGTGTTCTTCTTCTTCTTCTGCTTCCTATGCACAATGGTGATGGTTCATGGTACCTGATTTTTGCGATGCGCCTTTTGGTTGGGTACTTTAGACTTCAGCACCTTTCCTTGCTACGGCAGACTGTGGTCTTGCTCGGACTGCCATGAAGACAGTAATGTAGGCTGGCCTGGCCAAAACTTTGTTTTCCAGCTTCTGGTGGCTGTAATTAAGCCCCTTCTGCACATCAGATCCAACATGCAGCGCTGGCTGGCCAGACGGCTTTGAGACAGTTCCACAGAGACACTCCGACTTTGGGATGAGGAATCCGATGAGTGCCTCAACGATATCCGTTCCCCGCCACCTTTAGTCTGCTGGCTCTGTTTTGTTTACATCATTCTGATAGCCATTGTTGTAAAGACCCATAGACTTGTCACGTCCTGGATTCCTTGGTTTCACACCAGATTTTCCTCATCCCTGCCGGCGATCTCCATGTCCCCACCAGTCCACGAACCTGACATTAAAGACTGAAAATTTCTCGGTAATGGGTGGACACGAACCTGACATTAGATTTTATAAAAATAACAATTACAATTAGTTGATTGCTGCAGGTTTCTAGGCTACAGAAGTAGGTCAGAGTGTTTAAGCAAACAGATCTATGTTCCCTGTCTCACAAAGACTATGTTAAGATAAGTGTGTTCTTAACACAGTTGTTCCCAGGGGAGGCAAGAGCGTTAAACTTCATGTTTTCATGAGCTGTGATGAAGATAAGCCTAGATCGTTTGTGTTTTAAGGATTGCCAGGAAAAATGGATATTTCCCCCCAAAATTTTCTCTGAAAATACTTAGTTTATCTTGAAGATTTGTAAAATACAGACTTCTACCTGAAAAATTTCCATAAAATATTTATTGTGAATCAGTAAAACATGCCTAACACGGATAGTTCTATGCAGAATTTCATGAGCGCATACGAGTTCCAACACAGCATAATTCAGAAATATTAAGTGACCTATTACATTCATGTTCAGTGTTAAACGCTCAGCAGCCTCGTTCTCTCCACACAGTCCATGGTTTGTGCTGAAGCTTCGCGACCTGAGTCCACTCTTGTGCTCATGACAGTCTTTGTTTTCCACGGAGTCATGAGGCGCAACAGCATGCCGGCTGCAGTTAGTAAATTGTTGGCCATTCTGCTTCTCTCTCATTTCGTACTAACCCAAGGTAAGTGTGACTAACGGTTTGTGATCACATGCACGTAAGTTAAGCACAGTTAAACTTGTAATACCAATGAACAAAAGCGTAAAGCCATGATTTAAGTGTGGTTTCGTTTAGTTCCAAGCTATGGGGGTCGAACATACAGCTCTTGTGCCAAGCCATGAACGAGCATTGTGAACAAAGAAGCATAGGATCTGAACGCAGATCAATACCGTAATCATTGATGAGCTTTTTTTTTTGAAAACCCAGGGCTTGTTAAACTGAGAGGTTGGCGCAAACTTGGCATGGCTTCAGATATAAAGCTTCTCTGTAGGCTCCATCTCGTCTGGGGACTAAAGCATGTTCTAAATTACAGCTCATTCATAAATTATTTCGCTGTTTTAATCCATTTAAGCGTAATTTTATTTTTCACTATATGTATATATATTCCAGAATGCATCCGAGTTATTTTTATTCCCTTTCTACGTTTAAAGCAATCTCCGCTCACAACAAGGTAATGCCGTTTTAAACGACAAAACGTTTTAAAGTGGCCAGTATTTTCTATTCGGCCTCCAGTACGGGCTCATAATTTTTAAGTACGGCCCATTCCAGTCTGAGATGCTCTTTGACAATATCTGCGCTTGGTCCCCCGACAAAACAGCGCCACTAAGCATGTCACTGTTGTATTGTGCATTAACTGCTGCACCACGTTAGACAACTTCCAGTCCAACAATAATGTTCATCTTTACGAGCTCGCCGGCTGTGCAGCTTTTCATGGGCAACATCGCTTGTATACTGTGCACTTTCCTAACAAGCAGGCACTCACAAGCACTTCAGAAATTCATGATGCTAGGCACGTGCCTGCATGGCATGGTAAACATTTTATTACCTTGTCTGTTCAGATAGTCCAATGCCCACGTCGTGGCTATTTTGTTTCTCATTTGCAGTCACCTTAAACTGTATCATACAAACACGATGTATTGTAATAATTTTGACTATTTATAATTTTTAAGGCACCCCTGAAATAGTATTGGCGCCAACTAAAATGGTTTTCTACTGGTTTGATCATTGTCCTACTTGTGGAGTACAGTTTGAACTTATACATTTCTTCTTGTTGTTGGTGTTCTAACAATCACCTAATTTTCTATATTATACACTGAGAAAATACAACAAGACACCCAGGCTTCCAACTCCACAAACTAATACAAATACAACAGCTTAACGTAACTTGGCAGTCTTCCAACCAGAACAACTGGTCAACAATGAGAATTCCAACAAAGCCAGTTGGTGTAATATATCATCAGACAGCACACATTTATTAATGGACAAAATGAGGGTGAAATCATGAATGATGGAAACATAGCCATCAGGCTGAACAAGAATTATATTAACAGTGCCCGGCGTGAGCAAACTCTACGCCATATGGGCGAAAACCTTACAATGTACTATACACAAAAAATCAATACTTACAACATTATCAACAAAACCTCAACCAACACAGGGAAAAACTAATTCTTCCATCTCACTACCAACAAATTGCCAGTGGTAGAAACTCTTCCTAAACGAGATTCCAATCTGCAATAAAACTACTAAAATTCTTCCTACATCACAAACCAAATAAACTCCTGCTACAACAAACAAGTAAGGCTCTCTCTACCACATACTAGAGTCAATCACACAACCTTTCTCTAACACATTCTGACCAAAGACTCACTTTCTCAGCCCATGCATACCTCCCACTCAACTCAACCACGTGACTTCGAATTTTCTCGAACCACGTGCTTGGCACACGGTGGTGAGTTGTGGTCTACCAGACCACAACTACAGGGCTATACACAATACACTCTGTACAGAATTGTTATTCTGTTACAGTATACAAAACACCTTGCTGTATGATTAGAGGCTGTCTTAAACTCATTAACCTTTTTTGTTTTAGTATAATGATGAGACATTACACTGGTACAGCCATAATGCCACTTAGTCTCCAATATACCCGCCTCATTTAGCACAAGACAGTCCAGATTTACGAACGTCTGTAGCAGAATTAAACCCAAGAGAAATATAGGATTAGAACGGAAAGCGGTACAGGGACAGGTAGTCTTGAAGCAAATTGAAAAGAAAAGATAAAAAAAGTCTCAGTGGAAAGAATGACTCGCTAGAAACACGCTTAGAAAAGAGCGACAGGGCAGGATGTGCAGAAGAAGGGGTCGAGAGAGAGAACAGTCGGCCCAAGAAGCGAAGGATCCGAGATTAAGATAATGGTCGATCCAATTCTCAAGAGTTACACTTGTAACTAGGAGTTTTATTCGCTCCCAGAAGGGAACATGAGATGGTAGAGAGGTTGCTTCTACCGTTTTGTGCAACTGGTTATCTAAATATAACGACTGAGATTGACTTGTCCACCACAACAAGGTTTCCCAGTAACAATAAACTCAGTCAGTCAGCCATTTTCATGTCCCTTGTGGAACTTCGCCTCCCTAACGCCTCTCGGTTGTGAGCAAGATGCCCTGCTGCTGCTGCATCCATTTGCAGATCATCAACGATGTCTTGCAGCCATCTTCGCCTTGGTCTTTTTCTCTTTCTTTTTACCATTATGTACCCTTCTTCCAAGACTGTCTTCTCTAAATTATCATGACGTTTAATGTGTTCAAAATATTTAAACAATAAACTATCACAAGAAAAATACCACCAGCTGTGCTACCATTTTCAATGAACAAGCAAGACAGTTTTTTTTAAGTGGGGGGGGGGGGGGGCGAGTAAGCAAGTTAGCGACACTGCGCAGAAGATGTATCCTGGATGAGTCTAAACAACGTCCAACATACTTGCACGACTTCCAACTTACTTACGACCCCCTTAAAGCCTATATTCAAGTTACATCCAACGGTTCGTAGTAACAAACGGGCATCGAAATATCTTCCGCCTCTAGCTGTAGGTGGGTTTCCTTAATGATGTTTATGCGTAGACAGTGGGTTTCCTTAGTGATGTTTATGTGTAGACAGTGGGTTTCCTTAATGATGTTTATGTGTAGACAGTGGGTTTCCTTAGTGATGTTTATGTGTAGACAGTGGGTTTCCTTAATGATGTTTATGCGAAAACAGTTACACTGTGTACTATATGCTGTTTATTGTATACTGTATAAACAGTTACACTGTGTACTATATACTGTATACTGTATAAACATTACTGTATACTGTATAAACATATACTGTATACTGTATAAACAGTTACACTGTGTACTATATGCTGTTTACTGTATACTGTATAAACAGTTACGCTGTGTACTATATGCTGTTTACTGTATACTGTATAAACAGTTACACTGTGTACTATATGCTGTTTACTGTATACTGTATAAACAGTTACATATGCAGGAAACTCTCTACTGTAGAGAGCGGAACAACAACACA
Organism: Achatina immaculata; assembly: GCA_009760885.1. NCBI lineage: Eukaryota > Metazoa > Mollusca > Gastropoda > Stylommatophora > Achatinidae > Lissachatina > Lissachatina immaculata. Next base: position 59,854,107 of record CM019719.1, on the reverse strand, counting down.
ACTCCTTCAAGTCATCAGAGGAAGTACCGCCCCCTCAGACAAGTGTTTCGACTCCTGACACTCTAAGGGGGGGGGGGGGGTGTGGGCCGGTCTGGGTCATGGCTCCCAGAGGTCTTGTGAGTTGTTTCTTTTGTTTTTGTCCTGTGATTGAAACCATGATCTTCCAGTTGGCGCTACACTTTGAAGTCGTCTTTGGCGATTTAGCTACAGAGGACTGGTATTGGTTGTGACAAACGAAATTATTTAAGTTTTCAATGCTTGTTTCGCATACTCCACAGCCAGCATGAAGCCTTTTTCTGCTGTTTCGGAAAGGCTTTTCAATGCCTTTGCTCTTGCTTGTCCCTTTATGCCCAGTTGCTTACATAGGTCGCATACTGATGTTGCTACTAATCCTCTTGCTCCCACTTCTACAACTATAACTTTTGCCCTGACTCCTGCCCTCTTGCCTCAGTTGTTTGACCAGGTCATTGTACCTCTCACATTTGAATAAATGCTGCTCCTCTATTCATGTTTCGTATGGAACCGTAAGCTCAATCATTATTAGTTCCTGTTTTTCTATGGAGTACACTACAATGTTCGGTAGCATTTCTGTGGTTTTTTTATGGCAGTTGGGTATTCTCTTCTTCCTTGTAGGTCCACTGTCACATCCCAGTCATTTCCACCATCTAGCAATGATGGTAAGGGAATGTCCCTGATTTCAATATTCGATGTCGTACCAGCGCTTATGAAGTATTTAGGTGGGACCTCAACTATTTTGCTATTATTTGCTTTATTTTTTGCCCTGACTACAATGGCTACTAGTTCTTACAGCACTCTCTTGTGCCGCCAGGTGTAACATCCTTGACCTAATGATACCTTGCATGCTGACAGTACATGTTCCAATGTTTGCCTTTCGTTTGTGTCTTCTGATAAACCCATTTGTATAGGTTGGAGTCTGTAGGCAGAAGGTCATAAGTAGCTCTGATGATGAAGCCGAGTCTCAAGGGTGCCATTTTCCAGATGTCATTCCATGTTAGTGATCTCTGCAGGACTTCCTCCCATGTTGTCAATTGACCTTGCTGGGCCTGTTGGACTGCCTTCTAAATTCCTTACTTCGCTGATGATCATATCCCTTCTTTCCTTACTAAAGGCCTTTGACCACAATTTGATTTCACCATGACCAAATCACCGTCTGTTGGTCTGGGTGTATCCTATTAGTTCTTTCAGCTCCTGTGTTTCCCTGGCTGCGATCACTTCCTCACTTACTTTCATTTTCGTCCAGTTTTAAGTGTTGGCTGCACCTCTCGTATCACTGGACCTGTAGATTCTTGTAGCATCATTGCAAAGCCTTATCTTTTATATTCTTGTATTCTTCGACCACATATTTGAATGGTAGCTGCAATTTGCTCTTCATGCAGTACAGTGCTACATCAGTTAATCCTGGTAGTACGCCCAGCCACTTTTTTATGGATTTATTTATCTTTCTTTCGACTACCTCTACTGTGCTGGTACTTACTTCGTAAATGAGTAGTGACCACATCAATTTTGGAATCAGCATGAACTAGAGGCACCATATTTTGAACTTCCCCAGTGGCTTGCTTTTGTCTATGATGTTCAGTCCATTCTGTGCCATTTCTATGACCTGCTTCACCGCGTTTGAGTCTTTCATGGAAATATCATATACTCTGCCAAGGCTCTTTACTGGCTCTTCCCATACAGTTGGGATTATTTGATTTGCCCTGTGTACGATCTTTCTATCACCTTCCCCTTTCTGAGCGACAGGCTTCTTTGGCTTGAAGCTCTTGTGGCATCATATGATAAGGCACCATATATCGTTTGTCACAACCAATACCAGTCCTCCGTAGCTAAATCGCTAAAGACGTACTTCAAAGTGCAGTGCCATCTGGAAAATCATGGGTTCAATTCTGGGACAAAAAAAAAAGGCAACAACTCACACGACCTCTGCGAGTCATGGCCCAGAGGGCCCCCCCCCCCCTAGGGTGTCAGGAGTTTAATAGGGCCGAAACATTTGTCTGACGGGGAGTACTTCCTCTGATGATCAGGAGTTGTGTTATTGTTCCGCACTCTACAGTAGAGAGTTTCCTTCTTAAACGACGTTAGATACGAACGTAGCTAACTGTTTGGAACTAAGCACAAATTAGACTTATAAACAGATTTAGGGTCGGAACTTTTTCGGGACTCTCTGTAAATGACAAAGCACAGGAATGCTGACAGATATTGAGTATTCCTGTATTTGTGTCAAGGTCAGAGTTTATATGATGTCTGAAGTGGTTTGCTTTTTTTTCAGCTAATGAAATAATACGAAGGAATTTATTTCAAATTCTCTGGTGGCACTTTACACCTGAGTTTTTACGGCATTCTGCCCCTTTACAGTTCAACTTTCATTCAGTAGTAGACATTAAATTTTCTTAAGTATAAACATCCTTCACATACGATCCATCTATGTCCTCGGTCGGCGATCGGCTAAACAATCGCCGCCTATTGCGCCATGTGACGTCTTGCAAGGTAGCAACAAATTCTCTCCACCTTTCACGGTTTACGGCCAGCTATTGCATTGTGCCCCTGTCGTGCTGCGTGCTACTCATTTCCGCATCTACAGTTCTCCGCCAGACAGCCTTAGGTCGTTCTCTCTTTGTTTCTCCCTCGGTCGTTCTCTTTTTGTTTCTCCCTAGGTCGTTCTCTCTTTGTTTCTCCCTAGGTCGTTCTCTCTTTGTTTCTCCCTCGGTCGTTCTCTTTTTGTTTCTCCCTCGGTCGTTCTCTCTTTGTTTCTCCCTAGGTCGTTCTCTCTTTGTTTCTCCCTCGGTCGTTCTCTCTTTGTTTCTCCCTAGGTCGTTCTCTCTTTATTTCTCCCTCGGGAGTCCGCCACATGACTGCTTTAGTGATGTTGTTTCGGAGCACATGACCAATCCACTTCCAGTTCGTATTTAATGAACATGATTAAAATCATGAGAGACAGAGAGAGAGAGAGAGAGAGAGAGAGAGAGAGAGAAGGAGAAAGAGAGAGAAACGAATGAACATACTTTATTTTCAAAGAGTTAAGAATTGAGCACTCAGGCCCGTCTATCATTCAGCCCTTCATCATACAGCTTTCACTCAGTCACAGTTATTCAGCATTTGTTAATAAGCACACATTTTGTTAATGAAGACACAATTAAATGATTACATAAATAAATAATACACTTATCTCTTGTCCATACACACCACACTCTGATTTATGCAACAGCATGAAATAAACTTGCATTCTTACATTCATTCAGAACTAACAAATTTATAGACAAGCAGTATTTTTAAAAAGTTCAACAATCTAGCCATACTTTAAACTACTTTAGACTATGCTTATGGAAGCATATAGTCCATATCAAACAAAAGATGTTGACAAAGATTGAAGTTATAAAAACGAATATTACTTAAAAGTTTTACATGAGTTGGTAGGACAATCCAAAGGTGGGCAGCTGAGTAAGAGAAGCATTTTTTAAAAATACATCAAGCCTTGGTTTTGGAAGAATACAATTATTTAAGCGCTGACTATGTTTTGGGTTGGATTTGAACAACGACCATAGATAGGATGGAGTATTGTGTCATAGAATGTTATGAATTCTTCTTCTTCGTTCGCTTCTACCACCAAGACCGCCCCGTGATCCTACTGAATTTACTCCTGTGGTCCTCGAGAGGATCACAAGAGATCCCCGAGAGGACCAAAAGAGGTTCAGAGTACCGCAGAGCTTGGGCCTGTTCCCTCGGTGGTTCACAGAAGCGGGATTGCGTGACACTGAGGTTTTCGTTGAATCAGTTTAACCTAGAGTTGGACTTTCTCACCGGAAAACCTCGACGTGGTTTGGACACCAGTATATTCCCGCCGGGTGAGAGGTGGTTGCCCATCCAGTCCAGCGTTGGACTTTCTCACCGAAAAACCTCAGCGTGCTTAGGATAAGCATATATCCCCGTCGGGTGAGAGGTGGTTGCCTATCTAGAGGGTACTGGTCCAGTGTCTCCGACTTCAGCATTTTGTAGTCGTGGCCGCTACCCTTCCTAGTTGTGACCAGGACAGAGCTTTTGTCCAGGAGGACGAATCCTCGCCACTTGTAAGTTTCACCCATGGGTTAAGCCGGTTTAGGCGTATTATCCCAGTATGGGCGTATTTAGGACGTGACCGACCTCTAGAGCGGAGGTACCGTGACATGAGTACTCATCAATTTTCACCCCTGGGTTAAGCTGGTTAAGGCATATTTCACCAGTATGGATGTATATTGGACGTGGCCGGCCTCTAGAGCAGAGGTGCCGTGGTATGAGTAGCTCTCGCCGCGAGACTACTGGACATACCGATTAAACTTCACTTTATCCTTTCCATCACCCTTTTCACAGCGGAGCTGCATGGCAACCCTAATCGCAATTTAGTTTTTCCTTCATTGGGCGGGAGGAGTTTCACCCCACGCGCGGCATCCGAAGAGTCTCGCCAGCAGTGTCTTAGTTTTACCTCTGGGTTAAGCCGGTTTAGGCAATCTGCCCCAGTATGGGTGCATTTAGGACGTGGCCGGGCTCTAGACCAGGGATGTCGTGATTTGAATAGCCCTGACCTCGAGACTACAGATTACTTTACTTAATCCTTTCCTTCACCCTTTCAACGGCGGCGCCGTGCGGCAACCCTAATCGCATTTTATTCATTGGCCGGGAGCAGTTTCACACTATGCACAGCAGTTGAAGAATCTCGCCAGCAGCGGGTTTTAAATAAGTTTTCCTTCTCCTAGATGAGCTACCAACCAAGACTTTCATCTACCCGAAACGTCTGGTTTTCAGGCGTCCCTTCTCCTGTCAGTTTAAAAAATTCCACAACGAGAAGACCAGGAGCTGAACTGGACTGTCAAAGGCTATTTGAGACGCATGCCTTGGAGACATTTAATTGGAGTGGAGAGCGTATCTCCCACCCCATCTCCGGCTAAAACAGTCCTTAGAACCTTTCATGAATTAACTTGACTTTGTTGAAAAGAAATCTCTTCTTGGGGGTTAGAATATCAAGATGTTTATCCTTATTTAATATGTGCTGCATGTTTGTCATCTATAAGCTTTACTGTTCATTTTTAAGTGAGTAACGTCATGAAAGACGTACAGTCAAATTAGACATGTTGAATGTAAAAACAGATCTCGGAAAAGATCTGGTGAAAGCAACATACAAAGAACTAGACAAGAAAGTAAAAAGTTCAGCTAGAAGTGATAAAAGAGAATACATAGACAATATGGCGAAAGAGGCAGAAAAAGCAGCAAAAACAGAAGACAGCAAAACTTTATATAACATACAAAAGAGGCTAACAGGTACTATTACATCTAAAGAAAGACTAATCCTTAGCAAAACTGGAACCCTATTAACATCAAGTAAAGACCAAAAGCAAAGATGGGCTGACACTTCCAAGAAATACTTAATCGACCACACCCAAAAGAATTCTTAAACCTTGAAACCGACTTACCAGCCCCACAACTAAATGTCAACCTAGATGAAATTAAATTGCATGAAATTGAAACAGCAGTGAATTTAACGGATAACAGAAAAGCTGCAGGTGAAGATGAAATAACACCCGAAATGCTAAAGGTTATCAATAGTGACAACATGAGACAACTACAGAGAATGTTTAACAAGATTTGGAAAGAAGAAAAGGTCCCTTCTAAATAGAAAATGAATCATTGTTAAAATATCCACAAAAAAGGCAACCTTAGTGATTGTAACAATCGGAGAGGAGTAACCTTAATATCAGTTGTGTCAAAAGTATTTTGCAGGGTCATTTTGAATAGACTTAAAGATATAGTGGATACCACAATGAGAGAAGAACAAGTAGGATTTCGAAAAAGAAGAAGCTGTCTCGACCAGATCTTTACTCTCAGAATAATACTTGAAGAACATATTGATAACCAGAAACCATTAATACTGAACTTCATAGACTTTAAAAAGGCATTTGATGTCATGCACAGAGATTCATTATGGAGAATTTTAAGTCTATATGGAATACCATCTAAAATTGTCAGCATCATTAAGGACTTCTACAATGGATATGTTTGTGCAGTCAAGACAGAAAAAGGGATGAGTGAATGGTTCCAGATTGAAACAGATGTGAAACAAGGATGTATACTGTCTCCCTTACCTTTTGGAATTACAATAGACTTCATAATGAAAAAATGCTACACAGATAACACAGGTATTGACTGGGTAGATGGGATCCAACCAGAAGATCTTGATTTTGCTGATGACATAATTCTTATCAGTAACAATGTGAATTCCATGCAAGAAAAAACATATAGCCTGTCTTCACTGGCTAGCAAAATAGGACTTGAAATTAACAAGGACAAAACAAAAATAATGAAAATTCCCCTTAATCAAAATGGAAAAATACACATAGAAGGGACAAATATTTAAGAAGTCATTCAATTTGCATACCTTGACAGGTACATAGACCAGGATGGTGACACCAGAAAGGAAGTTAGAATCAGAATTGCAAAAGCAGCATCGACCTTCAAGAATCCTTAGAACATATGGAATTCAAAAGTTATAAACACAAAAACAAAAAAGTTAAGATTATTCAATTCAAATGTAATATCTACCCTCATGTATACATGCGAAAGCTGGAAAACAACTAAAGAAACAGACAAGAAATTAGACTCTTTTGAAAACAAATGCCTAAGGAAAATACTCGGCATCAAGTGGAACAAATTCAAGAACAATGCAGAAATAAGACAGATGACTGAACAACAACTAATCTCATGGGTGATCAGGAAAAGGATATGGACATATGTTGGTCACTTGATGAGAAGAAATGATCAGAGAATCTCAAAACAAGCTATCAAGTGGAACACAACAGGCCAAAGAAAAAGAGTCAGACCGCGTGAAACTCTGAAGAGGACATTGTCAAGAGAGGTCAAATTAACAGGCATAAAATCCCTTAATGAGGTTGAAAGACTCGCCGAAGATAGGAAAAATTGGCAAACTGAGAGCCCTATGTGACGTTTAACGGCACGGGAAGGATATAAGATATAAGAAAGTCTTTTCATGTTTGACATAGAACAACTATCCCAGACTGTGGAACAGTAGTCCAAGTGTGTTTTTAATCTGTGATATCTACGAGTATTATATTTTTATAGTATATATATAGTATATTTTTCTGGTGTCTATGTCGAGAAAACATTTAATTTTAGTAAATTGGTAAACTTTTTGTGCAGTGAGTTTGGTTAGATTGTCTATATGATGATTCTAGCTGAGGCCGTGGTGAATCATGAGATCTAGAATTGTATGTTCGCTAACATTCTCAATCTGTGAAGTTCCAGCGTGGAGATGTAGTGTTGTTGTTGGTGAATTTGTTAATTTCTGTCTTGTAATGAGCATTGATTTTGTTTTGCTGGTGTTTATGAGCATTCTGTTGTTGTTGTTCCAGTTAATTAGACTAATTTTTCTATTTGAAGAGTTGACTCAAGGTTAATAAAGTCATTGTTATTATGTAAACTGTGCAGTCATTGGCAAATATGTCACATATGATTTTTTTAGATGAAGTGGAGGATCATTGATGTAGATGATGAAAAGGAGAGGACCTAGAATAGATCCTTGTGGAACGCCATTATCAACCACAGATGAATTTGACTTAGAGTTTTTCAGACAAACTACCTGTTGTCTGTTGGAAAGAAAAGATGTAATAAACTTGTTCAAGTCAGGGTGTAACTTATAATCTCAAGGTTTCTAACTAAGATTTCATGATGAATCATTTTTTTAATTAACAAAGACAACACCACATAATTTATCATCGTTTATATACCGTTCAAAAAAAAAAAAAAAAAGAAACGCAACAAATACGATGTTGCGATTTAAACTGAAGTTTGCTGATCAGACAAGGGCAAATTGCCTGAAACGTTCACTTGGACATCAACTTCACGTGCTGACCTGAATTGTACTCAGCAGATGATTCATGAGCACAGAAAAGTGACACTAGTCAAAACAGTATTTTTGACAATACCTCATGATAGGTTCACGAGAATCCAGTGAAACTTGCTGAGCATAAAACTCTCTGACCATGTTATTGGATGCCTATAAAAGATTGACGCTCCTCGAAACAATTCATTTGAAAATTCAGTGCGCAAGTATAGCTCATCTCACTACAGAACAACGTCTCATCATCATTGGACGTTTACAGACTAGACAGTCACAGTGTGTAGTGGCCAGACAATTTAATGTGGTTAGAAGCACCATTAGTCGCCTTTGGGGACGATTTCAAGAAACTGGCTCAGTTGCAGACCGGCCGCGCAGTGGAAGACCCATAGTCACAACTCCTGCGGAAGACTGCTTCATACAGCTGCGTCACCTCAGGAATCGATTTGTCCAGTCAATGACAGAAGCTCGTCGAACTTCAGATAGAAAGGTCAGGAATCGGCTACACGAAGCTGGTCTCTGGACTAGAAGACCCTACAGAGGTCCTATTCTTACAGACCGGCATCGCCAGAATCGACTGCAGTGGGCGAACCAATATCGTCAATGGACCGTTGCGAATGATTGGAAAAGGGTTTTGTCTAGTGATAAATCATTCTTTCTGCTCCAGCGTGTCGATAGACGGAGAAGAGTTTACCGCAGAATTCATGTGCCCTAGGCCCAGAACTGCGTGGATAAGGCTACTCCACATGGTGGTGGAGGTATACTGGTGTGAGAGACGATCAACTTCATGGGAAGAAGTGACCTGGTGCAAATTGAATGACACTTGAATGCCTAAAGATACGTCTCTGAAGTTCTTCGTCCTCACGTCCTTCCACTTCTGGCTGCACCAGGGTCTATTTTTCGGCAGCATAACGCTTGACCTCATGTGGCACAACTCACCATTCAGTTCCTCGCTGACAACAACGTCCAGACCATTCCGTGGCCATCCATGTCACCAGACATGAACCCAATGAACACTTATGGGATGAACTCAACAGACAAGTCCGCCAGCGAGACGTGGCGTCAACCAATCTCCGACAGTTGTCTCTTGCACTGCAGGAAGAGTGGGCAGCCATCCCACAACAACAGATCCAACGGCTAATCGAATCCATGTCAAGGAGATGTCGTTCTCTGATACAGACCAGAGGATACCATACACCTTACTGAAACGGAGGACTCATTCGCAAAGAGTAAAAGTCCAAACCAAATTTAATGAACATTAAATAAAAGCTTGATATCTGATTTATTCTGAACTAGGTTCCTAAAGTAAATTTTCTTTTCTTGCCTAATTAAGTATTTAACTTTGTTTCTAAGTAATCGGTAGCTAGTGAATTCCTTATTTTTGTGGGCCTGATCCCTTTCCATCATGACTTGCAATATCACATGTGTTATCCACAGACAGACAGACAGACAGTCAAACAGACAGACAGGCAAGCAAGCAGGCAGACTGACAGACAGAGCTTGGTTTTGATGTAACAGACTAGTCCTGTATATTTCCATGCTGAGTTCATTATTAGCTGCAGTATTTTATCTGAAAATAAAACCTTACTGGAGTGTCATCGGAACCTTGAACGGGACAGAAATTCAAGTCCAGCCTCCCACGAAGTGACAATCGAGATTGTGCAGTCATAATAAACAGCGGAAATAGCCCCGTGAACAGCATCTTTTCTTGAAGTATTATCCTTGCCGTATATAGATGTTATCAGAACCGACAAAGTAAGAAGAGCTGTTGTATAGGGGAAAACTGAAAAGTACGTACCACAGAAAGATAAAAGTGCTTATTGGATCAGAGTGAAATGGTCTATTTTTAGTTTTGTCTTAAAGCCGTCAGACTTACATTACTGAGTGCAGTCTTTGCATAGCCCATTATTATACACAAGTTATAAATAGCAGCTTGATGTTTCTTTGGTTGTAAGCTAGTTGGTGTAGGGTTGGTTTCCTTGTAATTGCAAGTTTGATATCTATTGCAGCTGAAGGTATAAAAATATACTTGAAATGAGACTGACAGCGTAATATGTTTATATGTGTACAATTGTGCAAATAAATATACAGTAAAGTGATACAGCACCATGTTGTATGGTCAGCCTTCGAAAACTAACAGACAAAAACACTTTAACTGTGACAGAACGAAATATGACAAGAGAATGGTTATGATCCGAACCATGGGCTCGGGTATGATGAACAGCCATCTAGCCAAGAGAGTACAGCGCACTTATCCACTCGGCCATCTTACATCTTCAAGATATGGCAAGGCGGCTGCTCGTCCTACTGGAGTCAGTGTGGTTCAAGTAACGGTCATTCTCTTGCTGTTTTTCTTTCTCTGGAGTCTAAAGTGCTTTGTGTATGATTTTTCCTAAGCTTACATTAAAATACGGCGTTTTATTACTTTACTGTGCAGAAAGTTCCATTGTTTCTTATTTAACACAAAGCCTAAACTGTGCATCCATGGAGGAGTGTGCCAGCCTCTGTCTCAAGTGGAAATGCATCCATGGAGGTGCATGCAAGCCACTGTCCCTAGTGGAAATTCATGGAGGACTACCATTTCCACTATTACCATTAATTTTACCAATACCTCTACCTTTACAGCTACATCGAAAATTACAAGTAATACTTCTAGTGCCTCTCTTACTATTACTACTACTGTTACTGTTGCGATCTGGTTGGCTGAGTGGCTAGGTAGTAAGTATCAGAGAAATCTGGAAAGTGAATGCGGCCAGACATGATAGAGACCACATCACACTTTCATGTGCGATGGTCCCGGAAATACGGTCCTAACATCGTATCACCAATATGCCAATATGCCTTAAGACATGGAAAAGGGGTTTTTACCTCACCTTACCTTTACTATTGCTACTACTACTACTACTACTACTACTACTACTACTACTACTACTACTACTACTACTACTACTACACTACTACTACTACTACTACTACACTACTTCTACTAACTACTATTATTTCTGCTGCTACTACAACCACTGTTACTCCTGCTGCTGCTGCTACTACTACTACTACTACAATGATACTACCAGCATGTAGCATTGCTGCGTCATTAGCAAATACAATCAGCTTAGCCCTAGTGGGTGTAACTGGTATTCTGAAAGCCTTTTGTCATGAGAAGAAATAAAAGTCCAACGTAAGTTTCACACATTATTTGCTTTTCTCGTTTCTTCAGGCATCAGAGTACTGAGGGCAACTTCCGATGAATTTCTTGAATTTGAAGTGTTTAATATGAACAGTTTCTTTTTTGTTTTCATAATTTTCTCATGCATTTCATCTTTAACATTAAGACAGCGTACACAAATGGCAAAAGATCGGCCGCATAGCTCTTTTTCGGTTAAGTCTGAGAATCACAGCCATAATTGTGTTTTTGGGAGCAAAGCAGAACGTGTTGAAGAACAAAAGGGTGGCATTGTTAAATCAATAATTTACGTATCTCAGAACACATGTAAAACAGCTTTTTCCAGTTTTCTCGCCACTGTTGCAGGAGGATAAATTTAAATCTTGTGTCTTTAGAATTTGCTCTTTCTATTTTCGCGGAGTGGAGCCTACATAATGAACATCTAGTTCGCTTCATCCTCGTGCGGGATAACAACCAGCTACAGTGCAGCCTTGAGTGGAACGCAAATTAACACTTCACAAAGGAAGGATATTACATTTTTCCCCTCTCTGTATTCACCATTCTTTTCGGTCCTTCAAATGTAACTGTTTGTAGCTGCTTTAACTCTGTCATTCTGCTGTTGAATGTTGCGTCCTTCTTCTTGGAAATATTTCACAATACCTATTGATTATGAAGACACATGCTTTAGGCTTCCAATCGATCTATAGTGTAGTTTTTATTCGTCGATAATACTGTGATGTAATTCTCCTGCTTCGTGTAGTGACGAGATCTTCCTTCTTGTTTTGTATGTTACTGCATTCTTCTTCTTTCTTTCTCTCTCTCTCTTTTGTCCTTTTTTTGTTATTATTTCTTTCCTAGCCTTGACGTTTTGTTATATTTCTATTTAGTTCTTACTTCTATTATGTTTGTGTAAATATGTTTCTATTCTATTTTTATTTAAAGTATGTTTAACTTCGAAATAAAAAAAACGACACTTGATATCTTACGAACTTCTTGTACGAGGGACGTTCAGGAAATAATACACCATATAGTTTTTTTTCAGCTAATAATGAAGATAGAAGCGTTAAATTTTGAACACTTTAAATATGGCATGTGCCGATTGTGTGAAAAAATTGCACTCCAACTGGCCGGAGAATATGGTTGCCCTAACCGTTGAAATGGAGCATGTTAGCAACTTAAGGTATAAGCAGCGAATTGTGATAGAATTTCTCGTTGCAGAGAAGGACACTCTTGTGAACATTCACAAGCGTCTGTGTGATGTGTATGGAAGTTTTGCAGTTGACAGGAGTAAAGTCAGTCGCTGGGTTCAGAGACTCAAAGAATCAGTAAGTGGAGATAAGGAGTTGCATGATCGGGCGCGATGTGGACGTCCTGCCGCAGCCACCAAAGCAGAAATGTTGAAATGGGCTGAGGGCATTATTCATATTCAACAATTGGCCTTAAAGCTGTCAGACAGCAATGGTAGTGCAAATGCAGTTATAAAAGCTCTCGGATTTTCTAAGGTTTGCGCAAGATGGGTTCCTCGAACTGACAAATGAACATCGATTGCAAAGGAAATCAATTTCTTCTGAATTGTTGGAGCGTTTCAGTGCTGAGGGAGGGAACTTTTTGGCTAAGATCGTAACAGGTGACGAAACCTGGGCACATCATTTTGAACCTGAGACAAAAAAGACAGTCGATGGAGTGGCATCATTCACAATCACCACCAGAAATTCAAGACAACTCCTTCAGCCGGAAAGATCACGATCACTGTCTTTTAGGACATTGAAGGTGTGATTCTTGTGGATGCTATGCCAAGAGGAGAAACAATCAATTCACAAGCTTACATTAAAACATTAAAAAAACTCAGTCTACGTTTTCGCAGAGTTCGGCCGCACAAGAATCCAGCAGGCATGCTTCTCCTTCACGACACTGCCCGCCCTCATACAAGTCTGGCAACACGGGAAGCACTCACCAAATTGGGTTGGACTGTACTACCCTATCCACCATAAAGTCCTGATTTGACACTCTCTGATTTCCATCTGTTCGGTCCACTTAAAGATGCACTCTTGATGGTAAGATTTGAAGATGACGAAGAAGTGATTCATGCATCGAAGAAATGGCTACATAATCAAGAGAAAACCCGGTACGGGCTAGGAGTACATGCACTTGTTTCGCGCTGGCGTAAAGCCGTAGGAGTTGACTGTGGTTACATTGAATAATACCGATGTTTACATGACATATTCATGTATATTGTGTATAAATTTCATGCTTTTTTTAATAAACAGGTCCTAGGAAAAACGATGTGGTGCATTACTTTCTGAACGTCCCTCGTAATATAGCACACAATCTGAACCTGAATATATTACTGTGCTAAGAATATGGACAGTTATAGCAACATCCAACATCACAGTGGGGCCTGGTTGCCTGGGTGGTTTGGCGTTCGGTTGACTAATAATTCGATGGTGCCAGCTTCAAGTTCCAGCAGTGACGATTTTCTTCTGGTACCACCACACCAAAAATACCCCATGGTCCACCCAGCCTATATAGATGAATACCAAAGAAATCTGAAAAGGTAAATGCCGTCAGGGGTGATGCTGACCACATCAGAGTTTTCATGTAAAGGTCTTAGAAATGCGGTCCTAACGCTGTATCCACAGTATGCCTTAATGGCATGGAAATGGGGACTTTACCTACCTTACCAACATTGCAGAGGAATACATCTAACCCTTTCCAGTACACCTTTCCTTTGTTAGAAGCACCTTTTATTTATGTACAAAGCGTTTTGACAACAAATAGTTCACTGGTTAGAGTCAGTTCACCTAGCCACCATTTTACTTTGACGAAGACCACTTTATCTTTAATACCCTACTTATAGTTTTATAGAAGCAACCTCGGTACCCTAATTAGAATTATGGTGGACTGCTTTGCTGACAATATAGGTGTCAACATTGACTTCACGAGCCCCGACGTTTTACGCATGATAAATCTTTATATATAACTTTTGTTCTAATTTCTAAAATTGTATCACTTTGACTAGGTGATGAGTCCTTTCATAGTGAGAGTATAAAAAGCACTGATTGTATTCTTAATTAATGCTACAGCTTTTTTTTTTTACAAATCTACGAGTGTGACAGAATTGCTTAAATGCACATAAAGCTAAATGTCCTTCGGGAGTGGGTAATTAAAAAGTTTATTTGCGTCAAAATTCTAGCTTCATGTGGCTCACACTGCAATTTGAATGTGGATAGGTTTACTGTTTTATGTCTTGAAATCTCATAGTTGGTAACTAAGTACTTTCGGCATAAGTCAATCACTCAGTCAGTCAGTCATTCGCATGTCCCTTTCGGAACTTTGCCTCCATAACAGCTCTCCTGAAGGCTTCTCGATTATAAGCAAGATGCCCTGCTGCTGATGCATTCATTTGCAAATTATCAACGATGTCTTGCCGCCATCTTCGCCTTGGTCTTCCTCTCTTTATTTTGCCCATTATGTATAGATGCATAAGTAGTATCGTATACTAGAGGGCCCTACTGTTATCACATTGTTTCATACTGTAGCTTAAAATTGTGAAATATTTCTAAGTATTTTAAATCTATTATATCTTTTACGACTCTGTCTATCATAACATAATACGTCGGTGTTTTCACATCCTGATTTTAATTTTCTTGTGAAAATCTCAGAACAATTTGAATTTGTTAATGGTCAGTTAGTGGAAGTTTCTTCTCTTCATTTCTAGCTATAGCACGATGAGTTCTGGAAAGATGAAATCTTGCGTGCGCTTTTTTCAAGAAGATTCGTTGTGTACACTTCGCACGATTGCTTTGTGAAAGACGTTAATCTCGTACTGTTTGAGATTAAATCTTTCTACGTAAGTTTCTGGAGCAATTGACAACTTTTATCCTTCCGAAGACTCTAGCCATTGACCCCAGTCTTTATATTCTGTTATCTTTCTGTACTTTAAAGTTCCCAGGGAACACGAGAACTTCTTAATTAATAAATTCTTAATAATGCGTAGAATTAATTTCTTTGCATTAATGCTATTTAATTAATAAATTCTTAATGCAAAGAAAACTAAATTAATGACAACTGACAAAACAAACAATGCAGCTGAAATATATATCAATGAGGAAAAACTGGAAGAAGTGGAGAGTTTTGAATATCTTGGATCACTACTAACTAGTAGTGGAGATACAATGAGGGAAACTAAAAGGACATCTATCGCTCTTCAGAAAGTAAAACAACTAAAGAATCTGTGGAGAGGAGCAGATGGAACCACAAAAATAAGATTTTTAAGGTCATGCATCTTTCCCATCGCAACATATGGCTGTGAGACCTGAACACTTAACAAAACAGCTGAGAAACGCATAAATGCTTTTGAATGTAAATGCTACAGAAGAGTTCTTCAAATATCATTCATACAAGAAAGAACAAATATATCTATACTACAAGAACTTAATATTGAAGAAGGCTGGCTAGTGAAGAGGATTAGGGAGAGAAAACTTAAATATTTTGGACACATTAAACGTCTTGATAGTCTAGAGAAGACCGTTATAGAAGGTTATATAATGGGAAAAAGAAAGAGAGGAAGACCAAGGCGAAGATGGCTGTAAGACATCGCTGAGGATCTGCAGATGGATGCATCAGCGGCAGGCCATCTTGCTCACAACTTAGCGGCCTACAGGAGTGCTGTTAGGGAGGAAAAGTTCCGCAAGGGACATGCAAATGAATGAATTAATGAATGGGCACATGGCGCTTCCGCAAGGGTTTTCCACAAACGCCTGTTCTTCGCCCTTTTTTCTGCTCTTGCCCAAGTGAGCCCTCTATTACTCAACATCCTCTCTGTTGTTCTTCTCCATGTCCCTTTTTATCTACCCTTACTTCTGTTCCACCGTCGTGTCCATCTTAGCGCTATTTTTTGGTAATAAGTCGTCAGTCATCCAGACCACATGTCCCAGCCATCGCCAGCGAACCTCCTCAACGACTAATGTCAGCGACTTCATCTGCATTTCTGCCAACAGGGTGTTATTTGTTATGGTGTTAGGGCAAAAACCTCTTCTAATCCTTCTTAAACGTTTAGTCTGGAAATAATTCAGCTTGTCTTCTATAGTTTTGGTGGTTTTCCAGCATTCACTTCCATAGAGTAGTAGACTTAGAACATTAGAAGCTAGATATCCTGATTTTCGTTTTCATGCTCAGCTTTTAAAACTTCCATATAATCTGTAGCATTGCAAAGGCAAGGTTTTCTTTAGTTAGCCTGCTATTGATGCCCCTCTGTGCTGTCTCCATATTCTACTAATCTACAGCAAAGGTATACAAATTCATTGATCTCCTCCACTAACTTATTATCTAGTCAGTGTAATGCTGTTGTTCACAATTTGCTTCATTAACTTTGTCTTTACATTCTGGTTATGAGCGCCTGTAGTTGGCAGCTGTGAATATTCAGATTTCTTCCATTGGCCAGTTGCCAGTTTAGAATATTTGTAAGACGTATCTGTATTTCATTGAACAGTGTGGTCAGTCCAGTGCAGTAAGCAGAGTGCTCTTACTTGGAAGATTAACTCCTAATTGCTTTCTACATTTGACCACGCTGAATTTCTACCTATGTAGAAGTAAAATTCCTAGCCTTTTTTTTCAAACTGAGCCTCACAGAGCCATATCTTACCGTCATATACGAGTTTACTGATGAGACAAGAATTCTTATCAGTTTTACTCATCATCGTCATCTTATATTTTTACCAGGTCTGTAGCTGTTGTTTTATATTTTCTTTTTTTCGATGTCATACACTTTTCAAATGACTAATACAATGACATCTACACATATGTGTTCCAATAACTTCAGTTTATGTTATATCTTTTCTTATCCAGTCTTTTCAACACTTCAACGACGTTGTTTCACGAGTCTAGTGATCTATTTATTTACTATCTGAAACTAATGTAAAATGTACAATATTTTTGTAACAAGTAATCACTTTATTTAAGTTATCTAATATATTACTTCGAGGCGAAGATGGCTGCAAGACATCGTTGATAATTTGCAAATGGATGCATCAGCAGCAGGGCGTCTTGCTTACAACCGAGAGGCCTACAGGAGAGATGATATGGAGGCAAAGTTCCGAAAGGGACATGCAAATGACTGACTGACTGAATATATGACTTTCTGATACATCATTTTATCGATCCTCATATATGATATTATACATTTGGTACAAATGATCGACTGTCATGCTATCAGCTGTAGACGTCAATATTTGCGTTGATGATGTTCTCATTGGGAAAAGTTGTGTGATTGGCTTCCCAGTTTTATGTTTTCCTATCCCAGCAGACACCATTCCTTCTTTGAAAAAAAGGCAAAATAATGTCAGAGACTGTCACTTCTGGAGGGCAGTTTATCTTGTCATGGAGATAAATAGACAGATAAGGTGAATCATTAATTTCTGCAATGACTGAAGTGGCTTTGCCTGCATCGACCTTCTGGATTATACTTTTATTTCTCCGCTTTCATTTATTTTTCCGCCCTTCTCGTTTTTCTTTCATATCTTAGTTCGCGTTCTCTCAGTCTTTGTCGACCTCTTCATGAGACAAATATAAGAAGGAGTTACAATTATTGATACTTTTGTCCAGGGCTTGGCTCCGCATCACCTGGTAGTCTTCAGTTGTTGAAACCCGGTACTCTCCTGCCCAACCTTCACGTCAAGTTATTTTTCATTTTTTAAAATATCCTAAATAAGGTTATTTTAATATTTTCTTCATCGAGTGTTTATATCTGATTATTTTTGCATTAATTAGTTTCTTGCCTCTATATTCGTAGTTCCTCTACGTTTGCGACCGTTGCACAGAAATGTAGTGTCCTGTTACAGCGCCATTCCATGATTTCCCAGAATACTTTTAATATAGCCTATTGATCTTCCGTGTTGCCGCCGTCCATTGTCCTCCAAGCTATCCTATAACCGATAGTCTGGTTTTTAAATGACCCTTTCTGGTTGATTAAATGTGGACATTTTACCATTGTAGTTTCTGCCTTTTCAAGAAGGTTGTCCAGGTATTTCTTCTGTCGGACATCGTTGCTATTCTTCTTCCTGTGTTATCCATCCCCTTCTAAGTTTCGATTCACATCCCCCCCCCCCAGTTTTAGTATTATTAGCTTGACATTCTGTTTACAGAAAGGAGAGCTCATACTTTGCTTTAGCCCATCTTTTCATACAATCTCCAATGAGGTTTACGTTTCTTCCTTAAAATACCCAGTATGTGATATTTTATTACATCTGTTATTTTTCTTTGGAGAATTAAATGGAAACTGTCAATCAATATGGCTGCTCGGAACGTCTATATATCTCATATGCCTTATATCAAACATAGAGGTTCGAAACTTTTAGCATTTTCTTTTTGGCGTCTTTAATTTTACTTCTGAGAAGACAAAAAACAGTGCGTTTTGTGAATTTTTTTTTCCATACAGATCTCTTCATTGTCTCCTTTGTCTTCATGAAGTGAGAGTTTTCATGTAAAGTTTTCAGATTCCCTGCTCCTGAGTACATGGATATATTGTACTGCATAGAATATTTCTCATTTACCTGAGTGTATTCCTTAGCATACCAGACTTAGGCTTTTCAAAATAAACGTAAATACTGTCCAGCTGTATGTTAGGAGACATGGATTATGACCAAGACAATAGAAGATACAAACATTCATGAACTACTGCCTGAGGAGGATTTTAAACATTAAATGGCAGGAAAAGATCAGGATGTTGATTCCTTAGCATATTAAGACTGATCATATGGCATTATCTCCCCAACTGATTTCGCCTTATCATTTTTTTGATCAGTGTCTTACATTTGGTCATCTAGACAAGAAGACAGTTTGCCTGGATTAATATAAAAAAGGTTGCCTATATGAATATGAAAGTCAGCAGGAGTTCGTCCTGTATTCACATATGTATCTTTGAATATATAAATATAGGAGAAAAGGTTAACGTTGAAATTAATGATTGTTGTGAGATAACTGATTACATTATGTTTACGTTGTATTTAAGAAAACTCTTCGTTTGGAGATAATTGTTGCAATTATGTGTATGCTGTGTTTAAGAAAAGTCTTTGTTTGGCGAGATCACCAGTGCTTCTGTTTTCTTGCTGTTGAGCTTAAACTTCATATATGCTCTCTCTTCCTATTGTTACTAACGTTATCTGGCAGATCTTTTTTCCTGAATGTTACTGAACTGTCATTAGCATCTAATAAGTTATTCATCCTTTAACTGGCAACAGATTTTTGCTTCTTGTATGCCGGAACAGGGATTGATGCAGGTGCAGTCAGTGCTTTTATCCTTGACAAGAAAATATGCTAATAATAATTTTATACAAACTTTCCTTCTCCTATGGCACTAGTTTCGTCGTAAATATTATGAAACCTGGACCTTTAGGAACTGACCTCCAAGTCTCCAGACACATTTACTGTGGGATGCCCTCCATGAAGGAGAATCTAACGCGACCTGTCAAACTTTAAGCCAGGCCATTACTCTAGTTCCAGACCTGACTGTCAGGTGATTTATTGAGCTGCTGGCGCCGGGGGAAGATGAATTTCTGCCAGAGTCTGTGACTGAGGGTACCGACCTGGAGAAAGAGATTGCGGTAAATTAAAGAAAGTAGGGCGAAGAGTTCGTACGTGGTTGAAGATGGTTTATCTGTACAATTGTGTACACCGAGAATAGTGTTTGTGGGTTGTACTGAATTAAATGTCTTTTTTCCTGGTTGTTTATCTGTACAAATGTGTACACCGAGAATAGTGTTTGTGGGTTGTACTGAATTAAATGTCTTTTTTCCTGGTGTATGCTTTCTTCTCTTATTTCCTTATCATAGATTCATTACAACGTGTACTTTGTTATGAACATATCGTAACATAGAAGCATTGCCTTGTATATAGGGTTTCCTAAAGTTCCTTCATACATTCCGGAGGTTGTGGCAGGAAGACAAGCACATCTACATGGAGACAGTGTATGTTACTTGTAGGGCGACAGATTTGTAGAGAACTTTCAGATTTTTAAAATTCTGTCTACACGCTACTTGAAGGTCACGTCAAAGCGCTCTGTGTGCAAGATGGTGGTAGAGTCGCGAGCACAGGAGTCATTCTGCGTCTTGGAACTGGCAGTAAACAGAAATCTGCAGCAGCATAGCGAAGTTGTCGTTCACTTTTTTGGGGGGAAGGGGGGACGGGACATCTTCTAGACTCACGATCTGTCAGTGGTATCGCTGCTTTGAAGAGATGGTTTGCCTTTTCTCCGCGAAAATCAGTCGGCGACCGTGTATGTCATGTCAGAAGATGGAACATATTCGCAAGGCGCACCAATGCAGTCCACGGAGAAGCTTACTTCAGCGAGGCGGGCATGAGCTGCGGCTACTGTGGCGTGCGTTGTACCAGGCTCCCTTGACTCTCTACGGGCTGCGGCTACCGAGGACAACACTGTGGCATGTGTTGTTCCAGCCTCCCTTGACTCTCTACGGGCTGCCACTTGGTGAGATGATTTAACGAAAGAAGAAAGTGTCAAACTTACAGCAGCTTTACTATTCGCTCTTGACAATACGCTTGACGGTATCCAAGGAAGACATCTCGTGGAAAACAGACGAAACAGCTGACTACAGCTGCCCAGACTTTGTTAACAAACGGCGACTGTTACAGCAGCTTTCTCATTACTCTTATGTGGAGGTGTAGTTTAGCGTGTCTGTTTAGTTTTATGTTGCCAGACCTGATAAACTTCTCGCCTCTCTGTTAATTATTTCAGCTCTCTTTAGCCTCGGTAACACAACTGTATATTTGCTTTATTTCATGCTTGTGCCAGACGTTCACATCATCATCATCATCAGGTGCCGTGCCGACTGGCGTTGGCTATTATGCTTCTCCAGAGTACACAATCCTTGATGCAGGCCATCAGCTCAGTTGGTGACCTCCTCTCACACCATCCCGTCAGACTGTCCAGTATCATTTCTCTTGGTCTTCTTCCTTCTATTTTTCCTGTTGTTGTAATATTTTCAATGCTCCCTCTTCTCATTGCATGTCCTATGAAAGTACATTGTTTCTCTCTTAATTTTTTGACAAGATTTTTTTGTCTCTCCAGCTCTTCTCATACCTTTTTCATTAGTTATTGTTGCTGTCCAGGGGATTCGCAACATTCTTCTAATAAAACAACATTTCTGCTGCTTCCAATGATTTTTGTGCAGACTTGCCTATTGTCCATGATTCACTTCCATATAACAAGATAGGTCCAATATAGCATTTTAGGACTCGTTTTCTAACTTTCATTGGTAAGGATGTGTTGGATGATATGTTTCTCGTTCTCTGAAATGCAGTCTTTGCTTGGCCTGTTCTGTTTCTAATTTCTATTCTGTATTTCTCATCTGAAGTTATTACTGCTACAAGGTATTTGAATTTCTGCACCTGCTTTAGAATAGTTCCGTTTAATTTTATACTGCACGATAGTAGATTCTGTTTCTTAGATATAACCGTAGCCTCTGTCTTTTTGATGTTCAGAGTAAGGCCTTTCTGTTCACTTTCTTTGGCGATTTTATCCAAGAGATTTTGCAGGTCTTGTTGGTTCTCCGCTATCAGTACTGTGTCGTCAGCATACCGAAGGTTGTTAATATTGTGTCTTCCAATTTTTATGTCTAGTTCTGTGATGATCGTTCTTAGAATATTTTCGCTGTACTGAGAAAAAAGGTTTGGAGATAGTACACATCCTTGTCGCACCTCTTGTTTTATAGGTTGATATTTTCCAGTTCTTCTTTTTTTCTTCTTTTAATTCCTCTTCGGCTGCTTCTGTTGGTGTATAACAAACTATAATAGACAGCTTCGTGAATCTTGAGTTGAACCGTGCATATAATAATCTCTCATTTATTGGGGTCCATTTCAGCAATGCTCTTGATGCTTCTTTTGTTATAATCATTGCTACTACTCCTTCATGAAGATCTTCTTACCTGACCATATTATTGTATCTTCTGTGTGCTGTGTTGTTAATTTCCTTCTGCCTTGTCCTGTCCATCTTGCTTCTTATACTCCTAGTATGTCTAGTTTGTATCTGTGCATTTCCTTGATGGTTTGTGCTAGTTTTCCAGTCTGGTTTAGTGTTCTTACATTCCAGCTGCCTATTTGCATTTTGTGTTTAGGTTCCAGGATGTCTGCAGTCGGGCTGGGGACTTCCAGTGGCTGGCTTTCATCCACAACCTTCATGGGCTCAGTTTCCTGATAAGCATTTCTCCTTCCACCTGCATTTGTTTTTTCCCTTGCTTCCGTTTCTGTAGCAGTCTGATAGTTTTTTTTACCAGATAGGGTTGC
The DNA here is from genome assembly GCA_009760885.1 of Achatina immaculata. Taxonomy (NCBI): domain Eukaryota; kingdom Metazoa; phylum Mollusca; class Gastropoda; order Stylommatophora; family Achatinidae; genus Lissachatina; species Lissachatina immaculata. The sequence continues at coordinate 59,831,752 of CM019719.1, read as the reverse complement.
TGGCCCTATGCTGAACCCTCCTTAGTCGCCTTTTACGATCATGCGTGGTAGGGTACAGTGGTCCTATTCTTTGCAGATCCCGGGTACCACACGGGTGAGAAGATTTTTACAACAGCCTCCAAGCCACAGTAGAAACAATTTCAATGCAAAAGTAGGTGAGGGAAATGAAGATAGAAGAAGAATCATAGTAAAAGAAGGAATCGGAGAAATAAATGAAAATGGAGAAAAACTGTGCAGTTTCTGTGAAGAAAACATGATGACCATCGGAGGGACAATTTTCCAACATAAAAACATCCATAAAGTGACTTGGAGGTCCCCAGATAAAACCACAGAAAACCAAATCGATCATATATTAATAAATAACAAGTGGAAACGGTCACTACAAGATGTGCGAGCAAGGAAATGAGCAGATGTAGGAAGTGATCATAACCTTCTGGTAGCAAAAATAAAACTAAAATTAAGGAAAGCCAGAATCGGAGAACACAGAAAAATACATTTTGATACAGGAAAACTGAAAGACCAGCAAACAACGAATTCTCAATAGTACTTAAGAACCGCTTCAGTGTCTTACAAGATGAAGCAGAAATGTTCATACTAGAGTTCAATAAAACGCTACAGGAAACAGCAAAAGAGGTGCTGGGATATCGGAAACGGAGAAAAGAGGAATGGATAAGCAAGACCACATGGGAAAAGATAGAGCAAAGAAAAGAAATCAAGAAAAAATTACTGAACACCAAATCACACAGGCTAAAAGAACAAGTTTTAAGTAATTATGCACAAAAAGACAAAGAAGTGAAGGAATCATGCCGTCAAGACAAACGTCAATACTATGACAACTTAGCAGAAGCAGCAGAGAAAGCAGCATATGCAAATGACATGAAAACCATATACAAAATCACAAAGCAGATGACAGGTAACTTCAGCACAAGATGTGAGAGTGCAGTAAGGACACTAAAGGGACAACTGGTCAGTGGTGAAAGAGAAAAAATTGAAAGATGGAGGGAACACTTTAACACACTACTAAACAGAACACAAGCAGCACAAACAATAGACATACCTGAAGCAAAAACGGAACTAAACATCAATACAGGACCAATAACAATAAGTGAAGTAAAGGAGGCAGTAAAGAAGCTAAAATTAGACAAGGTACCAGATGAAGATGAAGTGACTGCTGAGATGTTGAAAGCAGAAGAAACAGAAACACCAAAACAACTTTGCCGGATATTACAACAAATTTGGGATCTAGAAAAAGCTCCAGAGGAGTGGAAAACTGGTCTTATAGTAAAACTACCAAAGAAGGGTGACCTCAGAGATTGCGGAAACTGGAGAGGCATTACCCTACTGCCACTCACCAGTAAAGTATTTTGCAGAATAATCATCAACAGAATTGTACCAGCACTCGAAGGAAAACTTCGAAAAGAGCAGGCAGGATTTAGGAAAGGAAGATCATGCATAGACCACATATTTGTACTTACACAAATATTAGAACAGGCAAATGAGTGGTATAGCACAACATATGCATTGTTTATAGATTTTGAGAAAGCCTTTGACAGTGTCAACAGAGATGCACTGTGGAAAATCCTAAGATGGCATGGCCTCCCCCATAAGATAGTCAATGTAATCAAAGCCCTATACGAGGGTTTTCAGTGCAAAGTGATCTGTGGAGAACATACCTCCAGCAGCTTTAGGGTACAAACAGGAGTGAAGCAGGGATGTGTACTATCACCAACATTATTTATCTTGGCAATAGACTGGTTAATGAAGGAGGCAACATCAGACAAACGCAGAAGATTACAATGGACCCTTGACACAGTGCTGGAGGACCTTGACTTTGCGGACGACATTTGTCTATTATCAAGCAGCCACAAAGAAATGCAAGATAAAATAAACAAGCTAACTCAGAATGCAAACAACATAGGACTAAAGATCAATGTAGGAAAGACAAAGTTAATGAAGCAAAATGTGAACAACAAAAATGTACTCAGAGTAGATAGCAAGTTAGTGGAGGAGGTAAATGAATTTGTATACCTTGGCAGTAGAGTAGTAGAAAATGGAGACAGCACAGAGGACATCAACAGCAGACTTACTAAAGCAAATCAGGCTTTTGCTATGCTACAGACTATATGGAAATAAAAAAAACTAAGCGTAAAGACAAAAATCAGGATATTTAAGAGTAACGTTCTAAGTGTACTACTCTATGGAAGTGAATGCTGGAAAATCACCAAAACAATAGAAAACAAGTTGAATTCTTTCCAGACTAAATGTTTACGAAGAATTAGACAAATATTTTGGCCAAACACCATAAGAAATAACATCTTGTTCGCAGAGATGCAGATGAAGCCACTGACAGTAATTATTGAGGAAAGACGCTGGCGATGATTGGGACATGTGCTCCGAATGACTGATAACTCACAACCAAAAACAGCGCTAAGATGGACACCACAGGGGAACAGAAGTAAGGGTAGACCAAAAGAGACATGGAGAAGAACAACAGAGAAGATGTTGAGCAATAGAGGGCTCACCTGGGCAAGAGCAGAAAAAAAAGCAAAGGACAGGCATTCGTGGAAAACCCTTGCGGAAGCCCCATGTGCCCTGGGCACTTAAGGTTCAGAGAGAGAGATTTTCCAGTTCTCTTTTTAACTCGAATTGCTGCTTCTTACTGCCAGTATAGATGTTTTACAATCCTCAGGTCTTTGCCGTCTATATTGATGTCTTCAAGCATTTTAATAATTTCATTACGTTTCACCTTGTCAAATGCCTTGGTGTAATCAATGAAGCATAAGTAGAGATCTTTCTGTACTTTTAAAGCTCTTTCTTTTAGTGTTCGTAAAGCATAAATGGCATTGTGTGTTCCCTTTCCTTCAACAAATCCAAACTGTTCATCTGCTATTTCCATTTTTATCTTTTTCCTTGTTATTCTCTTAATGATTCTCAGAAGTAGCTTCGTTATGTGACATGAGAGGCTGATAGTGCGGTGGTCATCACATTCCTATGCCCCTGGATTCTTTGGTAGTGCTATAAACGTGGATTTAATCAGGTCACTGGGCATATAACCACTGTTGTAAATGTCATTCAGTAACTTGGTTATTATTTTTATTCCTATCTCCTCTAGCGCCTCCATTTCTTCTACATTATCAGGCCCAGTCGCTTTTCTTTTCTTCATGTGTTTGATGGCATCTATGATTTCATCTTCAAGTATTGGTGGTACATCACAGTTTTAAGTATCTGGTGTTAATTCTGGTCTTTCTCCTCCATATAGCCCACCGATATACTCTGTCCACCTGTCCACAATGTCTTCTTTTCCCATTAACATTTTACCTACTTTTGATTTCAGGCATCCTGTGGTACATTTTGTCTTCCTGCCTGTGAGTTCACTAATTTCTCTCTGTAACTGTTTGGTACTAAAATAAAGTAAACTAAAATACAAGCCCCGAACGCACTAACTGCTGATGTCCTGCGAGACGTGACATGGAGACATCCCTTTACCATAAGATGGAGACATCCCTTTACCACAACACGGAGACATCCATTTACCATAAGATGGAGACATCCCTTTACCACAACATGGATACATCCCTTTACCACAACATAGAGACATCCCTTTATCACAACATGAAGACATCCCTTTACCACAACATGGAGAAATCCCTTTACCATAACATGGAGACATCACTTTACCTCGACATGGAGACATCCCTTTACCACAACATGGAGACGTCCCTTTAGGACAGCATGATTTGGAAATTGAAGTTTTCTGTTGATAACATTTTGATATGGAAAGGGAAGATAAGTGATGAATTTATTATACAGCTTTTGGATAAAATGCAATATTCCGTGGGGGAAATGCATGCTTAAATCTTTGAAATTGAATGGTTCAGTGAAGAGCAATGTTTTTTCTTGTAAATTCCAAGGAGACGAAATTCTGCAACAAATACTTTTTCGTTTTGATTATCTGGAATATATAATGCGGAGAAGTTCTCAGAGTTGATGGGCGCGAAATAAGAAGGTTTATTCGTTTGTGAATTAGGATTTCCACCAAATTAAATGAAGTAAAGATTAGAAAAGCAACAACGATTCGTGTCTTTGGTCGTAGAACTGCCTAGAAAGATTTCAGCGTTCTTCAAGGTAGAATAGTTTTTGTTCCTGAATCCACCTTTCTTGGATCCACATTTATCTAGCAGGTGTAGGTGTGGGCTAGTGGATACGGACTAGAAGACGTGATCTAGAATGTGTGCTCTAGAAGGTGTGATCCAAAAAGACGTGATTTAGGTGAAGACACTGCTAGTAGTCTTCGTTAATCAGACTTACGGGGGGCACATGAACCGCCATACTTGGTAGTGAGAAACTGCGTCAGCGTGTGAGAAATTTCAAAGATTTAACAGCAGAAATCTGAACACATGCGCCAGTCAAGATGGAGAAGTATGTTCCGGAAACGAATGTAAAATAATAAACAAAGCAAAAATGTCCTACTTGCTTTATTTGAGCAAAATGTTTAAATAAAGAGGGCTAAACACTCGTGCGTGTGGCAGCCACACTGCCATGGCCAAATAAGCAACCCAGTCAGTGATACATTTAGCTAACATTGTATTAATATTCACATGAGAAATTATATTTCCAAGGTGGAATTACTGTTCACTGTAAAACTTCCATGGAGCAATTCGTTGTTCCTGTTTATGATTTTACTCTTTTTCTTTATCTTTCTCATTCAACACTAACGTTGTCATGAAGATATCCACTTTCACTATTTCACACTTTCTATCAAGCCTGTCACTTCGTGAAAACAAAGGTAACTAGTAAGACCCTCATGTTGCAAACCGTGCACTTTTATTTTACACTCAGTCCTACAGGGGAGACAAGTAGTTGGTTGTTTCATTATCTGTAAACAATGAAATGAACCCGGCCTAACGATACAAAGCTGACGATTTGGCATAGAGATGTTTTCATTATACTTTAAAGTCCGAACGTTTCCTTGACGAATTGATATCAACGGCTGCCAGTATAAATCTGATAACTGGCTCGGTCGGCTACTGTTAAGTGCCCCTAGTTCCAACAATCATGCATTACTCGTCATGCATTACTCGCCTATTACACTTAGACTACATCCTCCTGTTCGTTGATTAGCATACCGACGAATCAAAGTTACAGGTGTGAATTATTTGACGCGTGATCAAAAACACGTCACAGGCTCTTTTGTTCAACATCTTGAATAATGACATGTGTCAGTCAGAAAGACAGACATGTTTTTCTCCTCTGGACCAGTCAGAGGTAGACAATGTTAGAGTAGCAACAACTACCAAGTTGGCTGGAAACAGAGCAGAACAACTACACAACTCCCGAGATAATCAGAGGAAATACCACCCTCCCCCCCCCCAAGTGTTTCTGCCCTATTAAAAACCTGACACTCTAAGGGGGTGGGCCCCCTGGGTCATGACTCCCAGGGATGTATGAGTTGTTTTCCGTCCCGGGATTGAACCACGGTCTTCCAAGTGGCACTGCAACTTGGAGTGCATCTTAGCCATACAATGCCACAGGAGACCGGTATTAGATGTGACAACTGAAATTATTTAAGTAAAATACACACTTATTCAGCAGTTGTAGGCTCTCTCTCTCTCTCTCTCTCTCTCTCTATCTCTCTTCTGTGTCTGTCTGTCTCTTCTCTTTCTCTGTCTCTGTCTCTGTCTTCTTTGTCTCTCTCCCTGTCTTCTCTGTCTCTCTCCGTCTCTCTCTTCTCATTCTCTCTATCTCTCTTCTTTGTCTCTCTCTTCTCTGTCGTTCTCTCTTCTCTCTATCTATTCTTTGTCTCACTCTTCTCTGTCTGTCTGTCTGTCTCTGTCTCTTCTCTTTCTCTGTCTCTCTCTCTTCTGTCTCTGTCTGTCTATCTCTTCTGTCTGTCTGCCTGTCTCTCTGTCTCTCTCCTTCTCACTCTCTCTCATTTAAATCTCAAAGCATTTTCCACTTCTTACTAACAAAATGATACAAGGTTGCAATGACAGGAACAGTTAAATGTGATACTCAGGCCGTTGAAGAGGTTCAAAATCTAACTGATTCTATTTCAAAATAATTTCAAAATAAGCACAATTCTGAACAGTCCAACAGTGCACGATCATCGTGCCTGTGAAGGGAATTTTCTTATCTCTAGAGCAGTGGTTCTCAACCCGTGGGCCGCGGCCCAAAGGTGGGCCGTGACAAGGAGTATTGAGGGCCGCGCTGAAGTCTCAAAGCAGCCAATAAAAGAGAGAAACAAGTAGATACAATAAAGCATTTAATTATTCCGCATTTTTCACGCAATGCAAAAAAAAATGAAAGAACTTTTTTGTGTAGCAATGAATATGCAGTTAAACATAGAGAGAAAATATTACATAATACTTTTTGAAATTAGATGTATACCTTGCAAATATAAGGCATTTTATTAGTAGGCCGCAAAAGTGTTTGACTTTTAAATGTTGGCCGTGCAGCAAAAGGGTCTGAGAACCGCTGCTATAGAACCATATTCATCTAGACTCCCAGGCGACAACCCTGTTAGACAAAACTTACATTGCTGAAAAACTGTGCTGGGTAATACAACGGGAAGATCTGCCTGAGAGAAAGGGAGATTATTTCCCCTAGTCCGCGCCGGCCGACATTGTCTGCTGGTAAAAGATCGAATCAATATGTCGAGCAGCTTTTTTTATTATGTCAAATTTAGAAAACACACCACAAGAGAATACAGGATTCGGCTAAAAATTGGATTTCAGGATTTTTAGATTACGTGAAAATATAATTGTAGCGAACAGCGCGCGGATTGAAGTGGCCAGCCTGAACAGATAGGTGTAACGTTGAAGATGTAAGAGGCCCCCAGCTTGGACATACCGCTGTGGGGCGTCAGAAAATTCCACGGGGCGGTAAAGCTTTGGCTATAACATGTTCACTTCCTTCGTGTTTATGCTGGTTAGAGCAATTTAATTATAATGCTTCTGTCTGTATTTCTGTTTGTCTGTATTTCTGTCTGTCTATATTTCTGTCTGTCTATATTTCTGTCTGTACGTGTTTCTTATCCGTATTTCTGATTCTGAATAAGTTATTTTCTCTTTTTAGCTTTCAAATTTCATTTACATTAATTGTGAAAGGAAAAAACGTAGAGATACCAGCACGGAATAGAACATGGTACCCTTAGACCTGTAACACAGTAGAGTATCATACAATACTGTGCTCTGTTACTTTACCGTGCCAAAGTCTTGTTTGTTTCCTACTTGTAAAAATGTGGACTGGCATGGAATATAAGGAGAATTGATGAAACACGGAAAGTACACTATTTGTAAAGCCAAGGATTTACGGGCATCTAAATCTCCGCTGTAAGACGTTGGACATGCAGGCTTGTCTGGAGTGCTCTTGACTTCACCTGTTGCTGGGGGGGGGGGGGAACACTGTTCGATCTGGCAGTCGGTGACGCATAACTGACATGGTAGTGTCAGCGTTAGCAGACCATAACCGACCACGACCCTGTACCATCTCTCTGTTGGTATCCCCGGTAACAGGCCTAACCTGGCTAACGAGACAGGGGTCGCCATGGTACCTATGGCGGTGGAGTGTAGTAAAGAAACATAGCATACCTCCTGATTTTTTAGCTTTATCCAGGGACTGAAAAAAAAAATTGCCGCTATAACCCGCTCTTAACCCGGACATAGAAGAAGAAAACTGATTGATTCATTGACTAATTGACTGATTGATTTGATTTGATTGATTGATTGAACTTTGTTTGGAAAAGGTGGACAACTGAACAGACACTTTGTTGTTTGTCTCTCATCATTCACTTTTCCCAATCATTCAGTTTAATTCAGGTATATAAAAACAGAAGAAGAAGAAGGAGAAAAATAAGAAGAAGAACCTACTGCTGGAGTCAGGACTCGGGTACACAACATACTTCCTAGATGAATATTCACATGGGTGGAAGAGTAGAGAAACTTACATGAGTGGAGGAGTAGGGAAATTTATATGGGTGAAAGAACAGAGAAATTTAACATGGGTGAAAGAACAGAGAAACTTAACATGGGTGAAAGAACAGAGAAACATAAGGTGGGTGAATGAACAGAGAAACTTAACATAGGTGAAAGAACAGAGAAACTTAACATGGGTGAAAAAAACAGAGAAACTTAACATGGGTGAAAGAACAGAGAAATTTAACATGGGTGAAAAAACAGAGAAACTTAACATGGGTGAAAGAACAGAGAAACTTAACATGGGTGAAAGAACAGAGAAACTTAACATGGGTGAAAGAACAGAGAATCTTAAAATGGGTGAAGGAACAGAGAAACTTAACATGGGTGAAAGAACAGAGAATCTTAAAATGGGTGAAGGAACAGAGAAACTTACTACTGTTATCAGAAGGGGGAGTGACGAAGTATGGCGATATGTGTGAGCCGTCATTCTTCTTCATTTTGTGCTTCATTGGTTTTGTTTTTCTTTCTTTATTTCACATAAAATTTGTTGATTTCTTGTCCAGTGCGAGCTAGTCCTTTATGTTCAGATATGATGTCTTTATATTCAGATATGATATCTTTATGTTCAGATTTATCTTTATGTTCAAATATGATATCTTTATGTTCAGATAAGATGTCTTTATGTTCAGATATGATATCTCTTTTCTAGGCTTCCCTGGGGGCCTCGTATCTTGAGCATGCACTGACTGTTGATGTCTTGGAAAACTAGGACATTTAGAAAGAAACTCAGAGTGGGTGAGAGTGTGGGTCAACCCAAGTTAATTATCTGACTACCAGGAATTTAGATGCCAGGAGTCATTTAGATGCCACGAGCCATTTAGAATGCCAGGAGCCATTTAGATGCCACGAGCCATTTAGAATGCCAGGGGCCATTTAGCATGCCAGGAGCCATTTTGATGCCAGAAGCCATTTAGAATGCCAGGGGTCATTTAGATGCCAGGAGCCATTCAGATGCCAGAAGCCATTCAGATGCCAGGAGCCATTTAGATTGCCAGGAGCCATTTAAACTGCCAGGAGCCATTTAGATGCCAGGAGCCATTTAGATCGCAGGAGCCATTTAGATCGCAGGAGCCATTGAGAATGCCATGACTCCAGTCACAGACTCCAATCAACCTGAACTATTACTTTACTGTATATACGATTAGTTATGTCCTATTTTGATTTATATGTAGAGAAAAGCAATACTCCGGGCAAAGTAAGATGACAGCCACTGGAATGCTGACTACCTAAGTATAACAAGAAAGCAACCGAACACAGAACTTGTGTCTTATTTATAGTATTTATAGTATGCTTCTTTGTATTCATTGTTAAGCCCTTGAAAATGGATTCTTTGCATTCCTCTGTTACCATGTTCAGCTCATTTTCATGATAGAAACTTTCAAACCTTTTGCATGAGTTCAATCTATATATGGTAACCGCATTACCAAACTATACGGCACTGTCCTTTTCTTTCCACAGACATGGCAAGAAACAGTTAACTTTAAGGGGCAAGGACAATAATAGAAAAGTTTACTGCCGTAATAAAACAAAAAGTGTCAAAAACCAGAAAGTGAAATTGTTATTTTCAGAAAATGAAGACTCTGACTGCCATGTTTGTGGTCAGCGACACTAAATGACCCTGGCCGTGGTCGATTTTGATTGAACTGTGCTCGAAGACTATCTTTGGCCGAAATGGATCATTGTGAGATCCCCTGCCAACCCTTTTCCTTGTGTGATTAATCTGAATTCTGGCACTTAGCTCGATACTGGCCACGCAATCTCTTTAAGTTTGGCTTCCTCCATTTAGAGATCTCTCATTGTCAGAGAACGACGATAAAAAAAGGGAAGAGAACACTGAGAAAAATAAAAGAAGAAAAGACAGGAACGCGTGTGACAGAAGTAAAATGCCCTCTTTTGCTGATGTCTATTCACTTGCACTAAATAACCAGCATCATCTCTGCTAAAATATTTGAAATATATTACCAGCACCGTAGAAACAAAAATAATTGTTATATTTTCAATGGAAACCATCATTTCTAGAGTAATAATTTTAAAACAAATACTTCTTTCAAGTACTTTTCCACACCGCATATGGTAACTGTAAGATCGTGTCTCTCTTGGCTCGTCATCGTCCCACTGCGATGCTGCCCCCGAGATACTAAGATGGCGGAATATAGCGTTTTATCTACTGTACTTTGGTGTTTTGGGACAGGATTTTGGATTTTAACAGGTGTTGCAATGCAAAGTATATTTTATTCCCTATCTGAACTCTGATTTTAATTTCCTCGCTTACTGTGTTGCTTCTGTTGAAGGTTGTGCCTAGATATTTGTATGTTTCTGCTTTCCTAATCATCATCTCTCCGACATTTATATAATCTGGATCATTCTGCCTCTGGTCTTTGATATCTTCATATACTCTGTCTTATCTTGGTTAATGATCAAGTCCACTTTTAGTGCTACATCTCTCAGGTGTATGCAGATATTGATGACTTCTTGCATAGTTTCCCCCACCAGGTTGATGTCATCAAAACACCAAGATAACAATCTACAAAACTATAATAAGACCAGTCGTCATGCAAGGATCAGAAACGTGGAGTACAACAAAGAAAGATGGACAACAATTGCAGATCTTGAGAACAAGATCCTAAGAAGAATCTTTGGACCGATAAAGGATGCTAACAGTGGAGAACGGAGAGCTAGAAATAACACTGAACTGAACAGCTTATTTAAATCTCAACGAATTATAAATGTCTTGAAACTGAACAGACTATGCTGGCTGGGGCATGTAGAAAGAATGAAAGAGAACAGACAAACGAAAATGATTTATGCACAACAGATGAGGGAAACAAGATCAAGGATAGACCAAGACAGAGATGGAAAGACAGCATAGAAGAGAATATAAAAGAACCTGGTGTTACTGATTGGAGAAAGAAGATTAGGAATAGAGAGGAATGGAGGCGAATTTTATCTGCAGCAATGAGTCTTAATGGCTCGGAAATCAGAAGAAGAAGACCTACTCTACTTATGTTTACTCTTTATTGAGGGGGTGGGGGTGAGTTACATTTTTGTTTTTCTTGTGAGCTGTGCGCGTAGTGGAAGTCCAGTCCGAGGTGCCCCTGTCACCCAGGTGAAGAAATGGGTACCTGGCCACTTGTGGACCTGTGCAAGGAAAGGCATCCCAAGCGTGATGCTGATCACATTATCCTCTAGAGGAACGACAAGTCACGGAAAATATGGTCACTAACACCATATCCCTTAGGTTTCTCTATATGATGAGACCACGTTCCTGCACCATAGTGGCAACCAACTGTTTATCATACTCTCTCCCCCCTTTTTCTTTCTGTCCTTCTCTCCCCCTCCTCCTCAGTCTTTCTCTCTCCCTCTCCCTCAGTCTTTCTCTCTATCAGTTTCTCTCTTTATATATATATATTTTTCTCTCTCTCTCTCTCCCTACCTTTGCTCACTCTAAAAGCGAGCAGTAAAGATTATTAGTGACAAAGATCAACCACAAACAATTAACCAGCACAAATGTATCAAAATACTGCCTCTTAAGAACAGGTTCCTCTTCAACAAAGTCAAGTTAGTACATCAAATTCTTTCACGGCATGCCCTGCCTTATCTATGGAACCTGTTTAAATTTAGCCTAAAGTGCAGTCAACGCTTGAACAACATATGCCTTCCAAAACCTGGACTTCATCTTTATTAGAAAAGCTTTACTTATTCTGCTGTTCATCTTTGGAATACCCTCCCATCCTGTATAAAAAAAATATATAAATTATACTCCTCCCTACAACTACAAACTTTCCCAATATCTATTTGATGTCGACTACATGCCCCCCCGCCCCCCATGAATCATAAAACTTAAAAGTTATCTTAGACTGCTCTTACAGACACCGAATACAGTTAATTGTTTATTCTGAATAGTCCTGAAATTTTTGTTTAGTAGATAGTCATTTGTATATGTATGTAGTTACGTCTGTGCTGTGTGAATGGATAAGAGCGAAAAGTAAATGTTATATTTTATGTCTCTCAGCTTCAATGTTAATTATGTTTGTAGAATGTCTGGAATAGAGTGAAAGATGTATGATAAAGAGCAGAATGTCTGACGATCCTGCGTGCCCAATTCTTAACCCTTTTGAAATAAAGATCAATCATCAATCAATCAATCATTCGCTATCTCAGTCTCCTTCTCTCGCGTTCTGTGAGTCTTTCCCTCTCTCCTTCGGTTTAATTAGTCATTTATTTATTCATAGCATTTCTTTCCCCCTCTTTTTTTTTACATTTCCAGTGAATGTATCTTCCTTAATTGCCCACTTTTCTTCCACATGGCATTATTCATATTAAGCTCCTATGAGATTCTTAACATTTTCAAGGCACGAAACTATCCACGGGGAAACATACAACTTCCCAGACCTTCAAAGAACTCTTCCCTAAGACAAGTGTTTCTCCTTTTTAAACTTATGATATTCTGTCAGGTTCTGGGACTTTTCTTTCTCGCCAGAGATTATGACTCCGTGAACTTTGAATTCTTTTTTTCGCCAGAGATTATTACTCCTTGAGCTGTGAGTTCTTTTTTTCACCAGAGATTATTACTCCTTGAGCTGTGAGTTCTTTTTTTCGCCAGAGATTATTACTCCTTGAGCTGTGAATTCTTTTTCTCGCCAGAGATTATTACTCTTTGAGCTGTGAGTTCTTTTTTTCGCCAGAGATTATTACTCTTTGAGCTGTGAATTCTTTTTCTCGCCAGAGATTATGACTTCATGAACTTTGAATTCTTTTTCTCGCCATTCTGCAGTGGGACTGAGTCAAGCAACAAACACACCTTTTGTAACGTTTTTTTTTCAGTTTATGTGTTCATTAGCCAAGTACTGATTTTCAAATAGTAGTAGTAGTAGTAGTAGTAGTAGTAGTAGTAGTAGTAGTAGTAATAGTAGTAGTAGTAGTAGTAGTAGTAGTAGTAGTAGTAATATTAGTAGTAGTGGTGGGATTTTGATTTACTCCATGTAACGTGCTAATCACAATGCAAAACAAAAACATTTATCGCTGCAGAAAATCTACACTAACAAAAGAAATAAATAGAGACTGTAATAATAAAAAGAAGTGCGCTTTATTCTTTTATCTATAGTGAAGTCTTTTATATCCGCGAACTGTGTCTCAGTTACGAGTATCAGTCTGTTCCTCTCACAGTCTGTTCCTCTCACAGTCTGTTCCTCTCACAGTCTGTTCCTCTCACAGTCTGTTCCTCTCACAGTCTGTTCCCCTCATATATTTCTCACTGCGAGATTCCCCGCAGTTTATCTGCTATGTTCGAGCAGAGTGATTAAATGTCTTCAAGAACTCTAGAATGTCTTAAACTCGTAACATCTGTTTATTGAAATGTTTTCCGGCGAGGCAAGTGTTTATTTGTTACGTTTTCTGATATCTCTGTGTAAATCGCAGTATGTTCTACTCCACCCGCCAAATTGTGCTTTATATCACCCACAGTCTTGTCTGTGCGTATGGGAATGTGTGTATGAGTAAGAGAGAGAAAGAAAGAGAGATTTATTTATTTATTTATCTATTTATTTATTGATCTATATATTAAGAATTGTTCACGCAGGTCCGTCTGATATTCTGCCCTTTATCATACAACTTTCACTCTGTTCCAGACATTCTACAAATATGCTGCTCATATAACTAACATAACTAATATTTAAAAGCTAAGAGACATAAAATAAAATAAAATATAACACTTACGTTTCGTCTTTATCCATGCACTCGGTACAGAAACTACCCACATACATATATAAATGAGTACCGGACAAAATTTCGATACTATTGAGAATAAACAATTAACTGAATTCGGTATCTGTAAGAGCAGTTTAACATAACTTTGAAGTTTTATGAATCATGGGGAGCATGTAGTCGACATCAAATAGATATTGGAAAAGTTTGTAGTTGTAGGAAGGAGTATAGTTTATATTTTTTCTACAGGATGGGAGGGTATTTCAAAGATGAGCGGCAGAATAAGACATGTTTTTAGCGTTGGCTACACTTTGAGTTAAATTTAAACATGGTCCATAGGTAAAGCGGAGCATGCTGTGAAAGAATATAATGTACTAACTTGGCTATACTGTAGAGGAACCTGTTCTTAAGAGACAGTATTTTGATATGCTTGTGCTGATTAGATTTTGTGCTTGATCTTTGTCACTAGTAAGCTTTACTACTTGCTTTTGAAAAGAGAGAGAGAGAGAGAGAGAGAGAGAGAGAGAGAGAGAGACAGAGACAGAGAGGGAGAATTGGGGGGAGTGGGAGCAGAGAAAGAGGGGAATATACTGGTTTAAAATACCTTCTGGCTGGGGATTCTTTTCGATATTTTCTGTCATTAACAAAAATCTTCTTGTTTTTTTAATTAGTTGTTTATGTGTTATAACATGATGGAAACTATTTATTCCTGGAGGTAGTTTCTGATATTTATTGTTCTATGAAATATTATGTGTTTTTCTTTAACGTTTACACCGTGAATACCAGCCATGCTTGTTTGCCGTATAAATGAGATATCAATTCTTGACAGGGCATTCATTATAAACATTGTTAAATGACCAAAATTGAAGTTTATAACAAAAAAAAGAAAACAAAATACGAACGATTGAATGAATCTCTAAAGAGTTACATGAAAAGATGGACGCCTCAGCTAAGTAAAAAAACTATTGGAAATTTCATGTAGATTTTTTTCCTGCATTAAGATAATTAAATTGATACTTATAAATTAGTCATATTTTGTAGTGTCAAGATAATGTGTATAAGATAATCATCATCTGGCGTCGTATTTCCAAGAAAAGTTAAGTGCAGTGAGTCCTCCGTTTTCAGTGTCCATTACTTTCGGGAAGCACCCGGTAAAGATCAGTACCGTCACAGCGCATGCGCAGTCTGGACGGTTGTCGCTCTTGCTTACGTGGATCTAACAGTAGCCAGTAAAGTAAGAGAACAAATATTGTAGGATTAAACCTCGAAAAAATCGTAGACAAAGCACTTTTAGTGAGACAGTAGCCAGTGTGGGTAGGGGCCCCAGAGCATTGCCGTGCCCGGGGCCTACAATACTGCTAAGGCGGTCCTGGTCTAAATGAATCTCGTCCATGCGTCGATGTTGTCTCTCTCATTTATATCGTTGTGGTCTTCTTGTTCTTTTTTACATTAGCAAGTACCAACTTCAACTATAGCTTTCAATATTATGTTATGCTTTTTGATATAACCGAAATATTTTAAATGTCTGGTTCTTATGTTTTACCTTTTTTATCTTTTCATTTTCAGTTAATTAATACTTCTTCTTTTGTTTTCTTTTCTGTCAATACAGAAAGCAACATAAAGTTTACATAGCACCATACCTTTCTCATAAAAGACCTAGAAGAAAGAAAACATTATTCTAAGAAAGTGTTCCATAAAGTAAACGAAAGATTAAGAAGCGCATATAACGAGATACAGCTTTATGCTATAATTTGTTATTGTGTGACATATTGATAGAAATATTTACATTTTTTTTTTCTTTTTCGCAACTTCTAGAAGTATATTTCGAACTTCATTTCAGCTCATAAGACTGATCTTGCGAGAATATCCACTTTTGTTTATACTCGAGGGGCGTTCAGAAAGTAATGCACCACACTGTTGTTTTTTTTTCAAGCTAAAAATGAAGTTAGAAGCGTAAAATTTTGTACACTTTAAATGTGGCATGTGCCGATTGTGTGAACCAAATTGCACCGCAACCGGCCACAGAATGTGACTGCACTAACCGTTGAAATGGAGCGTGTTAGCAACTTTGGGTATAACCAGCGAATTGAGATAGAATTTCTCGCTACAGAGAAGGAAACTGTTGTGAACATTCACAAGCATCTATGTGATGTGTATGGAAGTTTTGCAGTCAACAGGAGTACAGTCAGTCGCTGGGTTCAGATAATCACAAAATCAATAAGTGGAGATAAGGAGTTGCATGATGGCCGCGCTGTGGACGTCATGCCACAGCCACCAAGGCAGAAATGTTGAAATGCGGTGAGGGCATTATTCTTACTGATAGGCGTATCACTACTCAACAATTGGCCTTAAAGCTGTTAGACAACAATGGCAGTGCAAATGCAGTTATAAAAGCTCTCGAATTTTCTAAGTTTTGCTCAAGATAGGTTACTCGAAGTCTCACAAATGAACGTCGCTTGCAAAGGAAAGCAATTTCTTCTGAATTGTTAGAGCATTTCAATGCTGAGGGAGAGAACATTTTGGCTAAGTTCGTAACAGGTGACGAAACCTGGGCACATCATTTTGAACCTGAGACAAAAAGACAGTCAATGGAGTAGCATCATCCGCAATCACCACGAAGAAAAAAATTCAAGAGAACTCCTTCAGCTGGAAAGGTCATGATCACTGTCTTTTAGGACACTGAAGATGTGATTCCTGTGGATGTTCTGCCCAGAGGAGAGACAATCAATTCGCAAGCTTACGTTGAGACATTTAAAAACTCAATCAACGTTTTTGCAGAGTTCGACCGCACAAGAATCCAGCAGACCTGCTTCTCCTTCACGACACTGCGCGCCCTCACACAAGTCTGGCAACACGGGAAGCAATCACCAAAATGGGTTCCTACTGTACTACCACATCCACCCTATAGTCCCGATTTGGCACCCTCTGATTTCCATCTGTTAGGTCCACTTAAAGATGCACTCTGGATGGTAAGATTTAAAGATGACGAAGGAGTGATTCATGTCGCGTAGAAATGGCTACATAATCAAGAGAAAATCGGGTACGGACTAGGAATACATGCACTTGTTTCGCGCTGGCGTAAAGCTGTACAAGTTGATGGGGATTATGTTGAATAATACCGATGTTTACATGACATATCCCTGTATATTATTTATAAATTTCATGCTTTTTTAATAAACAACTCATGAGAAAAACGTTGTAGTGCATTACCTTCTGAACGTCCCTCGTAATACACTGTGAACCTTTTATACTGTTTGTATCGGTGTGTTCCTCACGTTTCATGTTCTTGTTTTCTGCTGAGAAAGTATAGTACACCGACCGGTCTTCCGAGACAGAGAGATGGGACCACCGAGGAACAGTAGGCTAATTAATCAAATTAAGTAGTGATTTTGTTCCTATTCTCATTGATCGAGGGACTGACGCTTTACTGACTGGGCTACCTGAAACTCACTCTTTTCTCTTTTGTTGGAATGGATATTTTTTTTATCTTAGTTCCAACTCTAAATATCTTAGCTACGGGTCTAAATATCTTAGATATAGCGCTAAATATTTTAGATGTAACTCTAAATATCTTATCTGCAGCTCTAAATATCTTAGCTACAGCTCTTAATATATTAGATATAGTTCTAAATATCTTAGCTGTAACTATAAATATCTTAGCTACAGCTCTAAATATCTTAGATATAGTTCTAAATATCTTAGCTGTAACTCTAAATATCTTAGATACAGCTCTAAATATCTTAGATATAGCTCTACTTTTCTTAGCTTTAACTCTAAATATCTTAGTTGCAACTCTAAATATCTTAGTTACAGCTATAAATATCTTAGCTACAGCTCTAAATATCTTAGATGTAGCTCAAAATGTCTTACCTTTAACTCTAAATATTTTAGCTATAAGTTTCTAAATATCTTAGCTGTAACTCTAAATATCTTAGCTGCAGCTCTAAATATCTTAGATATAGCTCTAGATATCTTAGCTATAACTCTAAATATCTTAGCTATAACTCTAATAAATATCTTAACAGTAACTCTAAATATCTTAGATATAGCTCTAAATATTTTAACTATAACTCTCTAAATATCTTAGCTGTAACTCTAAATCATAGCTACATCTCTAAATATCTTAAGATATGGCTCTAAATATCCTAGCTGTAACTCTAAATATCTTACCTACAGGTCTAAATATCTTAGATATAGCTCTAAATTTCTTACTCGTAACTCTAAATATCTCAGCTGCAGCTCTAAACACCTTAGATATAGCTCTAAATTTCTTAGCAGTAACTCTAAATATCTTAGATATAGCTCTAAATATCTTAGATATAGCTCTAAATATCTTAACTACAGCTCTAAATATCGTAGCTACAGCTCTAAATATCTTAGCTACAGCTCTAAATATCTTGGCTACAGCTCTAAATATCTTGGCTCCAACTCTAAATATCTTGCTCTGATTCTCATGAAGACGCCGTCCGTTTTGACAATCAGCGATCCATAGCTGACATACTAGCGTCAAGGTTAGCGACCCATAGCTGACATACTAGCGTCAAGATTAGCGACCCATAGCTGACATACGAGCGTCAAGGTTAGCGACCCATAGCTGACATGCTAGCGTCAAGGTTAGCGACCCATAGCTGACATACTAGCGTCAAGGTTAGCGACCCATAGCTGACATACTAGCGTCAAGGTTAGCGACCCATAGCTGACATGTTAGCGTCAAGGTTAGCGACCCATAGCTGGCATGCTAGCATCAAAGTTAGCGACAAATAGCGGACATGCTGGCGTCAGGGTTGGAGAACCGTGGCTGATCAAGACCCTGTCCCAGCTATTCGTTGCTACCCCCCTTCCCCCAGTAACAGGCCTACTCCGACTAACGGGGCAGGGATCGCCATAGTTCCCATGGTAGTGGAGTCTGCTAAAGAAATATTGCACACTCTCTGCTTCTTAGCTTCACTCACGAACTGAAAAAACTAGCCGCCATAACCCGTTCCTAGGTCGACATAATGCTGCGCCTCAACATCTTCAAAGCATCGACTGCAAACAATATCAGCTCACAGTTCTAAGGAGACTGAAGAAAAAGAAGAAGAAGAAAAAGAAGGAAAGAAAGAAAGAAAGAAGAAGAAGATCATCTTGCCCTGAGTATCTTCTTCATATATCTATACAGAATGTTTTTGTATTTGTTAACAAATCTGTTTTACTTTTCCAAATACTAACTCACATCACCGTAACTGCCTAATCTGCCAACATGACCGTAACTGCCTAATCTGCCAATCTCACAGGTGTGGTTCAGATGTCTCACGAGAAACGGCTTATCAAGGACTTAATCGGCAACTACAGTGCCCGTGGGAAGATGGGCCGGCCCGTCCAAGAACAGAACGACACTATCACCGTTTATTACGGGATGTCGCTGATACAGATCTTAGACTTGGACGAAAGGAACCAGATACTGAGCACAAACGTCTGGGCTACTTATGTGAGTATACATGAGATGGCTGTGCTATGTCCTGATTGTTAATGCTCAAGGTATATCATCAATGAATTAGTGTAACTTTGTTTATTTGAGTCTTACTGACTGAGATATTTCAGTACCCTTTTAGTTTTAAACTTCCGTAGAACATTCGGATATATGGCTCCTTGCTCGGGTATCCTTCCAATAAGGTCTTCTCTAAATTATCATGACACATTAAACGTCATGATAATTTAGAGAAGACCGTATTGGAAGGATACATAATGGGAAAAAGAAAAAGAGGAAGACCAAAACGAAGATGGCTGCAAGAAATCGTTGACGATCTGCAAATGGACGCAGCAGCAGCAGCAGACCATCTTGCTCACAACCGAGAGGCCTACAGGAGTGCTGTTTGGGAGGCAAAGTTCCGCAAGGGACATGCAAATAAATGAATGAATGAATGAATGAATGCTCGAGTCCTTCTTTTGTTTATAAGTGGATTTTAGAAGTGAACAGCAGAAGAATCTTTTTCATGACATTTACATGACAATCAAGCACGAAAATACCAAATATATATTCGTATCAAGAAACAACAGCAACGGGAACATTTAAAACCTTTTTTTTTTAAAGACAATCACAAGAAATAGACATTTATCTGGGAATATTTTTCAATAGCTGCATGAAATTAAAGCAAGATTACAGATAGAAAATAAATCAGACTATACCTTAAGACACGTATTAAACTCTAAAATGTTGTTCCAGAAGGGCGATATATCCATACATAAAACCAGTGTAAGACCATCAGACCTAGTGTCTCAGCAACATACAGAGTACAGCTACGAAGATAATCACGATGTTTCGAGAACCAAATAAATGAAAAGAAGAAAAATGATCATACGATAGTTCTCACTGTATCTCATATATCTTGAAGAGTTTTACAAAACTGAAGACAGTTTTAAAGAAGCAGAGAAGAATATTTTATCTTGTAAAATGAAATAAATGTAGCGGTAATTTTATGTAAGTAAATGATATCAACTTTGGCATGGAACGCGCCTTATATTTAGCCCTGCAAGAAACAGTTAAAATAGAGTCAGGTGCACAGAACGGCCAGAAAACAGGAGCGGGTATACAAATAAAACTAAAATAACAGCTCAGACCCTGGGTGAATTAACAACAAAAAACAAAAAGAAAGTAAACAGTTTTATAAGGAATCTAGGAGTTAAGCCAAATGCCATCACTTGTCAGCACCAGTAGTTAAGCCATATGGCATTATTTGTAAACACCAGCAGTTCTGCCAAATGCCTTTAAACACTAGTAGCTCAGCTAAATCCCATTACTTGTAGACTCCAGTAGTTCAGTTAAATGGCATTACCTTTTGGAGCAGACTGTAAGTATCTGTCTGTGTACCGTAGCATTTACATGCTGAAGGGCTGTGAAGTGTTAGTGTGTTCAGATTTCTAGGCTCCTACAACATCTGAGGTAGGGATGCCAGCACCGGTCCTCGAAATCTTTTTAGAGAAAGACACGTATGAAGTTTTTTTTTTTCATAAGGAAGCCCCAGGTGCCCATTTTTCGAGACTGGGTGAACTCCAATGCCGGTCGGTTCGAAAAAATTCCGCCCGAGTACGAAATCGAACAGGGGATTTTCTGATCGGCAAGCGAATGCACTAACCACTACACCACGGCGGCACCATGTACTGAGATACAAGTATGTATTGAAAATAAGAGAAAACTTCACTTGAATTCACAAGCTCTGAATTCCATCAGTATCTCAGAGAAAGACTAAGGCGGCTGGGAGCTATGACGGAGCTCACTGCTCACGTCAGAAATGCAAGGAAAATTTTCAAAATACCAAAATGTTACCTGAAATCAGAACTAAAGCGTATGTAGCAGGTACCAAGAAGTTAAAAGACAATAAAGGAAATGAGAAATCTACACAAACAAACAAACAAACAAAAAACTTAAGGTAATTCAGTGGTTAGGAAGTCTGTCGCAAAGAAAAGGGTTGCGTCGGATTTTTTTTTTTTTGGATTTTTTTTTTAGCCACCTTCTTCTTCTTCTTCTTCAATTGTATAATGTCCTTTCGTGAGCAACTCCTTGCTAGTGCAGTCTCCCTCATCTGAAGAAAGACAATGTCACATTCATGACGGATGTCCCTGTACAAAACAGGACCCAGGTTTGAAATCTCACGGTTGAACTACTCGACGATGTCAGTCTAGTAGCGGAACAGGACGGTGATGAATTCTTTAACGATAGATGAAATATCAACATCTCAAACAGTTGATGAGAGTACGATGAAATATCAACTCATACATCTCAAACAGTTGATGAGAGTACGATGAAATATCAACATCTCAAACAGTTGATGAGAGTACGATGAAATATCAACATCTCAAACAGTTGATGAGAGTACGATGAAATATCAACATCTCAAACAGTTGATGAGAGTACGATGAAATATCAACTCAAACATCTCAAACAGTTGATGAGAGTACGATGAAATATCAACTCATACATCTCAAACAGTTGATGAGAGTACGATGAAATATCAACTCATACATCTCAAACAGTTGATGAGAGTACGATGAAATATCAACTCATACATCTCAAACAGTTGATGAGAGTACGCAGAATGCACATAAACCTGGCAACAGTAACAACAGCCAGCGGGTTATTTAAAAAAAATACTCGATCATGCCAGCTTCCTACTTGTAGACACACACACACCGCAGCTTGAACGCAAACAGGGCTGCCCCTCACGACGTTAGACACAATCTCTGTATAATCTCTCACCGCCTCCACGAAGTTTCCCAACCATTTCCGTGCTTTGTGAAACACTCATAACACGTGAACCTTCAAAGCTCTGCATGGATAACTCAAGGGAAATCACCCCAAAATTTAACGTCTACGAGCTTTAACTAATAATGCCGGGTAAGAGACACTGAAAACTTCACATTCTTCTGCATTGCATGGTTGATTCTTTCAATATTCGACTGGCAGAGTCGACCAAATTAACGGCGACAGGCTTCACTTGTTATGTTACGTTGCTGTGCTCGGATCTCTTGTATTCTTGATTGAATAATGGCTGTTTGCGTAGAAGTGATACAGGGCTGTATGTGGACACGTATACAGTTGTAATAAATAATAATATTCTTAGCGGTCATGTATTTATTTAAGATCAGTTTGTTTATATGTTTATTTGTACAGTCTGGTTGCTATTACGCCCTAAGTAGAGATAACTAGTCTGTATTAAAATGCAGAGTCCAGAGGGCGCCCAATCTGCGTCTAATGGTAGCTTCGATAGTTTATGTATGTAAAACAGGGAGTGGGTGGTGGAGCTGGCGTGGAAGATAATGTGGACGATTACTGTTGTTGCCACTCATTTTTTTTTATTTGTGAGCTGTGGGTGGATGGAGTGAGCATTCATCTGTGATTCTCGTGTTTTGCTGTTGTAGAGAAGCCATGTGTGATTCTCGTGTTATTGTTGTTGCAGATAGGCCATGTATGATCCTAGTGTTGTTGCTGTTGCAGATAAGCAATGTGTGATCCTAGTGTTGTTGCTGTTTTAGATAAGTGATGTGTGATCCTGGTGTTGTTGCTGTTTTAGATAAGGGATGAGTGATCTTAGTGTTGTTGCTATTGTAGATACGCCATGTGTGATTTTCGTGTTGTTTCTTGTGTAGATAAGCCATGTATGATTCTCGTGTTGTTGTTGTTGTAGATAAGCCATGTGTGATTTTTGTGTTGTTGCTGTTGTAGATAAGCCATGTGTGATTTTCGTGTTGTTGCTGTTGTAGATAAGCCATGTGTGATTTTCGTGTTGTTGCTGTTGTAGATAGGCCATGTGTGATTTTCATACTGTTGCTGTTGTAGATAAGCTATGTGTGATCCCAAAGTAAGAGAACACAACTTTGTAGGATTAGACCTCGAAAAAAATCGTAGACAAGAGATTTTAGTGAGAAATGAGAAAATGAAAATTCAGAAGAGACCTGGGATTTGAACACGATCTCCGGTAGGATGAACAGCCGTCTAGCCACTAGAGAACAGCGTACTAACTGGCTGTGGTACTAGCACCTCCAAAAAAGGTGTTTTGTAAGTATAGTCATTAGTAACTGTTCAGTGGACACAAGGGATCGTGACACCTGGAAAGAAACAAGATCGTGACACAGAAATTCCATAGCTTAGATTCATTCTCTTTAGCAGCTACCAACTTTTTTAGACAAGCATGCACACGGTCTCCTGTCAAGTCTGGTGCATACTTGGACAACAACAACAGACTAACGAATACTTATTACATGAAGTTAGTTTCAGGTATAGTTTCAGGAACAATTTTTTATAAATAGGAAACAGCAAGGCTATCGTATGAGAACACAGTTTTGTAGGATTAAACCTCGAAAAAGTTGTAGACAAAGCACTTTAGTGAGACGTGAGAGAAAAGAAAATCACAAGAGAATTACCTGGGGTTCAAACACGGACTCTGGTAGGACAAACAGCCGTCTAGCTATGAGAGATCCTTCGTGTCTATTGAACAGTTACTAATGACTATGTTTACACAAACACCTTTTTTTAGGTGCTAGTATATCAGTCAGTTAGTACGTTGCTCTTCTGGCTAAACGGTTGATCGCCCTACCGGAGTCTGTGTTCGAATCCCAGGTAATTCTCTTGTGATTTTTCTTTCTCTCACGTCTCACTAAAGTGCTTTGTCTACGATTTTTTCGAGGTCTAATCCTACAAAACTGTGTTCTCTAACTTTACCGTCCGAAAGCCTCGTTGTTTCCTATTTATAAAAAATTGTTCCTGAAACTAACTTCATGTAATAAGTATTCGTTAGTCTGTTGTTGTTGTTGTTGTTGTTGTTGTTGTTGTTGTTGTTCAAGTATGCACCAGACATGGCAGGAGACCGTGTGCATGTTTATCTAAAAACGTTAGTAGCTGCTAGAGAGAATGAATCTAAGCTATGGAATGTCTATGTCACGACCTCGTTTCTTTCCGGATGTCACGATCCTTCGTGTCTACTGAACAGTTACTAATGACTATGCTTACAAACCACCTTTTTTTGGAGGTGCTAGTAGCGCAGTCAGTTAGTACGCTGTTCTCTCGTGGCTAGACGGTTGATCGCCCTACTGGAGTCCGTGTTTAAATCCCAGGTAATTCTCTCGTGATTGTTCTTTCTATCACATCTTACTAGTGTGTGATCCTAGTGTTGTTGCTACTGTAGATAAGCCAAATGTTATTTTCGTGCTGTTGCTGTTGTAGATAAGCCATGTGTGATTCTCGTATTGTTGCTGTTTTAGATAAGCCATGTGTGATTTACGTGTTGTTGCTGTTGTTAATAAGCCATCTTTGATTTTCGTGTTGTTGCTGTTGTAAATAAGCTATGTGTGATTTTCGTGTTGTTGCTGTTGTAGATAAGCTATATGTGATCCAGAACAAGGATGACTGGATAGCCTTCATCAGTGGACTATGGTCTCGAGGGAGTAAAAGATGATGATGATGATGATCCTAGTGTTGCTGCTGTTGTAGATAAGCCATGCGTGATTCTTGTGTTGTTGCTGTTATAGATAAGCCATACAACATCTTCCATCTCAAATAGTAAGTTAATGTGACGCAGATGCAAGATCCCGCCGAGGGCGACCTTCTTTATGTTGACTTGGATATCTCCTCTATTTGTCGCCAAGTTAATAGGTGCTCTTTCTCCCTCTCTCTCCTCTCTCTTTCTCCTCTCTCTCTCCTCTCTCTCTGCTCTCTCTCCTTCTCTCTCCTCTCTCTCCTCTCCTCTCTCTCTCCTCTCCTTTCTCTCCTCCCTCTCTCTCTCCTCTCCTCTCTCTCCTCTCCTTTCTCTCCTCCCTCTCTCTCTCCTCTCCTCTCTCTCCTCTCCTCTCTCTCCTTCCTCTCTCTCTCCTCTCCTCTCTCTCCTCCCTCTCTCTCTCCTCTCCTCTCTCTCCTCCCTCTCTCTCCTCTCCTCTCTCTCCTCCCTCTCTCCTCTCTCTCCTCCCTCTCTCCTCTCTCTCCTCCCTCTCTCTCCTCCCTCTCCTCTCCCTCTCCTCTCTCTCTCTTTCCTCCCTCTATCTTTCCTCTCTCTCCTCTCTCTCTCTGCACCTTCTTCTTATATCTCCCTCACACGCACATACACACATATTAGCACACATACAAAGCACCACTAACCGAGAGCTTACAACAACAACAACAACACAACAACAACAAAACCCCACCGTAGTTACCCCTTGTTTCAATAATCTTCCATCAGTACAATATTCAGTAACATTCGTTGTTATTCAGTTCTACTTCGTCATTATTCAGTAAAACTTGGATGTAATTCAATGATATCTCATAGTTACTCAACAACCATTCAGTATTTTGCCTATACCCACATTTTGTCGCATTTTTAAAGCTATTGTTTAGATATTTGTATACTGATACCAGGAATGTGGAAATGGAATCATGGACTATTATATTGTTTCTTAAGTAACCCTGGGAATTTACTTGGGCATGTGATCATGCGACATCACGCGAGCACGCCTTCCTCTCTCTCTCTCTCTCTCTCTCTCCTCTCTCTCTCTCTTTGAACCTTAAGTGCCCAGGGCACATGGGGCTTCCGCAAGGGTTTTCCACAAATGCCTGTCCTTCGCCTTTTTTTTCTGCTCTTGCCCAGGTGAGCCCTCTATTGCTCAACATCCTTTCTGTTGTTCTTCTCCATGTCTCTTTTGGTCTACCCTTACTTCTGCTCCCCTGTGGTGTCCATCTTAGTGCTATTTTTGGTAGTGAGTTGTCAGTCATTCGGAGCATGGGGTTAAATATAATTTGTGCCTAAACAGTTATGAATGTATAAACATGCACACAACTGAAGGGCTAAACTAACTAACGCAAAGTAAAAGAGGTCTGAGGAGAATCGTAGAATCTAGAAGTTAATCTAATTCAATAGAATAGTGATAAATAAAATAAGAGTAAGTGAAATGAGAGTCATTCAATATACATGATGAAATAAAATGAGAGATATTAAAGTGTATTGACGAGACTGATAGAAGTTTGTATACGCGGAGACTAGCTGAATTTATGTACTTGTTATTATTTTTTAAAACGCGTTGATAATACCTCCTTGAGAGTATATTTCAAGATGATTTATACATGCTCTATGTTTAAACGCTTTATTGTCTACACATAAACATGCCTATCATGCGTAGACAATTTATCGGACAAAAATTTCTTAAATATTAGAAGTATTTTTCATTCTGGCTCATAAAAGCAACTCATTCAGTGCATATGTATCACCTGTAGCACGCAGAATTATGGTTTATGTACAATAAAAACTACGCCCGCTCGTTTATTTATTTTTCTTATGTTCAAGGGCAATTCCTGGACCTATTTGATTTTCTACCTGCCTCCGCACCTCTACATCCTTTTTTTTTTTTTTTGCATAACTTCCGGGAGCAAATAGATTTGTTCTAGAGAGAAGTTTTTTGCGAGCTGTTTTTATGCACAACTTCCATCGCAGCAGGGATGGCTAACTTTGTTTGGCTGGGTTCCTAAATTAGTTAATCTTTTTTAAAAAGTAAATAGATAAATAAATAAACTTTCCGTGCTTGACACTAAGAAGTTTACTTTTGGTTCTCATTTACGTACGTGGGTTCGACTTCCCTGTACTTAGAGGGACTGCTCGGATTCACCCCACCCCTACCCCTCTTGGAACCTAGAGGATAGGGCTTTATCATCTCATCTAATTTCTTGTGGGACTAGAAACTGTGCTAGTGGAACTGCGCGCACTGGCAAATTCAGGTAAAAGGTTTACTCATATACCTGAAGGAATGTGCTCAGTCTGCATGTGTTGAAAGGAAGGAAACCGCGCACAGTAAGGTTGTTAGGCTCTTAAAAGCTTAACCAAGAAAGGTTCGCTGAGCGCCCTTTGATAGCAGAGTCCGTTCCTAAGCTTGCTTGATTCATTTTTTAGAAAAGATACCAGACCTGTTGAAAAAGGAAATGAGAAGTCTTTAAAGAAAAACCTTTAAAGCAACATTTATTAATATACTTACAACTTAATCAGGTTTATCTTCTTCAAAGTGTTACATTACTCTCTTTACACGCCACTCCCACTTTTTTTTTCCTATTTGCTTTTCTCTAACGCGTCCTTGAACTCGTTTTCTGGAATGGTGCGTAGATCCTGCAGCCAAATTTCTTCTCTCTTCCATCCTTTGAAGTCGGCGACCTTTCAGGGCGAATTTCAAATTCGCAGGAAGCCTAGAGAGTATGACGACCGCGAGACTAGAGTCGTTTGTGCACCGACAAAGTTCACGGGGTAGGAGCGACGAGTGAGCAGGTGCATGTTATGGTGCAACATCTAGATCTCGTTTCTCCACTCTTCGAATCTCTTTCCTAGCACCGTCTCTCTAAAACGCAGCGTGGCGTTCTAGTAAAACTGTTCTTTGTTTGTCTGATTTCTGGTTACATGAAATAAGGACCCAGAGAAATAAAAGAGGAGGTGGCAGGGATTATGCACCCACCCACTCCCCCCCCCCCAATCCCATGACGTTCGAGAAAGCCGCCCACCCCAAAAAAAATGAAGTCGACTTTTCCTAGTTGCAACCTATTATCCCTGATTTGTCGCATCGAAGAACAGGCTAAAGATCAGTATTTTTTGGCTTTCTTCTTCCTCGTCAGGTAAGCATGACCAATGACTGATTTTTTTTTATTTAGAATGTGAGGGAATGCAAATAAAATGTAAGCTCTTTCAGGAACTCTCCACGAATGAAATTTTGTGTTTTTTTACTGAAATAAAACACTTCACAGAGAAGAGAGAAACTTCACGAAATTTACCGGAGACCGTTATAAAGATCAGACAGCTCGAAGTTCCTCAACATTTATCAGAGACCACTATAAAGATCAGACAGCTCGAAGTTCCTCAAAATTTATCAGAGACCGTTATAAAGATCAGACAGTTCGAAGTTCCTTAACATTTATCAGAGACTGCTATAAAGATAAGACAGCTTGAAGTTCCTCAACATTTACCAGAGACCGCTATAAAGATCAGACAGCTCGAAGTTCCTCAACATTTATCAGAGACCGTTATAAAGATCAGACAGCTCGAAGATCCTCAAAATGTATCAGAGAGACTGTTATAAATATCAGACAGCTTGAAGTTCCTCAACATTTATCAGAGACCGTTATAAAAATCAGACAGCTCGAAGTTCCTCAACATTTACCAGAGACCGTTATAAATATCAGACAGCTTGAAGTTCCTCAACATTTACCAGAGACCGTTATAAATATCAGACAGCTCGAAGTTCCTCAACATTTACCAGAGACCGTTATAAAAATCAGACAGCTTGAAGTTCCTCAACATTTACCAGAGACCGTTATAAATATCAGACAGCTCGAAGTTCCTCAACATTTACCAGAGACCGTTATAAATATCAGACAGCCCGAAGTTCCTCAACATTTACCAGAGACCGTTATAAAGATCAGACAGCTCGAAGTTCCCCAACATTATCAACGCCCGCCACAATGGTGGGGGGTATAAAAGAGGGGTTGGTACTATGAACCAACGAAACGAAAGCTTCAGGAGGTGAACAATTAACGTCAACAAAGGGGAAAGTAATGAAATTAACAGGCCGGGATTTAAACAAAAAAACTAACGAATCGCACCAGCGGGAGTGTGCAATACCTTGGGCGCTAATTAACCTCCTTTCATTTTTACAAACTGATTAGATTTCAAAGCGCCTTTATACGAGTTATTGATCTGTCTGCTGTAAGTTCCAGACAGTAATTAATCTGTTAAGGCTTGCATTGTTTAACCTGCTAGGCCCCTTTCTATATACAGTAATTAATTTGTTAGCACTTTCATTGTTTAATCTACTAGTACCTTCGGTGCATTAATCAATCTACTCGCACTCTTACACACTAATTAATCTCATGGCATTTTTATGCCTTAAATAATCTGCTAACACTGAATCTCTGCCTACACATTCGCATACTGATTAATCTTCTCGCACATTTACACACAAATAATATATTTGATTTGACAACATGTGAAATGAAATTTTGTAGAAGAGCACTTTGAGTAGAAAATCAAACAAATAGATACTAATAGAATTACGTGTCGCAGAAAAACTGGCTCGTGAACGCCACCAAAATTAAAAAGCTGGGATATCTTGGCCACATCAAGAGACACAGTGTTTAGGAGCGGTTGTTAGTAGAAGGCAGAGTGCCCGGCAGAAGAGAAAAGGGGCGAGCTCGCCGCAGGTGGACTCGGGGTATCACGGAAAGTGAATATGTCACTGCAAGACGCTGGTCAACTTGCCCAACACCGCATGGCATTCAGGGAGGCAGTGCGAGGGACAATATTCTGGAAAGGACACGTCACGTGAAGAACGAAGAACACGCTCATTAGTTAATCTATCCGTTTTTTTAAAGGATTCGCTGACTAGCACATTAGTTAATCTATCTGTTTTTTAAAGAAAGGATTCGCTGACTGACACATTAGTTAATCTACCCGCTTTTTAGAAAGGATTTAACCCCTGGAAGGTTGGGGGGGGGGGAGAGAAATCATAAGGTCTAACTCTCTCAGTAACCTCAATATCGAGGTCCTTGGAACAGCTGAATGATTCTATAAACTGCTGTTCTGAAATATTGTCACAAACCATTTGTTTCTCACTTTCACTTCCTCAGAACTGGAAGGACATTTATTTAGTTTGGAATGAATCAGACTACGGCAACATCACCAAGGTCAGGGTCAACAGCGAGGACATTTGGAAACCAGATATCAAATTATATAACTAGTAAGTAGTTCCGGCTATTACCTACAATTCTTCTTCTTCTTCAATCTCCCAGAAACTGCAATCTGGTGATCTCTACAGCCTATGCAGTGCGGATGTTTAGGCACAACGGCGTGTCGGTTTTGGAGCGGGTCATGGCAGCTATTTTTAGTCCTTGAGTACAGGTGAAGAGCAGAGTGTGTGCAGTACTTCTTTAGAAAACTCCACCACTGTGGAGACTAGGACGATCACTGGCCCGTTAGCAAAGTTAGGCCTGTTACTGGGGTACCAGCGGACAGGGTCTTGGTCAGCTATGGTCCACCAGTCCTGACACTAGCATGGGTCGCTGACTGCAAAACTGGCAGGGTCTTCACCTCCAGTAAAACCAGCGTATTTATTGTGCGTCTGAACCTGTGAATTGTTTAATTATTGCTATGATTTTGCTTCTAAGCTTTGATATTAATGGAAACGAAATGATATGAACAAGTTCTACTTAGCAGTAGGACAAGGATCTTTTGGTTTAGGACTTCGTTAGGCAACTTTCAGTGTGTGATATTAATAATGATCCTTAGGTTTCGCCACGATTGCTGTTTGGGTTTCTTGGTATATTTCCAGAAGATAGATTTTAAAGGCATGCATCTTTCCCATCGCAACATATGCCTGTGAGACCTGGACACTTAACAAAACAGCTGAGAAATATAAATGCCTTTGAATGTAAATGCTACAGAAGAGTTCTCCAAATATCGTGGACACAAAAAAGAACAAATATATCTATACTACAAGAGCTTAATATTGAAAAAGGCTGGCTAGTAAAGAGGATTAAAGAGCGAAAACTTAAATATTTTGGACACATTAAACGTCATGATAATTTAGAGAAGACCGTATTGGAAGGATACATAATGAGAAAAAGAAAGAGAGGAAGACCAAAACGAAGATGGCTGCAAGACATCGTTGACGATCTGCAAATGGATGCAGCAGCGGCAGCCCATCTTGCTCACAACCGAGAGGCCTACAAGAGTGCTGTTTGGGAGGCAAAGTTCTGCAAGGAACATGCAAATGAATGCATGAGGTTTCGCCACATTTAAAATGAAAGCTGCATGCAAATTATCTCTACTTTCCACTGAAAGACCTGTTCATCTCTTGGTAACAGACAATAATTAGTGTATAGGTATACAACTATACACAAAGCACTGCAGTAAAATAGGTATGCAACTATAAAAAAAAAATACTTTGTCTCCTCTCTCTCTGATTCTTCGTCCTGTTTGTTTTTGTTTGACAAAGGCTCGCGCCGAAACGTCACAAGTGTGTACTCGTTAAATAATAAAGCTGTTCCTACTTTTTGTTCCTAGTTTATACATTTTGTTCCTAGTTTATACATTTTGTTCCTAGTTTATACATTTTGTTCCTAGTTTATACATTTTGTT
Source organism: Achatina immaculata (assembly GCA_009760885.1). Lineage (NCBI taxonomy): Eukaryota > Metazoa > Mollusca > Gastropoda > Stylommatophora > Achatinidae > Lissachatina > Lissachatina immaculata. The sequence continues at coordinate 59,800,464 of CM019719.1, read as the reverse complement.
CCTAGTTTATACATTTTGTTCCTAGTTTATACATTTTGTTCCTAGTTTATACATTTTGTTCATCTCTGGATGTTAGCCGTCGGTTTTGACATCCTAGATCTCTGTTGCTCTAAATAATGTGCGCTCCACGTGCTTCTGCATTCTTCTCTTTATTTGTCTACATAAATTCTGCTACCTCTCTGCAGTATCTACTTTTTCTGAGTTTCACATTTGTTCTTCCATCTGGCCAGGAAGTAGATCTGTTTTCCTCTTTGTCCTGATCTGTAGGATCTGAGTGGTCTTTTCCATTTGCTATTTTCATGTCTCTGTCTGCGGGTCACAGTTTTTATATTTCTGTCTGTAGGTCAGTTTTTATATCTCTGTCTCTGGGTCACAGTTTTTATATCTCTGTCTGTGGGTCACAGTTTTTATATCTCTATCTGTGGGTCACAGTTTTTATATCTCTGTCTGTGGGTCACAGTTTTTATATCTCTGTCTGTGGGTCACAGTTTTTATATCTCTGTCTGTGGGTCACAGTTTTTATATCTCTGTCTGTGGGTCACAGTTTTTATATCTCTGTCTGTGGGTCACAGTTTTTATATCTCTGTCTGTGGGTCACAGTTTTCATATCTCTGTCTGTGGGCCACAGTTTTCATGTCTCTGTCTGTGGGTCACAGTTTTCATGTCTCTCTCTCTCTCTCTCTCTCTCAGTGTCACAATTTTTATATCTCTGTCTGTGGGTCACAGTTTTCATGTCTCTCTCTCTCTCTCTCTCTCTCTCTGTCACAATTTTTATATCTCTATCTGTGGGTCACAGTTTTCATGTCTCTCTCTCTGTGTCACAATTTTTATATCTCTGTCTGTGGGTCACATTTTTATATCTCTGTCTGTGGGTCACAGTTTTCATGTCTCTCTCTCTCTCTCTCTCTCTCTCTCTGTCACAATTTTTATATCTCTATCTGTGGGTCACAGTTTTCATGTCTCTCTCTCTGTGTCACAATTTTTATCTCTATCTGTGGGTCACAGTTTTCATGTCTCTCTCTCTCTGTCACAATTTTTATATCTCTATCTGTGGGTCACAGTTTTCATGTCTCTCTCTCTGTGTCACAATTTTTATATCTCTATCTGTGGGTCACAGTTTTCATGTCTCTCTCTCTGTGTCACAATTTTTATATCTCTATCTGTGGGTCACAGTTTTCATGTCTCTCTCTCTGTGTCACAATTTTTATGTCTCTGTCTGTGTGTCATAGTTTTTATATCTCTGTCTGTGGCTCACAATTTTTATGTCTCTGTCTGTGTCACAGTTTTTATATCTTTGTCTGCGTGTCACAGCTTTTATGTCTCTGTGGGTCACCGTTTTTTTAAATTTATTTATTTATAGGATTTGCTTCATTTTATGACAGTGTCTGATTATTACAAGTGCGTTGTAGCATTCAGTTTATCGATGTTATTTGTTATCTGACATAAAGCATAGCATATTATGTGCCATGACAGTGTGTAATTTGATTATCCAGTGCAAATTGGAAAACCAAATTATATGAGCTGTTGCATTTACACGACATTAATGAGGGAAAAAAAACTGAGCGTTTATGAATGACTGGAGTTATTTATAGGAAAACTATACGAAACTTTATTTGGTTGCTGTTACAAGATCGTGATTCTTGATTGCAGAAACTCATACTTGCTGTTGCGATGAGAACATTTAATGACTTCCACATTCTCTTCCTTTATTAAGTGTAGACTTTCACTAGAGTATTCTAGATTGTTAGGAACGAAGAATTAAAAAAAAATGAGATACTGACTATAAAAAAATACGTAGGTAAATCAGAAAAATATTGTATTCATGAATGAGGACGCACCAGCAGTCGTGGAAGGAGGGGTCAGTGTTGTAAAGAAATTCAACACATTATGCAAAGCTAACATTGGTTTTTCAATAAAATCAGCCTTCATAAAATTCAGAATATGAAAACTCTTGCCCAGGGGATAGTAGATTTATAAAAGGCAGCGGTTGCATTACAGAGAGGCCAAATATCAGGAACTATTTTGTGCATGAACTGACATAGGGAAGGTGGCGCAGGAACAAGTAGACGAATAAAATAGTGCAGGAGATAGCCTAGGAAATGAGCAGACATGAGATAGATGAGTGACTGAATTTACAGTTCATGTTTTTAACTGAATTTTAATAGACTAAATCTTACTGGTCTTAATGAAATGTCTATGCTATTGAAAGCCACATTTGCGTGCTATTTTTTGGGGGGAAAAAACGCCCCCCATTACCTAAAAATTTATAAATTGTCACATTCTTTGCAACTTCCAGCGCTGATACCAGACTAGAAGAGAAGAGGGATGCATTGTGCGTAATTGAAAGTAACGGTCATGTGGTATGGATCCCTCAAGCTGTTTTCAAGAGCTCATGCTCTATCGACATCACTCATTTCCCATTTGACGTTCAGAGCTGCACTCTGAAATTTGGGTCGTGGACGTACGATGGCTCGAAGCTTGACCTGCAGGTATATCAGTGTTCCTTCATGGACAGATTGGCTTAGCAGTGCAATTACTTTTTTTTTTATTTAGAATTTGTTTCTTTTATTGTGTTTCAGCTTTGTTTTCTTCATATTCAAAATCAAGTTTCAATTTTTGTTTAAGTCAGATACTTAACCTGAGTCTTCAAACTGAGCTGCTGTATAAACACAAAATGATCGGGAATGTATGGAATCTTCTGTGAGAAATACTATATTCTCGTAATGATTTAGTCACATTATGATAAGTACTTTGTATATACAAAGGAGCATAATAGACTGACAAATTAACAGCAAAGTTTTTTTTTAATATGAAAATCTTCTTAGTGTGATCGCAGCACTTGTTCTTTTGATCTTCTGCTTTATGTTGATCGCCTCCGTGCGTTTCTTTTGTCCTCATCTGTCTGTCTATCTGTCTGTCTGTCTCTCTGTCTGTCTGTCTGTCACTGACGATAACACAACAAACTTTAGGATTATGTTTACTCTGGCTCAGTTCAAAGTCATAATCAAGTTCACTAAACCTAGATTACTTTTCATACTCAAATGTCATAAATTAATTTTTTTTTCTATCTAAATGTGATGCTCATCATTCCTTTTTTTTAATCATCCAACCGTTGTTTATCTTGGAAAGCTCTTCTTGTATGATCTTAGCTTTTGAATATACTGGAAAACTTTCCATGCATGAACTTATCTTCTGAATAACTTGGAAAGCTCTTCATGTGTGCCCTTGTCTTCTGAATATCTTGTAAACTTCTTAATATGCGATATTATCTTCCGAATATCTTGGGAAGCTCTTCATATGTCATCTTATTTTCTGAATATCTTGTAAAGATTTGCATATACGATCTTATTTTCTGAATATCTTGGGAAGATCTTAATATAGATCTTATCCAGTTCTTTATTTGCAAGATTCCAATTCTTTATATGTAAGATTTAACCTAGTGGATAGGTTTGTCTACGTTTTAATTAACTTGGTTAATTTTCTGCTCCCATTGCTCAGTTTGCCTACAGCGGCGTGTCGGGCTTCGAGATGACCGACTACATCTTAAGCAACGAGTGGGAGATCGAAGAGTCTACGGCCGAAAGGAACATCCTGTACTACCCATGTTGTCCAGAGCCATACGTGGACCTTGTCTTCAAACTGGTCATCAGGCGGAAGGTGGCCTTCTACAACTACATCCTCATTCTGCCCTGCGTGCTTCTGTCCAGCCTGACCCTCGTCTTGTTCTGGTTGCCTCCTGAATCCCCAGCGAAAATGCAACTCGGTATAATCAAAACTCTCATGACGTGCACTGCGAGACAACAAAACAAAAAATATCCTGCATCTTCTGTTTTTTCCTATTCTTTTTCATTTACCTTATTATTTTATTCCTTTCTTTTCCTTTTCTTTTTCTTCCATGCTTCTTGTTTCTATCATCTAGTTCATATCTCTACCTTTTTTATTTCATACCAGCAGTTTTCAAACCATTTATTCGTAAGCGACTTGACTAAAAAAAACGTTTGTTTAAGTCCTTTGCATGGCGTGTAGCATGGAAGTAAATAATTAAAAGATCATTTCAGAGAAGCTTTTTGCTATTTTATAAATATTTACCGTAAGACACTGATAATAAATTTTAATGGAAACAAAAACAAAAAGCGAATGTATGAGAAAAAAGTTTGCTTCAGTACTTTTGCGTTGAATCCTTTCGCAGTTAAATATATTTATTGAATTTCATGAGTCTGTGTAATATGTTAATTTCATGAGTCTGTGTAATATGTTAATTTCATGAGTCTGTGTAATATGTTAATTTCATGAGTCTGTGTAATATGTTAATTTCATGAGTCTGTGTAATATGTTAATTTCATGAGTCTGTGTAGTATGTTAATTATAACTTGTAAGAGTCCAGCCAGCCTGAAGCGTAGATGACATGGTTGTCTAGGAAGAGTTCGGCCCGACCATGGCGTTGATTGGCGGAACCTTTCATAATCTCTTAATAGCGTATTCACACCTGTACTGGTGTAGAGTGTAACTTGGTCAGACATATTCAGTTTTTACAAACATTAGACTGTTTTATATAGTAATTCATGCCAAACAGTGATAAGATGGGACCTGTAGTCTTAGCTGACCGTTGTGAAACAGGTTGATGTTACTTAGTTGCTAGGGGACTTTCCAGAGAATGCTCTCCTGACTGGTTCTGTCGATGCTTAATTCCCGCTGTCCATGACAGCAGCCCAAACAGTGTTTATGTAGCAAGGTCCAATCTTGTTATTATTGTTCGCGTGTTCTGCCTCCATTTTGTGGTCTCGTTTCCTCTTGGAGTGAGGCTGCATTCATTAAGAGTGCAGAGTCGCTCACCGTGTGCTGACATAAGTGATAGCAGAGTTGCTCACCGTGTGCTGACATAAGTGATAGCAGAGTTGCTCACCGTGTGCTGACATAAGTGATAGCAGAGTCGCTCACCGTGTGCTGACATAAGTGATAGCAGAGTTGCTCACCGTGTGCTGACATAAGTGATACGACCAAAATAACATTATGAAGGAATGTGATATAATGTCAGCATTGACATTATCAAGGGATGTGATATATCAAATGTTACCATTATGTAAACATAATTCCAATATTGTCTTACTAGGCACTCAAACTGTATGTTTTAGTGCGAGCTACATACCTCCAAAAACCGTTTCCCCACTGACATAGTAACGTCTACTCTATAATCAAGTCATGATTTTACTATTCCAGTCTTCTTAATCTAATTATAAATAAAGAGGTTCGGCAGAAAACCTCAGGAGATCATGTAGGTTAATTAACTCGTTTTAAAATTCGCACCAACTTTTTATTAAAAAAAAAAGCAGGTCAAGCAGCCAAAGATTTTATGCGATCAACTCACGCAAACAATTTAAGGTAAACTTTCATTTCCTGGGGGTTGCTCCCTTTATTTATTATTGGAGAAATGCTGATGAGAATATGTAAAAATCTGTCGTCTCGTCTGGTTCATTTTATATTTCAGCGTAGACTTTCTTGCACAAGTTACATATTTCTACATTCCACTTCTTTTATGCAGTTAATAACTACAGACTGTAAGAAATCACACCACGAAGAGTTTCTCCTTCAAAATCACATATACCATGTTAGAAATGCATTTCCTTTCAGTGATGTCCCAGACGATGTCATTGTATGATCTGGGCAGACATTTGCATTTACTGAAGTGAAGAGGAGCAAGAAGCACGCGGTCGAAGGCAAAAGACCTCTCTCAGTCCATAGGATAGCTTAGATCAGTGTGTCCCAACATGGGGCGTACGCCCCACAAGAGGAAAAGGGGGGGGGGGGGGAGAATTAGAATGTATTCATAATATACTTGTATATATTATACACTCTTTCAGAACTTGGTTGACTGTTATAATGCCGGGGGTGGGTGGTGGGTGGGGGCATAAAATCTTTGTGGCGTTGATGTGGGGGCATGATCCAAATCAATATTTGGAAACACTGGCTTAGATATGGACAGTACGGAGACAAGCTAATGCAGTCTCAGACTGAGCTATGAGTCTTGGACATCTGTGATTTAAAAGCACACGACACTCCGCGCCATAACCAGCGTGAAATGTCCCGCGGACAATGTAAGAGGATTGGTTAGAGCGAAAATTCTTGTGCAGAGGCAGAAGGGGTGATTTGTGTGACATGTAATTGTTGAATCGTTCCCATTCTTGTATTTTAAACATCTTACTGTCCGTATAGAAGGTACTTCTTCTTTTTGGCCCTTTTGGAAAACTATATTATCTTTGAAAATCGTTTGAAAATCCCTAATGTTAAATATGTTGCAGGCAAAATAGAAGATAATTTATTTCACCCGTTTGAAAACTTCTGATATTAAATATTTTGCAGGCAAATTAGAAAGGATTTCACTCGCTCCATTTGAAAACTGCTGTTTATTTTGTCTTGTCTGTTCTCGACCGGGGGCCGGCTAGCGTAGTGGTTAGAGCACTCGTCTAGCAACCAAATGGTCGAGGGTTCGAATCCCCAGCTGAGCGGGATTTTTTTTCCGACCAATACGGCCCCGAGGTCGACCCAGCCTCGTAAAATGGGTACCAGAGAAAATCTGGGAAGTAAAGGCAGCGAGGAAAGGAACTGGTCACCCCACCTCATACGCTGATGACCCAGCATAATGAGGCCTCTAACGCTTCACCCCCTACGGCATTGTTTGCTATGGGACTATCTTTACTTTTTTTTACTGTTCTCGAATGTAAGTTACTTATTTCTCACGTTTTGTCACAACTGGTATCATCTGAGCCAAGACGGTGTTGAGATGCATTACTCAGGCCGCTTGATTTGTTACGTTCTCCGCTTAGAATAACACCGTGTACACACGATCTCTTTCATTCCTTTCTGATTTCATCCTCTACCTGTTCATCATTTCACGACACAAGACAGAAACGCATGTCGTGTTATGTTAGAAACGATACGGAAAGCTATGGAAGTCTTCACAGTTTGGAAAAGCAAAGGTACTGCCCTCCTTGTCTCAAATCCTGTTCATTCATTCATTTGCATGTCCCTTGCAGAACTTTGCCTCCCTAACAGCACTCCTGTAGGCCTCTCGGTTGTAAGCAAGACGGCCTGCTGCTGATGCATCTATTTGCAGATCATCAACGATGTCTTGCAGCCATCTTCGCCTTGGTCTTCCTCTCTTTCTTTTTCCCATTATATATCCTTCCAAGACGGTCTTCTCTAGATTATCATGACGTTTAATGTGTCCAGAATATTTAAGTTTTCTTTGTTTAATCCTCTTTACTAGCCAGCCTTCTTCAATATTAAGTTCTTGTAGTATAGATATATTTGTTCTTTTTTGTGTCCATGATATTTGAAGAACTTAATGAAGAAGGCACTAAAACTTCACACCCCTGCTGCGTGCAAATGCCGCGGGAAGTAAAGATACTGGTAGTAAATGACTATATATAAAATTATTGTTGGCGTTGTTGTCGCTGCTTTGTTAGTGTTGTTGTTGGTGTTATTGTCGCTGCTTTGTTAGTGTTGTTGATGATGTTATTGTCGCTACTGTTGTTAATGTTGTTATTGGTGTTATTGGCCCTGCTGTTATTAGTGTTGTTGTTAGCGCTGTTGTCGCTGCTGTTGTTATTGTTGGTATTATTGTCGCTGCTTTTGGCTCTGTTGTCGCTGCTGTTGTTTGTGTTGTTGCATGTTCATGCGGCATGCCCTACACAGAACCCTGCCCTCTAGATAGCCACTCTTAAAACGCCTCTCCGTCTGAGCAGACTGCTTACCTCACTGAGTATTGTGTTTGTGAGCATCAGTAACACAAAGGGCCCGTCGTCCTCCTGGCTGTCCACCCCCTCTTTGTTCCCCAGTAGTATCACCTTCCTTCTGTGTCCTATACCTGCCTTCACGTCGTTTGACCTGACCAGCCAGTGATAATTTTTTTCTCTCTAACAGCAGAAGTAGCAATAGAACTATTTATAGTAGTAGTTAGATATGAAAGTTGAAGCAGCAACAACAATAACAGCAGACTGCTTCAGTTATATCTGTCTGTGAGGTAACCCGCAGTGAAAGAATGTTTCATCTTTGCTCTAGAGATTTATGTTTGTTGGTGTTTCTTGTGTTTTCGAGTTGAATGCAGGAGTTTCTCTTATGAGCTAACATTTCCCTGTGCGTTTTCACTTTAGACAATTGGCAGTAAAGACCTCACACAGCTGGTGTGAAAGTAATTGTGGTAGGCAACGCATTCTTATTCTGAAATGCCTCTTTCTAAATTATAAGAATTGTGTGGGATGAATTTTGATTGAAAAACAGTTCTGTTTTTGTTGTTGTTGCTGTTTAGTTTTCATGCATCTGTAAACAGATTTGGGTAGGTCTCAGACAGCGCTGCAAAAGAAATTAATGAGAAGACTTCAAGAAAAAGACATTAGATATCTAACTTCTTTGTATCGAGAAGAGGAAGACATCAGATATCTAATTTTCTTGTATCGAGAAGAGAAAAGCATTAGATATCTAATTTCCTTGTATCAAGAAGAGAAAGGCATCATATACCTAACTTCTTTGTGTCCAGAAGAGAAAAGTAACAGTGAACTGCTTCAGCAAACCTTCCATGTAAAAAAAAGTGCCGTAAATGAAAGAACAAAAGACAGAAACAAAAACTCCTTCACCTTTTTTTTCCAACCATACTAGAAAACTTGGCAACTACATGCAGGAGTTAACACGCCTTCTCATGTCGTTTAGAGTCTGTAGAATCGTTTCAGGCAAAAATGTTCATAGTATTATCCGTTTTTATAATGATTCTGGCGTTAACATTCTTAGCTAAACAAAAAACACTACACCATTAAACGTATTTCCCTGATGGTGGGATATTCACATGCGTTTTCTTTTCACAGGTATGAATATTTTTGTGGCATTCTTCGTTCTCCTGTTGCTGTTGGCCGAGTCCACACCACCTGCTGCGTCAAGCATTCCTCTAATAGGTAATCTAAGCCAAGTGTGGCCCGTGCCACCAGCGTGTTATTTATTGCATTTAAATACTGTGGTACCTCAGTATACGTCGTTAATCCGTTCCAGATCATTGGACGTATATCAAACTAGGCGTATACCAAACAAACTTTTCCTAATAAGAAATAAAGGGAAAATAATTAACCCCTTCTTATTTTTAAAAAAATCTTATTGTTATATTATAACACTGTTTAATACTAAAATACAAATACAGTGGGTGGAATATATGCTGTACATAAATGAAAATTCACCAAATTTATTTATCTCTTTTCTGTCTCTTTTCTTCTGTCAGGTCCCTACTTGGGCCTGGTTGAGGATCATCAGGTCTTGACCTTTATTAAAAATCTGTCCAAAGAACTTTGCTTCTGCCTTCTCCTCGGGATGTTTCGGAAATGTGACATTGTTTGGTCACTCCAGATAGTGCTAATAGGGCTTTAATGTCTCTGATCTTTATTTGGTAATCGATTTCACCCCTTTCTCAACGTTAGCCAATTTAATAGCGTCTTTGTTTTCCACAATCGTAGAAACCGTCGTTCTCGGCTTACGCCATGCAATAGCCAAGTCTCGGATACCCATGCTATCTTCATACTTTTCAACAATCTCTTTTTACACCTCCATGGTGATCCTAACCATTTTCTTCGTTGCTTGACTCTTCTCATTAACTTTCTTAAAACTCGCTGTTAACGAATTTACGAAAAGATTTGCGCGAAAAAAAAAAAAAAACACAAAATCACGCGAGAATTCAGAGTTATAGCGCAGGTTGTTTACTGAATAGTAGCAACAGGCGTGCTGACGATCACGGGCAGTCCACTGTCTCGAAAGAGGTAAACAAAGGTAGTGCGGGCAGTCATGACTTATCCAACTCGAGTCGTATTCCAAACAAATACCGTATACCAAATACAATTTTTCGCGTCAAAACAGGACTATGTCCAGTTGGACTTATTTTAAAGCGGACGTACGTATACTGAGGTACCACAGTATTCTGTTATTCCTTATAAGGTGGCTCGTTCCTGGTCTTTCATGGACTTGACTCTGAACGCATTGTTTAATCTACATACATAAAAATGAATGTGTATGTGTATATATGTATGTTAGAGCATCACGCTGGAACGCCTGGAGAAATTTCAACCAAACTTGGCACACTTATGACTTGCAATCTAGACAATGCACCGTGTGGGTTAGATCATCCCTAGGTCTCCTAGGGGAGCCTGGGTGATGGGGTGGGATCGAAACCGACCGATGCAAATAATACCCCACTGAACGACGGGAAGTAACTCCCGTGATATTTATGCCTGCTTTGGATTGTCGCCGTGACGGACAAAGGTCACCCAACACAAATCAGTGATGTTATATCTACTGAGGTGCCGAACCCTTGGCACTGATGACGGGAAACATGATACTCGTAGTAGATTTCTGATTCACAAAATACACCCTACTGTTGTTCACTTCAACGTCTATTTAGAAAATGGTCAGAGTGTTTATTTCATACCAGAGAGCGCCCATACAGAGGTTGATCAACCGCCATCCACATAGGCGGGGGGGGGGGGGGAGGGCCTAGAAGTGCTGGTGGGATGGGGGTGACATTTATAAATCGAAAACGACTGATATTAGTGTCGAATCCATAGTTTTCGGGGTCCTTGAGATGAATAGTGACATTCCCGTTACAAATTAAGTCCAAGTTCAGCCCCTATCGGCTTGAGGGCCCTCGGGCTGGGGTTGGGAAGGGGGTGCGATGTACAAATGATCGAAAAAGATCAATATTAGTGTCTAATCAATAGTTTTCTGGGTCGCTAAGATGAATAATGACACTCCCGATGCCGTTTAAGTCTAAGCTCAGCTCCCCCCCCAATCGGCATGGTGGGCCTAGGGGTGCGAGTGGGATGGGGGTGACATGTGCAAATAATCGAAAACGACCGATATTGGTGTCGAATCCATAGTTTTCGGGGGTCGCTGAGATGAATAGTGACACTCGCAAATTTAGCCTCCATCGGCATGGGGGGGGGGGGGGTGGGGGCGGGGGCGGTGAGAATTAGTGAAAAATAAAATGTCCAAATTGACCGAGATTAGTGTCGAATCTATAGTGTTCTGGGTCGCAAAGCTGATTGGTGACAGTCCTGATGATAATTAAGCCCACGTTTAGTCGAATAGAAAAAATAGAACTCTCTAGGACCATCTAGACTCTGTAGAACCTTCTTAGAAGGTTGTGGAAATGAATTGAACATTGCATAACCTTCTAGAAGATTGTGGAACTGAAAAGACCTCTGTAGAACGTTCTAGAAGGTTGCGGAAATGAATAGAACTTTGTAGAACAGTCTAGACGGTTGTGTAAACGAATAGAACTTTGTTGATTGGGATAAATAAACACCCGGACAACGTCGGGTAATCAGCTAGTCTCTTACAAAACTTCACCGCACATCTTAATTTTATATTACCAGTTTTATACTGCATTCGTTGCACTCGTTTCTCACAATGTGTAAACATGGCAGTGATTATACCAGGAGTTCTCAGTCAGTGAGGAATTTCCCCCATCCCCTTGTGGAAGTGTAGGGTTTCATTGGGGAGGGGGCGGGGGGGGGGGGGTGAGGAAGAGGAATTGAGACCAGAGATTGACAAAGTATTTCAATACTATGCGCATATTATGTTAAGTATTCAGGTCTCACTGGGATATGTTGAGATGGGAAAAATGCATGCCATTAAAAACCTAATTTTGGTAACAAAACAGCTGAGAAACACATAAATGCCTTTGAATGTAAATGATAAAGAAGAGTCCTTCAAATATCGTGGATACAAGAAAAGAAGAAAAAATCCATATTGCAAGAATTTAATATTTAAAAAAATAGTTAAGAGGATTAAACAGAGTAAACTGAAGTATTTCTGACATATTAAACGTCATGAGAGTTCGGAGGAAGATAGTCTTGGAAGTGTGTATAATGGGAAAAAAGAGAAGAATTCCAATGCGAAGGTAGCAGTAAGACATTGTTGATAATCTGAAAGTGGATGCATTAGCAGCTGGGCATATTGCTTACAACCGAGAGGCCTACAAGAGAGCTGTCAGGGAACCAGAATGTATAAACTAGGGAAAAAGTAAGAACAGCTTTATTACTTAACGAGTACAAAGTTGTGACGTTTCGGCGTAAGCCTTAATCGTACAAAAATATACAGAACGAAGAAATAGAGAAGGGAGATAAAGTATAGATTCACATGAATGCTATGTTTAAAAAAAAAGGAAATAAAATGAAAAGAGCACTTACCTGTAACTTATAAGAAAATGTGGTTTGTCCGACGCTTGTTCAGAAATGGACATGGTGGAGCGTAGAGAATGTTTAAATGGAGACTTGTGATGTGCGATGGGTTGGTCATAACTGAGGGTGGTTGGTGGGGAAACCGTGGAAGGGAGAGAGAGTGATACAGTGTTAACCTAGCCAGGAGAAAGTGAAATAGATGATTATAGTTGGGGTAGAGGGGTTGTAATGTGATGCTGGAACCACACGGGTTGAACTCGTTATTCAGCTACACCTAACATTTTCCTCTTCAACGGTCATAATCCCTCACCACTAAGGTCCAGTCCCTTCTCACCTGTTAAACATAGTTCAGAACCTTCTCACAGCATCACATTACAACCCCGCTACCCTAACTATAATCATCTATTTCACCGTTTCCTGGCTAGGTTAACATTGTATAACTCTCTCCCCCTCCACGGTTTTCCCACCACCACCCTCAGTTATGACCCACCCATCACACATCACAAGCCTCTATTTAAACATTCTCTACGCTCCACCATGCTCATTTTACAACAAGCGTCGGACAAGCCACATCTACTTACAAGTTACAGCTAAGTGGTCTATTCATTTCATTTCCGTTTTTTTTTTAAACATAGCATTCATGTGAATCTATACTTTATCTCCTATTTCTTTGTCTTGTATGTTTTTGTATGATTTAGGCTCGCGCCGAAACGTCACAACTTTGTAATCGTTAAGTAATAAAGCTGCTCATACTTTTTTCCTAGCTTATACATTCTGGTATCACAGCTTTACTGCAGTGCCTCGTGTATAGTTGTATACTTATACACTAATTATTGTGTGTTAGGGAAGGAAAGTTCCACAAGGGGCATGCTGATGAATGAATGAATAAATGCACATTATGTGAAATGCATCATTTGAGTCAGACAGTCTTGGAAAAGAAGGATTGATATTTCAACATACAATGAAAACTGTGCAGGGATCGAGAATCACTGACTTATATAATTCTTTCAGCTTGTTATAGTTAGCTGAAGACACATGGAAAACACGGGGATTATCCTTCAAGCTGTAATCCATTCTTAAACGCCTATTATGTTCCACACTGAAAAGACGAGTAGCGATGCTCGTGTGCTAAGATAAACAAGCCCACACAGGGTGTTGCCAACCCTGGAATATGCAGCCTGGAACAGGAAATCTCGATAACAGCGGAATATCTCTACACGGCAATATAACTACCTACATGTTTAGAAGAACATAAGTATATATACGTATATATACTACCTACATGTTTAGAAGAACATAAGTATATATACGTATATATACTACCTACATGTTTAGAAGAACATAAGTATACATACATATATATTTGTATTATATTTTGTATTTATACAGGGCCCGACATAAAGCATAGCCGGATTTAGCTGACGTAGTGCGCAGAAAATGAATACGTGTGAAAAAAAACCATGACGTCAGAGACGAAGAAGACAAACGGTAACTTTTAACAATGGCTTCTTGGCAAACACAACATCGCGTATTCACCGTTGAAACTTATTTTAAAAGTGGAGAATCGTCTATTACTGTACAGCGAAAGTTTCGTCACCATTTTCAGTTGTATCCCCGTGATAATGTTGCCGATTGGAAAACAGTTTTGAGGTGGGTAAAAAGATTTAAAGAAACCGCTAATTGCCTTAATAACAAGTCTACTGGTCGTCCAAGAACTCAACATATTCTTGAACTAATTTCAGAAGACCTCAACTCATTGTTTCGTAGCCCTCGGCGATCAGCTGTTAGGCATGCTTTGGCACTTGGTATGTCGCATCATTCATAATCATTTACATTTCTCCACCCTCACAAGTTGCAAGTTGTGCAGCAACTGAATAATTTGGATAAAATGAACAGACTTGACTTTGCTACTGATTTTCTAGCACGCATTGAAGAAAATTCGAATTTGCTCAATAACCTCATAATGTCTGATGAAGCACATTTTGAGTTGTCAGGATGTATGAACAAGCAGAATTTCAGAAACTGGTCAGCTGAAAATCCACAATTACTGCACGAGAAACAGCTCCATAGTGAACGAGTAACAGTGTGGTGGGGCGTTGCATCAGTCAGCGTCATGGGCCCATATTTTTTGAAGACGAAGACGGGCATCCTCTTACTGTTACCAGCGATCACTATGTGCAGATGCTAACTGAATACTTCATTCCAAAGTTGGCCAATAGAACTAAGAGACTAATATGGTTTCAACAAGATGGAGCAACTGCCCATACAGCCCGTCAGTCCATGGCCATGCTGCGACAAGCATTTCCCAATCGTCTTGTTCCCAGATTTGGTGATATTCAATGGCCGGCAAGGTCACCGGATTTATCGGCCGCAGACTTCCTTTTTGTGGGGGTACCTCAAGAACACGTTGTATGCTAGTCGACCACAGTCAGTTGCAGACCTAAAGGATCGAATCCGACACTGAATTCAAAATATCCCTTTGAACATGTTAAATGGTGTTATGCAGGAATTTTCCAGATGCCTGGCTGAATGTATCAAGTATAATGGTGGGCCTTCGTAATTTTCAAAATCAAAATATGATTGTCAGTAATAATAAAAGTGCCCACTTTTCAGAATTTCATTTCATTTTTTTTTTTACCAAAAACATGTACGCCGCTTAATTTATTTTCCCTTTTTTAAAATCGAGCTATGCTTTATCCCGGAGCCAGTATATTTTTATACGCGCAGTATTTAATTTATCGCATTGTAATCTTCTTTGTTGCATTGATTGTCTTGTATCTTATCATTCTTAATATTTTTCTCCGACATAGTTCTTTAGATCTTAGTTTTATTTGCTATTTACGGTATAATAAATGCAATACATCTGATGTTCACATCTCATATCCTCTCTTCATCGCCTTCCATCTTGAATCTTTTGTTGCAGGCGCATACTACTGTCTCAACATGATACTCATTACCCTGTCAACTCTGCTCTCTGTCGTCATTGTGAACCTGTACTTCCACGGACCTGGAACAAAGGTACCTCGGATCTTCAGACGGGTATGTCAGTATTACTGAGTCCTAGGTAATGTTGTTGACTCGGTTACCTTTTTTTTTTAGCGCAGATAGCAAGGTTACCTCCCCTTTGCTATAAACAAGAGAAGGCCTCATGAAGGCGATCTAAACTGGAGTAAACGTGATGGTGCATGGTACAGTTTTACAAAAAGATAGAAAGAGTGAGGGCAGAAACAAGAATGGCAGAAAGTAAAATGAACATACAACAATCCAGTATTTCGGTAAAAGCCGTTTTCAAGGATCACTTACAAAAACAACACATCAGATAAAAACAAGAACAATAGATTTAAAAATTAAAGACTTGGGGCTTTGATATCTTTCATGTAGGAGAGACGAGTACATGATGCTCCGGATAGACGTAGTTAAGCCCAAGCGATTGGCTGAGAAAGGGAAGAATGGCAAAAGGTACAATCTGGATGACCTCAGCTTGCTAAAATGCCTCCCAGATAGCGCAGATGGTGAAAGTGGGACGTATCGTCCTAACCTCATATCTCAGCCAGTAGCTTGCCTCCATTTTGTGCTTACTTATAAGCACCTTTTGTGCCATCTCTCTTACAAGGATACCAAAACAAAACAAAACAAAAAAAGCCAAGTATTTAATTTTTCATCTGTTTTTCGTGTTTTTATTTCTTGTGTTGTTTGTGTATGTGATCCTTAAAAAAAAGGCTTTTGACGAAATATTGAAGTGTTGTATGCTTTTCATTTATATGCGCTCGCCTTACTTCTGCATTATTCTTTCTGCCCACTTTCTCTTACTCTTTCTTATTTGTTTGTTTGTTTTTGTGTAAAACTGGACCAACCACCTCGGTCTACGTTCATTACTTGAACAATTTTGACCACAGTCGTCATTTCTCTTAAACCAAAGAGAAGAGTTGCTTCTAGATCCTGTATCCCGCTGCAGACAGTGGTGGCGGACACTGACAAGGGAAAGGAAGAGCAAAGGAAAACAAAATATCCAACAACCTACACATCTCTGGGAGTTACTCGAGAAAAATTAAATTTAACGTTAATTTATTATTTATTAACATTATTGTCAATTATTAACAGCATGTAAACATCAACACTGACCGGAATGTGCGGGAAAGAAATAACTGTAACCTCAGCACACACCAGCTGTTGCATCTTGATATTGATTTGTACTCCCAGGATTTTTTTTAAAAAATCTTTTCGCCGGGACAAAGAATTTTAAACACGATTACGTGCAGAAAATTATTACATTGGTAGATGCTGATAAATACATTCATAGAACCTACTGCAGTCTAAGCCACTTGAGCTGCTTTGTTCATTTATAAATAATAGATTGCACAACAAGGATTAACGACAGAGTTTGGATGCTGTGTGACCGTACCGCTGCTGTACAGTTTGTATAACCCAACTTGGTGCAGCGTAGGCCACTAACTCTGAATTAATATTCACTGTTCAGATGTTTCCCAGGATCTTTTCCTTTGCCGAGATGTCACAGTGTAACAAGCAAGTAAGACCGGTTCTGACAATACGACAAGGTGAAGTTTATTGGATAGAGCTTGACGACGATGGATATTGGATGGATGGATGATAAATACAATGAACATTAGCTCCTCAGCTCAGTCATCAAACAGCCAGGCCATGTAGCTGATATAAAGCTTCCAGTTCAGACAAACAGGTGAACAAGACTGCGAACGAAACATGTTCCTAGTACAGCCAAAGACTCCATAATACAGCGGCCAACGACCACATCTGCACCGGTCAAGCGCCCGTTTCGTTCTTTCTTTAACTTAACATACATCCTCTCATACCAGACTTAAGCCCGCCGAATCACATGCTGTCCGTTTCTCGGAGCTAAGCCAATCATTCAGGAATGCAGCTCAGAAAGTGCAAACATTAGATCATGGGCGTCTCCATTAAAAAAAAACGATAATGGGGTTTACACCCGTAACATATACTGTTACAGCTGGGTCCCTAGGGTTACAAAATGTTAGCTGATATCGCCTGTTTTTCGTGTTGCTATTATTAGACAGAATATTCTCAGAATCAAAATATGTTACTTTATGTCTTAGGTTTTTTTTTTTAAATTTTGGATTGTCATTTTTAAAAAGTTGTTGAATCCGTTTTGCCGTCGTGAATCTTAATGACGTGCAGGAAATATTTTGAATTTGTATGCTGTAAGGTGTCATTTACTCGTTTGTGCAAAACATTTACAGTCTTCTTGTATTACATAGATTTTTTCCCTTTAATTTCTGACATTTAGTGGTCTCATTTAGTCAGGAAAAATGTATATCATTATATGCCCTGGACAAGGCTAACCAATCTATATAAAACTCTGCCCCATGAAAGATCAGGACACCTTTGAGGTATGCTGGCTCATTGGTCTAATAGTAACACTGGACCTGTTTCTAACAACAAACTTGAATTCCCCAGAAGAAAAACCCATGTTTTTTTTTCAAACGAGTTTTTGTCAGCAATCTCCTGCCACTTAGTGGAACAGATCAATCCTGTTGGACTAGACTGTTTAAACCAGTAGCCATGTTTCCAGTACCACTAAGGGGAAATAAAAAAGGGTCTTGACCAGCCATTGGCCAGAGGCCTTGATAACTGCCATATATCTAATATAATCGCTGTATGTTTGTGTAATCCAGTCTCATTGTATTGTGGCTTAGAATGAAGCTTTCTGTTTAAATCAAAATTTAAAATGATAGTCCACCTGGTTTTGAGGTCAGCTGTTCCAGTGCAAAACTTTGAAACTACACCAACGCTAGAAACAGAGATATGTCTATATGCGCTGCGATACAGTAATGTAATTGCTATCTACACACTTACTGCATTGTATGCACGCCATATGGCGACAGCCAGCTCGCGTGACCTAGAATTTTATTATAAAAATATCTACTGCTGGGACAGGAAAATAATCAGCGCATAAAACGATCAGAAATTTGTACAGATTCGATAGTAATGTAGGAAGTTAAAACTTGAAGTGTGGCTTATAGTGTTGTGCGCTAGTTAATTCACTGATTCTGGAGGTGCAGTTTGTGTTTATTTCCCAGATTGATAATCATGTGCTGTTGTTTTCAGCTGATGCTGGACTTCTTTGCCAGAGTGTTTTGCATGCGGAATACTCTCATGGACAAGAAAGAGCAAGACGAGAGACGGAACAGTGTCGTTTACACTGGAGGTTGTGAAGACCGCGCAGATAGCACCACTGCACATCCGCCCACAGGAAGCAGCAACAGCACGAGCTACATGAAAGCCAAAGACCGACGGCACGTCGAGTTTAAGTACGACCGTGTGGGTGTCTTTGAACTTCAGCCGGAAGAAAACTGGAAACAATTCAGTAACGGACTTGGCAGTGAAACTGATCAGTCCGAACGAATCATACCCTTTCCCTCCCAGTACAGCCAGCTAGAGGCCGAGGTGAGAGAGATTAAGAGACACCTGAAGAGAATGGCGGATAAGAATGCGGAGAAGGCTCACAAGGAGTACCTTGCTCGTGAATGGAAACTTGTGGCTCTAGTGTTAGACAGACTGTTCTTCTTCATCTACCTAGTTGCCATCATCGTGTCCGCCTTCGCCTTGTTCCAGACACCAATGTTCCACACATATCGAGAAGATTCCAAGGCGAAAACTGGTACCACGTGATGAGGGTAGGACGGAGAACTTTCATAAATCGAAATATTGTTTCGTACACAAATAGAAACAATTGTTTATACTGCTACCCGTGATAATTTATACTTTTGAATTTATTATCATCAACAAGAATTTATGCATTGAACTGGAAATATGAAATATCACTCATATATATTCATTCTGTTCTTGTGCAATGACATCACAACAGCTGCACTTCTTTCTAAGGATGTCTGATGATGACAAAGTGTTGCTTTCAGTCCCAGACAAGTTACTGGCCAGTGACATGCTATTTGTACAAAACAAAATGCTGTTCATCACATATAAGCTTATGCTACACAAATTATCATTTGTGTCAGTTTGTACTAAACATATTGTTACTATCACGATATATATATATATATATATATATATATTCTTTTGTGCCTGGCTTGCTTCTGGAGGTGGAAAAATTAAACCACATAATGTCAAATGCATTCATTATGACGTATGTACCTTCCAGGCTTACACATTTATGCATATGGTATGAATAAACTTAGTGAATAATTGTATACTAAAACTGCAACAAATTTTCAAGATGGATGCATCCCCTTACATAAGTAAATAGTTGGAAGACCATTATATACGTAAATGAATAGATGATGAATACTATGTAAGAAAATATATCTTCTCAGAATACATAAATGTTTTTTAAGTGGAAATTTTGTTAACATATGTGAGATAATTATCATTTATAAATGAACATATTTAAGCACATGAAGACATTGGTTTCACTCATGTACATACAGCACTGAGCATACATATATTGGTTAGAAGATAAGTACATATATGCATATTAGCAAACAACAAATACATATATTTAAAAAAGAGCTAATGACTACATGCTGTAAGTGAAACTTTGAAGCAAATGCCTTATTTCAATAATCTACATGCATTTATATGTAAGCATAACAAGTACATTTATGCAAGTAAAGGTGTCTATTTACATTAATAAACATAATACAGAGACTGACGTCTGATGAAGCAAATGTCTCTAAAATATGTCCAAGAACTGTTATTTGAACTCTAAAATATGTCCAAGAACTGTTATTTGAACTCTAAAGTATGTCCAAGAACTGTTATTTGAAATCTCTAGAGAGAAACTGTTTTGAATGTACTGCTTTCAAGTCTCAGGAAAGCAGTTCTGTGTATGAACAAACTGTTTTAATTGTCATATCATATACTGATACATACAGCATCGTATCAGTTTCTCAGTGTTGTCAGAAAGTGCTTCCATGCTAACTTAGCATCGTAAGTAAAATGAGTAACAGAGTTCTATATGCAAACACATTTCCATTTTCACAGCAAATGTTCAACAAAACTTGAGTCTTAAACTTTTAATATAATATATACAAACACAAATTAAAATTTTAGAAACTGCAGTTTATTGGTGATAAAACATTCGACAAAACTATGGACATGTATATGTATACAGTGATGCTATGAGACAAAGATGTAGACAGAGAATATTACGATGGCAAAGTTCTGCAAGGGACTTGCAAATGACTGAAAAATGATGGAAAATTTTTAAAAGTACGTCAATGTTGCATGGTGAATATATATATATATATATATATATGTGTGTGGGGGGGGGGGGGAGGAATAAGATATCACATTCAGCCTTTTTTAATATTGGCGTACATGTATTCTTCAGAAGTACCATTTTCATATGGTCAAATTGTACTGTAATTGTGCCCGTTATTTTTATTTTCTTCATACCCCACAGCAAAAAAAGCTCACTTTTCTTTATATTTTATTCTCCAATTTCTTCAAAAAATTCACTTTTGTGACAACTGTAACTAATACTTTAAAAATACTTCTATGTTTGGGAGAAGTCTGAAAACGTTCTTCTTCTTTTTTTTTTTGGGGGGGGGGGGGGGGGGTGAGGGGATGCGTATTTCATGCTGTGAACAGAATCTGTAGAATTTTAGACTGTGTAAGTTGTATTACGACAGCAGCGCATCACGGTTACTGAAAAGTCCCTCAAAGTCTCAAGAGTTTTGCACCCTAAGCTCTGTCTAGTTACTTCACAGGCCCTGGCTAAATCGAATTCACGTGAGCAGAAAATGTAAAGTGTAAACACGGCATTACCTACAAGGAAATCAAGAACAGTAATAGTTCTCGTTAGCACTGCATATTATATCGTCCTCATAAAGGAGAAAGTGACAGAGAGATCGTACACAGCGGCAAATCAAGTAATCCCAGTTGTTAGTGAGGAGCCAGTAAAGAGCCTTTGCAGAGTCCAAGAAAAACTCAAACGCAGTGGAGCAGGTCATAGAAATGACACAGAATGGACTGAACATCATAGACAACAGCAGGCTACTGGGGAAATTCAAAATGTGGTGTCTTCAGTTCACGGTTTTTTTTTCAAAACTGATGTGGCCACTGCTTATTTATGAAGTAAGCACCAGCACAGTGGAGACAGTCGAAAGAAAAATAAATAAATCTATAAGAAAGTGGTTCGTTCGGTGTGCTACCAAAGTTAACTGATGTAGCACTGTACTGCAAGAAGAGCAAACCACAGCTGCCATTCAAATCTGTGGTCGAAGAATACAAGGCAGGAAAAATAAGAATTGCAGTGATGCTACAATAATTCTACAGATCTGGTGTTACGAGAAGTGCAGCCAACACTTAAAACTGGACGAAAATGGAATGTAAGTGAGGAAGTGACCACAGTCAGGGAAGCACTGGAGCTGAAAGAAGTAATAGGATACACCCAGACCAACAGAAGGGGATTTGGTCATGGTGAAATCAAATAGTGGTCAAAGGCCTCCAGTGAAGAAAGAAGGGATATGATCATCAGTGAAGTAAGACATACAGAGGATGATGAAGCGGGTTCAGAAGGCAGTCCAACAGACACATCAAGGCCAGTGGACAACGTGGGAGAAAGTCCTGCACAGCTCACAAACATGGAATGAGATCAGGAAAATGGCAACCCTGAGACTCAGCTTTTGCCTACAGACCCCAACCTTCAACGAAAGACAAACATTGGAGCACGTGCTGTCAGCACGCAGAGTATCATTAGCCCAGGGACGCTACACCTGGCGGCACAACAGAGTTCTGCAGGAACTAGTAGCCATTGTAAACAGGGCAAAAGATAAAGCAAACAACAGCAAAAGAGTTAAGGCCCCTCCTACTTCAAAGGCGCTGGAACGACATCGAATATAGAATATTAGGAACATTCCCTTACCATCACCGCTAGATGGTGGAAGCGACTGGGATATGATAGCGGACCTGCCAGGAAGAAGAGAATATCCGACTGTCATCAAACACACAGAAATGCGACCGGATATTGTAGTACTTGTATAATCAACAACGAAGCAGGAACTAATAATAATCGAGCTTACGGTCCCATACGAAACAAGAATAGAGGAGCAGCATTTATTTAAATCTGAGAAGTACAATGATCTGGTCAAGCAACTAAGACAGGGGGCAGGAGTCAAGTCTAAAGTAATAGCTGTAGGAGTGGGAGCGAGAGGATTTATATCAACATCAGCATATACGACCTATGTAAGCAACTGGGCATAAAGGGACAAGCAAGAGCAAGGGCATTGAAAAGCCTTTCAGAAACAGCAGAAAAGGCCCCATGCTGGCTGTGGAGAACTTATCTGTGACATCTAATACCGGTCACCCTTCTGAATGGCCAAGAGAAACTTCCTGCACTTTGAAGTGCAGTTCTAATAGGAAGATCGTGAGTTCAATTCCGGGACAGGGCACAAAAAAAATTACTTAAAGTGTCAAGAATTTAATAGGGCAGAAACACTTGTCTGAGGGGGGTACTTCCTCTGATGATCTGAAGTAGTTGTGTTGTTGTTCCGCTCTTTACAGCAGAGAGTTTTCTGCATACACTGCAGGCACTACAGGCTTCACCTGGTTGTCACTAGTGTCAAAGTGTTACGTCACAGGTTGTGGAGAAAACATGCGGGGGGGGGGGGGGACACAAACAGCAGTTTAGAGTTGGAGTTATTAGGATTAAAGTAGACGGTAACGAAGGCATTCAGAAGTTAACTGTTGTGGGAACAGATAGAGGTTTACACTGATAACAAAGGACTAGCCTTCTGGGACAGGCCGAGTAAAGGGGCCATGTTCAGCTACGCTGTTAAACACAAGACAGCTAAGGCTCATGGGAACACTGATTATTTTTCATTAATTATTCATGCTAAAAGTGTGTTTTGCTCAGTTTACACTTCATCAGTTACATTAGTTATCTTCTCTGGCTTTTTTCTAGTAGAAGCCTTGCTATAGCTCTGAGGGGCTGAACTGTTTTCTTAGTAAACCATCTTAAGTGATCATCATAGTCTTATGTGTGCGTGCTTGTGTGTCTGCGTGTGAGAGAGAGAGAGAATTTTTCAGCATAGCATCACCATAAATGAGCTGTATCTAAACAGTTTTTACATGCAATATTACTCACTAAATGTCGCTGAGTAAAAAACAGACGTAATTTTAACTACTGTTGTTAATATAATGTAAATATTTATAACTTTGTTAAGGTTAGATAGTGTGCAGCTTACATACGGATTTCTATATATACACATTTTTGACTCTTGTGTTTTACAAAAAATTTGAGTAGTTGCCAGAAAGTGACCTTCACTGGCTAGCTTTTCCTCGGTCATTTTTTGTTACGAGTATAAAAAAATATGTTAAGTTTATTAAAAAACAAACTGCAGTAAAAAGAAAGAACTGGACAGAATGAATAGTAAGCTAAAAGTTTTATGTTTGATCGTCTTCACAAAACAGAAGTGACCTACTCTTGACCAGAAGCAAAGATCAGAAAACATTAAGTTAACCATCTGTGCAAGAGCTCTCAAAAGAAATTTCTTTAAGTCAGTACAAACCCCTCCCCCACCACCCCCACCACCAACCCCCGCTTATTTTCTAATCCACTCCGGCCTCCTCCTCCTCCCATTCCTCCAACCCAACCCAACCCCGCACTACCACCACCACCACACCACCACCACCACGGGGCCCATCTAAGGGCTCCAGAGCACTGCACTGATTGAACCCTTCCTCTCGATATATCCGCATTTAAGACCTATTTCATATTTCAGAGGTGCCCAGCTACAATGAGCCGACGGATCACACTTGTGTCGAGTGTCGAGTGGGGACTGTCGAGTGAAGAGTGGCGAGCCCTAAGTAAACCAACCAGTTTTTGTCAAGTTACAAAAACTAGAACTTGTCGTTTCTTGGCTAGCAACATTAATTTTAATCAAATAAATCATATTTTCATAATAACACTACGGGCCACAAAAAGGGCCTCGCGGGCCATCTGTTACACACTCCTGACCTAGTTAAAATCTGAAAATATTATCAAGTACCTGGAGTCAATAAAATTCAATTATTTGATAAAAGTACTTTTAAAAAAATATTTGTAATTCAAATATTTCCTTATGCTTTGTTTCATATTAGTATTGATTTCCAGACTGTGCATCTCTGCCTTCATACTAGAGAAGACATCTTCGGAATATGTGTCTGTTCTCACTCCTTCTGTCTTTTCATCTTCCCAATGTTTGTTTCTGTTTCTGACTTTTCTCTCTCCCGCTGATTATCCCATCTTCTCTTAGGTCTTTTCCCGCGTCTCTCCATCTTTGGCTTTGGTCTTATTCTTTCCATTTCTTCTATTTGTGGCAGTGATCTGACATCTTTCTCCCAGTCTTTCTGTATGACCCAAACATCGAAATTTGTTACCTTTTATAGCGAAGATGATTAGTTGTTCAACGTATAAGTTATGGATTTATTTCTCTGTCGGGCCTGACTCACATTCGCATCTCATCTTCCTATTTTCTTATTATAACTCACCCTCAATCTAAGGCGGTGAGTCTTCACATTTACTGAGATGTGAAGGGATTGACGTGGATCTTCTGTCCAGGGCGTGCAGGTGTGCATAGAAATGAGCTGACGGATGATAGATAGGCTGGAAAGGCTGAAACACAAGGCAGGCTGAGAATGGACAATGAGGAAATCCAGTTGGCAGTTTTCGACAGGATACGTGAAGATGAGGAGAAGGAATGGATCGACAATGTGCTTTTACGGAGATTGATGACGTTAGGACAGAGGAAGGGTGCTGGCAGAAAGTCTCAACTTCCTGGGAGAAAAAGTATAATCAACAAGTAACATCTGACAGGAGTCGTTAGTAGATAAAACACTTCGGCAGATGTTGGAGTAGGCGGCGGAGCATATATACGGGACTGTCCTGAACGTGATGAACCCGGATTCTTATTTCTGAATGTCTAAACCCTCAGTCTATTAGACATGATTACTATTAATGGACACAAAGACTTCACATTCGCTATTATTTAAAACTCGCCCGTCATTTGTGTTAATGTTACTGTTGGTATGTATAACCGTGTGTGTAAAGGGCACGACGGTTGTACCTTGAATGTATATGCCTACCACAATTTGCACATTCGGAGAATAATAATAATAATAAATGAGTATGGAAAAACTGGTTAGGAAAGTCTTTTATTTCCCGTTCTGAATCGCAATCTACCGCATTTGCTTCTGAAGAGAAGCAGCCACTGAATAGAAAACAAACCTTGAACGCACTGACCAGACTGTGGTAAAAACAGTTGCTTGTTAATAGATACTTCCTAGGTAGTAGCACAGGGTCTTTGCCAGTTATAATCTGTCAAGGCTGATATCATCTCACCTCTTGTCAGGGCATTAAAAGCCTACACGCAGGAATCATACGATTAATTACTATTCGTTTTTGTTTAAATTTGCGTTAAAGAAAAAATATATACTTTTGATTGTTTTTCTGTTACTCATTATCCAAACAACTTTTCTAGTAGTAATCATTTAGAGATATAATACATAATATTATCGTGTATAAGTGTTTCTTGAAATTTCATTCATTATTTTTTTAATTAAACATCAGTGACGCACTGATCATAGATTTATAATGTCGTTCTTAAAACACTTTGAGCAACCCACATGATATAGCAAACAAGAAACTAGTGTTGCCTTGTCACACACACTCCCTCTGTATGCTGAACGGGGAGAATACTGTCACTAGCAACGTTCTTCTTGGTTCTCTTCACTTTGATTATGACAAATATTATGAGTGGCATAGTAGTTAGTGGACTTGTGTTTCACGATGAGATCAACGGTTCGGATCGACCGGATTCGCCCCTCTGTCACCCAACAGTTGAGAAGGGTACACGATTTCTTTTTGGAGATGGGGAAGGAAAGGCGGCCAGATGTGATGTTGACCACATCAAACGGTCGTTTACTGACAAGTTTATCCTTGCGTGTCTAAGCGGCGTGATAAGACTGTATACTATGAATTATCCAAACTTTCAAATTCAGTCGATCTCTTCCTCGTTAGGTTCCATTAAGAAAATATGGCTAACAGGGCACATTTTCCCCAAGTCTTACCTAATGACTCCTGTACTACGTGTATGCGGTTTGTGGTAGCCTTTGTGATTCCTCTTTGTTCTAAGTAGAAGAAATTTTCTGCAGCATGAAAACATTTTTTTTTAATTTTGTTTTCTTTCTCCTTAATTTTGCTCCTTTATTGCTTTAGTTCAGAATTGTTTGTTTCGTCAATTTGTTGACATTATCCGCAGATCTATTTATCAAATGATTTTAAAATTGTGGAAAATGTTATCGCTTAAACAACCTACCTGCCTGTCTGTCTGTTGTCTGTCTGCTTATTTATTTATCTGCTGTCTATCTCTATGTTTTGTCTGTCTGTCTGCCTGCTGTCTGTCTGCCTGCTGTGTGTCTGTCTGCTGTTTGTTTGTCTCTCAGTAGTTTCTGACAGTATCTCTTGTTTGCTTTCCACCTAGAGACATCTGTCCACTACAGATAAGTTTCTTCATGGTCTCTTGCGTTACGATTGTTTTACTTATGACCATGTAAACATTTGCCATGGAAACGGCATTTATTGTTTTCTGTACAGAATGTTTATCCTTATATCTGAGCACTTTAATATATACAGTTGCAAAACAATTAAGTTGCTTTATAAACAATAAACCGTGAGCTCATTCATTACAAAGTGTGCTTTGTCTTCTTTTTTTAATTGTCTTCATTTGTAGTTGTAATCGTTTCATATAGTTTCCTATCACCATTACTTGTCTGACTTTTTGTGAACGTACATTTACATAAAT
The DNA here is from genome assembly GCA_009760885.1 of Achatina immaculata. NCBI lineage: Eukaryota > Metazoa > Mollusca > Gastropoda > Stylommatophora > Achatinidae > Lissachatina > Lissachatina immaculata. The sequence continues at coordinate 59,773,457 of CM019719.1, read as the reverse complement.
GGCACAGACTCGTGCCTGTATTAGTTTTTTCCAATACCCAAAACATGTGACGCACAGATCGTAACAATATGATATCATTTTAAAAATATCTAGAGCGGCCTGGTTTTTTTTTTTACAGTTTTTAAACAGATTTTCAGATCTTTTATAACGATACGAAAACCTTACCACCAAAAATGAAATCTCCGATCGTGATGTTTTTTTTAAACCTTTATCCTGCCTGGGCATCGTTTGTTTATCAAATACTATTATTATTTGTAGTATTTATCGAACGAACATTTCTGATAAAATTAATAGATATTTATATAATAATTGCTCTTCTTGTGTGTTGATAACTTTGCATGTTTTTATTTACATTGTATCACCTGTTTGCGAGAATGTCTAATGTTTGGCATACCCAGTTTTTATGCTGAACTTAAGCTTTTAAATTAATTTTACACGTAGCTTTCTTCTACTGTATGATTGTTGGTCAAATGGAGTTTTCTTCTTCTTTTTCTTCTTCTTCTTCATCTTTGAGCAACAGCTTTCCGAGCCAATGAGGCTCACTGCTGCAGACATCCTTCTCTGTTCTTGATCCTTACTTGCCAATTGTCGATTCTACAAGAGCATATAATTGTATATTTTTCTAGATTGTCTAGCCATCGTCTACTTCTTGGTCTGTCTCCTTTCATCGCTTCTATATAGGCTTTTTTGTTTGTTTGTCTACCCCCCTCCGTTCTCTATAAATGCCCGAATGTATAAAATAGGAAAATGTAGGAGCAGCTTTATTACTTAACGATTACAAAGTTGTGACGTTTCGGCGTGAGCCTTAATCATACAAAAACATACAGGACGAAGAAATAGAGAGAGGAGATAAAGTATAGATTCACGTGAATACTATTTTAAAAAAAAATTTATTTAAAGGAGTACTTAGCTGTAAATTGTAAGGTGTGACTTGTCCGGCGGTGTGTGTCAGGAAAGGATTTAGTAGAACGTGGAGACTGTTTAAATAGAGACCTGTGACATGTGGTCGGTGGGTTGTAACTGGGGGTGGTGGATGGGGAACCGGGGAGGAGAGAGAGAGTGATACAATATTGACCTAGCTAGGAGAAGTTGAAACAGATGATTGGGGAAGAGGGGTTGCAGAGTGATGCTGTGAGGAAATTTGAAAAGTAAGAAGGGGTGGACTTAGTGGAGAGGTACTATAATGATTGAAGAGGATGTTAAGTGTAGCTAAACAGCGAGTTTATGGGACGCTGGAGCCACATTCTGGTATCACAGCTTTACTGCAGTGCTTCGTGTATACTTATATGTTTATACACTAATCTTTGTGTGTCTATAAATGCCCGAGCCACCTCAGTCTTTTGTTTTTCGTAATGGCGGTTATAAGCAGAGAATTAATGTTTAGATTTTGTTGTTTGTTACTCCGATTGCAACGCTTTTTAAAAAATTGTTTCCTAACGCTTCACAGTTCTACAGAGATGGGGTCGTTGGCCCCAAGCTCCAACCCCCAACCTGGAGCACCAGGGTACCAGTTTCCGTCGGACCCCTACCTGTACAGATCTCCCAAGTTTTGCTGAATCTGCCAGAGTAAAATTGCCCCTGGTAAATGGAGTGTACAGAGTTTTGCCATTGTTAAATGCCTGTACAGTAATGTTGCAATGTGTTGTTACTGTGCAGGTATTGTCTAAAAAAATGATTCATTTTCTTTTAAATGCAGAATTTGTTTCCTCTTTTCTTCCACAATACACTCTTCTTCATCTCAGAAAGTTTTTGCATTTTAAATCTTATAAGATTCTTTTTTAGATCAATAAATTTATATCGCGAATTACTTTCTCAAGCAAACTTTCTACAATAAAGAATGAACACACAACTTTTTTTTTACATTTACTTACATTTCACACTGATTACAGAAAAAACCTTTATTCTGGACAACAATGAGTCTTTACAGAGAAGTGTACATTTGCCAAGGGAAATAATCTGTATATTTGAGCTGTGGGTACGCGAAGATCTGGAACTCATGTCAAATGATACGAGCTCATGACGTCGTTAAAGGTTACTCTGTCGTCTATCCTATGGGTAATGGAACTATAAAAGGGAAAGAAATTTCATGAAATTATTGATTAAATTTACATAATTATCAAAGTAATGAAAATAGTCTCTAATTTAACTAACTTAATTATTGCAATTTATACTGACAGAATAACTATCATCATTTATACAGCCAGAATAACTATCATCACAACTGACGCATCATCTTTATTATCATTGTGATTTGTTACATTACAACACATTGCATCATCATCGTCATCATCATCATCATCATCACTTATTTCAACACATTAAAATTCCTTAGCATCTTATTTTAATTATCATATCCTCAACTCCCTGCACTTTCTGTTATCACTAACGCAGTGTCTTAATCATTATCATTTTTATTTCATGATTCTCATTATTCTTATCGTTTTTCTTATTATCTTCCTTGCTCTAATATTTCAGCGTCGCCTTGTATGTCGTCGTATTCGTTTTATTTTTTTTTTCGCAGTCATCTTCATTATCTTTCTCAACCTTCTTTCATTATTTCCTCATCATAGCTTGCTCATATCTGACCTTTATACTCACAGCCATCTTTTAAATTGCAGTTTAGTTACACTTATGAAGTAATGGTGCACTGGATTCTTTATCAAAGGTTCACTCAAAGGTTCAGGACAGTGCCATATATACTCCACCTCATGCCGCAGCATCCATCCAAGAGTATGTTTGCTAATAGTTCCCATCAAGTGTTGGTTCTTTACAATGCGTTTTCTGCCAGAGTGACCTTTCATTTTCCTTCCTGTGGTACAGTACTGGATTCTTTGTTCAAGTTACAATTATCATAATTCTTATAATACCTTTGTTATCACAACTGTTATCCTGCGCTATTAAATCTATGACCACTTTAACTGGGATTATGTTCAGAATTAGAGCGCTGTTACTTTCATTATTAACATCAAAGACTCATATCCAGTGGATGTTATTATCAACGTGTAAAGAATTTCATGGCAGATTGTCTTGGTGACTTTCTGTTGTTAAAAATAGATTTAAAATGACTCTTTTTATCATATAGTCTTCCTGATAATCCACTTGTCAAAGCTTACATAGCTAACCATGATGTACTCATCATCATCATCATCATCATCATCATGTGAGTAACGCTTACTCACCGCATATATCTCCACAGTTTATGGGCAAACAAGCATATCCCTCTTTACACCCTGTGCCAGTAAATGCGTCGCATTCATAGGCCGGACATTCATGAAGTTGTCTGAGGTCTTTGGTCCACGTTGTTACTGAAATAAATGAGTACGACCTTACATAAGCGTGTGTGCGCGAGCACGTGAGCACATGTCTATGTATGTATGTGTATGTCTCGGTAAGAATGTAGCCATCATCATCATCATCATACCTATATAAATTGTATTGTATTTGAACATATATCTTTTTTTTTACTGTTCAGGTGTTGTCTAAAAAAAGGATTCATTTTCTTTTAAATGCAGAATTTGTTTCCTCTTTTCTTCCACAATACACTCTTCTTCATCTCAGAAAGTTTTTGCATTTTACATCTTATACGATTCTTTTTTAGATCAATAAATTTATATCGGGAATGACTTTCTCAAGCAAACTTTCTACAATAAAGCATGAACACACAACGTCATATATATATATATATATATATATATATATATATATATATATATATATCGGTGAGCTATATGGAGGAGAAAGACCAGAATTAACACCAGATACTGAAAACTGTGAGGGACCACCAATACTTGAAGATGAAATCATAGATGCCATCAAACACATGAAGAAAGGAAAAGTGACTGGGCCTGATAATTTAACAATAGAAGAAATAGAGGCACTAGAGGAGACAGGAATAAAAATAATAACCAAGTTACTGAATGACATTTACAACAGTGGTTATATTCCCAGTGACCTGATTAAATCCACGTTTATAGCACTACCAAAGAAACCAGGTGCAAAGGAATGTGACGACCGCCGGACTATCAGCCTCTCATGTCACATAACGAAGCTACTTCTGACAATAATTATGAGAAGAACAAGGAAAAAGATAAAAATGGAAATAGCAGATGAACAGTTTGGATTTGTTGAAGGAAAGGGAACACACAATGCCATTTATGCTTTACGAACACTAACAGAAAGAGCTTTAAAAGTACAGAAAGATCTCTACTTATGCTTCATTGATTACACCAAGGCATTTGACAAGGTGAAACATAATGAAATTATTAAAATGCTTGAAGACATCAATATAGACGGCAAAGACCTGAGGATTGTAAAACATCTATGCTGGCAGCAAGAAGCAGCAGTTCGAGTTGAAAATAGAATTGGAAAATATCAACCTATAAAACAAGGGGTGCGACAAGGATGTGTACTATCTCCAGACCTTTTTTCTCTGTATAGCGAGAATATTCTAAGAACAATCATCACAGAACCAGGATTAAAAATTGGAGGATGCAATATTAACAACCTTCGGTATGCTGACGACACAGTACTGATAGCAGAGAACCAACAAGACCTGCAAAATCTCTTGGATAAAGTCGCCAAAGAAAGTGAACAGAAAGGCCTTACTTTGAACATCAAAAAGACAGAGACTATGGTTATATCTAAGAAACAGAATCCACCAGCAAGCAGTATTAAATTAAACGGAACTGTTCTAAAGCAGGTGCAGAAATTCAAATACCTTGGAGCAGTAATAACTTCAGATGGGAAATGCAAAACAGAAATTAGGAACAGAATAGGCCAAGCAAAGACTGCATTTCAGAGAATGAGAAACATATTGACCAACACATCCTTATCAATGAATGTTAGAAAACGAGTACTAAAATGCTAAATTGAACCTATCTTGTTATATGGAAGTTAATCATGGACAATAGGCAAGTCTGCACAAAAATCATTGGAAGCAGCAGAAATGTGGTTTATTAGAAGAATGTTGCGAATCCCCTGGACAGCAAAAATAACTAATGAAGAATGTATGAGAAGAGCTGGGGAGACAAAAAACCTTGTCAAAAAGATAAGAGAGAGACAATGTACTTTCATAGGACATGCAATGAGAAGAGAGGGCATTGAAAATATTATAACAACAGGAAAAACAGAAGGAAGAAGATCAAGAGGAAGACCAAGAGAAATGATACTGGACAGTCTGACGGGATGGTGTGAGAGGAGATCACCAACTGAGCTGATGGCATGCATGAAGGATCGTGTACTCTGGAGAAGCATAATAGCCAACGCCAGTCGGCACGGCACATGATGATATATATATATATATATATATATATAATATATATATATATATATATATATATATATATATATATGAGTACAATGGCATGCAAAAGTAAAATGGATGAATTTGTATATATATATATATATATATATATATATATATATATATATATATATATCCACATCCACATCCACACACACGCACACACACAATAAAATGAAAATGAACCACATATAGCAACTATCAAAGTTTTTAATTCTCTTTCCTCCCTCCCCCATCCCACAGAAAAGCGCGGTGTAGAAGGTCCGACAATTAAGTAATAAGACTAATTCCATTAAAAAAATAAAATAAAGAACAGATGAAGATATAACATGTATTTTATTCAAAGTATTCCTGTACAACTACTGCCCGGTGAGCCAGTGCATCATCATGAAGAAGGAAAAAAAACTGCCAGATGTTGAATAGTCGTACCGGACTCGGAGAATCTTTTTTTCAGTAGGCGTTTCAAAATACTTAAATAAACTTTGGCAGTGACAGTCTGTCCCTTTGGAATAAATTCTTTGTGAATAACTCCTTTGCCTTTTGGTGATGATGATGACTTCCACTGAGCGCTTTGGCGTTTGGCTGTGGGATGATAGTGGAAAATCCAGGTTTCATCCTCTGCAACAATCAAATTTTTAAAAAAATTTATTTCTGCGACACGCTTTGATGATGTCTTTTGCGTACTCAATACGCTGATGTTTTTGGTCATCAGACAACGAATGTGATACAAACCAGCAAGCAACTTTTTTCTTGCCCAAATCTTCCACTAAAATTTTACGAATGGTCTCTCGGTTAACACCACATTCATCTGCCATCATCCTCGCAGTCAAACAACGATCTTCTTCATTCTCTGATTTTTGCAATGAGTTCCTTATTACGAACAGAAATTGAGCCTCCATATCTAGTTGCATTTGTAATCGTTTCCACACCACTTTTGAATCGTGAATACCACTTGAATATATGTGCACGAGATAAACAATTATCCCCATAAACCTGTTGCATCAATTCAACTGTTTCAATGACACTTTTCCCGAGTTTTAAACAGAATTTAATGTTAGCTGTTTACTCCATGTGACGATGCACCTCTGACTAGGTCATCAAAATGGCGGCTTGTTTGTCGTCTGCTTATCGGGCAGCGATGAAACGTTTCCAGATCATAGATGAAGGTTGCCTCTTTGGATTCCATGCTTTGCTTCATAGATGGCATTTTTGTCTTGGCCATAATAAAAGCAGTCTCATTACTTAATTGTCGGACCTTGTATGTATAAGACAAAATAAGCAAATAGGCAAGACAGACAGAAACAGCTTATGACCACCCCTCCTCTTAGCCTCGTATTCAGCTGCGTCACACTTTCACGACACTTTACAAAGACCAGTAAATGTCCTTATATCCCTCATGAGCTGGAGGTCGTGTGCACAACTTTTTTTCCTTGCAGGAGAAATACTCCGATGTCAGAGGCACTTTTCCTAAGTACAGTAAATGCAACATTTTTATAACAAAGTCTACTGGAGCTCCACAGCAGGGGATCTCGAGTCCACCCCACCTTTGCATGAGACATTGCAACATCAATTCACCCTACACTCAGTCTCATTTACTTACGTAAACCTCAAAACCTCTCCGAACTGTTGTCTCTGCAGTACAAATAAACCTTAAAACGTGTCTGAATCGTCGAAGTATAAAAAAAAAACCCTGCAAATCCGTCTGAACCATTGCAACTGAAATTCACGTAAACCTACAAACCTATATAAAATTTACAAATGCATTTAAACCTACAGGCCTATCTGGACTTTGGAACTGCAATACAAATTAAACCTCAGATTTATTTGAAACCGTCTCAGCTGTAGCACAGTCTGATCGCACTTCAAATAAACTGTGCTGGCGGCTACGTTAAAATAGTTACATCAGAACTTGTACACGAAGCACATTTAATATCTTACCAATAGCAGAGAACAATACCGCAATTACAATCAGAGTTTTCATTGTCTGCGTCTTCATTTAGATAGAAAATGAAACGTTTAAAAAAAATAGAAAATAACACTAGATCCACTGCACAAGGCAGTAAACAGATTTCAAAGTGTCCTTTTGCGATTCTGGTGGCGAAATTTGAAGTTAAGGACCGCAGGAAGGTCACGAAATGTCCGTGGGACACATACAAGATGTTCTTGATAATGTGCTTCTTGTTAGTGTGGGGAAAAAAAAAAGTCAGAGAGAAAATGTTTTGGCACTGAAAAGTTGTAGTCGTTGGTAGATTTCTGGAGTAGATCTCTCAAATCTGAGAAAACTTTCTTATATATACGTGAAAGAAGAAAAATAATTAAAGGGGCAATGTGCGAACATTTAAAATCAAGCCCTGGTAACTAAATGGCGTTTGTTAAGTAATTTTGCCTTTTTTTTTTAACACAGTCTGAAAACCACATCTTAAATTTTAAAAAATAAGAGGTTTTACTTTTTTTTCCTTCAATATATAAAATTATATTACACTTTTCTTATAAGCTGTAATGACAGTCTGACATCCATTATTTGTTTTAGAGCTGGCTTCAGTTAAAGAACGCAAGTTTGTCTTCGTTCCTTCTAAATGATTTTTATTGAAAATCTTCCGCCATCCATGTTTTAATCTTATTTAATAATTGATCTAGTTTTCTTCTCTGTTTCTGTAACAATACGATTTTTTTCCCAGGTGAACTGGGCTTTGGCCTATCCCCCAGCCTCTTTAGTCGCCCTGTTACGACATGAGTGGAATAAGGCAGAGGCCCTAGTCTTTTCTCCCCAGACTTAGATCTGGGCCATGGTGACCCAAGGCTGGAGAAACTTTACCCGTGGCCTGTACTCCCAGGTAAAACGTGGCCTGTACTCCCAGGTAAGTGACGGGCAATGAATAAAATATGTTCTCTAACATGTTTAAGAGTCTTAAAAAACACACGCTTTTTTCCTGTGCCTCTAGATATGCAGGAAACTCTCTACTGTAGAGAGCGGAACAACAACACAACTCCTTCAGATCATCAGAGGAAGTACCCGCCCCCCCAGACAAGTGTTTCGGCCCTATTAAACTCCTGACACTCTAAGGTGGTGGACCCCTTTGAGTCATGACTCCCAGAGGTCTTGTGAGGTTTTTTTGATCTTCCAGTTGGCACTGCACTTTTGAAGTGCGTCTTTAGCGATTTAGCTACGGAGGATTGGTATTGGTTGTGACAAATGAAATTACTTATGTTCCCAATGCTTGTTTCGCATACTCCACAGCCAGTATGAGGCCTTTTCTGCTGTTTCTGAAAGGCTTCTCAATGCCCTTGCTCTTGCTTGTCCCTTTATGCCCAGCTGCTTACATAGGTCATATGCTGATGTTGCGACGAATCCTCTTGCTCCCACTTCTACAGCCGTCACTTTTGCCCTGATTCCTGCCCCCTGCCTCAGTTGCTTGGCCAGATCATTGTACTTCTCAAATTTGAATAAATGCTGTTCCTCTATTCTAGTTTCGTACGGGACCGTAAGCTCTTGCGTCTGAGTGCGCCAATATCCCGAACTTTCAACCAGTGTTGTGAAATGTCTTGCATCATCTAATACTGTAGTTCTAATATGTCATGTATTCTAGACAAGGGATATGAAATATTAGATTTTATTGAACGCACGATAATCACAGCAAAAACCGACAAGAATCACACTTCTTCGTTACCATGACAACAGGGGAGATGACCACTCCGATAATTGATTTTTCTGTTATGCCGGCTTTCAGTATATCTTTAATCGCTTCGTCCTAATATCCCTTGATTTCCCAAAGGTGTTTGATAAAGTTTTGTCGAACTGGTCACTACTAGAATCTATGTTCATCCTCTCAGCGTCTGTCTCGCGTAACTCCATATCATTCAATCAAAAAATTCGCCGTTCTTTATGTTAAGCTCTTCTACCCTCATTTTATAGTTTGCCTCAAATTTAACTTGGTCTAACCGTTCATTCTGTGAATTTTCCCATTTCAGTTTTTCTCTGATTTCTTCTGCCTCAAATATTTCATTACTTTCTATCGATTCACCATCTAATTTTCCTTCAAAAACCCTTCTCTTAGCTTATAAAGGTTGACTGAGGTTTTACAAAAAAGATAGAAAGAGTGAGGGAAGTGAGCAGAGACAAGAATGGTAGAGTACAAGATGAGTAGTAAACATGAAGAACATACAACAGTCCAATATTTCAGCAAAAGCCTTTTACAAGGATCACATATAAAAACAGCACAGCAGATAAAACCACGAAAAACAGATGAAAAATTAAACGCTTAGCTCTTTTTGTATCCTTGTAAGAAAGACTGACACAAGAAGTGTTTGTGTTTCCTCCTTGTAAATAAGACCGACGCAAAATGCTAAAATCATTACCGCAGTCATCATTACTCTCACTTTTCTGCATTATAATAATTCATTTTTCATAACCCTTGATCCAATTTCTTGTGTGTGATGAAGAAGCCTTGATCCAATTCTTTTTGCATGACACAAAAGCCTTGATCAAATTCTTTTTGTATATAACAGAAGCCTTGATCAAATTCTTTTCGTATGACACAGAAGCCTTGATCAAATTCTTTTTGTATGACACAGAAGCCTTGATCAAATTCTTTTTGTATGACACAGACGCCTTGATGCAATTCTTTTTGTATGACACAGACGCCTTGATCAAATTCTTTTTGTATGACACAGACGCCTTGATCAAATTCTTTTTGTATGACACAGACGCCTTGATCCAATTCCTTTCATGTGACTCAGAAGCTGTGATATAATTTCTTTGAGTCAGTTTTGTATTTACGTTTATTCTTAATATTTTTTAGGGATAAAGATTTAAGTAAAATAATTACATACTATGAGAAGAAAACAGTCAATGTTTATTGAGTTCTTTTTAACAGAGGAGACAGAATTGGAGAGAATCTTAACAAAAGAGAAAAAAAGATATCTGAGTGAAGACACACGAAGGCCAAAAGAGAAGCTTGCGGACAGTAAATATCGGGGGACAGGGGGGACGGGGGACGGACAAATGGTTATCATCAGTTGAAGTGATGAAACTAGTTGATTGCCCTTGGTGTGTCAGCGCACCTCTATATTATTATCATCATCATTAATATCATCATTTGTATCGTGAACACCATCATTACATTTATTTCAGAAGTTTCATTTGAATTAATATTAACTATCATCACCATATATTTCGGTCTCTCGTTCTCTTTTCTATTCTTTGTTGTTTTTTTTTCTTTCTGTCCAGAGTGCTCAAAAACACGAGGCACAAAAGAGACCCAAAGAGTTAATAATGATATAATCTCATGGTGCTTTATTGAACTAAGTCTGGCAAATGAGCTTACTCTTTACTAGTCTCCGGACAGTCCAGCAAGTCAGAATTTAGTGAACGCTCTTTGATACAGGGATTCCCAACCTCGAGTATGATTGAGATGGGGTCGCGAGAAGATATTATGATGAATGTTGGAATAATATGAAGAGGTATTTATAATTAATTTTCAGTGATTAGTTCAAAATTTGCGTCATATTAAAGGTACTGAAATAGTTACTTTTTTTTTTTTGAATTTCAGTATTTTAAAAACGTCTTTTTTCAAGAGTCATGGGTCACCTAAATTTATAGGTTTAGGATTGCGGGTCACGCACCATTTCTGGTTTTGGTCGTATTAAAAATTCTTATTTAATACATGGAAGGAATACTGTTTGTTGGAAGGTGGGGGTGGAGCCGCTGGCCGGTTTGGCAGTCAGCAAGCTGACGTGCTAGCGTCTGGACTGGCGAACCATACCCGACCAAGACCCTATAAGACTTCTTTGTTGCTTTGTTGGTATCCCCCCGTAACACGCCTAGCCTGGCTAATGGGGCAGGGGTCGCCATAGTCTCCATGGCGTTGGCGCACGGTGAAGAAGTATTGAACATCCCCTACTTTTTTAGCTCTACTCAGGGACTGCAAAAAATAGCCACCTTACGGATCTCTCAGTCCGCTACGATGCAGTGCCTCAATAATTCCATCGCATCTGCTGCAGAGAACATTAACTTCGTAGCTCCAAGGAAACAGAAGAAAAAGTAGATGATGAAGAAGAAGGCTGGCTCAGTTATTAAGGGTGGGAAAAATCACAGCTGGTCAAGACCCTTGTGCACTTATCCCTGGTGCTCTTAAGAACAGGTTGTGATATTCCTTCAGTTTGATTAAGAAGGTAGAGTTCAGCATGACCCCTCTAACAACCTCAGGTCCATTCCAGGACTCTAAAGCAAGTCACTGTAACCCATTTCAGATCCAGCATGAAGGTTGTACTCCAACATGATTACAGTGCTGTCTGCAGGAACAGGATTACAATGCTGTCTGCAGGAACATGATTACAGTGCTGTCTGCAGGAACATGATTACAGTGCTGTCTGCAGGAACATGATTACAGTGCTGTCTGCAGGAACATGATTACAGTACTGTCTGCAGGAACATCATTACAGTGCTGTCTGCAGGAACATCATTACAGTGCTGTCTGCAGGAACATCATTACAGTGCTGTCTGCATGAAAGAAAAAAAAACACATCCACAGTTTCAAGAAGTTTACTCCTCGCAACTCTCTGTATCAGAAATCTCACAAACACTGTTTTGCTCACTTTTTCCATTTCCACCTTAATACGTTTTACATAACTATATCCACCTGCGTGAGTATCACTTTACTATTACCATTTGTATGACTTCTACATAGTTATCTCCACTTGTACTGTACCTCTCTTATATTTAACTATCTCTATTCTAGTCGCCTTCTCAGTGCTGTTTTTCACGTTTTAAAACTTGCTTTATTTCCAGATTCTCTACCAGCAATGCTGACACCACAGTACCAACACGAAGATACTCCAAGACTGGGAAAACAAGTCAAAGCTATAAGATAACATCTGTTCATCAGGTCATGATTTTGAACATGGTATTTTCTTTCTTCATCTTCTTTGCTTTCAAAAGCGGGTTGCATTGTGTCACAGTTATGCTCCTTTTCTTCGTGAGACTTCGTCTCATGTGTTTATGGGAGAAGGTTCGACCCTTCATTGCCATCCCTATTTACTTGACTAGTGTCTGTTTCCAGAGGCACCAGTGGGAGGTAAAGTAGGGTCTTGGTGGTCTACAGTTCACCAACTCTGACCTAAACAGACAATTATGGGTCACTCACTGCTATCCTATTCAGCTAGAGTAGGGCATCTTTCTCTACCCGGCCACCCCCTCTTAAAAACATTTAACAGTTAGTAACTGTGATCTGAAGACCTAGACTTACTTGGAGAAGAGAAATTATGACAGTGCTCAGAGACAAGGGGAGCACATGGAAGGAAGCAGAGAATAATTCCAAGAACAGGGATGACTGGAGAGCCTTTATCCATGGCCTATGCTTCCAAGGGACCGAAAGGCGATGATTATGATGATGATGAACACTGTGATCTGATGTCTGCCCATGGGAAAAATGGCTTGAGTTAATAGTAACAGATACATGCTTTTTCTTCCATGAGTTTGTGCTATCCCTGATCTCATTCAGACTGTATGTCAGATTCTGAAAACTGAGGTACACCCAAGAACACTGTACACACGAAGCTGTGGTCCCATGTAACGGGACTGACTAAAGCAGGCTTGAAAGTGGAAGAAGCTCAAAACATAAATAAAAGGAACATACACAGCACGAATTCTTCTGCCACTGTTTTCTCTGAATCTAGCAGGTCTGGCAGCTGAGTCTACTCTTTGTGAAACAGGCTACTCAAGTGAGTGACCAAAAAAAAAAAACAGATATAAATAATTAGAAGAAGAATTGTACACTACAGAAAAAAAGCTATAATGTTTTTTGTGCAGTCAATATTACATATACAGTATGAAGCATTGTGTACATATTTCACACAGTTCATACACATTACAGGGTGGGTTTGGTGCAAAAAATTCTAAAGACTATCCTATGTCATTACAAGTGTACATGGTTGTCAATCATATCTACATATATATCTGTACTCTAACCTCTACATATCTCTACATATAAACAACTATATATCTGTTGTACATACCTCTACAGTATAAACTACATATCTGCTGTACATACATCGCAAATGCTTTATCAGCAATTTAGGCAAGTCATAGAAGCCAAGATGGCAGCTCTGTGCCTCAAAAGTCAATCACATCACTATTCTGTAACACTGAAAAGGGGGGTGTGAGGAGGTGGTAGTGGTTTTAGGGAGGGGAGGGTTAATTTTAATCCTCTCTAAACTGTTTAGTGTGAAGAGGAGGAGGGTGCAGGGGGAATGGTAGGGGAGAGGATGGTGGTTATTTTAAGTCTTGTATATCGCAGGATCTAGCAATGACTGACAATGCAACATATGCACACATGTAACATAGCACGTGTTTTTGATCAGGTTTATGTGGTAGTATTAAATTAAAAATTTTTTTTTTTAAAAAGACCCAGATATTTATAATAAATCAGATACAAGAAAGTGAGAAAGTAATAATTTCTAACTATCTTATATCAACTAAAATTTATTTCTAAAGAAAGTTCCCTCTCTTCCTCTGATGGCTGGCTCCCTCCCACAATGGCCTCACAGATACATTTATTATCCATAATGCAAAACACGTTTTTACAAAATGTCTGTATTCCAAGACCTCAGCTATTAAGATGAAAGAAATTTGCTAGTGTTGAAGAACATAAGAATGAATCTCCATCGCTAATCTTTTGAATATATACACAAATCTATTCATGAAATAAATTTATCCACGACTATAAAATTACTTTTAAAACAAAAAAAGTAACTATTTCTTAAGGATAGAGCCGATGGTGAAAAAGTCATGTGTGACTAATATTACAGTGAGGTTCAGATACTTAGCTATGCTGGATGAGTCATGCATCATCTGACATGTGTCAGATTATCAAACATTGCATTTTCTTTCCTCTTCCTCTTCCTGTTTCTTCTCCCCTTTTTTCCTCTCATCCCTGGACAGAAAGATTTTGGACAAGGAAACAAAAAAGAGGCAAATTATTCATTCTCCAACACTTTCTCATCTTCTTCTTTTGCCATCTTCTTTAATTCTATCATTTATATTTAAATTTTTAATTAAGAAATTAATACAACTGCATAGATAAGTATTTTTTTATTAGCTTGCTAGATGCAAAAAGAAGAATCTGTGAGACAGAATAAAAGAAATAAATACAGGAGATGGCTGTTTTAAAACTAGGAAATATACATAAAATGAGTACACATAAATCATACAGAGGCTTTATGTAGCATAAGAGTAGAACATTCAACTTTTCAACTTATTTATCCATGGATGTCATCTTACAGATGAAAATGTACAGAGAGAAGGAAGGGACATAACTTGGAAAACAAAAAGTACATTTTAAAACCTGCATCACCTTTTCATGTTATGTTTCATATAAATCTTTGATTTTTCTCTTAGAGCATAATAAATAAATTTGTTCTATTTCTATGAATCCTCCTACAGCTTATATCAGCAACAGATCAAGAAGCTTTGCAGACCATTTTAAATAATGTGGTTTTTGATCTGGAAGTTCGTGCAACAAAGTTATTTTATCTTCTTTTGTTGCTGCAGTCCCCTCCACTCACTTCTAAAAAATGCTGAGGGTTTATGGTTAGCTGGAATTACACTTGTCATATTCATAAGATTAAACTCATTCTTTTCTTTTATTATTTATTAGTCACTATAGACCGTAGCTGTCATATTGTGTGCTACGTTTGTCTTTGTATTACTTTGTTTTGCTTAATATAACATCAGTACATTAGCCATCCTGTTCTCAAATCTTAAAAAAAGCTTTATTTTACCTTTATTTTTTCTGCTTTTATTAAGGAAAGGCTATGAAATCTATGGAAGACGAGAACAAACAAAAAAATAGTTAAAATATGTGAAAACACAGAAAAGTATTGAATCCACATTGGGTCATGATATAACATATAATATTTCCAAGCCGAAAGCAGCAAACAGCAAGTGCTAAGTCATTATTTTACCAAAGATCAGTTGCTGATAAGTGTTATATGATATTTTACATACATCTAGTTACAATACCAAAAAAGATTCAAAGCAGTTTTACCGAGAAATAAAACAAAAACAAACAAAAACATGGATTGGAAAAAAAATACAGAGAATATCTCTTCAACATTTCTCAACATGTATAACAGCTGCTGTGCTGGCTATAGTTGTAACTATAAAACTCATGTTTATGAATTTAAGAACTAATGTCAGTAGTGACAAAAGCTTATGATGTCAACAAATTCAGTGGTGGTTGTAGTAATATTAAATATGATACAAACGGCATAAATGACCATCATGATGTCTATAGCAGAGGTGCTAATGACAATTTGGGTAACAATGTTTACAAAAACCACCAAACTCACATCAGCACCAGAAAAAGAAAATGTTTAATAAATGTCAGCCACATTATAGTCACATCAGAAATAAAATTTACAATGGTGTTTTTAAAGAACTGTTATTGTTCAAAATAGGTTAGGTCTACTGAAAGAGAAACAAGAATACAATTTTTTTTATAAATCTTTACAGAGGCATTTTTTTAACAAGGGAATAAAGGAAACAATAAAAAACAAAATGATATGAAAGATTTTTTTCAAAATATAAAACTGATAAAGACTAATATACAAACATGACACCCATAAAACAAATGTAGCTGTCACTACTAATAAGTGTTACCCCACCGCAGGAATTGTTCAGCCGATACCTTTCTTTTTTTTTTTTCAAGCATTGCGTCAGCAGACTTACCCCAGCTAAATTTTGCGAAGGAAACTGCAATAAACATGAATAAACACAATATTTTAGACAAAATTAAATGTATCACAGACATTTTATGTGGTGCTAACAGAAGATAACACTACTGATATATATATACAGCTAGCAACTGATGAAAGTAATAATACATAAACAGCTGTTACAGTGGGCTACTTCCTGAAGGGAGGAGGTCAAGCTTATTAGCAGAAGTCGGTACTGGTGCACTCATTTAATTCTTTTGAAGAGATGGCCAAAAAGAAACCATAGTGAAATAAGCTAGAAACCATAGAGAAATAAGCTAGAAACCATAGTGAAATAAGCTAGAAACCATAGAGAAATAAGCTAGAAACCATAGTGAAATAAGCTAGAACCATAGTTGCATTTCAAAAAAATAAAAAGAAAAAGGAAATAAACACAAGAACATTCATAGGTAAATGGATGAATTCACATTAAAAAAAAAAAAACAACTGACTGAATCAAAATTTAAACTTATGATTAAAATCATTAATTTATAAATATCAGATGACACGTTTGACCATACAAGGTGTAAGGTAGGCTTACTGTTAAGCTCACAGAGGCTTTGACAGTCTTTGTTCTTTGCTGTAAACATATTCTAGCAAGTTCTTTCTCTGTATGCAGTGGCCTTTCCTTCATGTGTCTTTTTTTATTTATATAAATTAATATCTGTTTGTCCAACTAAGTGACTCCATTCTGTTCCATTATGAACATTAATCTGACATCCTTAATATCTATATTGATTTCTTTTCATATTTCATTTATATCAATTCTTCTGTTTCATATCCACTGATATTCATACACTTCCAGTTAACAAACATATTTTCTGGAACAGTCTACATTTCCTGTGGAAAAATTCACAGCACATCAAAAAGTATAACAATTCATGAATGCAGTATATGAAATGATGTGCTTCACCAGTGAATTTTCTTATAAATGTTAAACAACAGCAGCTACACTACACATCTGTGTCACAATCCCAATTAACAGATCTGTTTTCTTATTATTATGTATATTCTGTTTTGATATATTATAGTAACTGCTATTTGATTCTTTAATTCTCCAACCTTCCTGAATTCATGTTGTAAGAATTTTTTTTCTAAGTCTATGAAAGCCATCTCTTTTTTCTGTTGGTTAAAATCAATGGCACTCTCGTTTACCTGCTGTAACAAGAATATCACATTCTAGCAACCTTTTATCCCTATAATCCAGGTTCAGCTTCCTTTTTATACTATGCTACAGGATACATTTATTTTAAATTCTCTCATCACTAGGCACAAAATATAACCAATAAGGATTAACAGCTGAAACAGAAAATGTATAAAACAAAAATGCAATACATACATCATTATGCTAATAGATGTAAAAAAAGTTTCACTAATTTTCATTTTTTTTTGTCCACAGCTAAGGTTAAATGATACTTATTGTACTTCTTGAATGGTATCCCAATTCTTTATCATGGACTAACGCTGAGTGCTT
The DNA here is from genome assembly GCA_009760885.1 of Achatina immaculata. Taxonomy (NCBI): domain Eukaryota; kingdom Metazoa; phylum Mollusca; class Gastropoda; order Stylommatophora; family Achatinidae; genus Lissachatina; species Lissachatina immaculata. Next base: position 59,755,929 of record CM019719.1, on the reverse strand, counting down.
TTTTTTTTCAGCAGTCAATATTTACAGTAGGTTCCTGAATGGTGAAGTAGTTAGTGCACTAGTCTCTCACAGCAAGGTCAGGGGTTCAAGTCAAACTGGAGGTGCCAGCTGGAAAAATGAGTAATTGCCTCCTCTAGGAGCTGAGGAAGTAAAGGTGGTCAAGTGTGATGCTGACCACATCACCCTCTTGTGTGCCAACAGATCAAGGAAAGTTTGGACATCAAATTGATAACATATCACCTAAGATCTTTTATGGTATTAAAGGACCAACTTCTTCCTTAATAAAAACATGCTTCCACAAATAATACCCTTCAAAAATATTTAACTCTTTCCGTGCTTATCATCATAGAGGTTACGCTTCCAGTTTCTGATGTGGTGCTTTTCATCACTTAGGTGACGTTTGGTCTATTTCATTAAAAACCTGGTGTAACGTTTAGATTGTAAACATTTAGCGCACATGCCCCATGATCTTTTTCAAAACGGCGAAGGATGCTTAGTTACGAGGGAGAAAATTGAAGTTTTCTGCAAGAAATTTCAACTTTTGGTGATGTAGATAGGGGTAGATAGGGGTATGGATATGCTCTGTAGACCACTATTCTTGAATGTATCCCAAGTAGATCTAGACATATTAGATGACTGGAGAAGTAGTTAAAAGGTTATTTCAGACATTATTTTACCAATAATGTAACATACTATCACAAGGTGAGACCTACAGGTAGGTCTAGGCATCTCACATGGTAAGTATTGTACCCTAAGACCTATCTGATGGTAAGTTGGACACAATCATTGTCTAAAAACATCACGTTACTTCTTTTTTCCTAAAATACTCTGCATTTATGAAATCTTCATACATTTAGTTATATTTTGAAACATAATAGATACACAGAAGTACATGGAAATACTGTTTTTCACTCAGTTTTGCAATTATACCCCCTATACATATAAAGATCCATGCTTTTAATCCGGCATACAACTGAATGTCCACATTTCTTCCTGAGACACGGAAAGAGTTAAAATGAAGTGACCACACTGTACTACGCACAAACAGTTGTTAAGTTATTTCAATGTTTTTTTTAGTTTTATCAATTATTTTAATATATAATCATTCAAGTTTGGCTACAGAAAGTTTTAATAACAATTTAACATTAAGATAAACTCAGTAACATTCATATCATTTACCTCTGTTCATTTCAGATTCACTGTTAATGGCATCAGGATGGCAAATATTGCACGTATGTATGTACTTGGTAGAATAATGTACAAAATTTTACAAACATATAGGTCTAAAACAGAAAACATGTAGTAGACAAGAAATCTAATAATTTTTCAAATGTAAGCAAATATAACAAGACTATTTACATAAGTAACTTTCAAGTAAGTCACTAAACAGAGGAAAAAAAAATGACAAAGTAAAGATTGTTTCAGAGTTATAAGACATGCAAAAAAGAAAGAATAACAATAATAAGTGTTCCTTTAACTAGAAATACAAAATTTCCTAATAATTTTGTGCAACAAACATTTCCTGCACTTGTGCTAGCAGGAGCAGTGTGCACTATTTTCATGCACAAATATAATTCAAACATTTATCACTCATCTACATACAATATACTCATACTATGGCTAATGTACAGCACTATAAGAATTTCCCAGAGGAGTGTTCCATCAACAGGGGAAACAAAAATGAAGTCATGTTACATGTGCAAAATTTTAATAAAACATTTAAACAATAACAACTTCCTCAATTTAGGTATCAATTTTTCCATGCAAAAAAAAAAGCAGTCATTGTCGTGTTTTAATTACGTAGCGTGTGCATTAAAATCAGCTTGTACTGGTTCAACATTGCAAAATATGATGAAGAAAGTTTAGATCAAAATAAACCATTGCTATTTATGAGAATAAATGAGCTTGTAGTAAGTGTGCACTTGTTTTCAACAACTACAAGAGATATTATGTTAATTATTTTGTTATAGTAAAAGCAAGCAATTTAAATTTCATTTACAATTTCTTCCACGTTTGCTCACTGTATACTACAATCTCAAACCATTTCTCATATGTTATCACCTTCAGTACTTGAGTGAACCTCAAATAGAAAAATAAATGGCTTTTTTTTACAATACCTTTGAAAAATCTTTGAAAAAAAACAAAAAAACATTCTTGTTATGAAAAGAAGCTGTGTTAGTAATGGATATAAATATCTAATACATTGGCGTCTTCATCTTGTCTAAATTAAATCCTTATATCCAAAGTTCATAAGCTGAACTCTTAGCAGAACAATGCAGTCCATTGCCTGTAGTGACTTGTCATAAAGCATCTCCCTCAAAACTCTGAAATGGGTGCAGTAACTTGTCCACCTCCAGATGGTGCATCTGCAATAAAGTGTGTGCAGTTAGATTCTGGATGCAGAGTACTGGACAAGAGAACCACACACACACACACACCCTGACTCTAAAAGTAACTTCTTTTGTGGGTCTGGTGGATTCCCTCCCTTTCTATCAATGTCTTCTTTTTACCGACTTCCCTTCCATTATGTTAATGTTTTGTTGTTGTTGTTGCTGCTGCTGTTGTTGTTGTTGTTGCTGCTGCTGTTGTTGTTGTTGTCATCATCATCATCGTCATCGTCATTGTTGTTGTGTTCCATCCCATTCTGCACTGACATTTGCAGTGTCCTTTCTCATTCTGCAAATGCTGTTGGGAATATTGCCTACCCAGCTGTCAGGTTATTTCGTGGACCACTTCCTAAGCTGTTAGTATTATTTGGCTATTATGACCAACTTCTAAGCTGTCAGCATTATTTGGCTATTATGATCATCTTCTAAGCTGTCAATATTATTTGGCTATTATGACCATCTCCTAGGCTGTAAGTATTATTTGGCTATTATGACCATCTTCTAAGCTGTAAGTATTATTTGGCTATTATGACCATCTTCTAAGCTGTCAGTATTATTTGGCTATTATGACCATCTTCTAAGCTGTCAGTAATATTTGGCTATTATGACCATCTTCTAAGCTGTCAGTATTATTCTATGGTCTCCTTACTATTCTTCCAAAGTTATTTGGAACTCTGGTCTAAATAAGAAGAAAATATGAATTCTTTGAACTAATCTTATTAATGTGTAAATAATTCAACATAAAGATCACAGCATTTGTTAAGCCTAACAAATTTAACTTAGTAATGCTATCTTACTGGTAGCCTGTGAAGAACTCTCAGAAGTTTCATCTCCAAGGGACTTCTGCAAGACCTTGAACACCTTGGAAGGGATGTGTGCTCCTTTGTATCGCTTATCTACTAGGTCTTCATCATTCAGAGTTTCTGGAAGATTATCTTCTTGTTCTTCATCTTTCCTGGATCCTGCATTGTTGACTGTTGACAAAGAAGAACAATGAGTCAAGCTCTAGTTTTTAGATGTATGAACTTAAATATTTTTTTGTGTTAGAAGAATTTTAATTTCTCTTAATCTTAGAATGGTGAATTTAAATCTCCTTGTGACATTCTCTTTATAATGTTAGAAGTTTAAAGAGCTAAGACAATCCATTTCACTCTCTCCAGCTGTTTATTTATCTTAAAAAAGTTCTAAACATTTCAGCCTTAACCACAGATTATAATAAAATTAAGGATTTAGTACATTAATTCAGTAAGTTTTTAAAATGTTGCTACAATAAATTATAGCATTAAAAAATGTGTGCAAATTAAATGTGTAATTTTAAATTATTTACTAATATACATATTCATCTTACAACTTACATCCTTCCTGTGCTATTAAATGTCACATAGGGCTTGTGTGGTAGTCCGCCAAGTTTTCCTGTTTTTGGCAAACTTTTCAACCTCATCAAATGGTTATATGCCTACTAATTTGGCCTCTCTTAACAGTGTCCTCTTCTAAATTCATGTGGTTGACCTCTTTTGCTTTGGCCTGTTGTGTTCCACTTGATAGCTTGTTTTGGGATTCTCTGTTTCTTCTCATCACATGACAGATATTACAAGTCCATTTTTTTCTGATCACCCATGAGACTGGTTGTTATTCACTTATCTGCCTTATCTATGCATTGTTCTTGAATTTGTTCCACTTTATACCAAGTATTTTCCTTAGGTATTTCCATATACATATTTGGAATATGAAAATGTTAATCATAATACTTGATTCACTGTGAAAAATATTGTTTTTTCTTGACAAATTAATCAGTGTATTGCATTTTTTATTATTAAGATAAGTATTCAGATATTTCTACATAAAATAGTCTTTTTTTAAATTATGCTATTTTTTTTAACCATTTCTATCAAAAATTTCACTTTTAATCAGCCATAGGCCATTCTGATAATGCAGATCATTTCGTAATAAATTAATATTTCTCATTATTTTCTTTTCTTCCTGAAAAGACATGCAGTTTGTATTCTAATGAAAATTTTTTCATTCAAAGTTAAATAGTCCAGTGCTTAGGCAGGAAACTCTCTGTTGCAGACATTGAAATAACAACACCACATCTCAGATCATCAGAGGAGCAGACATTGAAATAACAACACATCTCAGATCATCAGAGGAGCAAACATTGAAATAACAACACATCTCAGATCATCAGAGGAGCAGACACTGAAATAACAACACCACATCTCAGATCATCAGAGGAATAGGAGTTGTGTTGTTTTGCTATCTGCAACAAAGAGTTTTATGCCTGAACAACGGGTCATTTCATCTTGTGTGAATGAATACTTCATATAGCATGATTTAAGGCCAAGACAAATGAAGCCCTAATTATGAAGCTGCCTTTTGCTGAAAGTGCAGCACTTGTGGCTCACAGCAAGGCCACACAATGCAGTCACTGATTAACAGTGTGTCCATATGAAATGCAAGGATATTCATAAGGCACCCATGAAACATTTTTCCCATTCAGCTTGAGTTCTAAATAGAATTTCCAAAAGATCATATCACATGAAGATCAACACTGCTTAGGGATACTGCATTCCTATGAGTAGGATATAAGAGTCAAAACTTGAAGACTGAAGATGAATGCACAAAGAGGCTGAAATTTGCAATGCAAATATGGTTTGTAGTTTCTATGACCACATCATGCCATGCCACAAAACAGCCAAAATCTACCTACTTCAAAACTTCCTTCAAGGATGAATAAAAACCATTAGTATTTCACAACATATGACTTCAGTGAAATGTATTTTTTCCACATAACTGATAATTTTGTTAAGATTAAAAAAATCATTTTCAGGAATTAAATCTGTTAATTTTTAAATCAAACTGTACACTTTATACCTGTGGCAGTTATTTATTGATTATCAGGTTCTGAATAATTTCACTGTATTATTTCTAGGATTAATAGACAAGAAATTAGACTCTCTTGAAAACAAATGCCTTGAAAAAATACTTGGTATAAAGTGGAATGAATTTAAGAACAAGACAGAGATAAGACAGATGAGCAAACAACAATCTGTCTCATGGGTGATCAGAAAAAGAAGATGGACATATGTAGGCCATGTGATGAGAAGAAACAATCAGAGAATACCAAAACAAGCTATCAAGTGGAGCACAACAGGCCGAAGAAAGAGAGGTCAACCATGTGAAACTCTAAAGAGGACATTGTTAAGAGAAGCCAGTTTAGTGGGCATAACATCCCTTGATGGAGTTGAAAAACTCGCCTAAAACAGGAAAACTTGGCAAACAACTATGCAATCCCTATATGACATTTAACGGCACGGGAAGGATGTAAGATTTCTAGGATTATATATTCTTTAAAACATAAGTAACAAACTATTTACCATAAAATTAATGTATCATATTTCACATATGATATGCAATGTTTTTTTTAACAACAAACTCTCTGGAAATGCCTGAGAAGTTATTTTTTTCAGACCACCTTTGAAACTTTGCATTTACAGAGATCTTATTATAACACCATAGGGGACTTCCGAAGTAGGAATTAGAGATAGAGAAAGGAAGTTAGATAAATCATCTTGGAATTGAAAAGCTGAAAAAAACAAGGTTATGTCCCATAGAATTTAGTAACTAATTGTTTACATTTCATTCCCCTTTAAGTCTGATGTTTGAATCTCATGTGCTGGACATGAAGCTCAGAGAATGAGAGAGAAATCAGATGATCAAGACAGTAAGTTAAACTTTCAGACAGGGCAGTTTGTGTGTTAGTTTTGTCCGAGTAAATGTAGTTTTCTGTGGCGACGAAGTCTTTGGACATCAGTAGTTGTTTGGAATTAATCTATGTTGTCTCAACTTGGAATTATATGTCTTGTCATGTTTTTCTTGGATTTGTTACTGCCACAGTTTACCAGTCACATCATTCATCACCATTATCTTCCCATGCACCAATAAAGTCAGTATAACTTAACATAGCTGCTACTGTGCTGTTTGCCGCTGAAAGTATGATCGTTCCTGGGTAGCAAGTCTGTGAAGCGTGTAGTAAACAGGTGACAACAGAGATTACAGATGACGAAAGAAATTGAGCTCAACTGTAATGGAGTAAAGTCAGTATTGACTAATAACCAAAGAGAAGATCATACTTCTTGAGAACAGAGGTAGTATCCAAAGTGTAGAAACCAACAAGCTTATAGCAGCCTTAGTGTGACAGTAGCCTTAGTGTGACAGTAGCCTTAGTGTGACAGTAGCCTTAGTGTGACAGTAGCCTTAGTGTGACAGTAGCCTTAGTGTGACAATTATAAGAGTTCAGACAGCAGACATACTGCCTAATTATAACAACAACAACAACAAAATGAGTTTATAAGGACAATAATAGTCATTAATACCCCTAAATATACTTTTTTTTGCACAAAAAATAAATCTGACATCAAGTTTGAATTGTACTTTGCAGAAATAATTTTCAAGAAACCATCCGCTATAAAATAAACCATGATTGTCCATTTAATGAATGTAGCAGAACCCAAATGCTGCAGCAGTTCTTTGTGTCCACAAAAAGTAAGAAATTAACAAATAACACTGACTGTTTTCACAGTCAGCAGTACACACTCTGTGTTTGCTTAACCAGCAATGAGGACATAATTCCAACAAACTGGCAGTGGTTAACTTCATAGATATAAAAAACAATAGCTATCTTAGGCCAAATACCACAATGATAATTAGAGTTTTTATTGTCCATGAAAAAGTTTACATAGGCACCAACAGTCCATTGACAGAAACTTACTGACTGGGTCAGGGTCACTTTCAGCCCATGTTTGTAGGACTCTGAATGATGGGGATGGAATGTTCTTGCCTCTGTATCTTAAAAATTGTTCTTCAAAGTCATCTGGCTCTCCTATATATCGCAGTACGGTTTTGGAAAGCAGCGTCAGAAAACATTCAGTTTAGTTAAGTAAATAATAACAACAAAAACAAAAAAAAAGCATTCCACTTCTACAAGCTGACACACAAATAATCACACCATGCAAATTTCTAGAGACAAAAAAACAATACATACTTTTACATAATTTACAACAGAAAATGATGATAAGAGAAGCTTATTGCATGTTTCCTTTTATAAACTAAGTGCTCGTCATAAAAGTGACTACTGAATATGTTAATATGTAAACCATGGGCACTACTTTGAATTAATATGCTGTTATGTGCATACTAATTGGCATCTGAGTGGTGTCTTGGTTAGTGTGCTCATCTGTCATGCTGAGCCTGACTGGAGGTGTCCCGGTCACCAAGCTGTAGAAATGGGTGCATGACTCCTTCCAGAGCTGGGGAAATAGGCAGCCAGATGTGGCAGTGACTACATCACCCTTCAGTGTGCCATCATTTGAAGGACATTATGGTTACAAATATTATGCCCACAAGTCCCCCTAAGCATGATAGGATTTTGTTTAATATATCCTTGTAACTTTGAAATTCTTTGCAGGTGATGTTGCAGACTAAATAACTGTTATATAAGTTTCACAACACTAAAGCTATGGTGTAGATAATTGTAATACAAGTATCACAGCAGCTGAAGAATGAGTTGTGATGACTTTCTTTATCTGCTGGAGTGGGCCTAAGAGGCAGAGCTGCTCAGCAAGTTTCAAGAGAAACACAAGACTCTCTATGCTATAGTTTCACAGCTGCATGTTTACCAAGAGCACAGCTTGGACATCCACTACAACCTATGATATGCATGCCCCTTATAACAGTGTTCTCTCTCAAATGCAATCATTATGTCTGTATTAAAAGAGAATACCTGAATAAATAAACTCAGTGTCCATATCTACCTATTTTGGGTAGACCCATATCAGCAACTGGGGAGTCTAGTTTACATAGTTCTTGTAAACATACCCACCTATATATGGACCTCTTTCACTCACATATCTTCTTCTTACATCCTTCTTGTGCCGTTAAATGTCACATAGGGCTTGCATAGCAGTTTGCCAAGATTTTCTGTTTTTGGCATGCTTTTCAACCTCATCATGGGTTTTTATTTCCACTAAACTGGCCTCTCTTAACAATCTCTTCTTTATAGTTTCACGTGGTCGACCTCAGTCACATATACTGACTAATTAATTCAAATTCGAAACTAAACAACTAAAACATGGACTGCAGCATTTTCCTACCCCTTCTTTGTCACAAGAAGAAAGGTCCGTCAGTTAATGTGTACAGCATGCTTTAGTACTGTCACATAAAGTGTAGTTCATGCCTCAGATCTGATACTCCTCCCCATTTCAAGTAATAAGAAAACAAAGTTAACTTAACTACAAATAATCTGAGACTATATTATTGAAACTGATTAAAATTTCTATGTAATTTAGTTAGCAAGCACAAGTAGTACTACATGAAATGAAAAAAAACTGAATGTCATTTGAATAAATAACTATTCAAGAAAATGTTAAAACATGAATGCTAATTAGTAAATGGAGACATCTCTTTGTTAAATGGTGTCCATTTTAGGAAGTAAAATTAAACGCACCAACATCAAGCGTGGATTTCCCATTCTGTGTTGGAGCTGAGCCATCATCAGAGGATAATCTCTGCAGAATACCAAAAGCCTTTGATGGGATGTTAGCTTTTGAGTGGAGTCCAGAAAATGTCATTTCATCATCATCCGCATTATGGCGTCTTTCTGGGTCCTTGTTTCTCCTTGGTTTTTGACTGATTTCTGACCAGATTGAATGAATTTTTTTTTTTTGCATTACAATAAAATATTAAATAAAAAAGAACTTCATTTCATAAGAAAATGCCCTTAACCATTTATAAAATCAAGAAATTGATCAAAACAACTACAAAATGCTTTAATTTTCATATTTACCTTTATTTCAGAGATGTAATACTTACCAAAGAGTCAGTCACAAAATGTTTATCAAATTTAAAGTATTCTGATGGTTACTTTTTTGCAATTACATTTGCTTTTGTTGTGTACCATGTGATACACATACTACCATTAACTTATATAAGGTTAAAGGTTACTTTTTCAGAAAACCTTTTGGTCAAATTATTATAATTTATGTATAGACTTTTTTTTGGGTAAAATTAATCAGAATTTGTATGCAGAATCTCTTTCTTAAAAGTAAAATGTTTTTACAACACTAAAAGCTTGCTTAAATAGGCACTGTATTTGAGGACCTATGGCAAAACTTTGAAAAGTAAGACTGCCTAGTTTCCTGGAAGCTTGAAAGATTTGGATAATCAATTGTTTTTAAATTTGGAAGTATGGCATTGATGACCTGAGGTTAATGAAATGTTATGGTTCAATAACTAAACTTTAAAAATGTGCATTTATTTACTCCTAATCAAAGTATGACAAATTCTTTTGATGACTTTATATTACAGCACTGCATTTGTACCAACAGTCACAGTACTACACACGCAAACATTATGACATTAGAATCAATATAAAGATGAAACTTTAATACTATACTAGATACTTAGTATGACCTAGCTCTGTTATTGGTCTAAGAGTAATGTTTGTGTGTGTGTAAACTATAACAGCCTTAAGCAATTTGTATACATCATTTAATTCTTTAACTGTTTTATGACTGATATGTTTAATTACATGACATACAGACAATCAGACATACAGACAATCACATCTGTCTAAATGGCTAATGGACCTGCACAGAGATAATAAAGATGTATAGTTTCTGATATCTCTTAGGAGAATCATTGATCAAAACAGACAGAAAATCATGTTTTTAGTTAAGCATTACAAGCAACTGGGTCATCTTGAAAACACTACATAATTTGCAAGAAATCAGATGCTTAGAACAGACAAACCGAAGCATTCACCACATTGTCACATAAGAAGAAAGCACTCCACAAGACAAAGTCACTGCAGCAAATGACTCAGACTCTAAGCACAAAATATAATACCAAAGTACAAAATGCGGAAAAAAATTATATTCTAATAGTTGCAAAACAGGCTAAAATAAAGCTGATATTGTGCACACAGAGTAAGGAATTTTAAAAAAAACAGTTTTTTTTAATCTGTCATCTAGTCTGACACTCTATACTCTACCTCTGTTAGCAGTCCCTGTAGACATGTGTTGAACAATATAATTAACAAAGGTGCTGAACAACATAATTAACAATGGTGCATAAGTAATAATGATGTTGAACAGTGGTGAAATAATAACTGATAAATGTCAGTGTTAAATGTAATGCCTCTCTGTACAGTAAGTGATCACTGGTGCCTGAGTTTCTCCTTGTATAAACTCACGCTAGCCACACACTTACTTGGGCCATGTTCACAAGTACCTCACTTTAACGCATGTCAGGCATTTTCGTTTTTTCCCCCAAATTATTCATGGTTACCATTTTCACAATGTGCCTTCCTCTTCCAGCCATTTTTGGCAGTGACACTGCAACAAGTACGTTGATCAGTGCCATTTTTGTTTATCACATTTGCATGCTTTGTGTCTCTGTCACATTCTGGCAATTCTCACAATATTTTAAACTTGTTAATTATTATACCGAAACTGGGCCCACTAATGATGTCTGATGGTGGCCTTTAAATGTGTAAGTGAAAAGAAGAGTTGCACATCTCTCACTTTAAACAGAAAACTAGAAATGATTAAACTCTGTAAAAAAAACAAAGAACAAAACATGCTGAATACTGAGAGAGGCTAAAAGCTAGGCTGATTATTGATAATGCTCCTGGTCAGCCATCAACATCAAGGCAAGGCTCTCCACCAGTACAAAGATTACAATTTGATGATTTTCAGCTTTTATATGCAGTAGGAAGCCAAAACAAAATTGAGTGTGATTCTCTTTATTGGATATTCATTTTATTGCATTGGTCTGAAACAAACCTACAATATCTCCAAGGTATTCCTGTACATTTCATCACCGTTTATTTTCACACAGAGATACAAACTCTCCTATTCATCAGCTGTTGGATGAAAAGAAATCTCTCTTTCTATATTTCATGTGCCCTTGCTTCTTCTGTTGTGGTCCAATTAGCAGCCTGTCTTTCTCTTCTTCGAGTTCAAGACTCACATGAAATTTCATCTTCTCCTTGTGTACTGAATGTTGAAGCCAAGTTATGTACCCTGGCACTTTAGATCATACTATACCGCACTCTGCCCATGAAAAATCTTCATAATTCAATAACTGGTCAACTTTTACAAAGGATGAGATACATTTTTAGTGTCTGATACACTCTGGACAGAAGATGGAGTGAACATTCTTGGTTTGAAACAAGATCAGCAGTCAATAAAATGGTGACTTAGGGAAGTTAAAAGAGTATAAGACAAGTGGTGCTATATAACGTTTGAAAAAAAATTCTATTTTACAATTACTAATAACATATCTGGATTTTTTTTGATAAACCAAATGATGCCAGGATAGCAACAGTAATATGAATCAAATACCAAAATATACAAATAAATCTAGTTTTATTCAAAACATCAAATTTCCAGCACAGATAACATCCGGAAAACTAGTTTTTGGTTGTGACTTACCTTCAGGCTCCTCTCTCTCCGTCTCAGTCATCCACTGCAGGACTTTGAATGACTTTGACTGCTTTTTGGGATTAGTGCCCATGTTAATATTAATGGGAGACTCATCTACTTCTGAGCGGGGTCCTGTCTGTCGACTCTGATAGTAGTCAGACTGCAGCTGGCCCACTGGCTTCTTTGGTCCTCTTGGGGCTGTATCCTCTTTATCATCCCTCTTGATGAAATAGTCTGACTGCACTTGTCCAGCTGGTTTCTTTGGTGGTCTGTTGAGTAAAGTAGCAGAAGTTAACACAGAACCTTTGCAGAAAAGTGTGATGTTTAAAATGTCAGCCAAATATAATTGCATTCAGTTCTTGTGATCAATACATCACTTAGAAAGAAAGAAAGAAAGAAAGAAAGAAAGAAAGAAAGAAAGAAATGTGTGTAAATGTGTGCATGTATGTCTGTGCTTGTGTAAATTTACATTTATCTGTTTCTATCCATTTCTAATTTTTCTTCTAATTTAACAATAAAAAGGCAAAATAATTTTCAAGATCAATGCTTAAAAGTCCTTAAAACATATATTTAACATGACAACTGGAATTCAGTTTTAAAAAAAATAATAAAGCAAATCAATCAAATGGAGTAAAAAAAGAAAAAAAGTTAAACCACATTATCACTTTCTGAAATGGGTGCAAGAGAGTTAACAGTGATCTTATCAGACTTTGGTCTGATTAAAAAACTCTTTGGGTTCTTTGTTGCAACTATACTCCATTTCATCTCCTACTAGATGCCAAATACTACAAGATTACAACAAAAGACTGAGGGTCTAGGAAAGAAAACAAAGTAAAGTTGTTTTTTTTTAACATACCGAGGTATGTACCTCAGTGAGTGTTCTTTGCACAACTTCATATTTCCTTATCTGCTTCTTATTCTGGCTAGCTTCTTTTAGACTGCATGTACATGTACATACATTCTACATTTGCCCATATACAATTCTTCATCAGGCATACGAAAAAACATTTATATACGTTTTACAAAAGAATTTTTGTCCACTAAATGAAAGACGGATGTTATAAACTCAGAAGTAATGTTTATGAAATGGACATTTATTATAAAAGATTATTCCCATGTAACCTAGTTTACTTTCTTGTTACCTTGAGCTCACGCTCACTATGCAAGGGTCGATCTCCTTTTGGCACCCAGATTGTCATAATCTGTTTCTGTTTATTTTAAAATAAATATTATTTCACCAGAAATGGCAGTCTTATCTGGCCACGGATAGAAGCCAGCTGTAGCCATTAAAAAAATAATGTTTTCCACGAAGACTTATCTTTGTCTCAGTTTGCTCCTTCGTTGTGCAAGTCTATTATTAAATGATATTTTTGCACTGGGAATCTAACAGTCATAGCTAACATCAGTTTTAAAAAAAACTTTGTGTTTCTTTTTATTTTCCTGTCTTGTCTTTGTTTTCCTATTTTTTTTCCTTCTCGTCACAGTAATTCTCCTCCTTACTTTGCCTTCTACAATTCTTTTCTAACAATCATAAATGTCATCAAGTGCAGTCTGGAAATTTCACTAAGCTCATTCAAGCATCCAAGTAAGATACTTCCAAACTCTTAGTTTCCTTCTTGCTCATTTCCTTTCTGTTTCTAAACTTCCTCAATTTTCTTAACTTCTTCTCGTTGTTTATCTTCACAGCTTTTCTCTGGTTTTATTAACCACTTCGACTTTTTTTTTCAGTATCATCTTCATCCCCGTCAATCTAAACAACCATTTATTTTTCTGTAACTATGCTGTACTGTAGTCTTTTATTTGTACAATGTTCTATGAATAAATAATATGTTATGTGTTCGTGTTACTTAAAATAATAAAGAGATATTTATCATGCTCTTTAAAATAACTGAGAGTCTCGTTTGGGTAATTCAGACAATGTACTAGGAGAGATAGAAAAAAAAATGGTCAAGTTAAAGCTGGAAATACAACAAATTATGCCAGAGTGATGAGAACCTGACAGTACAGTGAAAGATGATACATATATATATTGCCTTTCCTTCTCTAACTATAATGAAGGCATGTGTACACACCCAGGATGGTAAGAGCGCTTTCAGCGCAAATGGAACCACCAATCTTTTTTTATGATAAACACTTCGCTATGCAAACGCCAGTAAATATGTACACAGGTCATGTACATCCGCGTGTATATTCTGTACCAGCCCTGGGAAGGAAGATGGAACTTCTGCTCGCCCGTGGTCAGCTTGAACATACTTTCATTTATATGAAATTAACCCCCCACCCGCCACCCCCCGGGAACATCACCAACACAATGCTGACACATGAACAGTACACTATAGTCCTTCTCGCCTTGCAAGTAGACAAGCAGATTTTTTTCAAGCTATTTTTTTCAGAATTATATTATTAAAACTATATATTACACAAACATTATCTCTTTGTTCCTGTTCCTGCTGAAAATCATACAACATTCTGTAATGCTTATATTCAATGCATAATTTCAATTATCATTTTTTTTTCGCATATGTTGTGTTTCTGATCCAGCAAGCAATTCCGATTACAATTAGGTTGTTATAGTTTAAAAGAAAAAAAAAAATCCATGACCCCTGACTGATCAAAGATTGAAAATCCCTGATTAGACGTCACGGCTGCCACGAACCATAATTTCCGCATCCTCGGTCAAGACCTATCCCAGCAACGCCTATCTCTCGAACACTTTCCACAACGAAGTTATTTTGAAACAACAGCGTGGCCTCTCTTATCTCCACTTACATGGCGTCCGTTACAACGTCAAAACTATTTACGTATAATATGTGGTGTACTTGATACAAAGATACCATCTGATAGAAAGGAGATATTTTTGTAACCATGTATGTGTATGTGCTCGCCTCCATTTGCTGAAAAGAAATGCTGCCCTTTGCCACTGTGAAAGTTAAATAAGCCAGCGAGGAGAATTAACAATTTCCTATCTGTTTTCTGACACCAGATATCTACTGCAGAATTCATCTTATCTACGTTTCAATGCCATTAAAAGAAAAAAAAATGTATCGTATTCTGGCTTTTTTTTTAAAAGAAAACTTATTTTAAAAATAAACTGACAGCTAATCTTTAAAGCTGTAATTTTCCTGGATATATTAAAAAATAAACTTTGGTTGTTTTTTTTAAATGAAACATTTGTTTAAAAATAACCTTTCACACAGGATAATAATAGGATAAATTTAACTTTCTATAAAGTTACGAAGGAAGTAAAAAAGAACAGTGTTAAACAACATTTCGCAGAAACATTTTGAGTATGTCCTTAATTGGTGAGTGTATTTTAGGCCAGTACAAATTAAGGCCATAAGATAACCAGGTCTCTTCCGTTCCCCCTTCACCTTGCACCAACCCTGGGGCCTCGCACCCCCACATACACACGCTACATGCTTACCGACATGCAGACATGCCTCTTCTTGTCAATGCAATAAACAGCATTTACATGTGTTATTTACATCGGCATGGGAAAGTTTGATATTGAAAGTCTTCTGTGTTTTAGCAGTATCTTATGCTTTTCATATCGTCACGACATAGTTTGTACTGATGCTAGCACACTCTTCGTTCTCGCCCATGCAATTTCAGTAACTCACCCATACACAGATTTCTCATTGATTCAAACAATTATTGTACTCCCCCCACACAGTTTTTGCACTCCCTCGCACAGTTTTTGCACTCCCCCACACAGTTTTTGCACTCCCCCACACAGTTTTTGCACTCCCCCACACACAGTTTTTGCACTCATAAGGGTCTTCTACCGACCCTACAGTTTGCAAAGTCACACGCAAATTCTGTATACGCCCAAACAATTATTTCCCCTGCCAGAACAATTTCCATACTTAACCCACATTTTCTATATTCACCTTGATGCCATGAATATAGAATTCACCCATATATTTTCTACGTTTACCCATATTTTGACTTTTTATGTGACCCTATACACGTTGAAAATAGGCAAAAGTGTGCTTTCATTAACCTCAGGCCTCGTGTTAACTCATTTAATTGTGTCAGTCCTTGAAAAACTCATCCCAGATGATTAACCAAAGGAGCAGTTAATTAAAGCACTATGCACTGTCATATACTTAATGTTAACATACCCGCCATATTGTCTCGGAACGTCTACTTCCTCAGTTTGATCTTGATAACCAGGTTGGTCTGGTCTAGGTTTTGGCGCTGTAGGAGGTCCAATTTTCCTAAAACAAAAAGTATAATCATATATATATATAATATATGTACAGTTAAGATCCGCGTCACCATCTCTCTCTCTTTCTCTCTCTTTCTCTCTCTCTCTCTCTCCTCTCTCTCTCTCTCTCTCTCGTACACTCACACTCATGCGCACACACACAAAGATAGACAGACGGTGAGGAGTCTTTGAGAAAGTATCGAGGTTGTATTCAGACAACTAATGCCAGCCTCGCTGAAAAGCCAAAGAAATTTTGGAAATAAAACGACGAGAATCTAAGACTGATTGCGTTCAAGAATTTTCAAAAGCTGAAAAAGCAGATAACAGAAAGCAGAGGCTTAAAAAGTAAACGACACAGAGATATTTGTATATTCTCATTTAAGCGAGTATTTCCTTTGCTTTCTTGTACTGTTTTTTTTTTCATAATAATACAAGTATAGACAATTTTCTCTTAATAGTATATTTAGATATTCCTAATCTCTGTCCTTTGTATGTTTTGACCCTATAAATATTTTCTTTTCCAAATGCCTACTTGTTCTCAAAGGTAACCATGAGTTTAAAAATATAATTTTGGGGTTTGCGACATATTTAGTTTAGAAAATACAAAGGCAAACATGGTGAATCCAGCTGTCTCACAAACAAATAATAATAAGTTTACATAACAGAAGAAAAAAAAAAGACACCATGCAATGAGAGCCAACAAACACAACCAGCATTTCTGCAAAAGCACCTTTTTCAGGAAAAACAACAACAACAAAGACAAAACTATATCATAACCGGACAGCATAAGTGAAGTAACGAACAAACGATACAAAAGACGATGGAAGAGCAATGTTTTACTGTAAGGGCAAATATGCAGTCTAATCTGTGACCAGAGGGGCGATCACTGAGGATATTAGACTCTATGTCCAAAATTAAACAAAACTCCACTTACTTTTTTAGTTCTGAGAGATCTATTCCGTAGGAGAACGGCTTAGGGCCACCACCTTTGGCTGACTTCATCATCGTGTTGAGAAGCTGGTCAGGGACCTTCTGCTCGTCATTCTCCTCATTCGTCTGCAAGTTATAACAATTTCTGTATCAGTGGTTCTTAAGCTTTTTTTAAACTTTGGACCCCCCCCCCCACCCACCCCTTCAGGCCTAAGAACAACTGAGGAGCCTTTATTTAAAATAAATAAACAGAACCCAGATGACGCTAAGATTTTTTTTTTAATCGCACCAGTCAATTTTCTGGTTTGTGGACCCCCAAAAACACTTCCGTGGACCCAGTGGTGGTCCGTGGATCTGTTTGCCTACCACTGTTATAAATTATCCATAGGTTTATGTTACACTGTGTGGATCTTAACATGCACGAGCTTCCGTTCATTTTAACTAGATTACAAAAAAGTGATGAAGTTGAAAATGTAATTTTTTGGAAAAAAAAATGGGCATTATAAAGTGAAGAAAGGAACGAAAAGAAGCGTGACTTGTTCTGTGGCTCTCCTGGTACTATGTAGACAGTAAGAAAAATGTGATCTTATTCGTCTCATGACATCTTCTACAAGTGGTGTCTTGAACTTTCTCTTTCCTTTGTGAGCTTAGCAAGAGAAATAAGAAGCCTGCTTGCTATATATGAGCCTATCATCAGCCCAACACATCCGTCTTCGGAATGGCCAGCAGTGATTGTGAATAAGAAAATATACAGAAGCTGGTGAGAATATGTTTAGAAAGATTTTGCTGGCATACAAGA
Organism: Achatina immaculata; assembly: GCA_009760885.1. Lineage (NCBI taxonomy): Eukaryota > Metazoa > Mollusca > Gastropoda > Stylommatophora > Achatinidae > Lissachatina > Lissachatina immaculata. Next base: position 59,738,118 of record CM019719.1, on the reverse strand, counting down.
AAATGTACAAGATGTACAGGCACACTGATTATTTAGATAAATAAATAGATAAATAGACAGGAACACTGAATATTTAGATAAATAAATAGATAAATAAACATGGCTTTAAGAAAATCTTTCAGCAAATGGCTGAGAATACCGCTGCATGAGATTTCCTGGGGGAAGATCAGCAAAGGGAGAATTGCATATATATATATATATATATATATATATGCGGGCATTTGTTACACTCTTAGAAGATGTTCCCAAAAATTTCTATTAAAAACAAAACAAAACAAAACAAAAAGCAGCGGATATTTGGAGTACATTTCCGTACTGAGTACATTACGCACAATGCTCCATTCTATCTGTGGACGTTGTTCAAATCCAACACAAAACACAGTCAACGCTTAAGTAATTGTATTCTCCGATAACCATGGCTTGACATGTTTAAAAAAAGCTTCTCTTACTCAGTTGCCCACCTTTGGAATCCCCTATCAACTCGTGTAAAACTTATAAGTAATATTCATTCTTATAACTTCAAACTTTGTCAACATCTTTTTGATATGGACTATATGCCTCGATAAGCATAGTCTAAAGTAGTTTAAAATATGGCTTGATTGTTGTATTTTTTTATACTGCTTTTCTATACATTTGTTAGTTTTGAATGAATGTAAGAATGCAAGTTTATTTCATGTTTTTGCATAAATCAGAGTGTAGAGTGTATGGACATGAGATGAGTTTATTATTTATTTATGTAATCATTTTATTGTGTCTTCATGATTATTATGCTCTTTAACAAATGCTGAATGACTGTGACTGAGTGAAAGCTGTATGATGAAGGGGGGAATGTCAGACGGACCTGCGTGCCCAATTCTTAACTCTTTGAAAATAAAGCATCTTCTTTCGTTCCTACATTAATATCACTAAACCAACATTCCGGTCACCAATGAGTGAAAGAAACTCTCCATTTGAAATTTAAACCATTAAAAAAAACAAAACAGGAGAGCCCTTCCTAACACATGAAGATACAATTTAGTGACGGATGCAACAGTACTCTCTTATCACGCTTCAGGTGGTTGAAGTGCTTGCTGAAGAGCTGCAGCTGTTGACCTGTGAACCCAGAGTAAGCCCAGTTAAGCAGACAATGTTCTAGTTTTATGGTGTCTGAAAATATGCGCAGTTAACTCGGGCCCAGTCACTTCCACGACCGAGAGTAAGACATACACGATGAGACAAGCCACATAATCTTAAACCCACATTACATTAAGCGTATGGCAAATACCAGGGTCGTGTAGAGTTGTATCTAGGCCTGGTGTCCTTTGCTGGGCTTCTAATGGAGCAGTAAAAGCGATTACAAGACTCACAAGGTCTGCTAGCATCTCCTGTCCAAGCCAACCTCACCTACGCTAGTGAACCCTGTTATACCCAGAAATCTGCCCAAGCCTACCTCATCTACCACCTAGTGAACCCTGTTATACCCAGAAATCTGCCCAAACCTACCTCATCTACCACCTAGTGAACCCTGTTATACCCAGAAATCTGCCCAAGCCTACCTCATCTACCACCTAGTGAACCCTGTTATACCCAGAAATCTGCCCAAGCCTACCTCATCTACCACCTAGTGAACCCTGTTATACCCAGAAATCTGCCCAAGCCTACCTCATCTACCACCTAGTGAACCCTGTTATACCCAGAAATCTGCCCAAGCCTACCTCATCTACCACCTAGTGAACCCTGTTATACCAAGAAATCTGCCCAAGCCTACCTCATCTACCACCTAGTGAACCCTGTTATACCCAGAAATCTGCCCAAACCTACCTCATCTACCACCTAGTGAACCCTGTTATACCAAGAAATCTGCCCAAGCCTACCTCATCTACCACCTAGTGAACCCTGTTATACCAAGAAATCTGCCCAAGCCTACCTCACCTACCACCTAGTGAACCCTGTTATACCCAGCAATTTGTCCAAGCTTACCTCGCCTACTAGCTAGCGAACCCTGTTTTAACTGGCAATCTGCCCAAGCATACCTCACCTACCACTTGCTGAACCCTGTTATATCTTACCAATCTGCCAAAATTTACCTCACCTAACAGTTGGTGAACCCTGTTACATTCAGCAATATGCCAAAACTCTACCACACCTACCAGTTGGTGAAATCTGTTATACCCAGTAATCTACCCAAGCTTGGCCACAAACTCATCGAGCAACCAGTAGGGATAGCAAGCAAGGTAAAGGTTAACACTTTCTGTTAGAGGGAAGCGGTTCCCAAAGAAGTAGGAGATATACTGACTGTGTCCCTCGCAGCACAGAGTAGGAACGTAAGCAAACGGACATAAACGCAAGCATTAGAATGATCATGTCTCAGATACGATCGGGCGCCTTGCCCAAACACCGAAAGTAACTTTCATATACGGTCTTAAGAATGAATTTTTAAAAAACCACAAAGCCCCCTCAACAGCCCAGGCCTCAAGCGTACAATCTCGACGAATCTCCCTTCTTGTCGGACCAGGATATCGCAAGATAGGAAGGCGTTCTCTGCTGTTTACTTTTGTGCATCAAACTCAGATTTTAAGATAAAAGCCAAGGTAAGAAGAGCACTTCTAAAAGGATGTTGGCGCACAGCCCACGAGGCATACTGGGCAGAGTTAACATTTAACCTAGTTCATGATTAACACTGATCATTATCGGTCTTCAGTCTCAATGTGCAGCAGGTCAACATCCAATCGACACCAAAACTTCTTCTGTGATATCCACTTGTCTTTTATCTGTTCTGTTATGCTTTCTTTTTCTTTTTCATTGTTGTATTATCCTGTATGCTGCAATTTAAAGGACTGTAGAGTAGATATAGCCAACCATGGACTATGACCCCACCAAAAATGTTAACTCTTGTTCCTCTATTTTTCTGTTACCCGACTCTTTCACGACACGCTTTTACCGACTCTTGCACGACCGTAGCTCGCTCTGACTCTACGACTGAGATCACCATCTAAAGGCAGTTCCTGAGTCTTTCACATGGGCTTTCGTTAAGAAACCAAACAGTCTCGTATCCGTTGTTCTTTTTTCACAATTGTTTGCAAATAATTTGGAGGAACAATTACTTTCTTAGATAAAGATCAAAGTCTGGTTAGCTGAGTGGTTAGGCGCTCAGTTTACTAATCCGGTGGTACCGGGTTCAAGTCCCAGCAGTGGGATTTTTTTATGCTACGAAGTGGTTAGTGCACTGGTCTCTCATGGCGAAGATCGGGGGTTCGAATCCGGCCGGAGGCACCCCCAGTCACCCAGCTGTAGAAATGGGTACCTGACTTCTGGAGTTAGGGAAGGAAAGGCAGCCGGGCGTGATACTGACCATATCACCATCTAGTGTGCTGACAGGTCAAGAAAAATATGGGCACTAACACCGTATCCCTATTGCCTTTACCTTACACCAAAAAGGCCCTGGTGTACACCTAGCCTCTAAAAATGGGAACCAGAGATATCTGGGAAGGTAAATGCGGGCTGGCGTGATACTGACCACATCAGACTTTCATGTGCTGAAGATCATGGAAAATACGGGCCTAACATCAAGTTCTCAATAGGCCTTCATAGCATGGAAACAGGAATTTTACCTTTTAAAGATCGAAGTGATCTTGTCGTTCAGTTTTAGCACAGACATTTTAGTTATATTTACATCCTTTATGTTATTTAGTTCATCTTTATATTCTATTTATCATGTCTTTAAATTGTGCAGAAAAAACAACTCCATCGTTCGATTGTTTATTTATCAGTACACTGATAGATTTGTTTTAAGTTAGTCTGGTGTGCTTCGCCTTATAGGCAGAGATTCTTCTATTTCAGGGTCAGTTTTAAAATGTGTATGCAAGGTACATGTTTCACAGCTTTACTGGCTGGCTGGAGTGTGATGTTAACCAATCTACAAGTCGCTGCTGAGCAAGAAAATGATATATTACTTCAACTGTGCTACTCCTTCGCTGTGTTGTGTGGTAGAAAACTAAAAAAAAAAAATGAGATTACTCTCACAGGAAAGTTTTTCTTCAACACAAGTATTTCAATTTTATAAACCAAGTTGAGTACTCATATATAAAGTAACAAAATTGTTTCTATATAAATGTGGCTTTTGTTCATTATACACCACACAGGTGGCTACTAGATAAAAGTACTACCTGACAGTGGTGTGGGTGTGTGGATTAAAATTGATCTTAGCCGAAATGTGGTGGGCTAAGTCTTATAAAACATGCTTACCACTTGATTCTGACGTCGATAAGGTGTAGCATTCCACTCGCTAAGTGGTGGAGCTGGTGGGGGTGGAGGACCTGGTGGAGGAGGTGGTGGTGGCGGAAGAGGAGCTACCGCTGGAGGCTCACTTTTAAACGAGCCCAGATTCAAACTGTCCAGTCCTTCATTTACACCCGAAAGATCATACCCCCTGTTGCTGCCATAATCCTGGGCACACGGCTCCGACCTAGGACTCTGGGGAACAGCTTGAGGGTTGTAAGGCACAGCTGTGTAGACGTCGTCCTCAGGTTTGGAAGACTGTCGCGAGAAACTTGGAGGCTGTGGGTGAGAAACTCCGAAATCTGTGGCTCTTGCGTCGTCCTGCTGAGTCCCTGGGGTGTTGTAGGCAGGGCCTGGGTAGTTGATAATCGTGGCAACTTGCGGTGGCCTGTAAGGGCGTGCAGTGAAGTTGGTGGCCGGGATGTAAGGCCCATTTTCCGAGGCAGTCTGGTCAAAACTGACCTTTCTGATCACGGAATGAGGAGCGGTGTAGGAGGACGAAGATGATCCTGGGGAACTTTGGCCTTGGAATGGCCTCGACAGCGATGGCGAAAATGGTGCTGGAGTTTGGTTGAAAGTGGAACTGGAGTTAGTTTGTGCAGGAGCGAATGGCTTGGGCGCTGAGAAGGGTTGTGGGGAACTGTTGTAGACATTGAAACTGTTGTTGTTGTTGGTGTTGTATGACGGTTTTGAATGTGGGAGGGTTGAGTATGTACCGCTTCTAGAGGCATGGATGTTGGACTGGTCAAAACTGCTGTTACCACTTTCATTGGAGGGAGTCTGGCTATAGATGGAGCCTGAAGGAGTGCTTGGTTCTCTGCTGGCAAACCCTGAGGTGGAGACGGTCTGACTTCGCGGGCTTACAGGTCCTTGATAAGTAGAAGGACTAAAAGGACGGGCGACAGAACTGTATGTCGGCTGTGGCGAATTGTAAGGAGGTTGATAAGACTGAGGTACGGCATTCGTGAATGATTGCTGCGTCTTCTGAGGGCCGGTCTGAAGAGGCAAGCCAGTGCTGAACTTCGCTTCTGAAGACCCAGTGGGACTGAAAGAACTTTGGTTTACGATTTGTGCCTTCGGTTCATAGATCTGAGATCCTCCGAATCCATCCCGGCCAGAGCCGATGTATCCACTACGTGGCAAGGACTTTGAACTGTAGCTAGTATTTTCTGCAGGGATATTGTAGCCTTGAACATTGGCAGGTCCTCCAGGAGAATCATGGACAGGTTCTTTATAAGCTACCGTATAATCAGGAAAGCTAACTCCACCGTTATCTGCATTATTGTCATTTTGATAACTACTGTTGTAATCATCTCTCTGCTGAGCTTGATTTATTCTGGTAGCCTGTAGCTGCGAACCAAAGTTCCTGGGAGTTGTTGCATAGTTCGGGGTAACATTTTTGTTGCTGTTGGCACTAATAGGGATGCCGGTTCCAAAACCTCTAGGAACGCTGTTATAGTCGTCATTTATCTGCACGGTCACCTGATTTCCATAACCAGATGTAGGTGGCGATAGCGGGCCTGGTTGAAAACTACCGTCTGGCCTATAAAGGGTCAAGGAAATTGACAGAAGAATGCGTCAAATTTAATTTACTTTTAAAAACAAGAAAGAGAATTAAATAAAATGTGACTACTTTTGGCATCTGGCCAATGAAGATAATGAAATATTTTTAGGTAAAGTAAAAGAATTAGGTGAAAGAGGCGGGGAATGGCAAATGCCTTAAATAGAAAAAAAAAAGTAATCATTAACCAATGTCCCCTTTAAATTAACAGGAAAATGATCAGGGCTTCACTTAACTAAAACAATCGAAGCAGTGCCTTCCAAAACTGTTTTACAGTAGATTAACCCGAGTGTTTTAACCCAGATCTAGCTCAGTTATTTAATTCTCTTCCAGTTCCGCTCTTTAATTCAGCACAGTAGAGAATCGATATCATTTACCCCATTGATGCTTTAAAAAAAGTTTTAAGTTTTATGCCACTTATGGTTTATGAAATGTATTATCACTATTCGTATAAATTAAAAAGTAAATTTGGGAATATGTGCGTATATAGAGAACTTGGGAACACATACAAAAATATGAAATACAAATACAAAATTTCCAGACTCCAAACTGGGTGTCACAGGCTACAAGATTATCTACATAAACTGAAGACCAACCAAAGCCCACTCTTCTCATGCCAGAACAGCCTGTAGACTTCAGAACATGTCCTGCAAACTTGCATTCTCCAAAGAGATTAAAGGACCCAGATATGGCTCCAGGACAAAAAGAGAAACAGGAGGAGAAAAATAAAAAAAACTGTGAGGCAATATAAATAACTCCTGCTGACAATGGGATTCATGTGAGCGACTTCTCTCTTTTTTCTTGATGGGTGTGCTTATGAAACTGAAGTAAGAAAGAAACAGAAAATACAAACTTGGGACACAGATTAAGTGCGGCAAGCGTGTGTACTGACTTTTTAATTGTGAGCTGTAGAAGATTCCCAGACTGCCTGACAAGCTCCTGGGCGTCGTTGTGTTCCAAGTTGGTGGCCATCACATTGCCAATTTTAAGTATCACGTCTCCTGGTCCAAGTCCGGCTGCTGCTACACTACCAGGGGTTACCTAGATGCAAGAAGTTGTATGAATTAACATACTCGTGCAAAATTGTGAAAGTTAAGTCTCTACTCATGGCACATTATTTCACGGTTAATAACAAGAATCTTTACAGAAGAAAAAAAAACGAATACATCTCAAATGAAACATAAACAAACAAACAAACAAACAAACATACAGAAAGCAAAACAACATAATCTTCCTCTCAGCTCTGTGCTATCAGTGTCAAACACGGACACTAACAACCAAGCAGAAAAGGAAAATCATCCTGACAGAAAATGTAAGAAGACGAGACCAAATATGAAATGACACCATCAGGGCAAAGGCTAGAATAACACCAGTATTACACTACATCCAGAAACAACAACTCAAATGATATTGCCATGTTACACGACTACCGCCTGGCAGTATGCCACAAAAACATTCACGATAAGAACTGCAGGAAACAAGAAGAAGCACCCGCCGACGCAAGATATTGAGGAAGGAAATTATAAAAATTTTAAATACCCCATTATACGAGGCTCTAGCAAGACGCCTATTTATCCCCTAATGACTGAATGGCAGGTATATGAGGAAGGAGACAAGACAAGGCAAGATAAGAACAAGAACCTCGCGTCGTTTGCAGGAGTCAGGATGATAAAAATCAACCATCTCTTTAGATCCTGCATTACAAGAAACATTAAGTTGCGTAACAAACACTTTTCCTTCTTGTTATATCTCCCAGCTACTGGGAGCAGCCAGCTCTCTTCAGAAGAACCGTCTCGAATTGGGAGTGGGTTATGGCGCTTAGCAGACCCGGAGCTGCTTTGGAAGCAGCGAAAGGTGCAGTGGTTCTCAGCAGGCTCCACCGCCAGGGTACTGCGATTCATGACCCGGTGGATAGGCCGAGCCTGTTACCGGGAGCATCAACGGACAAGTGGGACAGATGAGTCTTGGCCAGATTTGTTTGGCTGGCACTGACAACTGTGTTGACACTCACATGCAACCACCTCCCCCCCCCGCCCAACATCATGCATTAATTAAGCTGCATGACAACTGATGTTAATTAAGTTGCGCAACAACGCGTTTTAATTAAGTTGCCAAAGCCACAAGAGAAGACAATTAAAAATGATTGGGCGTGTCATAAGAATCTTGAAGCACAGATCACAGAGATGGACTACATCAGGAGACGGATAGAAGAAACAGCCCAGGACAGAAATATGTGAAGAGCCCGTGTTGATGGCATGTGCCCTAGATAAGGAATAGAGAAAGGGAGGATGTCATGAAAAGGCCGAACATTTGAGAGTCTGAAAATTCTAAATGAAACGAAGACGCCGGAGGCATAAATCACTTTCTTGGTCTCACTGCCCAAGTAGCACAGGGGAAGAAAACCAAGGAGATTAATGAATATAAACATTAATCTGAAAAATGTCAACCCCTCGCTATTAACAAAAGGCCACATGATCATGATTAAAACATTAATCAGTTTTAGTACACCCGTTGTATCAAATGTGTTATCAAAGCTACGTTATCGTCGGTGACATAAGGCGCTAACCACACGGCGATTATCTGCTCACGAGGTTGCACGTCCTTATCAGCTCACATGCTCTGCCAATATAATCTAGTCTCCATCAACAATGTAGCCAAAACCGAACACTAACTTTCCATAAATCACATGGTATTTGAACACGCTGAGAACACAATATCTGACATCAGCGGTCCACCACTGGCCTACTACCCTTCGTCAAACCTGGTAGTAGAAACAGAAAATTGCGACGTCACGGAGCATGATGACCTACACTTAGGAGACCCAAGCAAAAACTATTACACATCAGGCAATTTTCGTTCCTCTGGCTTCCGCCAAATTTGTTAACTTCTCCACCCAAACTCCGGCGGTTCTCAAGCTATAAACACTGATAAAACTCAACATTAGTGTGCCGAGTATTGAGATTCCTTTTAGCTAAAGATACAGCTTCTATTATCGCAGACCTAGACTGACTTCACTTGGATTGTAACTGTTCTTCTTGTGTTAATCTTCCTATTAAGTCTACTTTTTTTTTCTTTCTTTCGTCTCGCGTCGTTTACATTAGGCAGATATTTGTCCTGTGTACATTGTCTGCACACTCACATTCGCAAACAGAAAGTGGTGTGTCTGTGGGGGTGGGGGTTGAGGGAGAGCGAGAGAGAAAGAGAGTATATACGTAAGTTGATATTTTGGAAAAACTCTTCTGATTTCACTAACAACCGAACTGTAATATACACAGATAATGAATTTTCCATTTTTGCGTTACATTTTATCAAAAGTTTAACAAGAACTTCAAAGATCTAGGTAATTTTATTTTTAGCCCTGCAGACACTGAAAACGTGTTCCATCGCGCTTCTGCCCTGGTTTGAACATAGCACTAAGATGTTCATGTAAAAATCGTTAAGGCCTTCTATAAAAACACGAATACCTTGTTTAGATATGTCACATGGCAAAAGATGGACTCCCTACCTCTTTCCATCAGGTCGTAGTACAGAATTTTTTTTGTAGACTTATATCTATAAACTTATACAAGTGAGATGGGAATGGTAGTTTTATACAGAACTGAAGGGAAGCAGATTCTCTGTCTCCGGATTGACGCAAATGATTAAAAAGGTCGCTGGTTCACTGTGGTGTGGCTCATGATGGCCCCCGATGTGGCAGATGAGGTCACTTTTCTCTACTCCAGATGTCTGGAGATTCCAGTAAGGCCTGTTGCCACTCTTTGTGCCACGTGGTCAGCTTGTAAAGATTACTTTACCTAAGTTTCCTCCGTGTTTATATTACTTTTTTATTTTTCTAATTACTGTCAGGTTAGTGGGCTATTCTTTCATCAGTGAAGTAAAAGAACACAGTTTTGTAGGATTAGACCTTGAAAAAATCGTGGACAAAGCACTTTTAAAAATGTGTTCCTATTCTTCCATCGGTGCATGTTTCAATAATTTGTATTTTCTTCTGTTTATATAATTACTTTGTGGTGATCTGCAGATCTCTGCAAACCTCTTTTACTGGCTAAAATGACTATATATTCAATCTTCCTTCTGTAACTCTATTTTACGTTTAATTCATCAGCTGTCCGTGCCTGGCATCCATAGAGTAATACAAGCTCTGTATGCTTCTTTTTCTTAGTTAAAAAAGGTGCATAACTGTAACCATACTTTCCTTTATACTTTTGGAAACTGAAATATTTAAACAGGGGTCTGTCAACAATCTATTATTTCTTTCCTGAGATTTTATTTCCTTTGACTATAGCAATCTCTTCCCTTTCAACTCCTATCTCATTATATCTTTCTGAATTTAGGGAGATTATTTGTTATTCTTTTCATGTAACTCAAATACGGAAGATTTCGTGGCTGATTAGTACAGACTGTAGCTCAAATAAAGACGGTTTCGTGGCTGTTTAGTACCGACTTGCCGATTTTTGTCCTGTCATTTAAAAAACAAAAAACGTTTAAGAGAGATATAAGCCCCAGTGATCCTGCGGTTATTTAAAGTCACGACAACCTTCCATACTTAGCGGGAGGTTAGAGAGAAGATTCAGTTTGTACAAAACAAGCCAGTCCGCGTCACTGTATGTACAAAGCAAACGCAGGTTGTTTGTATAATGAGGAAGTATTAGCAAGTGTCCTGTTGCCTTCATTTGTTTTTTAAACCAGCACAGAATACAGCAACCGAAAGACCCACATAGTTGGGTCGCTACATACTGGCACAGAAATGAGGACGCAGCTAATTTTCAAAACCCTTTAAAGAATTATATAGGTAAAGGTAAAAATCCTCGTTTCCATGCCATTAAGACATACTAAGGAGACAGTATTAGGTCCCTATTTCTAAGACCATCAGCACATGAAAGTGTGATGTGGTCAGTATCACACTTGACCGCATTTACCTTGTCAGATTTCTCTGGTACCCATTTCTAGAGGCTGGGTGGACCCGTGGCTTTTTGGTGTGTACCAGAAAAAAATCCCACTGCTGGGACTTGAACCTGGTACCATTCGATTATTAAACCGAGTGTCTAACCACTCGGCTAAAAATAGACAATATTTAAATTACTTACATATCCTAGGATCCGAATCCTAAATCTCGCGAATTATAATTATACAAATAGAGAATATTTTGCCACAAACCACAATTAAACAGGAAATCACCAGCGTTTGATCGTGAATTACCTTCAGTAAACACTGAGTTAAGACTTCAACAACACTAGAAAATAACGGACACTAGTTCAAACTAACGAGCCGTCCCCAGCAAACGAAACATTTATATCCTGGTACACGGACCAGCCTCTTCCGAATTCACTAATTTTTTTTTTCTCTAGTGTATCCCACTTAAGAAAAGATGGCGACTCTAGATCGTGAACAACTGACAATGTGTCCCTGTCAGTGGTTTCTAAAATCTCAGATCTAGAGCCCCGTGTCAGTGTGAATCTTTTGCACAACACATATCAGTGTTTCTCAACATTTTTCGTAAGTCGAACACTCAGAATAGTCTCTTCTCATGTTCTGACGAACATTCTCAGTGAATACTGTTTCAAACTATAAGGAAAGTTCATGACAATATGAATAGTTACATGGTTTTATCATTTTATCCACATATTCACCATTATGTATTTTTTTAAAATACCGGATCAGCCCTCCCTTTCTGTTTTTAAATTGGTGGTACTCCTTAAAAGCAGGACTTTGCAGGGCCGTATTAACAGCATTGGGACCCCTGAGCAAAGTAATGCACTGGACCCCAACCACTCCTCTCTAACCTATGCAAGTAATGTTAGGAATTCATAGATTTTCATGGGCTGGTTGGGCCCCTTGGTTAGTCCCCAGCTGGGCCCATGCGTTAAGTTGGCACTGGGGCTGTGTATTTCATATTGAAGTCATGATGACTGAATACAGATGCTCCTCGATTTACGATCGTTCGACTTACGATATTTAGATTTTATGATGATGAGAAACCATCGTTCAGTAAACGTCCAGCAGAAATCGTACTTTGAATACTTAACTCTGGTCTTTTCGCCGGTTAGCGATATGCCGTATGGCACTCTCTATCGCTGTAGCATCCCATTATATGGCAATTAATTTTAGTTCAATGTTTCAAACATTCTTCAGGTCCAGTGCGTTTTTAGTTGTGCAAGTTAATGAGGAATACCCATACCTATACAGTCATTCTCTTTTTCACTTTCAGTTAACTACATGTCTTTTTTTAGTAGATGATTTTGCCAAACTTTAGGTTAATGTCAGTGTTTTGGGCACATTTAGGGTAGGTCAGCCTTTGATGTTCGGTATTGTTAGTGCTTAAATGCATTTTCGAAAAACGATATTTTCAATTTACGTTGGCCTCATCGGAACCTATACTCATCGTAAATCGAGGAGCACCTGTACTTTTGGGTAAAATTGGGTTTCGTTTAAAATAAAAAGTACCTTTTATATCAGACATACGAAAAGTAGAGAACCCAGATTTGGGAGCAATATTGAGAGACGTCGGGTAGGTACTATTTATGTAGGTAATGAGCTCGAGAACTTGCACCTGAAATCATAAACTGGAACTATCTTTATGTCACAAAAAAAGTATTTGTTTAGTTGTTGTTTTTGTGGCCCAGAATGCACTGAACATTTGCAGGTGACCGTGAGTGTATGTGTGTGTTCGTGTCTCAAGGATTTGGTACTTGCGGGAGACTGGATCTAAGCGGCGGAATTCTGGGCCATGACCTCGTTCCCTTTATGGGTATCACAATTTTCCACCAGGCAAGCTTTGATGGGTTCGCAGTCAAACACCGTTGGGGTGGGGTGGGGGGTGGGGGCTGCAAGATAGCCAAGTTGATTAATACACTGTTCTCTCTTGGCTAAGCGGTTGCTCGTTCTACCAGCGTCCGTGGTTCAAGTCCCATGTAATTCTCTTGTAGTGTTTCTTTCGCTCACGCCTAAAATGACTTTGTCTATGATTTTCTCCAGTTCTAACCCCATAGTGCTGTGTTCTGTTACTTTACCGTGCGAAAGTCTCGTAGTTTCCCATTTGTTGATATTTACGTAGGGTTACGTTTTTGGACTTCTAGTGGAAGAGTGGAAAAACAGAGGAGTTTGGGGGTGGGGGTGGGCTGAATAATCCACAGCTCTACTAAAAAAAAAAAAAAAAGTGAAAACGATGGCATTATGTCACTGGGTTTTCTCGAATATTCTTTGTCATCTTGGGGTTCCATAGTAACCTTGCTGAGAAGCACTGTTTGTATGCCACTGTAAGACTATAGGAAAGCACGCATAAACAGATAAAGCGCATGTAAGTAATACTTGCCATCATGTTTTATGAGTCACATTCAAGGATAGTCACGTCTGTTGTCCCTCTGATCGTTGCATTAGAATTCCCCTGCCGGGATAATGTTTAGTTTTACCTGGAAGGGACTTTTCTCCCTCGCGAAGAGCCCATCACACGATAAGAAGTGAACGGGTTACCTAAGGCTTTGACATCCGGAGCCATACTGAGCACTGTAATAGGTCGCACAACTCGATATTCTTCAAAGTTCTCGAAAATGAAGAGAAAGGTTCGAGTCTGAGCTATTATCTTTAAACGTTACTTGCCCCTTTATCTGCGTTTTCACCCTCACTTCCTTTTTTTCTTATTTTTTTCTCCACCCTTATCCACATCATCAAACAGCTTATTTGTGCCACCTTTACATCTTTTGCCATTGCTTTTTTTCATGCTGTTTCCTTTATTACAAAAAGTTAGAACCATAACAAGATTTTTCTAATTATAATATTTAACTTTTTTAAAAATAAGAAAAAGAATTGCAAATCAACTAAAAAAATGTATAATAAACTCATGTGTGAAGTTAGGAAAAGATCACAAGCCTCTGTTTAGCTTATGTGTTAGTTTATGTATTAGTTTATGTATTAGTTTATGTATTAGTTTAACTCTTGTGCTCCAAAACAACACTGGCGAGGTTGGTAGATCTTACATGCCTATGCAATCAATGGTAAGCATGATACTTATGCAAAGTCTAAAAAAAAATCACTTTTCTAACCCAACCCATGATTTTAAATTATAGAGTAACTTCTTTCTAGTTTCTGTATACCCAAATTTATCATCAAAATTTATTCTGGCAGAGCATGGGAAATAATTCAGGAGTGAAAGAGTTAAAATTTTAACCCCCAGAGGGAAAAACAACAAAACCAGTTACATAAGACTATTTTTGTGTATTAAAAAAAAAGCAAAACCATTAAATTGGCCGGCTGTAGCAAAAATAATCGTTAGCTGCTTTCCAAATGGGACAGCGCCACACCCCCTCCCAACCCTCATTCTCTCCCCACCCCGTACAATATTTACCTCTATACAATATTTCTTCTCTTACAATGTTTAAAACAGAGACAGAATGTTTTCTTAGCACAGTATGTAATGTCTTTATAAAATATAATACTCACAAAGTTATAAATAAAATATAATACTCACAAAGTTATAAATAAAATATAATACTCACAAAGTTATAAATAAAATATAATACTCACAAAGTTATACATAAAATACAGCACTTAGAAAGTTATAAATAAAATATCTCTTCCTCTAGCTCATCCCAAAATTCTACCTTGCTAGCTGGAACAAAGAGTTAACTTTGAAAACCTAAAGACCTAGCCACCCCCTTGTTTGCTTTCTTGTCGTATGTATGTGCAGTTATTTCGACTCTATACAGTATTGACAGCGGTCCTCGTCACTTGCTTCCCCTTGCTCCCCCCCCCCAACCCCACCACACACACACACAAACGATCTTTGGGCTGCCTTTCCTGTATAACTAGAGACCCACGGGTTTGACATACTTCAGGGATCGCTCATTCACTTAACAGCACACACACACGCACGCTATTCAACACAGGTCAGGTGGTTGATGGGGGTACTGTACAGTGCAAGTCGTAGACGATGTGTGGGAGAGAGATACCAGCGTCGTTGTGTATAGTAAGTTCAAACGGTTCTTATTATCGTTCTTGAGTTGTTCTGCTTTGAGTTATACTGTGTAGTACTGCGAAGCATGGAAGTGAAAAGTACTGGAACACAGCATTCTGATTTTATCATTAGCTATGGTAACCTGTCCATTTTTTTCCCTAAGTTTAAATACCAGACAAAAAAAAAAGGGGGGGGGGGGTGGGAAGAGCGACAGAGAAGTAAAGTTTAAATTTAGCTTTTAACCCCAAATTTTAATCAGAAGTCTAGGTTAACAGACCACGCTGGCTGGGGCATGTAGAAAGAATGGAAGAGAACAGACAAACGAAGATGATGTATGCTCAAGAGATGAGGGAAACAAGACCAAGACAGATGGAAAGACAACACAGAAGAGGATATTAAAAAAAGTGGTGTCACCAACTGGAGAGAGAAGATTAGGAATAGAGAGGAATGGAAGCGAACTTTATCTTCAGCAGTGAGCCTTAATGGCTCGAAAAGCTGAGGAAGAAGAAGAAGAAGAAGGCTAGGTTTATAACACCACTTACAAATATGCCAACTTGTACTTCTCTACAGAGTGAATATTCTTCAAAATGGCAACATTTCTATTGAGTTTTTTTTTTTTAAAATTCTGGGTATTTCTGAGCATGCAGTGATCAAAGATGAGAATACGGGACAATATGCGACACGGGGACATTCAGACTGAAATAATACAATTTCGTGGACAAAATCTTAAAATACGGGACTGTCCGTATAATTTAACTATTGTTGTTCTCTTCTAAAGTGCGACAAGGTATATTCTTATATTATAAGAACCATCCGCTGGGTAGCATTAAAAATGGGACTAGTCTCAGCTTGACTGGCTTCACTGTACGAAACAAAAGACGGAGCAAGTTAGAGCACCACTGCGTCAGTCTTTATGGGGAGAAAGTTTAGAAGAGGATCATATGCTACACATATTATAATTATACTTACTACCAGCAATGGCGACAGAATAATGTGAAGTCTTTCATTAATTTTGAATATCAGAGCAAAACATCCATGATTAACACCGAAAAACAGGTAAACAATGCACGTGAAAGGAAGGAAATTACGCAGTAAGAGAATGACAAGCAACTGTCCAAAAACGAGAGAGCAATGCACTATCAACTCGACCATCTTGCATTCTCATAGTGATAGATAGCCAAATACTTTACAGTGCTCAAATCTCCTTGTTTCCACCTCGCGTATTAATTTAGTGAAATTTTTAAAACTTCCCAGTGCGTGCATGAACGAATCAGCTTTACTCATTCAGGTATCCAAATTCAGGAGGCGCTAAACTCTTATGTTGGAAAGGGGCTAATTTAACTAGTGGCGTCCCTGGCATGCCGAAAGAACTTGATTCTTATCGAAGAAAACTGAGAGTGGTTAGAATGCTTGATATCCCTGCCTTTAAAGAATATATTAATTTTTTTTTAAATTTACAAATTATGATTTTGCCATTAATGTACTGAATTGGGAGTGGACCACTGTGATTTCACTACTTCACAGGGCGCAGTTAAGAAACAAGTTTCTAAGAAAGATCCACCACCACTGTGGAAAACATCAATTCCTACCCCCCCCCCCCCCAGTGTAGGGGTCAACCAGCCTGTTATAGTGACAGAAAAAAGGTCATGTTTTCTCAGCCTGATCCACTCCCAGTCGTTGATCGGAAAGAGGATCGTCACAAGCTCTACAGCGTCATTTTAAACCCTCGCTCTCCCGTCACTCACTGTGACACTGGTGGACTACTTTCTTGTTTGCTCACTCTGTCAAAACACTCGCCCACGGCTGTCACAGCGCTGTCTTCTCCCCTGCCACCTCCCACACAGTTCGTCTTCGCACCGGTTTGGGATAGGCGACGTCCAGCTCGCACTGGGAAGCCGTCTTTGATGTATTAATAAAATACACTTGGACGGGATTTACTAACAACGTAACAAAGACCATGCTTAGCGTATGAACACTGACATTTCAGTGTTAACTCTTTAAACGCTGGTTCATTTCAGTAACTGGGATTGACGTGGTTGTCCTTGTCACGCGTAATTATCTGCGGGGTTAACACATCCTGGCTACTCGGCAGAGAAAACGGTGTCATGCACCTAGCATAATAAAGAATACATGTTTCTTTTTTTAAATAAGTAAGCAAGTATGTATGTATGTATGTATGTATGTATGTATGTATGTAAGAATGAATGTATTTTTAAAGGGTGAAGAGGGGGTACATAAGGCATTTAACAAAAAAGGGTAAGGCTTCTGAGGTCCTCCTGAGGATCAGCTACGGGCAATAGAAAGCGTTCACCAAAAGACCGCTTCAAGATATCAGAATACAGTGCAGTACATGTATGACCCTGTGTTCTCCCATTTCCCACAGTACAAATGAGTGCTCGGGAGAAAAGTTTTGAAAACCGCTTCTTCTGAGGACGGATATCTGCTGAACGAGGCACACCGGGAATGCACAGCACATAACGACTGTCAGTGATTAAAGCGAAAACAAGAGAGATATCACTCGAGGTTCAGCCTCACGAATAATCAGACTTGGTCCGAATCCAAAGCCATTGAATTCACACACAAAATGATCTGTAACATAAACACAACATTTTCTTTCGCCGTAAATTATGACAGTTCTTGTGTCAAATGTACTGCATTACAGAAAAAAGATGATTAATGACGGGGGCTATGATGAGTGACGTTGGTTCAGAACCTTAATCCGCCTACAGACTACAACTGCTTTGCCCTCTGATGCACTTAAAACTTCTAGCCCTAAACAATCCATACCAGGTTCTACAACATCTAGTTCTACACATTATAGAATAGGGTCTAAAACATCTAATCCTACACATTGTAAAGCAGAGTCTAAAACATGTAGTCCTGCACATTCTATACCAGGGTATAAGACCTCTAGTCCTACACTCTATAGAAAATTCTAAAATCTCTAACCATGCACACTAAAGCTAGATATAAAACCTCTAGTCCTGCACACTCCATCTTACATCTTATATCCTTCCCGTGCTGCTAAAAGTCACATATGGCCCGCATGGTAGTTCGCCAAGATGTCTTCGGCGAGATTTTCAATCTCATCAAGGAATGTTATGCCCACTGAACTGGTCTCTCTTAAGTATGTCCTCTTTAGAGTTTCACGTGGTCGACCTCTTTTTCTTCGGCATGTTGTGTTCTACTTGATAGTTTGTTTGGGGATCATCTGATTGTTTCTTCTCATCACATGACGGACATATGTCCATCTTCTTTTTTTGATCACCCATGAGACTGGTTGTTGTTTGCTCATTGTCTTATTTCTGCTTTGTTCTTGAAATTGTTCCACTTTATACTGAGTAATTTCCTTAGGCATTTGTTTTCGAAAAATTCTAATTTATTGTCTATTTCTTTGTTTTCCAGCATAAATGAGGGTGGATATTACATTTGAATTAAATAATCTTAAGTTGGTGTTTGTGCTTATAACTTTTGAATACAATATGTTCTCAAGATTTTTTTTCAATGCTGCTTTTGCAATTCGAATTCTAACTTCCTTTCTGATGTCACCATCCTGGTCTATATAGCTGCCGAGATATACAAAATGGTTTACTTCTTCAACAGCTGTTCCTTCTAAGTATATTTGTCGTTCGTCATTAATGATAAGTTTCATTATTTTTATTTTATCCTTGTTAATTTTAAGTCTTATTTTACTAGCCATTGAAAACAGGGTATCTGTTTTTACTTGCATTGATTTCACAGTCACTGATGAGAGTTATGTCATCTGCAAAATCAAGATCTTCCAGTTGGTTCATTATGAAGTCTATGGCAATTCCAAAAAGCAAGGGAGATAATATACATCCTGTTTCACGCCTGTTTCAGTCTGGAACCATTCACTCATTCCTTCGTCTGTGTTGACTGCACACACATATCCATTGTAGAGGTCCCTAATGATGTTTACAGTTTTAGATGGTATTCCATATATTCTTACAATTCTCCACAATGAATCTCTGTGTATGCTATCAAATGCCTTTTTAAAGTCTATGAAGTTCAGGATCAAAGGTGTTTAGTTTTCAATATATTCTTCAAGTATTATTCTTAGAGTAAAGATCTGGTCGAGACAGCTTTTCCCTTTTCAAAATCCTGCTTATTCTTCTCTCATTGCAGCATCCACTATATCTTTAATTCTATTCAGAACAACTTTGCAAAATACTTTTGACACAGCTGATAGTAAGGTTACTCCTCTCCAACTATTTTAATTGCTGATTTTGCCCTTTTTCGGTATTTTAACAATGATTCCTTTTTTCCATTTAGAAGGGACCTTTTCTTCTTTCCAAAATTTATTAAACCTTCTCTGCATTTGGTTCATGTTGTCAATGTTAATAGCTTGTAATATTTCAGCTGTTATTTCATCTTCACCTGCAGCTTTGTTGTTAGCCATTAGATTCACTGCTGTTTCACATTCATGAGATGTAATTTCATCTAGGTTGACATTTAGTTGTGGGAATGGTAATGCACACTCTATAGCAGGGTCTAAAACGTCTATTCATACACTCTGTAGCAAAGTGCAAAATCTCTAGTTCCATGCACTCTGTGGTAAGTTGTACTCTTTTCATCTAGTGCTATTTTCTCTAATATTATGTATTGTTATGCTCATTTTTTACACTTTAGCCCATTTCGGTGTTTAGATCCAACAGTTGGTATAAAAAGGAATTTTAAGCTTTGAACACTTGTAGTCTAAACTTTGATCACTTCGAATATAAATACTGACAATGATCGATATTAATGAGAGCGTTAAGAATGACTTTCAACGAAGAGAGAAAGAGAGAGAGAGAGAGGAGAGAGAGAGAGAGAGAGAAAACGAATGAACAAACTTTATTTTTAAATAGACAAGAACTGGGCTTATAGTAAAACTACCAAAGAAGGGTGACCTCAGAGATTGCGGGAACTGGAGAGGCATTACCCTACTGCCACTCACCAGTAAAGTATTTTGCAGAATAATCATCAACAGAATTGTACCAACACTTGAGGAAAAACTTCGGAAAGAGCAGGCAGGATTTAGGAAAGGAAGAGCATGCATAGACCACATATTTGTACTTAGACAAATATTAGAACAGGCAAATGAGTGGCATAGCACAACATATGCATTATTCATAGATTTTGAGAAAGCCTTTGACAGTGTCAACAGAGATGCCCTGTGGAAAATCCTAAAATGGCATGGCCTCCCCCATAAAATAGTTAATGTAATCAAAGCCCTATACGAGGGTTTTCAGTGCAAAGTTATCTGTGGAGAACATACCTCCAGCAGCTTTAGGGTACAAACAGGAGTGAAACAGGGATGGGTACTATCACCAACATTATTTATCTTGGCAGTAGACTGGTTAATGAAGGAGGCAACATCAGACAAACGCAGAGGATTACAATGGACCCTTGACACAGTGCTGGAGGACCTTGACTTTGCGGACGACATTTGTCTATTATCAAGCAGTCACAAAGATATGCAAGAGAAAATAAATAAGCTAACTCAGAATGCAAATAACACAGGACTAAAGATCAACGTAGGAAAGACAAAGTTAATGAAACAAAATGTGAACAACAGAAATGTACTCAGAGTAGATAACAAGTTAGTGGAGGAGGTCAACGAATTTGTATACCTTGGCAGCAGAGTAGTAGAAAATGGAGACAGCACAGAGGACATCAACAGCAGACTTACTAGAGCAAACCAGGCTTTTGCAATGCTGCAGACTATATGGAAATAAAAAAAAACTAAGCATAAATATGAAAATCAGGATATTTAAGAGTAATGTTCTAAGTGTACTACTCTATGGAGGTGAATGCTGGAAAATCACCAAAACCATAGAAAACAAGTTAAATTCTTTCCAGACTAAATGTTTACGAAGAATTAGAAAAATATTCTGGCCAAACACCATAAAAAATAACATCTTATTAGCAGAAATGCAGATGAAACCACTGACAACAATTATTGAGGAAAGACGATGGCGATGGTTGGGACATGTGCTCCGAATGACTGACAACTCACTACCAAAAATAGCACTAAGATGGACACCACAGGGGAACAGAAGTAAGGGTAGACCAAAAGAGGCATTGAGAAGAACAACAGAAAGGATGTTGAGCAATAGAGGGCTCACCTGGGCAAGAGCAGAAAAAAAGGCGAAGGACAGGCATTTGTGGAAAACCCTTGCGGAAGCCCCATGTGCCCTGGGCACTTAAGGTTCAGAGAGAGAGAGAGAGAAGAACTGAAAACATATGTAAACCCAAGAGATGAAAAAAAACTAGAGAGAGAGTGACAGAGTGACAGACAGAGAGATCACGATGTTCAAAGAGAAAACACAAGTAAGCATCTTACAGCGTGTTGAAGCTTGTTTCGATTAAAAACTTAACTCAAGCAAACAAACCACAAAAGCTGCGATAACAACTTACCCAGATATACATGCACGAACCTACCAATGACAAAGAACATGCATATACATAAGTTATTGACCTAGTTTATGTCACGGTAGCTTTATCTCGATAGTCATAAGCAGGAGTCACAGAAACTGGTCATATTTGAAATGATATGTCTGAGACAAGAGCAAGCAGAAAATTCCCATGACGCATAGGACAAACAACTATGACAACACAGTGTTGGAAAGATACAAAGTAAGATATCTCTGGGACAACAGTTAAGCTGAACAACAGGAAGGCACAGATGCAGGCACGGTTAGAAACTAGAATAGATATGTGGTTCTTAACTTGAGGGTCCATGGACTTCGAGGGGTATACATAAGGATTTTTGAGGGTCCACGGGGGCAGCAAATGGACTGGCTCACTTAAAACAAGCTTAGCATGACCTGGCGGCCTGGTTGGCTGAGTGGTTAGACGTTCAGTCTACTAATCCGGTGGTGCCGGGTTCAAGTCCCAGCCGTGGGATTTTTTTTTCTGGTACATGCATAAAAAATTATTTTAAATCCAAGGTTCACAACCTATAAAATTGGGTACCAGAGAAATCCGGGAAGGTAAATGCAGCCAGGCGTGACACTGACCACATCAGACTTTCATGTGTTGAAGATCGTGGAAATACGGGCTTAACACCGTATCCCCAGTATGCCTTGACGGCATGAAAACGGGAATTTTACCTTTTTCTTTCGTACGTTTATCATCAACTGGGCTCTGTTTAATGCTTTTTTTAAAAAAAAAATAAGGAGTCCACAGTCGTTCTCAGCCATGAAAGGGGTATATGGCCGAAAGGGAAAAAAAAACAGATTAAGACCACCTGGAATACATATGTCGTGTAGCGGGAACAAAAGGGGGACGTGGACAAATATAAAATGAACAGGACAGCATATATTGTACTAACAATGCCCCTTTTCGTCACTGAAGATAATACTGAAACAGGTGAGCGTATTCCTAACAGAAGGCGTCAACTCAAGCGTTATTCTGCTGAATAACCTGTCTCAAGGCTGCAGTTTACCGATAACTGACCGACATAACTGGCTACAACAAGAAGCCGTGTCCGCGCTTAGCAAGCATGTCATTTTATTTCCTAGATCTGCTGTTATGCGCCACGCTCATCGTGTAATGGTGAGCTCTTGATAACAGCTCTGACAAAGTGTCCATGGTCTTCATATCTGTACTATCCCGCTAGCGCTACCGTCTTCGCTAAATTAAAATGTAGTCTCTCCGGACCGGTTGCCGTTTTAAAATCTCTAGTCCTACACTCTATAGCAAGATATAAAATCTCTAGTCCTACACTCTATAGCAAGATATAAAATCTCTAGCCATACACTCTATAGCAAGATATAAAATCTCTAGTCCTACACTCTATAGAAAGATATAAAATCTCTAGTCCTACACTCTATAGCAAGATATAAAATCTCTAGTCCTACATTCTATAGCAATATATAAAATCTCTAGTCCTATACACTAAAGAAAGATTTAAAATCTCTAGTCCTACACAATAAAGCAAGATATAAAATCTCTAGCCCTACACTCTATAGCAAGATATAAAATCTCTAGTCCTACACACTAAAGCAATATATAAAATCTCTAGTCCTACACTCTGTAGCAGGGCCTGAAACCTTTAGTCCTGCACATATAGTAAAATATATGAAACCTCTAATTCTCGTATTACAAATTCTCTAAAATTTTAAATTTGCC
Organism: Achatina immaculata; assembly: GCA_009760885.1. Taxonomy (NCBI): domain Eukaryota; kingdom Metazoa; phylum Mollusca; class Gastropoda; order Stylommatophora; family Achatinidae; genus Lissachatina; species Lissachatina immaculata. Next base: position 59,715,214 of record CM019719.1, on the reverse strand, counting down.
GCGGTAAAAGAAACTCCTCGCTCGCAGCACATAGCAGACCTACAATACCTAGGCTGTAAACTGATCCAGTAAAGCTATTCCTGTACATCTTCCTGGCCCATCCTGACCTTAATCCCACTCCTGTCCCACTTTCTCAGGAAGTAAAAAGAGCTGTCTTTTGATCTACCTGAGGTCAAGAGTAGGGAATCCCTTTTATTTATAAAGTGGATTTACAGTACTTTGGATTCAGCTGGAGACTGGGATGGTCTCGGGCCAGCTATTCAAGTCCTGTCAGTGTAATTTTCCATTCAGTTAACCCTGGAATTCCAAATGGAAAGTCTAGGTCGCTTCTTTGTGTTCCGCTCGTCAGAAGGGAACTTTAAAGAAATGACAAACATTCACTAAGGTTGCTGACAGCGAGACAAGGGTTTGTGTCTGAATGGGTAACTACAAAAGGTACGCTAATGCCACAGCAGATTGTAATAGCTAATTAGACAAAGATAACAGAGCTAGTAATGGGATAGACAAAAGGCCAAAGACAAAGAGCTGTTTTTTTGTTTTCTGTCCCCTGTATAAAAATGTAATTTAAAATAAGATTAGAAACAAAATGTAAGATAATTAACAAAATATAGTGGATCCAAGGTTGCAAAGAAGATTATCTATTTGTCTGTTTGTCTTTCCTGCATATATATATATATATATACATATATATTTACTTATATTACATTTTGTTTCTAATCTTATATATCTAACCATATATATATATATATATATATATATATATATATAATAAAGAATCTGTGGAGAGGAGCAGACAGAACTACAATAACAAGATTTTTAAGGGCATGCATCTTTCCAATCGCAACATATGCCTGTGAGACCTGGACACTTAACAAAACAGCTGAGAAACACATAAATGCCTTTGAATGTAAATGCTACAGAAGAGTTCTCCAAATATCGTGGACACAAAAAAGAACAAATATATCTATACTACAAGAGCTTAGTATTGAAGAAGGCTGGCTAGTAAAGAGGATTAAACAGAGAAAACTTAAATATTTTGGACACATTAAACGTCATGATAATTTAGAGAAGACCGTATTGGAAGGATACATAATGGGAAAAAGAAAGAGAGGAAGACCAAAACGAAGATAGCTGCAAGACATCGTTGACGATCTGCAAATGAATGCATCAGCAGCAGGCCATCTTGCTCACAACCGAGATGCCTACAGGAGTGCTGTTCGGGAGGCAAAGTTCCGCAAGGGACGCGCAAATAAATGAATGAATGAATGAATGATATATATATATACACTCTTATCTATATACTCTCTTTTATGGTTCATCTATCCGTATACATATGCAACTTGTATAGTGTGAAAAAAGGAGTGCAATGACATTTCTTTACCCTTCGGAAAATAAAGCTTGTTCCTTCCTATTACATGAAAGGGCATTTCCCCTAGCTGACCAAGACCTTGTTCCACCTCCCTCATTGTTACCCTCCAACATAGCTGACGACCTTGTCCCACCTCCCTCCTTGTTACCCTCCAACATAGCTGACCAAGACCTTGTTCCACCTCCCTCATTGTTACCCTCCAACATAGCTGACCAAGACCTTGTCCCACCTCCCTCCTTGTTACCCTCCAACATAGCTGACCAAGACCTTGTTCCACCTCCCTCATTGTTACCCCCAACATAGCTGACCAAGACCTTGTCCCACCTCCCTCCTTGTTACCCCCCAACATAGCTGACCAACACCTTGTCCCACCTCCCTCCTTGTTACCCCCAACATAGCTGACCAAGACCCTTGTCCGACCTCCCTCCTTGTTACCCCCAACATAGCTGACCAAGACCCTTGTCCCACCTCCCTCCTTGTTACCCCCAACATAGCTGACCAAGACCTTGTCCGACCTCCCTCCTTGTTACCCCCAACATAGCTGACCAAGACCTTGTCCGACCTCCCTCCTTGTTACCCCCAACATAGCTGACCAAGACCTTGTCCGACCTCCCTCCTTGTTACCCCCAACATAGCTGACCAAGACCTTGTCCGACCTCCCTCCTTGCTACCTCCGGTAACAGGTCTCGCCCGGCTAACGGGGCAGGAATCCCATGGTCCTCGTGGTGGTGGAGTCTGCTAAAGAAGTACTACGCACTCCCTGCTTTTTAGTTCCACCAAGGGACTGATAAATAGCCGACAACAATGCAAAAAGATACTGAAGGACGGCTTCCTGTCTGATTACGACTCGTAGCTGTGCTTCAACATCTCCACCGCCTCGGCTGCAGAGAAAGCTAGCTCGCAGTTCCAGGGAGGTAGAAGGAGAAAACGAAGAAACTGCTGGACAATTTATTTTTCCCCACTATAAATATTTACGTATATCACTTGACTACAGTTCTGACACGGAAGAAGATTTGTACAGTGTTGTGTAGACGGTCGGCCATGTATATCAATACTCGATATAAAACCATCTTGACCTTTTTCAAACTACATTTTGATATGTGTTATGTTTGCTTATCTTTCCTATCCCCATTGTCTTACAGAGTAATGATAGGCACGAAACGAGCCATTGGTTAGTAAAAATAGACTAGTGTAATTGTTAACCGTGGAAAATCCAGCAAATAACGCGGACTTTCCAATCTATTAATAGCCACAATTCCATATTAATTATCGGGATTGCTTCCAACTATTTTGTTATCATTTACGACGGCGGATAGACACAAGAAGAGTGGGAGAATATATTTACAGCTTGAGAAAACAAAACGGAATGTAATTACAAATGTGTAAATTATATATATATTTCAGTGATTGTGAAGAACGCAAATGCTCATAGGTAATCAGATAATGTGGACGCAGACTTGCTTCTATACAAAATGGAAGGTAAATCTTGGTTACTGCGTGTCATTTTGTTTAGCCTTCCTCCCAGAGTTCGTTTAGACGGAAAAAAAGTTATTCAGACTATAGTTCTATGTGGAGGTAGGGTAGAGTGGAATGAGAATGGAGTATGAATAAAATAAGGGAGTGATGTGAAAGTAGGGTGGGAATGGAGTGAGATTAAAAGTGAAGCATGAATAAGGTAGGGGAGGAGTGGGAGTGGAGTGAAAGTAGAGGGAGTGGAGTATGAATAAAGTAAGAGATGAGTAGAAATTGAGTAGGAGTGGAGTGAAAGTAGAGTGGGAGTGGAGTGAAAGTAGAGGGAGTGGAGTATGAATAAAGTAAGAGAGGAGTGGAAATTAAGTAGGAGTGGAGTGAAAGTATAATGGGAGTGGAGTCTAGGAAGAGAGGAGTGGAAAATGAGTAGGAGTGGAGTGAAAGTAGAGTGGGAATGTAGTCTAGGAAGAGAGGAGTGGAAATGGAGTGAGAACGGAGTACGGATAAAGTAAGAGGGGTGGGTGAGAGTAGAGTTGGGAATGGAGTGAGGGTGGAGCGGTAACTAAGTAGGAGTGGAGTGGAGCGGGAGATGTGTAGAGCTTTCAAAGTCCTATCCCGCATGTTTACATCTCTTCGCATCTCTTTGGCCCACTATAATGGATGCAGTTCATGTTAGCAATACAACGCCTTAATTTAATGACAAATTACTGTAGAACAACAGAAATCTTTTGTAGACGAACTTGGTCCGTGAAACTGGACCTCGCTATACGAACTTGCTAGTTACTGAGGCCGATTAGTGATGAGGGAAGTTTGATGATCAACAGAGTGCTCGCTATCAGCTGACAACAGTCTGCTTATGTCCTGTCTTTTTTTTTTTAGGACGAAAAGAGGCATTACATTGAACTTTCTGTGAACAAAAAGAATGGAAGCTTGTATCTCTTTATAACCTACTTCTGCTGACCTACTTTACCTGCCGATATTTATGCATCGAAACAACGTAGGGACATTCTTAAAAGTGGAGCGTACACGCCACGAATTTACTACACACAACACTGCCTGTAAAATCTTTTATTTTGTTGGTGAAGTTTCTGGTCCGAGATGTAAAGAAGAAATATTGAAATGGGCGAACACAGACATTTCTAGCAGCTTTACCAACCTTCTAATAATAATAACTTTAGGAGGAAAGACAACATTATCTAAAGGGGCAGATAACGTAAACTGAGATCTCACTGACACTAATTTTTTAGAAACAAAAAGATGAAGCGGTTACAGATTACAGACATGCGAGAGATATTTTTCCCCTGAGATCCTAATAATAACTGATAACAACGAAGTTATGTGCTCAACGATTATCTATAATGAAATCTTATATCTTATATCCTTCCCGTGCCGTTAAACGTCACATGGGGCTCGCAAAGTAGTTCGCCAATTTTTCCTGTCTTTGGCGAGTCTTTCAACCTCATCAGAGGATTTTATGCCTGTTAATTTGGCCTCTCTTAACAATGTCCTCTTCAGAGTTTCACGCGGTCTGCCTCTTTTTCTTTGGCCTCTGTAATGAAATAGATAACTTTAAATTTCAATACCATTGTTTAAGAGTAATAATCTATTAAAGTTCACCCGAAGCTCACCTACAGAATACTAGTACTAAGGTAATGTTGAATGAATGCGTTAGGATGAAAGCTGAGTAATGGAGGCTAGACCAGTTCATAACACTTTGAAAATAAAGAGTTAATTTTCTTCTCATCCTTGGCTGGACTTTCTCTGTTTCTATATACATATAAACATGCTATATGCTAAAGGCTACGATTATGGGGACAACGACCTTTGACCCGATGTTACTAACATTGTCAACAAATAACACTTCCATTTGGGGAAGGTACTTCAACCGAATTTCTTTAACTCTTTTCCCTAATCCTTGCTTCTGGGTCGAGCCTGGGCGGACAGTGGGGGCAGGGTCCTAACCGAATTCGGGGTGAGACGTTTACTCGGCTCAGGACAAACGGTCAGTGGACTTGCGAAATTGCTAGTTTTTCTAAAAGTTAAAAGTGTAATTGTTCTTACTAAAGACAAATTTTTCTAAAAGTTAAAAGTATAATTGTTCTTACTAAAGACAAATAAATAGTGTCATACTCTTATAACTTTAAAATGTAAAAAAAAAAAATTTGCCAATAGTGAGGCTCGAACCCATAATCCCTACAGCAAGAAACTTATGCTCTACCGACTGAACTAGCTGGACGGTTGAAAGCATTCTCATTTTGTAATATATACTTCGTGGTAGTGTAAAGGTCAGTGGACATGCACAATTTCGTTGTCCCAATAATCACTCCCTGTGCTAAAACTAAACAATATCTTTCACTCTGTGGCGCCAGAAACATCTAGATATTCACAATCTGTCTTTTCCCCCTGTTCAATGTTTTTGGACTCTTCATTCTTTGAGACATCCAATATGTCTTCATATACTTTAGATTAGTCACTGTTTACTCACACAAATTACGACATGGACTGCCTCTATAATTCAAACATTAACAAATCTGTTCACCCGTCCAACTGTCGCGTTCAAACACTTGCTGTGTGTCTCCAGTCACATTCATTGTCTGTTCAAACTTTCGCTGTTTCTCATTTCCATGTCTACACTCATTATCTTTATTCGTATTAGAACATTCAACATATGAACATTCATTTTGCGTCTCTGTATTTAGCAAACCACCATTATACACATTCATATATCAATGACTTACGTACGCAGACACCCGTACTTTCACTATTTCCATTACATCAAGAAAGATCCAGATATTCAGTAGTATCTTCGGTTAGGGAGCACAGAACAAAAATTAGAAACAGAACAATCGAAGCAAAGACTGCATTTCAGAGAATGAGAAACATATTATGCAACATATCCTTATCAATGAATATTAGAAAATGAGTCCTCAAATGCTATATTGAACCTATCTTGTTATATGGAAGTGAATCATGGACAACAGGCTGGTCCGCAGAAAGATCAATGGAAGCAGCAGAAATGTGGTTTATTAGAAGAATGTTGTGAATACCCTGGACAGCAAAAATAACTAATGAAGAATGTATGAGAAGAGCTGGAGACACACCCACACCCATAAAATCTTGTTTAAAAGAAAAACGCTATATACAGTGTACTTTCAAAGGATACGCTAAGAGAATTTGAAAATATTACAACAGAAAAATAGTAGGAAGGAGAGCCAGGAAAGGCCAAGAGAAATGATACTGACGAGATGGTGTGAGATGAAATCACCAACTGAACTGATGGCTTGCATTAACGATCTGACACTATGGAGGAACTTAATAGCCAATGCCAGTCGGCATGGCATCTGGTGATGACGATAATGTTGAAGATGATGATGATTCACTGTTTCATGTATGTCCAAACATTCACTGTTTTCCATGTATGGTCCATTCATTCTGTTTTTCGCGTGCATTTAACCATTCACTCTTTGTCACGCTTTTTCGGCATTCACTATTTCTTATCTTTAAAAGAAAAAAAACGTCACTAGGAGTGACAAGATAAAAACTGGCGACATAAGACAGTTGATAGAAAATACACCATGCCTTACAACACACAGAGAAACAAAGAATTAAGTGGTTTGGCCACGTAAAGAGAATGACACATGTGCAGCCAACCGCGAGGGCCTTCAGAGAACTACAGGACGCAGATCAAGAAGAAGACACCGGAAAAGATGGATAGATGGAGTTATAGAAACGCTCACGAATTACAGTACGAACATCTGTGAGGCCACTTAAATGGCCCCAAAACGCCAACTGCATCTCCCCTTGACACCTCTCGGTACAAGAGAAAGGATAAAGTAAGTAAGCAGGCAAACCGTTTCTATGAACATTCAAGACATTCCTTTCTTCGAGTACATCTACTTTTTTTTCCACCTACGTTCAAAGTTGACTTGTCTCTCTACACAAGCACAAACATGCTCAAGATCCCGCGAAAACTTGAACAAAAATGTGATATACATACCCAAACAAATAAGAAATCCTGAACGGTTAACTCTGTCGATATCTTCTTCTACTTCTCTCTCAACAGAAACTATCACCTTGGTTTGAGACAGAACTTTTCAAACACATACCTGTAAGTTCGAATCTCACAGGGGAACTACACAATCCAACACTTCCTATCGACCTGGCCGGAAACAGGTTTGTAATATGTGCTAGCTAATTTAAGATTAAGACCTCAGGTTTTCCAGTACCTGCAAACGCTCCATCTAATCCGGTTTGATTACCTTTATATGCAGCTCCTTCTAGAAAGAGATCTCTCTTACAGTGGTTTCACACCTTGAATATTGATTATTAAAATATTGTCTTGGCTAATTATTGTGTCAGCTGTTAGTACCGTATTTCAGAACGTAAGCGTACCACCGCGTCAGGCAGGTAGATGTGCGCTAATCTAAATAAGCCTTTATCTTGTTTGTATGTTCCTGACAGTGTCTGTTATGTGGTTTTCAGGTCAGGGCGCGGTGCGTTTTTAGCCAATGAATTATGTTAAAGTGTGTCCCGTTAACACGGGAGAAGCTGGCGGAGCGCTTTGGGTTAAAAAAAAAAACCAAACAAAAGGACGCGCCAAAATATTTGAAACGTCTTGAACACAATCCAGGCTCCTTTTAACCCTGCCTGGGCGCTAGATTCACTGTCTGTGCTACCGTAACCAGATATGGACAGCAGCCATTGTTGTCAACCCTGGCGAGAAACTACTGGTTATTTTTCGCTCTTGAACTCCCATAGTAAGATACTGTATGTAGCATAGGTGAAGGCAGAGGCAATCTTAGCAAGCGTGGGGCCCAGTTCGAGACTTAGTTGCGTTGCCTTTCCCTATTACCGTAGATATGTAATAATCAGAGCCATTATATCTACAGTATTACTGACGTTACTTATTTTAAACTAGAAATGTCATCCTGCTATGTGGTACTCACGGACAATAATCTAACAAGTAGATTTGCCAACATTCAATACTAACATGTGCACTGGCAAGGCTGTTAACCGATCGGACAAGACCAACTTCAGCTTCGCGCTTCCAGTGATTGTTTAGTCCATCGCAGTCACAAAACAGACACCTGCTGAAAAGTAGATCTGGGAAGAGCAATATATATATATATATAAACGGGAAATACAGCAAGTCTGTGGTCTGTACTGAGAAACTCAAGTATTTTTCTTTATTTTCCGGGAAAAAAAATCTCTCCGTGCTTCCATCTCTAGAACTAATAGATTCAAGATCTGTTAGTTAGTGTGGTGGAAAGTACAGTTTCTTTTTCCACACTCACTTTGATGTCTGTGAAAGAAAATTCCAAGTTTATGACATGATTTTCAGCTGTCAGACTGATTCAGGCAGGCATAAAAGAATATTCTGTTTATTACTGTCTAACGAAAGAAATGACAAGCCCAAATCCTTGCAGACTATCAGACTCCTATGACATGTTCGACGCATTAACAAACCATAATATCATCCTCCAAAAGTCGATTGCTACTCATCAACTTTTTTTTTTCTGGCAGAAACCATATCCCAGAGAATAACTCTACAAATAAACACAGACCTCAGAACACAGAACTGCCATCAAGTGATCATAGCTTCAGACTTTACCACCTGCTGGACACTGAACTGACGTCAGAATTCAGCGGTCAGGTCACGTGAATGTGACGGAAAGACACACTGGAATAAAAAGAGACTAACTACAAGAGTGAGGTGAGGGAGTTGAAGACCAACATCGGACTACAAGAGTGAGGCGAGGGAGTGGAAGACCAGCATCGGTCACAGACTAATCCTGCTTCTTTTTTCCAAACTTTTGAACGTAAAGATGTGACTGAGCGTGGATTTCTGCCAGATGACGGATCAAAAGTGACAGTTTCACAATGTTTATTTTTTCAGCACCCCCCTCCCCCCACCCAAGGCGAGGCCCCAGTCTGGTCCAGTCTGCCTCAATCCAGCTATGTGTACGGGTAGCCAATCATAAAATACAGGGGTACGGGTAGCCAGCCAATCATAAAATACAGGGGTACGGGTAGCCAATCATAAAACACAGGGGTACGGGTAGCCAATCATAAAATACAGGGGTACGGGTAGCCAGCCAATCATAAAATACAGGGGCACAGGCAGCCAATCATAAAATACAGGGGTACGGGTAGCCAATCATAAAATACAGGGGCACAGGCAGCCAATCATAAAATACAGGGGTACGGGTAGCCAGCCAATCATAAAATACAGGGGTACGGGTAGCCAATCATAAAATACAGGGGCACAGGCAGCCAATCATAAAATACAGGCATTTGGGGGATAAAGTTTTAGGGTCCTTACTTTCCTGGACCTGCTGGCACATCTGATGGTGACGGAGTGAGCCGGTGTCATGTCTGGCCGTCTTATGTCAAAATAAGTAAATGAAAACCTCACGCTTGTGGTTTGAGGCGGTGAGGGGCAGAGAACAGAAATTACTGTGTTTAAAATAACTGATTTCAAATATTCAACCGACAATGCCCAGAATATGAAATACTTAAACGCTTTTTTAGTTATTTAGTTTTTCTTTCTTTATACCTAGCACAGGTTATTGTAGACGAAGCAAAGGTCAAAGTAAACATCAGAAAAGCTTAAATTTTGTCCAAATACCCATTTTGCGCGGAGAAATGCTTCTCGGAACCTGTGAGGTTCAGATAGATGGCTGTAAGGCATTCTAATATTTATTCGGTAATCATCTTATTAAAACATTTGGTCTACGTTTGCAATCTCTAATGCTTGTTTCAGCCCGTGTCAATTGCTTGGCATAGGGCCTTCTCCACGATAAGTATTGGTATTCTTCCTCTCAAGTTTCCAGGTGTAATCAGGTTCCATTTTCTCTGCTTTTGGAAAGATTTTTTTTTCAGCTGAAAAGTATTTCTTTGTTTCGTTCATATTGAAAAAAGTGTGTGCTTTTAACGGTGTTGTAGTTTTACTTTCATACCTTGTTCGTTTGATTAGAATCATTATAATACATACCGTGTAGCCTAGAATACAATATTGCCCACGTTAATTCACGCTCATGTCCGTGCTGTCACAGTGAATATTTTATGAGAAAAGAAACCGCTGCATATTATCACAGTCTGATCTTTGTGACCCAGACTTCACATTCCTCGCCAGAACATTGTTTTCTTTCTTTTCATCTTGTACAGACCTCATCGAGTTTGGACATGATTTTTCAGGTTTAGCTTCTGCTATAAAGCTATAAGCACGCCCCTGAACTAATTGATATCATGTTTATAAAGAAAATGCGATGCTGTCACATGTTCATACCTGGGCCATGTATTGTATGGGGTGTATAGATAAAGGAGGCCCTACCTCGCCATATATTGTAGAGGTATCTATGAAGATTTACTGTTAGTGCCCATATTTTTCTTGACTTGTTGGCACACTCGGAACTGACGTGGTTAGTGCGGAACTTTGCCTCTCTAACAGATCTACTTTAGGCCTCTCGGTTCTGAGCAAGATGGCCTGCTGCTGATGCAACCATTTGCAGATTATCAACGATATCTTGCAGCCATCTTTGTCTTGATCTTCTTCTCTTTCTTTTTTCCATTATGCATCCTTCCAATACTGTCTTCTCTAAATTCTCATAACGTTTAATGTGTCCAAAATATTTAAGTTTTCTCTGTTTACTCCTCTTTACTAGAGCTAACCTTCTTCGATATTAAGTTTTTGTAGTATGGATATACTTGTTATTTTTTGTGTCCATGATATTTGAAGAACTCTTCTGTAGCATTTACATTCAAAGGCATTTATGTGTTTCTCAGCTGTTTTGTTAAGTGTCCAGGTCTCACAGGTTTATGTTGCGATGGGAAAGGGGGTGGCAGATTAAAAATCTTATTTTTGTGGTTATCTGTTCCTTTCCACAGATTCCTTCAGAAAGTGATAGATGTCCTCCTTTTAATTTCCCTCACTGTATCTCCATTATTAGTTAGTAGTGATCCAAGATATTCAAAACTCTCCACTTCTTCCAATCTTTCCTCATTGATACATATATCATCTGCCTTATTTGTTTTGTCAGTTGTCACCAATTTAGTGTTCTTCGCATTAAGATAGAGGTTTTGCTCTTCACTATTCTTATGGACTGATATGATTAGTTTTTCCTTTCCTTTTGTGTTGTGGACAGTAATACTGTGTCATCAGAATATCTAATCTCTGGTATTTCATAACCTCCAATTGTTATGGCATCGTAATATTCTTTGTCAACATTTTCTCTAATATTTCTCATTATATTTTCAGCATACAAGTTAAATAAGTAAGGGGACAGTATACACCCCTGATGGACCCCTTGTTTTATGTCAAACCAAGCTGTTGTTTCACCATTTATTCTCACTGCTGCCTGATGGTCTAGATACAGTAGTGATATTAATTATATATATATATATATATACTTTAAGTATAACACTGTAAGTACCCTGGAAGCCTTATTTCAGTAGAGAACAATATAGAGAGCAAAATATCCACAAGAGCTGGATGTGCATCTCAGGCCTTTAACAAATAAGCAAACGTATGGAGATCTCCCATTCTTCACACGAGCCTCAAGCTCAGTATCGACACATCCAGTATTTGTTCTGTTTTACTGTGCGCAGCTGACACATGGAGAACCAGTCAGAGAACTGAAAGTAGACTGAGAAGATTTTAAGGAAGATGCCTCAGAAAAAAAAATAAGAATACACTGGTAAGAACATATGATAAACGAGGAAATAACAAAACAAACAGACATTGAGAACATTAGTAAAGAGGTCAAAAGACGAAAATTGAAATGGGTGGGCCACATGCTACGAATGGAAAGAACAAGTTACCCCTATACCGCCTAGACTTAGAAACCTCAAGGGAACATAAACGAGGGACTGGCAATTGAGGACGTGGGGATGCACAATGCAGGAAGAACTACAGGGACCTGGAAGACATGTTTTGAGATATCCCATCTTGCTCAGGACAGGATTATCTGGAGATCCTTTGTTGATGCGCTACGCTCCATTGGGAGTACAGAGGACTGATGATATGTGTGTGTGTGTTTGTGTATTTATGTGTGGTTGGTTGGTCGATCGGTCGGTCGGTTATTTGGTTGATTGGTTCGGTTCTGAGTTTTTTTTTTATTAGTATCATGTACCCTTTTAATCATATGTGAGAATGTCATTACCCCCTCTTCCACCCCGTTTCCAAGACTGACTGAAAAGGTGAATTTAAAAAAAAATGCATATAATATTCCAAGAGTTTGACTCTGTTAGTGTGTGGTACCATCCCCTGAAACCATAAACTTCCCCTGGTTGAGAACCCTTGATATAAAAGGATTACAAACCTTCATTATTTCTCTTAACATATTGTGAATTTGATAAGGGCTGAAACAGTGAATGAATTACAAAAGAGATAGAGATTTGGCTATTTTATATATACAACATCTTTAAGTTTGCAAACAAAAGACATAGTCACTGTTTTAACCAATCACCCCAGTATCTTTCCATTCTCGTTCATCAGTCTATCGTCTGTTTATCTTCCCATATACTCACATCCCTACACTCATCAATCACATTTGTCCAACATCTTTCCTTGTGTCTGTTCGTCCAGTCAGTTCTCAAAACATCTGTTTGATCCATTCACTGTGCCATCTACTTGCCTATCCATCAGTCCCAGTTAAATAAATTTAAGCCCATCAAACAACTTCAACCATCTTGACTTGAACTGATTCGATCATTTATACAGCAGCTCGGTCATTTGTCTGTCTTACACTGTAGTCACGCAGCATCCCAGCGTGCTGATTTCTGTGTTCTCATGGACCCATCCATCTACTTTTATTAGACACTCAGTAATCCATCCATCCATCCATCCATCCATCCATCCATCCCTCCATCCATCCATCCATCCATCCATCCATCCATCCATCCATCCATCCATCCATCCACACATACACAGACACGCACACATACACGCAGGCACACAACACACATACTTACACACAGATACATACACCTATTTTTATCCATTCATTATCTAATTCACCTGTTTTGCTATTAGACTATATTTGTTCTTTAAACCTTACGTAAGACACCGTGGCTAAAAAAATACATGTTCTCAGTGTTAAGCCTAAACTCCTCTTTCATTCCTAATCTTCATATTTCACAGACCACACCTCTGTGTTCTACAATTTTATATTAAAAAAACAACAAAAAAAAAACTTCTGTACTTTATTTTCTTTTCTCCCATGTATCTATATTCGCAATGGCCCGAACAGTCCATTGTTTTTCGATCTATACCTTGCGGGTACCGCAAACACTGAATGCTTTCCATGCGCGTACCACGGCAGGTAAAGAACGTTTTTCACTGTATATCGTGTTTCGATAAGAAAAAAAAAGCACGAGTCTCTAGACCTTGAAAGTTATAGATACATGAAATATGTTATTTTACGCTCTAAATATAGTAACAGTTTACGTCTAAACTCATCATTATCATCATAATCATGTGCCGTGTTCAGAACGAAGGTTAGAGTTATGAATCTCCAGTTCCCTCGCTCCCTTGCCTTGATGGTGCACTCAGTCAGGCGGTGTCCTGTCCTTTCTCGTATGTTATCTTCCCATCTACATCTCTGCTTACCTTTCGCTCATTTTCCTTCTACCTTTCTTTCTAGTATGGTCTTCAGTATACTGTTATATCTTTTGCTGTGGCCAAAGGATTTTGTTTTCTTGATCCTTATTTCTTTGGAAAGTTCACATTGCACTTGGAGCTGTTCTAAAACTTGTGCTTTTGTTCTTTTCATTCTCCATTTTATATGACCTAATTTTCTGTTGATCCACATTTCTGCTGCATTAATCCTTCTCCCCATCTTTTTGCTTAGAGTCCAGGTTTCTGCTCCATATATTAAAACAGAATAGATATAGCATTTTACAACTCTCAATTTTGTTTTTATGGATAGATTCCTTGATAATAGCACTGTCCTCATGGTGTAAGATAACAGCATTATCTTCATGGTGTAAGATAACAGCATTGTCTTCATGGTGTAAGATAACAGCATTGTCTTCATGGTGTAAGATAACAGCATTGTCTTCATGGTGTAAGATAACAGCATTGTCTTCATGGTGTAAGATAACAGCATTGTCTTCATGGTGTAAGATAACAGCATTGTCTTCATGGTGTAAGATAACAGCATTGTCTTCATGGTGTAAGATAACAGCATTGTCTTCATGGTGTAAGATAACAGCATTGTCTTCATGGTGTAAGATAACAGCATTATCTTCATGGTGTAAGATAACAGCATTGTCTTCATGGTGTAAGATAACAGCATTGTCTTCATGGTGTAAGATAACAGCATTGTCTTCATGGTGCTGAATGTAAGTTTTGCCACTCATATTTTTTTTTATCTTTATCCCCGTCTCACATCTTTAGACATTAAAATGAATTACATTCAAACAAACTAAATTAACCGATGAATTACTGACATATTAAATATGGCTCAACCGGGGAAAAAGACATGGGCAAATAATTAAGAACACATATACTATCAGGTAATAGAGTTTTAAAATACAGTTTGTAAGGAAAGCTCCACGTAACACTCCTACCGCCAGTATACATGGTATAATCTGAACATTTGTCAGACGACATCAAAATCGTTAGGGTAGCCTACACAGAATAAGCCCGCCTCATTGAAAGTCGCAGCCTGTAACGTTTAATGTTCAGGTACACCTCACTGATGTTCTGCTAAACATTTTTAAACTGGTTGTTACCCGCAAACATCACTGCACTGTGAGAAAGAAGCCTTTACAATCCATTCTGTTGAAAATGTAGCTTTACATATAGAAAGGGCACGTGATTCAGTGAATCGCTAGGTTGTCATTTTATGGCCTTTGATGTAGTATAGCCTAGAGATGACTGTGGAGAAATAAATGACACTTTTCTGGTGGATATCTAATCTGGGCTACCAAGGACTCTAAAAAGCTGTCGCTATACAGTAAAGTGTATATGAATTTTGCAATGATTTGCTATTTATATCCAGTGTACATTTGCCCTACATTTAGAATAATCTGGCGGGTAAGAGCGTGATCGGCTCATTTTGGGTACTTCCTTCATCTCCCTAGAGCTGTGGACTTCCGTTTTCTCTGCTATGGACATCAGAAGGACTTCCTGAAGCAGGGATTGTATCAGGGAAAGAGTGGATCATTTAACTGTATATTGTTTTTTTCAGGGGCTGTAATTTTCATAGTTAAAATTATTGGGTGATCTGACCCTGAATTGATTAAGAGCTTTGAGATTCACAAGTTCGCGTGTAGTGAGTGTTTTTTTTTTTCATTGGGGAGGGGGAATGTTATTCTGCCTGTGTCAAGGTATGATTTTTGAGGAGTCTGTGTCTAACTCTTGGAAGGAGTACTGTCTTGTCTTGTCTGTGTCTAACTCTTGGAAGGAGTACTGTCTGGTCTTATCTGTGTCTAACTCTTGGAAGGAGAACTGTCTTGTCT
Organism: Achatina immaculata; assembly: GCA_009760885.1. Lineage (NCBI taxonomy): Eukaryota > Metazoa > Mollusca > Gastropoda > Stylommatophora > Achatinidae > Lissachatina > Lissachatina immaculata. The sequence goes on along the minus strand of CM019719.1, from coordinate 59,699,910 downwards.
TGTCTGTGTCTAACTCTTGGAAGGAGTACTGTCTTGTCTCGTATGTGTCTAACTCTTGGAAGGAGTACTGTCTTGTCTTATCTGTGTCTAACTCTTGGAAGGAGAACTGTCTTGTCTTGTCTGTGTCTAACTCTTGGAAGGAGTACTGTCTTGTCTTGTCTGTGTCTAACTCTTGGAAGGAGTACTGTCTTGTCTCGTATGTGTCTAACTCTTGGAAGGAGTACTGTCTTGTTTCGTCTGTGTCTAACTCTTGGAAGGAGTACTGTCTTATCTCGTCTGTGTCTAACTCTTGGAAGGAGTACTGTCTTGTCTTATCTGTGTTTAACTCTTGGAAGGAGAACTGTCTTGTCTTGTCTGTGTCTAACTCTTGGAAGGAGTACTGTCTTGTCTTGTCTGTGTCTAACTCTTGGAAGGAGAACTGTCTTGTCTCGTATGTGTCTAACTCTTGGAAGGAGTACTGTCTTGTTTCGTCTGTGTCTAACTCTTGGAAGGAGTACTGTCTTGTTTCGTCTGTGTCTAACTCTTGGAAGGAGTACTGTCTTGTCTCGTCTGTGTCTAACTCTTGGAAGAAGTACTGTCTTATCTTGTCTGTGTCTAACTCTTGGAAGGAGTACTGTCTTGTCTTGTCTGTGTCTAACTCTTGGAAGGAGTACTGTCTTGTCTTGTCTGTGTCTAACTCTTGGAAGGAGAACTGTCTTGTCTTATCTGTGTCTAACTCTTGGAAGGAGAACTGTCTTGTCTTGTCTGTGTCTAACTCTTGGAAGGAGTACTGTCTTATCTCGTCTGTGTCTAACTCTTGGAAGGAGTACTGTCTTGTCTTATCTGTGTCTAACTCTTGGAAGGAGAACTGTCTTGTTTTGTCTGTGTCTAACTCTTGGAAGGAGTACTGTCTTGTCTTGTCTGTGTCTAACTCTTGGAAGGAGTACTGTCTTGTCTCGTATGTGTCTAACTCTTGGAAGGAGTACTGTCTTGTCTCGTATGTGTCTAACTCTTGGAAGGAGTACTGTCTTGTCTCGTCTGTGTCTAACTCTTGAAAGGAGTACTGTCTTGTCTTGTCTGTGTCTAACTCTTGGAAGGAGAACTGTCTTGTTTTGTCTGTGTCTAACTCTTGGAAGGAGAACTGTCTTGTCTTGTCTGTGTCTAACTTTTGGAAGGAGTACTGTCTGGTCTTGGACTCTCATTAAGAGAGTAGTATTGTTTTTAGTCATGGTTTGACTGGATCAAGGGGGAGACAGACCGAGTCTCTGAACTTCTTTCGTGTAAGAGCAGAAACCACTGGCTTTTGTCACTGATCGCTAGTCTGTTCTTTCTTGTTGTTCTGCCAGCAGTTTGAATGGCTTGAAGCCGGTATCATTCATTGAGGGGAAAAAAAGATGAAGAAATGTCGCCTTAGAGTTAAAAAAAAAAAGGTGGAAGTGGCCTTCATGTATTTATGTCCCTGTTATATGTATTTATATTAAGGTTTTGTAAAAACCAGTTTCACTTTCTTTTCACATGATATAGGCAGGACATGACTGTATATCCAAGTATGTGATATTAATAAAACATAAAAGAAATATCAAGCCTTATATCGGAAAAGAAACCTGCAAGTCAAGATCCCACATGCTGAACAAGGCCATCCACTAACAGATCCTTTGATTTGGCTATCAGGCACACCGCGGAGCTAAATTTAGAAATTACGTCATGAGAATTTTCTGCTATTGGGGTTCATTCTAAAAATAAAGCGACTGTTAGATGTTGTCATTACTAACGTGTTGTATTTTCATTTGTCAGCCCCGGGATTTATTGTGTATGGTTAATTAATATCTTCATTTTTACAGGAAGTAGAAATATCCTATAAAATGATTTTTTTATAGTACGAGTAATTTATTCATTTGTACTATTTAAGAAAAGTAACAGTAAAATCCCCGTTTCCATGTCATTAAGACATATTGGGGATAAGATGTTAGGACTGTACTTCCAAGATCACCGGCACAGGAAAGTGTGATGTGGTCACTATCACGCCTGACTGCCTGTACCGTCTTAGATTTCTCTGGTACATATTTTTAGAGACCCCGTGGATCACGTGGGCTTTGTGGTGTGGTGGTACCAGGAAAAAACAAAAGATCCCACTCCTGAGACTTGAACCTGGTAGCAATGGATTAGTAAACGAAGCGTTTAAACCAGTTTTTCCCAAAGTGGGCGATAGCGCCCCCCCCCCCCCCAGTGGGCGTTGGAAATAACCAGTGGGTGGTGAAATAACCAGTGGGTGGTGAAAGGAAAATGGCCAGTAGGGGACGTTGAGGGAAAAGGAAACAGCAGACAGGGGGTAGTAATACCTTCCTTTTTATCACTTTTCTACCTGATACTGAGAAATTTGTGTAGGTACATGAAACTCATTCATCACATTTAAATGTTTAGAAAATGTTGCAGTAGGTGAGTTATAAATGTACTCCTTCATATTTTTAACCAGGCTGCCGCTGTTTAAGAAAGTGATATGTTTATCCGACATTTCTTTCTATTGTTTTAAACACATATCAGCTTTATGTTTCTCATAATACTGAATTGGATAGATGGAATAAACTGCAAACTATTGGCCACCATTGTTTATTCTTTATGTATGTTCCTTTTATTATTATTATTATTATTATTATTGACAATAGGGTTATCTTAAAACTGATGTTTATTCAATGAATTAATTAATTCGATTAACGACATTACAGAAAACCAAGAACTTTGGAACAATTACTCTGATTTGTATAAAAACGTGAGCATAAAATGGCGCTTGGCTATCCCGAAAAGGAATGCATTAACTCGCGAGTATTAACTGACGAATATTAACTCACGAGTAAATTATTTAACGATTGTATGAATTGTTTTTGTGCCCCTTATCGGCGACCATGCTTCTCCATCTTAGGCGATCCTTGCTGTTTCCATTCACGCCAGTCCCATGAGATATTTTTCTCCTGGCCTCCCATTCTTTTTTTTTCCCCTTGAATTTTCTGTTCATTACCAAATTCTTTACATTTTGTCTCACCGTGACAAGTGCAAGAAATTTTTTTTTTCTAATCATTTGAACTAGTTTTCACTGTTTTGAAACTTCTGTAACAGAAAAGTTATTAGTATTTGTTACAGCACAAGAACTTTGTTGTCTTGTATGGATCAGAAACATGAAGAACTACAAAGCAAGATGAAGCATAGCTACAAATCTTTGAAAACAGAAGCTTGAGAACAATTTTTGGACCAGTTTGAGATCCTATATCACAAAGAGTATAAAACTAGAAATAACAAAGAAATGCACACTCTCTTTCAATCTCCACTTATAACTACAGTTACGGAAAAAACAACAATAGATTGAGATGGATTGGACACTTGGAGAGGATGGACGAGAATGGACAACCAAAGAAAGGCTTATACAGACGTGACATACCGAAACAGACCAAGAGGCAGACCAAGACAACGGCGGCGTGACAGCCTGGAAGAAGAGACCTGCGAGCGGTTTGACTGAACAATTGGCAGGAGCAGACTAAAAAAGCAGAGAGGAATGGAGACAAGTCTTGTCTGCAGCAGTGAAGAGCAATTGGCAGGGGAACTGGGTGAATGAATGAGCAAGAACTTTTACAGTGATCCTGTAGCGCGATTGTTACAAGCAGAAGGAAAATCAAACGCGTTAACGGGTTCTTATGCCTGGCTAGTTATATGAACGCTTTGGCAACAACAAACAGCAAAGATGTTTTCTGACGGGATGCAGTAATTATCAGGGCAAAGGAGGCCACTGCTGGTCAGTTCCATATCCTACGTTCTCCAGGGTTCCTGGAAGCAAACTTCCTCTCTTACATGGCCTAGGATATAAGGCTCGGCGTAATTCTAAGAGCTGATGAAAGCTGCTTAAGAAACGTGCATTTTGAAGCAATTCTGGATCTGAAAAAAACAAAAAAACGGACGCTAACTTACTTCCCAGACGACTATTGTGTTTGTGTTTGAAGGTTGTCCATGAGTTAAGTTGCTAAAGAGCTTAATCTCGCAGTTACAGGGAGATCCGTCGATAACAACAAAGGCAGTCACTGATAAGACGGGATTTCTGACAGAAGTCTATCAACACAGATAATTTGCAACTCCAGCAGGAGAAGAAGAAGACGAACAGGAAAATGAGAAATGGAGGGACGGGGGGAGGGGGGGGGAGGGGGAACGAGAGAAGGAGAAACCCCAACACGTGACACCCTCTGCTTCCAGTAAAGGTCAAGATATCTCTGGAGTGCCGTAGAGGCTCAAAGGAGATATGATATTAGTGTCCCTATTTTCCTTGACCTGTCGACACACAAGACGCATCATCACGCTTGGTTGTCTTGTCTTCAAAAGCCTTTCACAAGGAGCCAGGTACTCATTTCTACATGCAAAAAGGGAGGGGGTGGTGACTGGATCAGCATAATTTAGACTATAATAAATGGATTAACAAACACATTGCCCAGTTACGTTGTCATATTTCAGATCTATCCCCGCTGATTTACGTATATCGGGTGTGAAAACCGCATAGGCGTGGTCTGGACTACAAATGATCCTTCCAGCCAGTTTTCTGACGTGTTGTGAAGAATATTGTTCTCTTCGCCCGATTATCTCCCAAAGTTCACGGTGAAATAGGATGCCCTCAGGAGAAACTTAACTACAGCTCCTTCCCCAGCTAATCTTGGAAATGAGTATTTTACATTTTGCTTGATTTTTAGTTTCCCTAAAATCTCATCCTCTCTCTCTTAATCTCTCTCTATCTCTTTCTATCGATCTCTCTCTTGATTCCTCTCTCTCTCGCTTTCTATCTCTTTCTCTCGATCCTCTCTCTCTCAGTCTCTCTCGTTTTCTCACGAGCTCTCTCTTTCCCATCTCTCTCTTTCCCCTCTCTTTTTCTCGATCTCGGTTCTGCTCTCTGTGTCCATCTCTTAATCTCTCTACCTCTTTCTCTCTCTCTCTCTCTCTTTCTTTCTCTCTCTGTTTTTCTCGATCTCTCTCTCTCTCTCTTGGTTCTCTCATCTCTCTCTCTCTCTTAATATTTCTATCTCTTTCTCTCGATCTCTCTCTTGATTCCCCCCTCTCTCTTTCTTAATCTCTCTTTCTCGATCTCTCTCTTGATTCCTCTCTTTCTGTCTTTTTCTCAATCTCTGTCTGTCTGTCTATCTATTTTTCTCGATCTCGATTCCTCTCTCTTAATCTATCATTCTCTCGATCTCTCTCTCTCTTGATTCCCCCCCTCTCTCTTTCTCTCTCTTTATTCCCCCCTCTCTTTCTCTCTCTTGATTCCCCTCTCTTTCTCTCTCTCTCTCTCTTGATTCCCCTCTCTCTTTCTCGGTCTCTTTTTTTCTCAATATTTTTCTTTCTCTCTCTTATTCGCTCTCTTTCTCTCTTGATTTCTCTCTCTCACTCTCTCGATCTCTCACGATATCTCCCTCCCCCTAACCCCCTCCCTTACATACATACACATTAGTATCAGCGTACACCTGCCCCTCCCCAAAAAGAAAAAAAAAACGTTTCCTCCCTTTCCTCCCTTTCTTCTTATATTCTACCAGACGGTCGGCCAGTCTCGTTTTACCAAACTGATTTATCTATGCAATCAAATAAACACTCAGTTTTTCACTGTCTTCAGGTTTTCCAAATAATACTCTACAATAAGTTCTGTCAACTCAGTTTTTTTACATCGCCCTTTGTTCACACACCGTGTAAAACTTTACTTCGTGGAGAAAGAATATGTGCTTTGTTGACGTGCGTAGGTTGACAGGTGTCAGGGAAAGATAACTGGTTCTTGTTTATAAATTTTCTCTTCCGTTGACTTGGCTTCTTCCCCTTGCACATTAATTTTCTGACATCATTTCTTAAGATTCTCGCTCCACATCTACCCCCTTCTCTCCATCTTCAGATAAGAGTCTGTTTCCAGAAGTTAAAATTAAACATCGGCAGAGGTTTCCAGAAAGACCCCCCCCCTCTCTCTCTCCTTCTCTCTCTCTCTCTCTCTCTCTCTCCCCCCTCTCTTCTAGCTGGAGATAAATCTTCATGGTTTTGGAATCTCCGGCGCGTTGTGAGTAGGCGGTGGGTATTTGTGGAAGTTCATCACGAGACGAACTTAAACAAAACATGGCCAGGATATTCAGGAACGCTTGTAGTTGTGTAGAGAAGGGAAATCTCGAAAGATTGGGTGCTGCGTTTTCCTACAGGTAATTACTGGCTTCTTCTTCTGCAAGAAAAAAAACTGTCATATAATTACTTGGAAACTCTACATTTTAGTTCCTTTTGTTTTCATTACTCTCTCTCTCTCTCTCTCTCTCTCTCTCTCTCTCTCTCTCTCTCTCTCTTTGAGGTTTGTACTCATAAAGATAAAATCCCCATGCAAAGTAATAATTTATCATTGTTCTGTCATGAGAAGCCAGAAGTTAGAGAACTCGATAACGACTGGAAAATTTCGGGGTTTAAAAAAAAAACAGAAAAAGGAGAGGGAGGTCAAGATGTAGCACGGCTTTGTAAATAATGATTATAGCAGTATTATTAATGAATATGATTATGAATATGATTATGAATATGATTATGCATATGATTATGAATGGGATTATGAATATGATACTGAAATTATTATGAATGTGATTATGAGTTTGATAATGAATATGAGTATGATTTTGAATATGATTAAGAATATGTTGTATACAAAACAGTAACGCCGAACAGCAACAGACAAAAGGAGGTAGAGAAAGGTATAAAACTTCAGTGACACTAACACAACAAGGCGCGGACAAAAGTAAACAGAAGAGACAAACAAATTGAAAAGGCAGACGCAGCGACGCTGAGATATAGGTAATACAAAGGAGAGAGGCCAGAAAGTAGGATGGTCCAGTGATAACAAAGCGGTGACACACAAGCAAATAGCCAAGGTAGAAAAAAATAGACATTAAGATTAGACGGATTTAAGAAGTGTCATGAGGCTGGTGGCAGGACAAATAAATAAACGGACTAATCCATGAAGCAAAAGACATGAAAGAGATTGTGGACTTAGATAATAATAACAATTAGATAAGACGAATTTGACACAACTGACCGGTGAGACATGATTTCTAACCTTAGGATGCAATTTGCATACAACCTTGAAAACAGAGTGGACACTAATCAACGCTAACCCGATAGGTTAGGACGTGGGAACCAATCAGAATGCTCATAGGAACCATTGGACATCTGAAGGGTGGAGCCAAAATACTCATTGGTCAACCATCAAGCTGGACGTGAAGATAAAAAAGGCGAACAGAGAGGCAGGAGAAGGACGAAGAAGTACGGAAGTACAGGAGAGAGGAGAGAGATCGTCAGAACACCGTCGGTCCGGCAAGTAGCGACTGACCAGAACTGCAAGAAGGATGGTCAGTGCACGTGGACAGTCAAGAGTGAAGAAAGAAGGTCCGACCAGAACAGCAGAGAAGCCATAAGATGAGAGATAAGAACAGAAGTTCAGAGAAGATGCAAGTAGACTGTGCTCGTTAGTACACTGCGACTGAGTGTACTAACCAGTGATTGAGTGGCTGAGGAAGACCGTCAGAAGAAGTCAGTAAGGAGACAGAAGAGAAGCTTCAGCGGAGAGGCAGGAGGACCTCGATTTAATAGTGCTCTGAACTCCAAGTCAACAGAGATGCTAGGATGAAGGCAGTCAAGACTACGATTGTGGACCCTCAGACTGAGACATAGATAACCAGAGACCGAGAGAGCTGGTCTCAAAGCGTTGAGCTTGCGAACTAGGAGAACTTGAGTTAGAAGTTAGAGTTTATAGACAGTGAACTGGAAAATACACACCTTGAAAGTGTTATAAACAGAGGAAGAATATCAGCGGGCTGGACAAGCAGCAAGCATTTGAGTTCATCGGAAACACCATCATCGAGAAACATGATCGCAGCACCTTCTTGCACGGCGTATAATGGATGAATATCGTTTGTGCACTGCAGCTCAGGACAGGTCATTTTTCTTGAACTCCGACACGCGTGGGAACAAATATCTGACCATCTTTCTAGTGTCTGTAACGTAGCCCTGTCATGTTATGGAGCTGCCTGGAGACCGGTGTTTATATTTTCCTTGACCTTTTGGCACATGTCATGGTAATGTTGTTAACATCATTTCTTGGCTAGCCTATCTTTCCTAAACTCCAGAATTAACAGGATACCCATTTCTACACCTGGGCAAATGAGGCGCCACCTGCTGGGCTACAACCACTCATCCTCCGTGAGAGATGAGCGTAATAAACCACTCATGCTCGTGTACTGACTGTAGGCAAATGTTTAATATGAGTCTTCTTACCACTTTGCTGTACACGTTTGCCTCTGTGGCGCTGTGAAAGCGTTGGTTATCTGTTAAACGTGTATTGTGGTAAGACTTGAATAGCCACGACATACATGGTAACTGCTGTACTGTGGTACCCGTCTACGACTATTCCTTAGTGAATTTTTCTCTAGTATATTATTATATACGGCAAGGATGTCAGACATGAGATGTCCTCGTAGCTGCTCACTGATGACCACAGCACTTGTGTTACAAGAGCGCCGTCTAAAAGCTGAAGTCGAGTCTCAGCTGCGGCTACGTCCATTCCTCTTTAAGAAAAGCTGTCTGGCAAACAACTCCTGAGACCAGGGTCAAGTTCATTTTTTAAAACTAAATCAGCCACCTGCGAGAGGTCGAAAGAAGGTTCTCTTTTCCACTTGATCACTTAGAATGCTTATTTTTACAGGTGAGTTTTTGCCTAGCCCAACTAGTACATGAACAAATGATCAGGCAGACAGAGAGACACGCAGGTAGTAGGTACCCAGGCAGCAAGTCAGGCGTGCAGATCAAAAGACAGGTTAGAAAATAAGTGCGATTCATGATGTATGTCAGAAACTGAGATGGGAGAGAAAAAGATATAGATAGATAGAGGAGGGGAGACGGGGAGAGAGATAAATGAGAGGGAGAGAGCGGGGGAGAGAAGACAGAGAGGAGAGGGAGGGAGTGGGAGAGAGAGAAGAGAGAGATGAGAAGGAGAACAGTAAAGAGAAGAGGAGAGAGAGAGAAGAGGAGAGGGAGAGAGCAGGAGAAAGGGGAAGCGGGAGAGAGATGAGAGGGAGATAGCCGGAGAAGAGAGGAGGGAGGGAGCGGGAGAGAGGGAGCGAGCGGGAGAGAGAGGAGAGGGAAGGAAGAGAGTATGGAGGGAGCGGGAGAGAGAGAAGAGGAGAGGGAGGGAGCGGGAGAGAAAGAAGAGGAGAGGGAGGGAGCGGGAGAGAGAAGATGAGAGGCAGATAGGGAGAGAGAGAAGGGAGGAGGGGGAGAGAGATAGCGGGAGAGAGAGACGACAGAGATCATATAGAGAGAGGGAGGGAATGGGAGAGAGATGAGATAGCGGGAGAGAGGAGAGGGAGAGAGATAAATGAAAGGGAGATATCGGAAGCGAGAGAGGAGAGGTGATAGAGGGAGAGCAGGGGAGAGAGAAGAGAGAGGAGAGGGAGAGAACAGGAGAGAGAGAAGAGAGAGAGGAGAGGGAGAGAGAAGAGAAGGAGAGAGGAGAGAGATGATGAAAAACAGGCAGATAGCGAGACAGAGAGAAACAGACAGACTGCGACAGACGGGCAGAGAGAGAGAAAGAGAGAGAACAGGACAGATAAACAGACAGACAGACATATATATATAGAGAGAGAAACAGACAGAAACAAACAGACAGGCAGATAGAAAGCGATACAAAGTCTTTGGAAATAAACATTTATGTAGAATGTAAAATGTATGTATATAGATTTGTATGAAAGGTGTGAAACTCTCTTTCTTTCTTTCTTTCTTTCTTTGGATTTGGCATTGATTTAAATCATCATCATCATCATCAGGTCCCGTGCCGACTGGCGTTGGCTATTTTGCTTCTCCAGAATACACGATCCTTCATACAGGCCATCAGCTCAGTTGGTGATCTCCTCTCACACCATCTCGTATTTCTCTCGGTCTTCCCCTGGCTCTTCTTCCCTCTATTTTTCCTGTTGTAATATTTCAGTGCCCCCTCTTCTCGTTGCATGTCCTATAAAAGTAATATTACCTCTTTCTTATTTTTTTAGGAATACTTTTTTGTTGTTGTCTCTCCAGCTCTTCTCATACATTCTTCATTAGTTATTTTTGCTGTCCAGTGGATTCGCCACATTCTTCTAATAAACCACATTTCTACTGCTTCCAGTGATTTTTGTGCAGACCTGCTCATTGTCCATGATTCACTTCCATATAACAAGATAGGTTCAATTCTCTCTCATATTTAGACTGATTTAAAGCTAAACTAAAATAATGTAAACATTAATTTATTATGTTGATTTAATTCACGTCACAGGATTTTTATTCTAGTTACATCTTTAGTTGTATGAGATCAATACAAAAAAAAAGAAAGTGTCACCGACCAGGTATTCTACTGAGGAGACATCAAGTAACATATGCCTGTATTAAAGCCTGATGTTTACACCGAGGAGAGAGGCTCTCAGCTGCCAGGTAATTTAGAGAAAGGTTATGTTGTGCAGGTAACACATCTGCAGGCGTTTAAAACAGGTGTACCGACAACCGGAATTTTTCAGTGTATCGCTCTCACCTGAGTCACAGGTAGACGTGGGTGTACACGCTGGAGAACGTTCTTCGTTTTATATCTGACAGGGTTGGTGATCTGTGCCTCAAACATGAACACGATTCGTGGTGTTTAAGTGTCAGAAATAGAGGTGACAGATAGACAGACAGACATACAGACAGCCATCCACAGACAGCTAAGCAGGCATAGATAGATAGATAGATAGATAGATAGATAGATAGATAGATAGATAGATAGATAGATAGATAGATAGATAGATAGATAGATAGATAGATAGATAGATAGATAGATAGATAGATGCAGACATACAGAGAGAGGCAGAGAAGAGAAGCAAGGGAGAGGGAGGAGAAGAAAGATACAAAAAAGTGACTAATCTTATCTGTTCTACCTATAAATGGGAAGATCAAATCACATAGATAAACGGCTCTGCTAGGTGTGCAGCATTACATGAGGAGGAAACGAGGGCCAAAACTGAAGACATAAGACAAAGTGCAAGCAAATACGATGGACCTCACAACATAAACATTGTCTTGCTGTTACTATGGTCGACTAATCAAACTGGTTGAATTACTCAGGAGAGGAGCAGCTCAGCAAAACTACACTCGGCAAATCCCACAACAGCTAACAAACACTACCTGCTCCAGAACCGTCTCCTAAGACAACACGTTTCATGTTTATACTGGGAAGAGATAACTGTCGGAATCGAAATCTTTTCAATTCTTCTGATAAATCTGAGAGATATTTTGGAATATAGTGTGACCATTTGCCCCCTTATCTAGAAATGTGAGAAAAGTTTAGTAATATCTTTAGTCAGTAGTTCTCAACATTCTGTTTAAAAAAAATTCGTTGACCTCTGGGTGAAATGATAATTCCTTGCACTCCTCTCCCTTTTTTTCTCCTCCTCCGTACACCTTCCTTCGACACTTGATAGTTTAAAACCTCTCAAATATTCGTATTTTTTGAGCTCTTGGCTTTAGTTCTGTGTGGCACACAAAAATAATATAATTTCAGAATCTAGACTGGAAATGAAAAACATAGCAAAGTTCTGTCGGTAAATACTAAAAAGCTAAGAGTGCTACATGGAATTCGTATTGTTATATGGACGCGAAGCATGGACAGTAACTAAGAGCACTCAAAATCTACTGGAAGCAGAGATGTGGTTCCTAAGAAGAAAGATGAGAATATCGTGGGCAGCCAAGAAAACAAATGAAGATGTTCTAAGTGAAGCTACACAGAACACGACAATCCAGATTTGTAGGAAATGGTTTGGTAAGAGACAAATAGGAACACTTAGTGACAGTTCGAGGGATAAAAGGCAGAGGAAGACAAAGAAACAAGATTCATTTCTCTCTCTCCCGCTTTCTCCCTCTTATCTCTCTCTCTCTCTCTCCTCTCTCTTCTCTCTCCCACTATCTCACTCTTATCTCTCACCCGCTCTCTCCCTCTCTCCTCTCTCTCCCGCTATCTCATCTCTGTCATCTCTCTCCCCTCTCTCTCCTGCTATCTCCCTCTCATCCTCGCTCTCTCCCGGACTAAAATATTGGCATGGAGCATCGTCCAGCACAAATCTTATAGCGATACATGGTTGTGGAAATAAATGACAACCAATGCCTGATTGGCATGGTCCATATATATATAATATATATATATATATAATATATATAATATATATATAATATATATATATATAATATATGTATATAATATATATATATATATATATATATATATCGAGAGATAGAGAGAGAAAGAGATAGAGAGAGAGAGAGGAGAGATACCTGAAAGGCGGATCTTTACCTACCCCTTCGTGGGACCCAGGGTGGGAACTGATCGACCAAGTTATTTACACCTGTCTATAAACTAGTGGGAGGTTTAGAGTCATACAATGAGGAAGTTCTTCAGAAGAATCTATCAATAAATGACAGCCGATTTAAAGCATAACCACAGGGCAGTCTCTCTCTCTCTCTCTCTCTCTCTCTCTCTCTCTCCGTCAACCTTTATATATTCACAAGACATACGCGGCTTCCGTAAGGGTCTTCAACAAACGCCTGTCTTTCGCCTTTTATTTTTCCAGTTGTGCCCATGTGAACCCTCTACTGTTCAACATCCTCTGTGTTGTTCTTCCTCACGTCTCCCTTTGCCTACCCGTACTCCTGTCTTTCTGAGGTGTCCGTTTCAGTTTTGTTTTTGGTAATGAGTCACCTGGAGCACGTGCTCTAACCATCGCCAAAGTTGTTCCTCAATAATCGAAGTCAATGGCTTCATTTCCATTTTTTTTTTTTTGCCGGCAAAGTGTTTTTTCTTTTGGTATTTGGCCAAAACATTCGTCTAATATAATTTAGTCTGGAAGGAATTCAATTTTTTTCTATAGTTTTGGTGGTTACAGTACAACCGGTCAATAGGAAACTTTACAGACTTTTTGTTACGACCACGGGGGGTAAAGCCTGGTTACGGGATAGGGATCGTCATATTCCCCACGGTGGTGGAGTCTGATAAAAAGCATTGCACACCCCCTGCTGTACCCCGGGACTGAAAAAATATCTGCCGTAACCCTCTCCCAAGTCAATACGATGATGTGTCTGAACATCCCCACAGCATCGGCTGCAAAGAACAGCTCGCAGTTACAGGGAGATAGTACGCGGACAAGTACACGTGCTGCGTCCATTAAATAAGAGGTTTAGTTTGTGAAAGTGCAAAACCAAAGTTTCATTTATGTTTATTTGGCTTTGCACATAGGCGTGGTATGGAGATTCAGTTTCAAGAAGCAGGCACAAGTAGGAGGCGTCTATTCTTAGTACTGAAATACAGGCTGTTCTAACATTATTGTCGGGGGTTTCCGTGGTCTATATTATTCAAACCGGGAAGAGCAACATAAAACCGCTTACTGAATACGAAACTAACTCAGAACGTTTTATCTGGCAACGCTGTACTCGCCGCAGCGATACCTGAGGGAAAATGTGACGTCATAACTCAAAATGGCGCCTGTTCGAGGCTACTGTGTGCACTTTGTTTTTTTTTTTTTCGAAACAAAGTTCGCTTTCAAAATGCAACGTCGTTACAGGATTCAGTACATGAAAAGATCGGCATTACTTTCCGATTTTGGTCAAAGCAAGTCAAGAGGCTACAAAGAAGTTGAGAGAGCGAGTATTTCCAGCAGGAAAATGTTGATCGAATCCGGGAAGCGTTTTTACTGAAGTCAGCATGACCTACATGGGCTTCTTCGATGTCAGGTATAGCACAAGCGAGAGCTGTTCATAATCGCCTTCACCTCCATGCCTACAATGTGCAGATTATGCAAGCGTTAATGTCAGACGATAAATCCTGCCTTTTCCAATTTGCCTAAGACATTTTCGTCAAAAGTCGAAGCTGATAAAAATTACTTCGGAGACAGATACTTACTGATAAAGTAAGGCTGTGCGTATCGGAAAGGATAAATCTTCATAATTACAGAATATGAGAATCAGAAAACCCTCCCATCATTAGAGAAATCGAAGAGATGGTGAATGTCTCCTGTGTTCTTTGTAGAGCAAACAGTGACAGTTATAACCTATTCGGACATGCTACAGTTGTGTCTAATACACCAGTTGGAAAACAACCAGCCAGATGTGGTGGTCCAGCTAGATGGTGCAGTTCCACACTGGGCTAGCACTGTCCGAGAATTTTTTTTTTTCTGGCAAGCATTTACCGATGTGCTTGGTTGGGCATGATGGATCACGTCCGTGGTCTCCCCACACCTGATATTACGCCACTTAATCTCTTCCTATCGGGAATGTATAGTAAGGACAATGTTTACAAGATCTCTATAAATTCTCTCTATGAAATGAAGCTCGGAATTTTTGTTACGATGGAAACAGCTGCACTGCGAAGGCCAACCAACACTTGGAGGGAGACTGAAAGCCGCGTAGTGATCTTGCTGTACCACGCATGACGCGCGTGCTGAAGTTGTTAAGTGTTCTGTAGATTTGATTCTATATGTATTAAACTTTTTTGAGATGCACTTTCTTATTTCTTAAGCCATTTTATGTTATGTTATGTTATGTTATTTTACTTTATGTTATGTTATGTTATTTTATTTTATTTTATTTTAGTTATGTTTACTGTGTGTGAAAATTATAGGCCACGGAAAGCCCGAAAAATTCTGAATCGCGTGGTATAATTTGAATATTTAAAATACTGCATATATTACCGAGAATACCCACTTTTATTTTTCGAGATTCCAAACGGTAGGTCAAATATTCCAGTAGAGCATGTTGTGGCATTCTTCTTGTGCGCGCCACTCCTAGATAAACACGTGCCCGAGCCACACGGAATGTTTATCGTGAGTTTGTGTTTATTTTTCTACCACTCTTATATCTTGATGGAGTTTCGGAGAAGAAAATCATCATCATCATCATCATCATCATCAGTACTCAAGTCCATACACATTAAAAAGTGCACCACCATCATGCCACGTGGGGCAGCTAGGGGCACGGTGTGAGTTACCATATTTTTCTCGACTTGTCGCTACACGATGTGGTCATCATCAACTCTGAATGGGTGACTGGGATGCCTCCGGCAACCCTTGAACCGCAGACCTCAAAATGAGAGACGAACACACTAACGAATACTCCCACATAGGTGTCGCATGCACATAAAGACGAGCAGAAATATTTCTCTGTCCCATGCTTGGTCTTCTGATGTTACCTTTTAACAAGGGGCCTCAAAGCTTTGTACAGCTTAGAGCCTCGCCACGTCTAAATCAAGAATGAGAAGAGATGCTACAATAATCTCTAACAACGTGTAATAGCTAGAGAAGGGAATAATGAGGAAACAATATAGAGAGATGTGCGGGAAAATTCAGGAAAACGGAAATAATGAAGAACAGCAGGAAAGGGAAGTGTTTGAAAGTTAATAATAACGAACTTTGGTGAGGGCGGCGCTCGAAGAAGGAGGAAATTAATGTACACCATTCGCTATAACACTATTTGCTATCATCAACGTTCAGAATCATGAATAATTCCGAGAAGAGTGTAAAGCAAAAACTGTAATGTTGCAGATGATGATGACGATGATGATGATTCACCATATATTTTACTGGAGGTCTTTTTAGACGATAGATAGATGTGCATGGCTCAGGTAATAAAAGTACAAAAAGAGCGAGGAAAGCGGACAGAAACGAGAGTGGCAGATAATAATATGAGGACGTACACATAAAGAACACACATCAATCAATATTTCGGCAAAAGCTTTTGTCAATGACCATATATAAAAACAATACAACATATTAAAAGCACGAAAAATAAATGAAAAATTAACACTTTGCTCTTTGGCAGACAAGTCGTAAGAAAGACGGGCACAAACTGCGCCCAGATAGATGTAGGTAAGCACAAAATAGAAACAGGCGAGTGGCTGGAACTGAGAAAAACGAAACTATGCACATCTGTCTACCTTTGCTGCTAGAATCATTTTAACTGCTGTCGTAAATTCTCTTATCCTTTCTAGTTGAGCGCTGATTTTTTTTTTTTTTTAGCCATTATGTCTTTCCTCTCTAGTTCTGATAATTTTCTTGTTTAGAATGTTTTCCTGCTCTGAAGATTCTGTAATGTTATCCATCCAATTTTTCCTTAAGTCTTTCTGTTTTCCCTTTCTCTCTCTCTCTCTCTCTCTCTCTCTCTCCCCCATCCCCCTCTCTCTCTCTCATATATATATATATATATATATATATATATATATGTATTTCCCTGAACTTTTTGTTCTTTACGAATTTGACCTCATAATATGGCCACTGTAGTGAAACTTTGGTATTTCTTAAAACAATATCTCTATTATAAGTTGACCAATAAATTTAGAGGTGATTTTTGTGTATGAGATTTATGTATATTCCTCATTACACCGTGTGTGAATTTCATACAGTGTGTCTCGCCTTGCAGGCAAACGCACTCAGATTTCAGAGGCGTTGTCGCTAACAAAAGAGCGTCGGGTACTAATTTTTACACCTGGATTCAGTTAATGTGACACAGTCTTTGCATAGTAATATAGTTCACAGTGACTTTGCTACTCTTTGCTCACAGTATTGAGTGTGCGTGTTAGCCACACAGTACGTGCATGCTCCCATCAACATTCTTGTATAAATTCAGCGAACAGAACTAAAAGCTGCAAAGTAGACCAAGGCCGCCAGCTACAGATGGCTGGGACGTTATCGCTGCTCCCATCTTTCTATAATTCGCCATGTTCCACGTCTGTAGATTTCTCCCATGTGTGACGGCCTGTTAAGTGATTCTGTTGTCAGCGTCTGGGATTTTATAGCCGAGGGCGCTTGGCCTGTACTCGGCGTTGTTAGTTCTTCTCTTATCGAGCGTTCCTGTAAGTAGGTAGGATTCCTGGGCTGAAGATGCTCTTGCTTCATACTCTGAGCACCGCACGCGCTATGTCCAGACGTTCATCAGGACCGTGGACAATCGTTGAAAACAGTTTAAACGCTTATAATTCAGCAAATTAAGTGACCAATTAAAAATATTACTAATATAATAAATGTAATGAAGTGATCGAAGAAGAGAGAGAACAAACGAACGAACATATTTTATTTTCAAAGTGTTAAGGATTGGGCACGCAGGCCCGTCTGACATTCTGCCCTTCACCAGAGAGAGAGAGAGAGAGGAATTGATGGAAGAGAGAGAAAGAGATAAGGAGAATAGATGAGAGGGAAAGAGTTGAGCTGTGTGAGAGAAAGATGATAAATAAGAGAAAAAAATAAATGGGGGACAGAGAAAACGATAATAGACGGGGGAGAGAGAGAATAGATAGAAGAATGAATAAATGAGAGAGGCAGAATAGATGAGAAAGTGAGAATAGGTGGGAGAGAAAGTGAATAAAGGGGGGAAAAGAGAGAGAAAGAGAATGTATGGGAGACGAAGATAAGAAGGATCAGCTGATGAACAAGCTTTTTTTTTCAAAGAATAGAGATTTTGGCACACGGAGACGACTGACACAAGAAAGAAAGAAAGAAAGAAATGCAGAGAGAGAGAGAGAGAGAGAGAGAGAGAGTTTTATCTAAGCAAACGCCCATGGAAAAAAAAGAAACCACAAAAATTGTTTTTAAAAATCGCGACTCTGGAAACGTAAAAAGTTCAATAAATCTACATTTAGAACGCTTCAGTCTCCCACGTGCATCACTACACATAGCGTCACTCACATTCCAAATCGCTTGATATTCTACTCACCCTCTGAATAGTCAGGGGAACTCCAAACTCCCGCCCTCCCACCATACGAAATCCCCAGGCGATATCCGGGCTTGATCTCTGCAGCCAGATGGTCTCCATTTTGTCACGTTTCCTAGTTCTTCCTGCTCGGTCCTCAAAAGGTGACTGTGAAATATAAGTTTAAGTTTCTAAAAAAAATAACAGTTAACAAAGTAATAGATTTCTAAGATGACAACGATATTCTCAGACAACGTTAAGTTTAAACAGGTGCGTGAGGAAGAAATTTATCGGTAGGTGGAGCTGATCACGAAACTGCTACAGAAAGCCAAGTAACACTGTGGAACTGGCGAACTAGTCATTTTTATTCTGTATAATTTTTGTATACAAAATGTAAAGACATAGTATTATGAAAACAAAATTTATAGAGAGATGACGACGACGACTACGATGATGATGATGAGAGAGCGATGCCCCCAAATAAGGGTGGGTGAGGGCAAGACAAGAGTTGGTTATGTTATCCATGAAAAGGAATATGGGAATCATCGACCAAGCGACAAGGAACTGTTGTAAATTTCGGACGGGAACGTCCACTAATATCTCCTCGTCACCTCATCATGCGGTTATATACCAAGAACTCACAGACCGCCGGCCGTCATAACCCAGAGGGTTCTGTCCTTATTAAAGTGTCAGAAGTTCAAAGGGCCCAAACTCTTGCCCAAGCGGGAAATTATTCTTATGATATGAGGAGCTTTGCTGTTTCCTTTTCTACAGTTTCCTGCTTTGTCACGATAAATAAGTTCGTTCTTAACTAAGACTTTCAACAGCTTTGGTTAATAAATTATAGTCCAAAAATTCACGGATAAAAGTCGTATGTATTTGTAAGTTATTTGAAAGTCTATGAAAGTGTTTTCTCTTCCAGTTCACCCGTTTTGGACTTTCCCTTACCATTTGTTTTGGACTTCCCTGTTTTGGACTTTTCTAATCATATGTGTTGGATTTCAAGATCATTTGTTTTATACTTCCTCATCATTCGCTTTGGACCTTCCCTGGTCATTTGTTTTAGGCTTTCTCATCCATTCGTTTTGGACATTCCTGATCACTCAATTGAGATTTTCGTGAAGTCCCTTATCCTTAGAAGTGAACTTGGTGTAATATTCTATACTACACCATAGAGCTACGGCCGTATGTGTAGCTCAGACCTGTAAGCAGCTCAGACTTAAGACGCTCTTTCTCTGCCACCAACGTGTCAGCTGGGCTGACAAGAAGGCATCGGTCGCTGGCCATGAAAATGTAACATTCCTGTTTGAAAAGATAGGTCACTTTCAACAAATCCACAAGATCTATTATAATTCTAACTAAACATTTTTCAGGTAAAAAAAAGAGCCTTTCACAAAGTAAAATGCTAGAACACAGTGTTATATTGTTAGCCTTGGAGAAAAATGGTTGAAGCCACCGTTTCTCTGGCTTATAAAGAAAACTGATAACGATAATCGTCAGACACTTGAATTACCAGTAACTTTAAGCAAACTGAACAGATGGGGAAATATGAGCACGACAAAGGAGATAAAAGAAATGGGGAAGACGATTATTGGTAAGAAGGCAAAGGGCCATGACAAATAACTATGGGGAACATTTCTGTTTGGAAGCTGTGACTTGAATGAGAGAGAAGTTGGCATCAGACCATGAAGCCGACAGCACTGTCGTGTAAAGGCTGAATCTTACTATTCTGTGCTCAGATTCGCATACTTCGCCACACTGACACGGAGATGGGGCGCTGCTATGAATCTCCCATTGCCATCAACAAATTCTTCATGAATATTCTTCATTTTACTTCGCAGTTTTCCATCTTTACTTTTTGTCTGCAGCCAAATTTGATCACATGAAAATCTGCGCTGAGAGTGTAGGCTTGCAGAGTGTTTTTGTCTTTTCTTCTTAATGTCTGGAGATCGTTTTGCCACGTACACAGCGGGGTTTGCTCGTCTTTCAGTTCGTTTGGACGAGCTTGTAATCTGTGATGACCTGCTCTGAACCAGAAAATTGTCAGCATAAGACAAGCCACGACCATCATCATCATCATCATCATCATCATCATCATCATCATTCTTTTCACGCAGCCCCACGCGATCACATCTCCTCAGCGCTGACGATCTTGTATGCACTTATCAAATCTATTCTTGGTTTAACATCAGCCTGCCAGAGTCTCTATGTGATTTCACCGACTGAACGATCAGCTTGTCTGTCTTATATTTCTCCTGATCTTTCCAAACAAATGACATCTTCCTATTATCCACAAAAGAAAACTAATTTTCCCCTTGGAAATTATAGTTTTATTCTTCCTTTTCCAAAAAAGTGTAACAATTCATCGGATCAACCAATTTCTTCTGAAACATTCTCTATTTCAAATGGTTAAAATTTTCTTGGACTTGTTCATCACTAATCTCTCATTTTTTTTCTCTCATCTAATTCTATTTTATATTCCGCACAATTATTTATACGCACTATGAAAGATTAATTACAAGTACAGATCTTACATATTATATTTTTGATTGACTGATAGTTACTTTATGAAATAACTTGTTATTACTTTACCTTTTTTTTTAACACAAGTTCGTACTTTCGTGCCTTTTCGTAGAGGTGAAAAAAAAATCAAAAAAGTTAGTGAAGGCATAACAGAGGAGGATATTTTCAGTCTTTTTTTTTTCAGAAACAATTTCTCAACCGGAGTTCTCAGTTGCGCAGATAAACACAAATAAAAAGCATACATACATATACGAGTATATGGTGAGCTGTAAATCTGAAGATAAAGATTTAGAACGAAGGATCTATGTGCCCTTACTAATGACAGTTTCAGAAATAAAGAATTATAAAAGGAGTCTTACAGAATAAACGAATTACTCAAAGGCAAATTGAGAATGAATTATTCACGCAAAGGACAGTTTGAGAATTCAAGGAGTCACTCGTACATGGGCAGTTTTAGAATAAATGAATTACTCACTCACTTAGTATTGGACAGTCTGAGAGTAAATGAGTTACTAATTCACACGTTGAACAGTTTGAGAATAAATGAGTTGCTAACTGTTAACTCTTACACTGGACAGTTTAAGAATAAAAGAGTCAGCAGACACTTACCTCAGATGTCCAGAAACTTTATCAGGTACTCACTCTCTTACTGTACCGCAGAAATAGCTCAAAGAAAGAAATGACGAGTCTTTTTGCAGGTAATTTCTCCCTCAAATTACGAAATGTTTTATCTTCCTACCTGCAGACTGCAGACTTCAGGTGCTTTTTTAAAGGCTAGCGTCGGCACAGCTGAAGCTGCCACACCTACACAAGATTTTGCTGAACTGCTGGAAGAAGGATCTTGAAAAACGTGCAGGTAAAGTGAAGAGCGACGGACGAATACAGGAGGGAAAAAAAAACAGTCAGCCGACAAAATGGAAACGTTCCAATCAAAGTGTGTGCCTGTGTGTGTGCGTGAGAGAGAGAGAGAGAGAGAGAGAGAGAGAGAGAGAGTAGCAGAATGACGACTGAAACATGAAGGAAATCTGGGGTTAATGTTTGGTGAGGATATATATATATATATGAACAGCAGAAGTATATATATATATATATATATATCTATGAACAGCAGAAGTATATATATATATCTATATATATATATCTATGAACAGCAGAAGTATATATATATATCTATGAACAGCAGAAGTATATATATATATATATATATATATATATATATATATATATGAACAGCAGAAGTATATATATATATATCTATGAACAGCAGAAGTATATATATATATATATATATGAACAGCAGAAGTAAAGTAATTGCTGTTGGGGCGAAGAATTTCAGTGACGCGGAAAGATCTCAAAAATACAACTTTTATAGCAAACTCAAAAGAAAATACGACCAGATGTCTCCATTGCAGATCAGAAGGCAGAAAAACAAGTTGGCGGTTACTTACGTTAAGCTGTAAAGATCAAAATTGGAATATACACACAAAACTGCTGCCATAAATAAATCATTATCACTAAATATGTGAAAACAGAAAGGCCATTACAGAAGAGTTTTCATCACTACAAATGTAAAATGGGATAAGTTATCACACAGACATAGAAGATGAATGTGTCTTGACACAAGAAGTGTAATGCGATGAGCAATTCTTGCACACAAAGAAAAGTTTTAAAATTGCGCTGACGGCCTCTGCTCTGAGGCTAGGAACACAAAGCTCATAGCAACAATGGCGTATGTTATAAATAATCAGTTTAACGGAATCAATTTCTTATTCCCATACCTACCCGCAAACTTTGATTTATATCCTTTCCACCGGCTACCTCAGGAAGAAAGATAAACTAAGTTCAGTTGTGAAAGACAAAAGATGAGTGTAATCTCTCGCCCGCCCCTCTTTATTTCCTCGTTAGAGCCGTACTTATTCTGTCGAACACGAGTCTCCAAAGCGAGAAGGAGCAGAGCGTCAGTTCCACTAGGATGTTTGTGCTCCGCGCCAGAGAGCAACTACAACACCAGGGGTTAAAAAAAAACCTTTTTTCAGTGGAAATAAACGTGGTGGGGTGGTGGGGTAACTCGGGGGGGGGGGGTGGAGCACATTAAAGCGCTCACTTTCCTGCAGGTGAAATGTAAGTTCGAGAGAACACAAGAGGTGGTGGGGCAAGGAAAGTAGCTCAGAATTTCAGCAGTTTGTTTTCTGGCACCGCAGCGTCAGGTAAACATGAAATTTACTGTAAACATGTTAACACGTTCAAAATCTTTTATAGAAAAGAAATATTCCTTTTTTTCATTTATGCACTTATTATTATTATTTTTTGCAAATTGACCATTTTTTTAAAAGCTCCAGCTTTCTGCTGCTTGCCTTCAAAATTTTTGCATCGCACATTTCACAGATTGCTTGACTCTGTCATGAATCGCTCGTGAGCTGTGTCGTAGAAGGAATACTCTACAGCAGGGGCTGAAACTTGACCCTAACAGCTGCACTCTGCTCTTAGCAGGTCGGAGTAGAAGGACGGGGGACTGATGCTTCTGTCGAAACTTGAAGGGACGGAGCAACATCTGTACAAGGAAGTGGAATAATCAAAGAAGCTGGCCCGGTCTTATATATATATATATATTTTTTTTTACAGAGGTGTCACTTTTTTCACGATAGAGTAAGTAGGTAATTTGTGAACTTGTTTGTGTGTGTGTGGGGGGGGGGTAGTTTGTATAAATTCGGTGTCAAGAAATTATAGGCCAGCGTAAATAATGTGTGCCAGGAGGACAAGGCACTTGGACTGCACTACACATGCAGTTGTCATGGACGAAAGGACAAACATGAAATCACGTGAGAGACAGTGCGGCTGAGTTTATTAATGCTGAAACATTATATGGGATAAGTACTGCTATAGAAGTGATGGATGAAATATTAGAAAGGACAAACATTGACAAAGGAGTAGTGGAGAAAACATTATATAGGACAAATACTGACAAAGAAGCAGTGGAGAAAACATTATATAGGACAAACACTGATAAAGAAGCAATGGAGGAAGCCTTGGATAGGTCAAATACTGACAAAAAAGTAGTGGAGGAAATATTATTTAAGACAAACATTGGCGAAGAAGCAGCAGAGAAAACATTAGAAAACAGCGGCGATGAAATACCTGATGAAACATTAGATGCAACAAACGCTGGCGATGAATTAAACGAGGAAACAGACGCGACAAACACTGGCAATGAATTAACCGAGGAAACATTAAACGCGACAAATACTGGCGATGAATTAACCGAGAAAACATTAAACGCGACAAATACTGGCGATGAATTAACCGAGGAAACATTAAACGCGACAAACATTGGCGATGAATTAACCGAGGAAACATTAAACGCGACAAACATTGGCGATGAATTAACCGAGGAAACATTAAACGCGACAAACATTGGCGATGAATTAACCGAGGAAACATTAAACGCGACAAACATTGGCGATGAATTAACCGAGGAAACATTAAACGCGACAAACATTGGCGATGAATTAACCGAGGAAACATTAAACGCGACAAACATTGGCAATGAATTAACCGAGGAAACATTAAACGCGACAAACATTGGCGATGAATTAACCGAGGAAACATTAAACGCGACAAACACTGGCGATGAATTAACCGAGGAAACATTAAACGCGACAAACACTGCCGATGAATTAACCGTGGAAACATTAGACTCGACAAACACTGGCGACGAGTTAACCGAGGAAACATTAGACTCGACAAACACTGGCGACGAATTAACCGAGGAAACATTAGACTCGACAAACACTGGCGATGAATGCCGGATAGAAATTCCAGTCTAATACACTTCATGAACGATTTAGAAAAGAAAAAAGCAAAACAGTAGTTCTGTTATTTGTAAATCTGCATGAAAACTATGGATGAAAAAAAAAAACAAAGAAACCTCATTTAGTTCAGCCAAAGAGAATGGAAATAAATCTAAAATAGAAATTCCAATTTACATCACTGGAAACGTGACCGCTTTTCGTAACAGCTCGACTAGTTCAGTTTAGCCTGCTGTTTTTTTGTGTGGAAGCCTGGCAACATTCATTTTCAAAGTTCACCGTGACCTTTAGATTAGGAAAGAGCAGCCGAAAGTTTAGATCTCCCAGATAAGAAGTGCAGCCATCGAAGCGCTGGCTGCTGTTTGTAGCTTTTCTGGCTTTCCTCTTTCCTGGATCTCGAAATCGCATTCTTCCTGCGTAAAACAGTTTACATTATGAATGTAGGCCAAAATAGAATGGTCAGTCAAAATGAACTTCTACAATTAATAGTTCATGATGACTTCTTCTTCTTCTCTTCGTCGTCGTCGTCGCCCACCCCTAAAGAGGGCGTTGTTTGCCTTGTGTCGCAGTTATTCACCTCTCGGCCCAACACATCCTACTTCGGTTCGACATATTTTGTTAGGACCGGGTTCGTCTTCCCACTGTGATCCCTCTTCGTTTAGCCAGACTACTGCCTGTTGTTCCCAGCGACGCTACTGGAAGAAAGACTAGGGTCTTGGCCGGCTATGGTTCGCTAACTCTGACGCAAGCAGTCAGCTATGAGTTGCTGACCCTCTATCTCAGCTTGATCTGTGCGTCCTCACTCCTGCTCCTGATAATAAAGTACAACCTTCATATTTTTTCTCAATACATCCCCAGGTTATCTTAGAAAGATGAAGGGGGAAAGAAACAAAAGAAGAAAAGTTCAGTTCCTTTATTAAGCTCTGCTCCGTTTTTTGTTATCAGAACGTCTCTTATGGTGGCTTGTTCCAAACAGGAATCTCATTTACTACTTTTATACTCGTGATCTTGCTACGCTCACGCCACGTGGTAACGAACCACGTGACTGTACAAGTACACGACATGAACAAAAGTGAGTCTCACACATCACATTAAATATAAAGTGACAAACCGTCCCGCATTACGTAGAAGAGTACCATTTTTTTTTAAAAATCGTCTTACCTTACGAAGTGTGTCTCCTTAGATAAATGTTCTCTCCAAGAGGAGAGTTTGCAGACAGCAAATCTTACTTTGGTGGAGACAATTAATGCACACTTTTAAAATATATGTCCCATATTGTCCCGTATTTTCATCTTTCATCGTCGCATGTTCGACAAAACTCAAGATTTTAAAAATTATCATAGTGGAAATGCTATTTAGAAGAAGATTCACTCTGTAGAGAATTGGAACATGTAGGCCTGACGCACATTTCTGAGTAAATTAATAAATCTGGCCTAGTCATTAAAAATTTATAATTTGCAAATTTAACCCCTGTACCCCTTAAATCGCAACTCCCCCCTCCCCACCTTCTTTATTCCCCCGCACGCTTGATTGAGTGGTGTCCCGTATTTGAACTTAGAAAAGATGATCACTAGATGTTTAAAGAGTTAAAAGATTCTGCTTTTCATAGGCTGAAGCGAAGAATTTTTTTAGTCTTGCTATCTTTGATTATAAAGAGCTTTAGAAGTACAGAAAGATCTATTTATGCTTCATTGATTACACCAAGGCATTCGACTGGACAAGGTGAAACATGATGAGATAATTAAAATGCTTGAAGACAAAAACATAGACGGCAAAAATTTGAGGATCGTAAAACGTCTATACTGGCAGCAGGAAGCAGCGATTCGAGTTGAAAATAAAACAGGAAAATATCAACCAATAAAACAAGGGGTGCGACAAGGATGTGTACTATCTCCAGACCTTTTTTCTCTGTACAGCGAGAATATTCTAAGAACAGTCATCACAGAACCAGGCATACAAATCAGAGGATACAATATTAACAACCTTCGGTATGCTGACGACATAGTACTGATAGCTGAGAACCAACAAAACCTGCAAAACCTAGTGAATAAAGTTGCTAAAGGAAGTGAACAGAAAGGCCTTACTTTAATCGTCAAAAGGAGAAAGTCTGTGGTTATATCTAAGAAACAGAATCTACCAAAATGCAGTATAAAATTAAACGGAACTATTCTAATGCAGATGCAGAAATTTAAATATCTAGGAGCAGTAATAACTTCAGTTGGGAAATACAGAACAGAAATTAGGGGCAGAATAGGCCAAGCAAAGACAGCATGTCAGAGAATGAGAAACATATTATCCAAGACATCCTTATCAATGAATGTTAGAAAACGAGTCCTAAAATGTTATATTGAACCTATCTTGTTATATTATATTTCATGAACTTAGAAAAGATCTGTATAAAAATCATTGGAAGTAGCAGAAATGTGGTTTATTAGGAGAATGTTGCGAATTCCCTGGACAGCAAAAATAACTATTAGAGAATGTATGAGAAGAGCTGGAGAGACACAAAATCTTGTCAAAAAAATAAGAGAGACAATGTACTTTCATAGGACATGCAATGAGAAGAGGGGGCATTGAAAATATTACAACAACAGGAAAAATATATGGAAGAAGAACCAGAGGAAGACAGAGAGAAATGATACTGGACAGTCTGACGGGATGGTGTGAGAGGAGATCACCAACTGAACTGATGGCCTGCATGAAAGATCGGGTACTCTGGAGAAGCATAATAGCCAACGCCAGTCGGCACGGCAGCTGATAATGATGATATCTTTGATTATCAAACACAAGTGTCAGGTACGCGTTTTGTTAGCTACGCCAACTGAGATATGGCCAAACGTTCGTTCTCTGGAAGAAGAGAGCCTCCAAGTTTTCGAGAACGTTGGTCTGAAACTCTTGGGGCGATAGTGAGTAATTTTCTCATTAACGTCGCTTCTTTTTTCAAGAGAGCGGGTTTCTGGTCAACGTGTCCTGATTACAGGGAAGGCTAATTACTGTTTCATATTCTTAGAGTCGATGCCTCGTCCTCTGTTTTGATGTTCTAATTTGTTACTGTAGATTGCTTATATAAACTGCTTTGTTTGGAACACATAAGAATGCGGCCCTAAGGGCTGATAGACTGACAGAAGGCAAATGTTCTTAGAAAGGAAGAAAAATACTCTATACTGATTACCTTGGAGATGGGGTGGAAGTTGAAAAAAAAGTAAGAAAAAGGCGCAGAATAACGGAGTTTTATTGTGCTACCAGAGGCTGGATATTAGCGAGGATAAGTCCGGGTTATGAAATACCAGAGATTAGATATGCTGATGACACAGTATTACTGTCCACAACACAAAAAGGAATGGAAAAACTAATTATGTCACTCCGTAAGAATAGTGAAGAGCAAAACCTCTATCTTAATGCGAAGAAAACTAAATTGATGACAACTCACAAAACAAACAAGGCAGCTGATAAAAACTGGAAGAAGTGGAGAGTTTTGAATATCTTGGATCACTAATAACTAATAATGGAGATACAATAAGGGAAATTAAAAGGAGGACATCTATCGCTCTTCAAAAAGTAAAACAACTGAAGAATCTGTGGAGAGGAGCAGACAGAACTACAAAAATAAGATTTTTAAGGGCATGCATCTTTCCCATCAACATATGCCTGTGAGACATGGTCACTTAGCAAAACAGCTGAGAAACACATAAATGCCTTTGAATGTAAATGCTACAGAAGAGTCCTTCAAATATCATGGACACAAAAAAGAATAAATATATCCATACTAAAAGAACTTAATATTGAAGAAGTTTGACTAGTAAAGAGGATTAAAGAGAGAAAACTTTAATATTTTGGACACATTAAACATCATGATAATCAAGAGAAAACTGTCTTGGAAGGGTACATAATGGGAAAAAGAAAGAGAGGAAGACCAAGGCGAATATGGGTGCAAGACATCATCGATGATCTGCAGATGGATGCATCAGAAGCAAGCCATCTTGCTCACAACTGAGAGGCCTACAGGAGTGCTGTTAGGGAGGCAAAGTTCCGCAAGGGACATACAAATGAATGAATGAGTCCAGTCTATGGTAACTGTAGCATCTATCAGGGCAACTCAGCATTTGCTGTTCTGTTAACCGGAGATTTAGAGTTACATGCAATGTAGGACTTGATGCCAATTATTCTTAGATTTAGATTATTTATTGCTATTTGTTCTTCTACCATTGTGCCGAATCTAAGAAGTCCAGCTTCATAAATATCCTTCTGTTATCTTTGCTTATAGAGGAAAAGTGTTGAGTCTACAACCAGAAATTTCTAACACAAATGTCAGGTACTCGTTTTGTTAGCTATGTTAACTAGATATAGCCAGATATTCATTCTCTGGCACTTGAGAACTGTTAAGATTTAAGAGTTACAGTTTTCTAGGACTTCACTCTGAAACTCCTGGCGAGTTAGTGAGTAATTTTCTCTTCAACAGTTAATAATTTAACATTTTTTAAACCAGAAATTTCTATTTTCTCCTCAACAGTTAACAATTTAACATTTTTAAACCAGAAATTTTTATGTTCGCCCCAATAGTTAACAGTTTAATATTTTTAAACGAGAAATTTTTATTTTCTCCTCAACAGTTAATAATTTAATATTTAAAGCTATAAATTCTTCTTTATTATCCTTCTTAAGCAAACTTAGAAGACAGCGCTGTTTTTCTGCTTTTCTAGACTGACGTTATAGCTACTGATAGGACACGCTACTGGTGGCCTTGAGATAGCGAACTTATATGAAGGCCATCGTTTCAATAGATGTGGCAGTATTTTACGCATAAAAGGGTTGGGGGGGGGGAACTCTGAAAACAACAGAATGCAAAGAGTAGATCAAATGTGACAAACACCTAAGAAATATTAAAATAATTCCAAAGAATAATTAAACTATATCTGTCTGCCCATCGAACTCGGCAGACCAGTAAGACAACTTAGTGTATAGCCCACACAGAGCCAACAAAAACAAGGAAAAAAAAATATACAAAATGCTGCAAGGCAGGCTACATTCCACGCCAGTCATTAAACTATGGACTAGCAGTGGAGCACTAATGTTAAGCAGTAAATATAACATTAAAACAAATTTGATACAGGTAAGCTAAAATATATATAATGCGGGTTGTACTGAAATTCACCTCGCACTAGAAATCTAAGATTTAAAAAAAGTAAAAGGAAAAAAAAAAGATTACTGCGTAGGCAGCAGCTGCGACACAGACGAAAGGGAAGCATCATGAAATAAACTGGGGATTCGCTGGTGCCAACATTCTCTAAAGTGATCTAAGATAATGATCATGATTGGAAGAAAACTTAATGCGAAATATATAACCCAGTATGCATGGTAGGATATGCAACCACGAAAAAAAAAACTCATATAAAATTAACGCCCCTGAGTTTATTTACTTACTCAGTTTGTCGAGATTACTGCCCCTGCTTTTTTAACTCAGTTTTGGGGATGCAGTATCGTCATGTGCGGGACTCGTGCGAAGGACTGGGGTTTAGCTGGAAAAGTAGGGCAGCTGCGCTTTGTGGGTTAGTCTAGGTTTTCGTCAACTGTTGTTGAGGAAGTAGTGATGTTCTTGTAGTTGATATATGCCATAATAAGAGAGAGAGAGAGAGAGAGTGAAGAGAGAGAGAGAGAAATGTTCCCACTGCTTGTATTTTGTCATTTCCTGGTGGATTCCTGTTGACTGTAGCGGAACATGCCACTACAATTTGACATCCACAAGGATGGGGTTGCCAGATATCCATGTTTTCCAGGGTAATTCCGGATTTTAAATAAAAAAAAAAAATTCTGTCCCGAATAATGCTTGTCCCAACCTTATGTTTTTCCTTTCAAATGAAAGAATTTTGCATTCGAGTTCTTCTTTCTCCCTACAATTTCAGGTTGACAGAACGTCTAAACACATTTTAAAACAACAACAATACTATGGAAACTAATTTGTATTTCCTGTCTCCGTGCTGGAATTGGCTCACATTTCATTGTGGTTTAGCGTCATTTTGTTTTTTATTCGGTTGTCTTCATGACAGAAACGTTTTCTACTGGCGACGATGTCTCTGTCGAGACCCCGCGCCAAACGAGGACATGTCTGGCAAAACTCGGGCTCTGGTAATCAAGGAAATACTTCAGTTGAGGTGCGACATCTTCCATATCCATTATAGTTTACTTGTTCTTAGAGATTACAGTGGTTGCAAGCTTTTCATGCTTTGGTGAGGAAATTATCTGTTTTAGTATTATCTGCGTCATAGTTTTGAAAATCTATAATGTATTTCTGGCTGTCTTCTCTTTGAGATTTACGACTGGAGGTAGAGAGAAAAATAAGTGCCTTTTCACTATTGTCGGCGTTGCGAGAAAGCTGTGTTCTTTTCTTTTATAATACTAGTGTTATAATAAGTTGTTGAAGTGTTTTAAAATGTCTAAGAGAAAGTGTTCGTTTCAGGAGAAGTATTCACAGGAATGGACTTTTATAAAACGAGGGGAAAATGACCATGATAGCAGAATGTAAAATGTGAAAGTGCTACATTGCCAATGCGCATGGCGGAAGAGCGGATATAAAAGACGACGTAGCAAGCGAAAAAGCATAAATCAAACACATTTTCTGCAAGAATTTTTACAAGACTGGACAGTTTTTTTGTGCCCAAATTCCTTGAACAGGAAAAATCAGAAAAAGCGGTGGAACTGACCATGTGCTATCACGCAATTAAACATCATAGTTCTTCAATTAAACATCATACGTCCTTCAATTCAATGGATTGCACTACTAAGTTAAGCTCTAAAATTTTTAATTATTCCAAAACAGCAAAAGAATGTGGCACTGGGGAGAACTAGACCAACAGCATTAGTATAATCTATTTTAGCTTCTGACACTGCCAAAGAATTATGCAGTAATTTAGCAAATTGCCAAGTTTTGCGACCGACGCTAAGATGAGATGCCGAGAAAATTCTCAATTTTCAAACGTTCAGTATTTTAATCTTTAAAATGGTTTGACTATAAAACAGCTTAAACTGATTTCCTTAAAAAGTGAAACTGCCTCTAAAATAAGCAATTGCTGTGTTAATGCATTAGAAGAAAACAATATTGATAAAAATAAATACATTGCCTTTTGTGGCGACAATGCAAATACAAAATTTGATGGAATCCGACCAACTGGTACGAAAAATGTTCTTCGCAAAATTGAAAAGTGAACTAAATGGAAATCTTATCGGTGTCGCACAAACAAATGGGGTAAAGGCAGCAGCAGCAGCAGCTGACGTTCTAGCTGTAGATGTGGAAACTAGAACAGTTAAACTGTTCAATTATTTCTAAATATATACCGCATGCACGGAGCGCCTGAAAGAATTAAACGAATTTGTTAACGCAGAATATCGCAAATTGCTGTTGCATACAAAAACAAGGTGGTTATCTTTGCTTCCTGCAGTAGAAAGAGTATTATAATATGAAGCATTAACATCGTTTTTCCCTTAGAAGAAAAGGCACCAAAAGTCTTGATTACCACGTTTAAAAATCCCTTAATCGAACCCTATCTTTCTTTTATCCAAAGCCAGGCGAGTGTATTTAGCAGACAACGAGCTTAAACTGGAGAAGACAGATATTAGCGTCTCAGAAGAAGTAGGTGTACCTTTAGAGTAAACCCTTACATTGATAAATCAGCGGAAAGAAGAAATATTTCTTCCTCTAAAAGTAAAATCTGCTGTGAAATAAGCAAAAGATGAAGTAGGTCTATCAACTGTAGATATAAAAAAATTTTATGTTCAGGTGGAAGAGTTTTATGAAACATGTCCTTTTTTATGTACAGAGGTGGATGGCAGCTTAGAATGAATTTTTCCTCTGTAAGTGGATGCTGTTAGGCTCCATACCCGCATGGTTTGAAGTGGAGGAGACTGTAAAGTTTCTGTAAGACGCTCAACTGACTATTCACTATTGTTTGATCAGTTCACACATCTGAAGCACTGTACTGCAGTGTACTCATAAAGGAGAAGGACAACTGGAATAACAAATCCAGTCAGAAGAAATGGACCTATTTCTTTGGATAGTATGAACCTTTGGAGTAGTACCCTGAGTTATTAAAACTGCATGAAAGTGTATTTCCCTCGTGAATGTGCAAAGGACAGTGTAATGAAATCGCCTTCACGTCTCAGCAGTTGAAGCAAAACTTAAATGTGCTCTTAATTATCGAATGAGATGCTCAGAATTCCATGAGCATGTCTGTCAGCGGCAAGATCTTCTTCCCAGAAGTTTGAAGTCGGATATGTACTAGAAGCAGGACCTCAAGATAATGCAGGATCTTGAAGGTTAAATAAATTTATGCACAGATAAAGAATGTTCTACATCCCGTGGATTAATTTTGAGCTTTATTAATTTCAAAATGCATCAAAGTAGAAAACATTCAAAATAGGTATGATACATACATGAAATACTAATACTTCTTGCTCTTCTGAGCTGAACGATATCATCAGTATGACGTAACTGATATTCTTTCTTGGATATGCTATTTGAAAACAAAATTCTTAGATCTTATGACGTGTCTGTTACTCTTTATTAGTAATTAGCGATGAGAGCTTTTCTATTTTTATCCCGAGAACAATGCCCCGGTTTTCCATTTATATAATCTGGCAGCCCTACACCGGTAGTTTGTTATGTAACTCGATGTATTTCACTCACTATTGAACTCCATCATCATCAAGAGCCGTAACAAAGCATCTTACTTTACTAGATGAATGCCGTTGGTACCAGGCTGTGTCAGTTGTTCGGCTGTGTACGTGAGATGTTTACCAGGGTCCCTGTCAAATGTGTGACATACAGTGTATGTGACATCCTCAGTGTGTAACTGTCCACTTGTTTAAATCATCTCACTGGAAGCTCCACGTCAAGACACTGAAGCTAGTTCTTGTAGACAACTTAACTGGGCATAGAGACTGCCATAATAGTAGTTCTGCATTAATAAGAGGTAGAATTTGCTCCAATTTTCTAAACCTGGGATGTTCAACTTCACTCGGTCTTGATCTTCTTCCATCGAGTGGCATACCCCATCTAAAACCAACACATATTTTTTGCCAACTGACATGAAAATGAGAACAAGTGACATAGTTTTTGCTAACTGACATAAAAATGAGAAAAAGTGACATAGTTTTTGCCAACTGACATAAAAATGAGAGAAAGTGAGACAGTTTTGCCAACTGACATAAAAATGAGAACAAGTGGCATAGCGTTTGTCAACTGACATAAACATGAGAACAAGTGATATAGTTTTTGCCAAATGATATAAAAATGAGAACAAATGACATAGTTTTTACCAACTGATATAAAAGTGAGAACAAGTGACATAGCGTTTGTCAACTGACATAAAAATGAGAAGAAGTAATATAGTTTTTGCCAATTGATATAAAGGTGAGAACAAATGACATAATTTTTGCCAAATGATATAAAAGTGAGAACAAGTGATATATTTTTTGCCAACTGACATAAAATGAGAGCAAGTGACATAGGTTTTGCCAACTGACATAAAAATGAGAACAAGTGACAGTTATGAAGTACTGATTAATAGCTTCTTCAGTTCTTTTTACAAACATTTTTATATGCCTTGAAGGCAAGAAATGTATGTACGAGCACTTTTACAGTTAAATATTTTACGAGCAGAACATACACATATGTATATGTGAATTTTAATGAAATAAAAATTACATTTTCACACTAACCTCAAAAATAGGCTCCGTGGGCCGTCAGTTAGACAGCACTTCAACACCGACAACACACGGAAGTGTAACTGTCACTCTGAAGCTGAACTGGATAATTGCTCCAGAGAAGAATGGTTCGATGGCCGGTATAACAAACTAATAGTAACTACAGTCATATATGAAATAAATGTTTAAATTAGTACCGAAACCTACCTTCACTTGCCTGACTGGCATCCTGAACTTGTTAATCTCCAGAAGGACAGCTTAATCTGTTATTTATGTGAGCTTAATCGTGAGACCGTGTCAAAACTTGCTGCACATCTCCCACCTGAGGACGTAAAGTGGAGCAGGTAGAAAAATGATGCGCCCGCTATTAATCACGTCATTAATGTGTGAGATGTGGACTGTTAATTTTGAAACAAACAGGAAAAATAAATCTCACTATCTCTCTAACACACACACACACTCTCCCTCTAACACACACACACACACACACACACTCTCAAACACACACTCTCTGACTCACACTCTGTCTCACAGTCTCTCTTCCACACTCTCTCTCTCATTCTCTCTCCAGTTTAATCTCTCACTCATACTCTCTCTCATTCTCTCACTCTCTCTCATTCATTCTCTTCTTCACACACACACACTCTCTCTCATTCTGTTTTTCTCACTCACTCTTTCTCTCTCATTGTTTCTCCCTCTCTCACTCTTTTTTCTCTCTCCTATTTTCCCTCTCTCCCCTCTCTCTATCACTCAATTCTTTCATTAATTTTTTTTCCTACACGAATATATGAAGTACATATCAACACACAAACGAACACAGAAACACAGAGACCAAAGCTAGTAAGAGAGAGAGAGAGAGAGAGAGAGAGAGAGAGGG
Organism: Achatina immaculata; assembly: GCA_009760885.1. Taxonomy (NCBI): domain Eukaryota; kingdom Metazoa; phylum Mollusca; class Gastropoda; order Stylommatophora; family Achatinidae; genus Lissachatina; species Lissachatina immaculata. The sequence goes on along the minus strand of CM019719.1, from coordinate 59,665,269 downwards.
AGATAGAGAGGGAGAGAGAGAGGGAGAGAAAGAGAGAAGAAAATGTGGTACAGAAGATATGAGAATGCTGGAGTAAATGAAATGTTACTATCAGTCTGTTAAAAAATAGTTATAACTTACAAGGAAAAGTTAAATAAAAGGGCGACAACCCTTTCGTGTTTTTTGGGGGTGGTGGTGGTGGGTGGAATGGGGTGGTTTGGTGGGGGGGGGGGGGAAGCTAAACATGAATAGAAACCCTAAATCAGACTTGGAGCATTTTGGTTTTAAAAAAAAGTGGTTGCATTATCTAACAAGCAACTCAAGATGATACAGGAAAACCGTCCCACTTAACAACTGCGTAGAACTCTTTAAAAAACTTTCAGCTGAGAGCTTGGAATATATCCAAAGCAACATGGAGGTAGCAAATTAGGATTTTGAGCTTGTAGTGAAAGAAATGTGTGTTAAATCAGCCCCTGCGTGGGTACTCTGTTGCAGTTTTGCTTACAGGGAAAAGAGTGATCATTGGAAAAAATAATAATATAATAAAGGTTCTTTTTTGAACCTTCGACCATAAAGGGGAGCTGGGAATGTGTCACGATTTTGCAGCTGGGCGATATCTGCGTCTTTCGACACGACACATCCGTCTTCGTATCAGCGTAGCTTCGGGGATTTGCCTCCCCATTTCGAAACCTTTGATCTGGCCAAACTACTGCCTGTTACAAGAAGCATTACATGGACTAGGGTTCTGGTCTGCTGTAGTTCGGCGAAGGTGACAACAGGCAGTTAGCTTCTTCTTCTTCTTCTTCCTCTTCTTCTCTTCTTCTTCTCCTCCTCCCTGGAAGTGCGAACTTGTGTTCTTTGCAGCCGATGAGGTGAAGTTGTCGAGGCACGGCTTGGAGGGTGGCTGTGGCAGCCATCTTTCCAGTCCCTGCGTGAAACTAAAAAATACACGGTGCGTGCAATGCTTCTTTGGCAGACTCCACCATCACTGGAACTACGGCAATCCCTGCCCCGTTAGCCAAGCTAGGACCCGTACTTACTAGGGGTAGTGGCGGAGAAATAGGACACGGTCTTGACCAGCGGTTGTTCGCCAGCTCTGACTGTAGGTTTTCTATGGTTCTCTGTCTCGCTGAGCCTGGATATCACGTCTTCACCTAACCAGAGCTCCCTCCCTTCCCCCTACATCAAAACAATAATTTGGCGCATTGTCTTGACATTTTGCCTCTTTATCTCACCATGTTCAAGTTGATCTCTCCTTGACATTTCAGAATTCACCTTCACGCACGATCACTATATAAATCAGGATAAATTCGAATAAAAATGCCGTGGTTATTATTCTTTTTATTGAAATTGAGCAGCAAACTGATTTAAGATTTTTTCCCCCGTAGTTTATAACAAACTGGCACCACAGTGGAGTGAAGGAAAGAACTGAAAGAAGATAACTAAAGTTAACTAAAGAGGAGGAGAAAAGAAGGAAGATGAACACGTGAAAAGTTATAATTGAGGGGGGGGGGAGTTAAGAAAAAGAAGAATGAGAATGTGAAGAAGAATAAAAGGCGACAAAAAGGAAGAACAAGAGTAGAAGACAAAGAGCAAGAATAATAGTAGAAGACAAAGAGGAAGAATAATAGTAGAAGACAAAGAGGAAGAGTAATAGTAGAAGACAAAGAGGAAGAATAATAGTAGAAGACAAAGAGCAAGAATAATAGTAGAAGACAAAGAAGAAGAATAATAGTAGAAGACAAAGAGCAAGAATAATAGTAGAAGACAAAGAGGAAGAATATAAGATAAAGATGAAGAATAATAGTAGAAGATAAAGAGGAAGAATAGGAGTAGAAGACAAAGAGGAAGAATATAAGATAAAGAGCTAGAATAAGAGTAGAAGACAAAGAGCAAGAATATAAGATAAAGATGAAGAATAATAGTAGAAGACAAAGAGCAAGAATAAGAGTAGAAGACAAAGAGCAAGAATAAGAGTAGAAGACAAAGAGGAAGAATATAAGATAAAGAGGAAGAATAATAGTAGAAGACAAAGAGCAAGAATAAGAGTAGAAGACAAAGAGGAAGAATATAAGATAAAGAGCAAGAATAAGAGTAGAAGACAAAGAGCAAAAATATAAGATAAAGATGAAGAATAATAGTAGAAGACAAAGAGCAAGAATAAGAGTAGAAGACAAAGAGCAAGAATAAAAGATAAAGAGCAAGAATAAGAGTAGAAGACAAAGAGGAAGAATAAAAGTAGAAGACAAAAAACAAGAATAAGAGTGGAAGACAAAGTGCAAGAATAAGAGTAGAAGATGAAGAAAAAATGAGCAAGAAGTGATGGAAGGAGAAAACGAAGGAAAGTGGAGTGCATAAATTGAGGGAAATTGTGCCTTGTGAAACTTACTCAATAAAGATAACTTCAACTAGTTCCAGGTTATTTAGAATTTTGCTTTAAAATAGACTGTCAGACTGGAAACAAAATTAGGAAAAAACACTTTCAACATTTCCCCAGGTAAATGAAGGAAAACCAACCGCTGACACAAGAAGGGATATGAGATCACTTAAGTACACCTGCTGCTAGTGACACGGAGGGTACATTTGATCTTGTCTGTTCTGCGTTTTCCCAACAGAAGAAGTCGAGCAAGTGAGGTTTTGGGAGTTTGCTGAAGAAAGCGGAGTAGTTGCTGTTGTTGCAACAGGAAGGAAAAGTCACGTGACCGTTAGAAAACTAAACGGGAATATTCTGGAGAAAAGAGGAAAAAGATGAAAGCAGGAAACAACAGCAGGAAGACAGGCACTGGGTGAGATCTTATCACTTCACAAAGCAGACTATTACGTGTGCAAGGGAAAAAAAATAGACAGACAGACCGACAGGCGGGCAGATTAATGGATGGCTGGATGGATGGCTGGGTGGATGGGTGGATGGATGGATGGATAGATGGATGGATGGATGGATGGATGGTTTGATGGATGGATGGATGGATGGATGGAGTCAGAAAAGAAAACCATAACATTCAACACATAAATATAATGGAATATGGAAAAACACACATGACTGCCCCAATGAGAATAAATTAAAAAACTGTAAGGAGACAAAAGAAACAGCATAATTAGGCGCACAAATTTCCTCCACGCTGACCAGTCATGGTCCAGTAACCACATTTATTCAGCTTTTTTCTTTCATTATCATAACATCTGTTTCTCTACATCTCTCTTCTCCAAGTTCCTCTAACGGTGGGAACTGAAGTATTCTTTTTATAACCCATGGAATTGTAAATACTTACATTATTCTAGTATTTTTAAAAGGTAATATGGCGAGTTCTCTGCTACAAAAAAAAAAAAACAGGCATAGCCTAGTTGACGGGGCAGACATAGTCGCAGTCCCCATAGTCGTTGAGTTTGTGAAATAAGTATTTTTTTTTAAAGCTCCACCAGGAGACTTAAAAATTATCCGCCATAACCCACTCCAGTCCGATACGATGCTTTGCCTCAACACCTTCACCACATCGGCTACAAAGAACATCACGGTCGCAGTACCAGAGAGACAAAAGAAGAAGAAGAAGAAGAATGTAAAACCAAAACCAGGCTGGAGAACATGAAAAACACCTTGTAAATTAACCATGTCGCTGAACATCAGAAAAAGGAAGCTAACGTGCTACATTAAACTGGGCTCACTCTGTGGAAATGCGTCATAGACAATGGGCAGACCAATACAAAGATGACTAAAAGATAACAGATGTGATTCATTAAAATCGGAATACACTGGCAGTTGATGTGATAGCTTGGAACACACGTAGCATGAAATGGAGGCAAGGAGATTGGAAAACGTAACAGGAAAGATAAAACATTTGTGTACCGCTTGTACAGGAAGAGGAAGTCCGGTGGGGAAGATAAATGACGGTGTGGCACGACTAACTGGGGGGGGGGGGGGGGGGGAGGCAACAAGTTCTGCAGTCTGAGCTGGTGGAGGATATCAAAGATAGAGACTTGAGGAGAGTTATCCTTTCTGCATGACAATAGCTAGAATTAAACAAGAAGAAGAAGAATAAGAAGATGAAGAAAATAATGATGATGATGATGACAGCGGCGACGACGAAGACGAAGACGAAGATGATTATGATAATGGTAATGGTGACGACGACTGTGATGATAATGATAATGATGATGATGAAGGAAACTATTATAAAGAAGTGAGTATGTGTGGTAAAAGGAAAATCTTGGCGTGGACACAAATAAGAAGACACCAAAACGAGAAAACTACGATTTGAAAAGGAAATAAAGGAATAACAACAAATAAAGAGCAATAGCGAAAGGGTGTCTTGTGTAAGCCAATGACCGTAAGCTGGAGGAAGGGCTAGTGGTATCAAGAAAAAAAATCGCCCTCAACAAATATGACATCCAGAGCACATGCCCGTCCCACTTCACATCTGTTGATGTCTCCTACGTGAAGAGAGAATATAATGTGCTCAAGCAAGATAAGTTCCTTGGCACTTCGAACCTTTTCACGAAAAAATAACTCTGTAAGCGAATAGAAGTTGTTTCGTTTTTCATCAGTTCTTCCCCTTTACAAAATAGCTTTCCTCAAAACTTACCTCGAAGCAATACGACTATCATCAAATTATTAAGTGAGGTTAGGAATTCTTTACTGAGGTAAGGATGTCAATTTACCTCATCAAGGTGACATGTGTTGTGAAGCCCATGCTTCGCGCTCTTTCAGAGAATTAAAGAATGCCTTTTGCCGTCCACTTACTTCGATTCTACGCCAGTGTTTCTGAACGTATTTTTGGCTAATCAGAAGTCAAAGAAAGAACAGGACAAGAAAAGGCAAGTAAGAAAGAAAGACACGAATACACCACAAGCGACCAAAGTCAGAAACATCTAGAAAACTAAATCAGCAAGAAGAATAAAGATATTTTTTATAGCTGTAAAAATAGGGTTAGAAAAAGCAAAGACAGAGGAAAGATTTAAACAAATAATAATAAAGATAAAAATCCAAAAGGTAAAGTAATGAAAACAACCAACACCTTATGAGAGAACAGTATGAAATCAATGTTGATGTGATCATCTGCAAAATTTTCAGTGTATTTTTCTGACAAACGATTTTCAAAAGGCGGCTTTGGTAAATATGAGACAGGTCACCTCATAAATTTGAAGAAAACGGCAGCAGGCAAACACACACAGGTTGTTTTGTACATTAATATACGTTTTCCCGATCATTCTGAAGTGTTTGACCGTTTTTTGCTTCAGTCTACCAGGTAAAACATTTCATAAACTGTCCTACACACATACCTGAATAATCAATAAAGTGACATAGTTTCATCCATCAGTGAACTTGTTCATTTCCTTTTACTAATTTCTTTCGTTTCGGTAGTTAAAACCCATCGGGTGATTTTGCTTTAACTTTTCATATTTTCCAGGCTCCTACTCTATCCTTCTTTTGTTCTGTTTCCCGAGGAAATTCTTGGTTTGCATGGTAGATCTATCTATCTATCTATCTATCTATCTATCTATCTATCTATCTATCTATCTATCTATCTATCTATCTATCTATCTATCTATCTATCTATCTATCTATCTATCTGCCTGCCTGTCTGCCTGCTGCCTGCCTGCCTGTCTGTCTATCTGTGTGTGTGTGTCTGAAAGAACATCCCTCTCAATTTACCCTTCGTACTGGAGAAAGGTATAAAAACAGTGTTGAGATCCACAAATTTGTTGTTTCACGTGAGATATAACTGTACCCACGATCCGTGCACGTGGAGGCAGCCATTTAAATGTTCTGCTGTGTAGCTCACTCTGGTGTGCCTTGTTTTTTCTACGCATGATTCATTTTGAAAATAAAGATGCAATTCTTTACTAGATACAGACCTTCCGAGTGTATATTTACTCATTTTAATATTCTTTCTTTTTCAAAAAAGCAGTTGTTGTCACAGAGCTGTCTTGGCATCTTCGCAGAAATTTAAGTAAAAAGTGTGTCAGGTGAAATATTTTATATACAAAGTTCTTTGTCAGTGCTCTTCTGCTGATCTGGCAATATATTATTATCGTTTTCTGTTGGTTCTCTTGATAGAAACGGAGAGAGAGAGAGAGAGAGAGACAGAGAGAGAGAGAGAGAGAGAGAGAAGGAGACTGGGTATTTGAGACAATGTAGAACAATTGACTAAAAACTGACTGGTGATAACAGTTGTTTTTTTTTACCGTCAAACGACAGAAGAAAAGAAGGTAACTAACTGTGTTCTATGTCCTCAAAGCACTCAGATAACGGGCGATTAAACAAGATGGATTTACGTTAAGTAAATATGTGCGCCATATAATATGCGGGTCCATAGACCGCTCATTCTGTCCTAGAGTATAGCCGTACTACTTTACTGTTCTAGGGTATTACTTTATTATTCAAGGGTATAGCCGTACTACTTTACTGTTCTAGGGTATTACTTTATTCTTCAAGGGTATAGCCGTACTACTTTACTGTTCTAGGGTATTACTTTATTATTCAAGGGTATAGCCGTACTACTTTACTGTTCTAGGGTATTACTTTATTATTCAAGGGTATAGCCGTACTACTTTACTGTTCTAGGGTATTACTTTATTATTCAAGGGTATAGCCGTACTACTTTACTGTTCTATGGTATTACTTTATTATTCAAGGGTATAGCCGTACTACTTTACTGTTCTAGGGTATTACTTTATTATTCAAGGGTATAGCCGTACTACTTTACTGTTCTAGGGTATTACTTTATTATTCAAGGGTATAGCCGTACTACTTTACATCCATACATAAACCCTGTCTGGCATTCTGCTCTTTAGAATTAAACTTTCCCCCTGGTGCATTAGTACAGATATGAAAGCTATGTGTGGTTAGTAGAGATCAGCAAAGCAAAGATGGCCAGCCATTTCCGTTCATTTTCCCTTGGAACAGTCTCTCCCCCCCCCCCCCCCACCTCCCTGTTACTTCAGGGGGGCAGTGACATTCCTTTTGGTGACTATGCCTGTCTAAACTGGTCAGCTTTCCGAGGTTAGAAAAAGCTGTTTTGTCACTGTTTTCTCTTCACTGTTTGTGTTTCAGCTTCTTCAGCACGACAACGGCTGCGGGGGATGAGAACAACCAAGAACACAAACTATTCCATCATTCTATACCAACAGCAGGAAGTGCTAGGAGTCGGGCAGTTTTCTAGGAGCAAAAGCTAGAAACAGGACCCAACACTGCATGCAGTAAGTACAAGACAGAGCTATCTAACAGACGTCAGGTATGCCATTGTGAAATATGTAATCGATAACGTGGGAAGTTATCTCATGGATGTTATAAAATCAGCTCTAGATAATTTACACACGAGATGCGGAATTAGGCATGTCATAACAAAGAGTACAGTAAAATACAAAAAAAAAAGGTTTAGAGAAATGACCATACATAGTAAAATCGTCAAGAAGTCAAGTAAAGTTTTTTCTTCGAATGACTCGAAATGGAAGAGATAAGACGGCATGGGTAAAACTATTTCTAGTAACGAACTTTTGGCGAAAGTTTGCTGTATGTTCTTCATCTTATTTTCTGCCTTTCTTGCTTCTTCTGCCCACTTTTCTCGAAATGATACAGTGCAAAGGATAAAAAAATATGCAGTAAACAAGTGGGCAAAATTATCATTATTCCAACTGAAACGGTGTAACAGAAATAGATGGGTAGAGCGAAAGATTTGTTCTGTAACTTTCAAACAAGAGACTATGCTCTTAAACTGCTGCTGAAGTATCGAAGGAATGGGGAGGAAAACGAGTTATAGCTTTGACAAGAGCTGTTCATGAACGCACAGACAAGAAAAGACTGGAAAAATTCGAGCAAGTAGCGGAAAGCCAAGTCAAGACTGTAGACAGTAAAAGAGAGTTGCCATTATTAGCTCCAGTTTTACGCCCGCGTAAAGAAGAGTCTGTAAAAAGGCAGAGTGCTTGATCACAGAAACGATATACTGTATTTACATGTGCAGATAATTCTTACATTTCTTACATCTTTCCTGTATCGTTAAACATCACATAGGACTGGCAATGTAGTTCGCCACGTTTTCCTGTTTTCGGCGTGTTTTTCATCTACATCAAGGGATTTTATGTCTACTAATGTGGCCTCTCTTACAATGTCCTCTTTAGAATTTCACGTGGTCGACCTCTTTTTCTTTGGCCTGTTGTGTTCCACTTGATAGCTTGTTTTGGGATTCTCTAACTTTATTCTCATGACGTGACCGATATATGTCCATCTTCTTTTTCTGACCACCCATGAGATTGGCTGTTGTTCATTCATCTGACTTACCTCTGCTTTGTTCTTGAATTCGTTCCATTTTATATAAAGTATTTTCCTTAGGCATTTGTTTAAAAAAGTCTAATTTGTTGGTTATTTCTTTAGTTGTTTTCCAGCTTTCGCATGCATAAATGAGGTTCAATATTATATTTGAATGTAATAATCAAAGCTTGGTTTTTGTGCTTATAACTTTTGAATGCCATAAGTTCTCAAGATTTTTGGAGGTCAATGCTGCTTTTGCAATTCTAACTTCCTTTCTAGTGTTACCATCATGTTGTATGTAGCACACAATAATTAGTGTATACGTATACACTGCCACCTTCCACGCATGTCGTAAGAGGCGATTAAGGAGGTTGGGGGATAGGACAACGACCTGTTTCCTGTAAAAAAAAAAGCCGGAGAGGAAAACCAGAAAACTTTGTCATGAAAAAGGAGGGGACTCTGATAAAAGCGCCCATGACGTTATGAAGTCAAAGCCAAAAGGAAGCTGTAGAAAAGCTATTTTACTAGCCATTGAAGACAGGGTATCTGTTTTTACTTGCATTGATTTCATATTGTCGCTGATAAGAGTTATGTCATCTGCAAAATCAAGATCTTCCAGTTGGGTCTACTTACCCAGTCAATGCCCGTTTTACCGTTGCAGCATTTGTTCATTATGAAGTCTATGGCAATTCCAAAAAGCAAGGGAGATAATATACACCCTTGTTTCACATCTGTTTTAATCTGGAACAATTCACTCACTCCTTCGTTTGTATTGACTGAACAAATATATCCATTGTAGAGGTCACTAATGATACTAAAAATTTTAGATGGCATACCAGATATTCTTAAAATTCTCCACAATGAATCTCCTTGTATTTTATGAAATGCCTTTTTAAAGTCTATGAAGTTCAGTATTAATGGTTTTTGCTTTTCAATTTGTTCTTCAAGTATTATTCTCAGAGCAAAGATCTGGTCAAGACAGCTTCTCCCTGTTAGAAATCCTGCTTGTTCTTCTCTCATTGCAGTATCTACTATATCTTTAATTCTGTTCAGAATAACTTTGTAAAATGCTTTTGACACAACTGATAGTAAGTTTACTTCTCTCAAACTACTGCAATCGCTAATGTTGCCTTTTTTGGTATTTTAACAATGATTCCTTTTTCCCATTTAGAAGGGACCTTTTCTTATTTCGAAACTTTATTGACCATTCTCTGTAGTTGGCTCATGTTGTCACTGTTAATAGCTTTTAACCTTTCAGTTCTTATTTCATCTTCACCTGTAGCTTATTTGTTGTTATCCATTAGATTCACTGCTGTTTCAATTTCATGCAATGTAATTTCATCTAGGTTTACATTTAGTTGTGGGAATGGTAAATCAGTTTCAAGGTCTATCAGTTCTTTTGGATGCGGTCGATTAAGTAATTCTTGGAAGTGTTCGGCCCATTTTTGCTTTTGGTCTTTACTAGATGTTAAAAGTGTGCCAGTCTTTCTTTTTAGCCTCTTTTGTATGTTATATAGAGTTTTGCTGCCTCTGCTTTTGGTGCTTTCTCTGCTTCTTTCGCCATTTTGTGTATATTATTGTTTATCTCTTCTAGCTGAACTTTTAATTTATTTTCTAGTTCCTTTTCCCAAATCTTTTCCAAGATTTACATTCAACAAGCTAATTTGGCTGTTCGTCTTTCAAATATGTATTTCCATGTATTTTCAAATATCCATGCTTTTCTATTTTTTTTTTCAGTCCAGCGCTTGCTTTTGTTGTTGTGATTATGGCTGTGCTGTAATTATTCCATAATTCATCAACATCTATCTCCTTTACCTCATTGAGTGCTACGAAATGATTGGCAAGTTCCAGACTGAAATTACTGTTAGTAATTTCACGCCAAGTTTTAAAATTATATTTATATATTATATTATATATAAGTGATTGCAATAACTGGATGTATGTATGTAACCTTACTATCGGTTGTGTCAAAGGTGTTTTGTAAAGTGATTCTAAATAGAATTAGAGATGTAGTGGATACTGCAATGAGAGAAGAACAGGTAGGATTTCGAAAAGGGAGAAGCTGTCTCGATCAGATCTTTACTCTAAGAATAATACTTGAAGAACATGCTGAAAAGCAAAAACCTTTAATACTGAACTTCATAGACTTTAAAAAGGCGTCTTATAGCATACACAGTTTCTAAGGACTGTTATTGCCGGACGTGGGGTGGAGAATTCGCTCTCCACTCCAACGGCGTGGGTCTCAAACAGCCTCTGGCAGTCAAGTCCAGCTCCTGGCCTTCCTGTGGCAGAACTGTTTAAACTGACAGGAGAAAGGGCGAGGGCGAATATCTGGCGCCTGAAAACCAGATACTTAGAGTAGATGAGTGGCACGTTTGGTAGCTCATCTGCCGCTGTTGGCGAGATTCTTCAGCTGCCGTGCGTGGAGCGGTGCTCCTTCCGGTCAATGAAGAAAGGTGCAAATGGGGTTGCCGCGCAGCACCACTGCGGAAAAGGTGGTAGAAAGGATAAAGCGAAGCAAACAGTCAAATCACGGCACCTCTGGTTTGGAGGTCGGCCACGTCCTGAGTGCAGTCCTATCGGGCGAAATGCATGAACCGGCTTGTCCCAGAGGTTAAGACACTGCTATCGAGACTCCTCGAATGCCGCGCGTGGAGTGAAGCTCCTCCCGGTCAAGGAAGAAAATGCGGAAAAGAAATAAAGGTTGCTGTGCGGCGCCGACGTGAAAAGGTGGTGGAAAGGATAAAGTGAAGTTTAATCGGTGTGTCCAGTAGTATCGATGCGAGAGCTATACATACCACGGCACCTCTGCTCTAGAGGCCGGCCACGTCCGAAATACACCTACACTGGTGAAATATGCCTAAACCGGCACACACCAGGGGTGGAACTTGAAGGCTACGCATGGCACAGTACCTCTGCTCTAGAGGTCGGTCACGTCCCAAACACGCCCATACTGGGATAATATGCCTAAACCGGCTCAACCGAGGGGTGGAAGTCACTAGTGGCGAGGATTCGTACTCCTGGACAAAAGCTCCATCCTGGTCACAACTAGGAAGGGTAGCGGCCACGACCGCAAAATGCTGAAGTCGGAGACACTGGACCAGGGCAGTCTAGATAGGCAACCACCTCTCACTCGGCGGGGATGTTTGCATATCCTAATCACGCTGAGGTTTTCCGGTGAGAAAATCCAACTCTGGACTGGATGGGCAACCACCTCTCACCCGGCGGTGATACACGGGTATCTCAAAACACGTCGAGGTTTTCCGGTAAGAAGGTCCAACTCTGGCCTGGGTGGGCTAGCGCCTCTCACCCAGCGGGGATGCACTGATATCCTAAACAAGTCGAGGTCTTCCGGTGAGAAAGTCCAACTCTAGACTAAACTGGTGCAACGAAAACCACGGTGTCACGCAATCCGCTTCAGAGACCCACCAAGAATACAGGCTAAAGCCCTGCGATACTCTGAACCCCTTGTGGTCCTCTCGGTGATCCCGTGTGGTTCTTTCGGGGACCACACAAGAGACCACGGGACCTAACGAGGACCACAGGCGTAAATTCAGTAGGATCACAGTGCGGTTTTGGTGATAGAAGCGAACGAAGAAGAAGAAGAAGATAGCATACACAGAGATTCATTGTGGAGAATTTTAAGACTATATGGAATACTATCTAAAATTGTCAACATCATTAGAGATCTCTACAGCGGATATGTTTGTGCTGTCAAGACAGAAGAAGGATGAGCGAATGGTTTCAGATTGAAACAGGCGTGAAACAAGGGTGTTTGTTATCTCCCTTGCTTTTTGGAACTGCTATATACTTTATGATGAAAAGATGCTGTACTGGTAAAACTGACATTGATTGGATACTTGGGACCCAAATAGAATATCTTTATTTTGCAGATGACATAACTCTTATCAGCAACAATTTGAAATCGATGCAGGAAAAAACAGATTCCCTGTCTTTCTTAGCTAACAAAATAGGTCTTGAAATTAACAAAGAAAAAACAAAAATAATGAAACTTCCCATTAATCAAAAAAGAAAATTATATGTAGAAGGAACAGCTGTTGAAGAAGTAAATCAATTTGCATACCTCGGAGCTACATAGACCAGGATGGTGATACCAGGAAGGAAGTTAGAATTCGAATTGCAAAAGCAGCATTGTCCTTCAAAAATCTTGAGAACATACGGCTTTCAAAAGTTATAAGCGCAAAAACCAATTTAAGATTATTCAATTCAAATGTAATATCCACCCTCATTTATACATGCGAAAGCTGGAAATCAGCTAAAGAAATAGACAAGAAATTATACTCTTCTGAAAACAAATGCCTAAGGAAAACACTTGGTATAAAGTGGAATGAAATTAAGAACAACACAGAGGTAAGACAAATTAGCAAACAACAACCTGTCTCATTGGTGATCAGAAAAAAGAAGATGGACGTATGTAGGCCATGTGTGAGTAAAAACAATCACAAAATACCAAAACAAGCTATCAAGTGGAGCACAACAGGCCGAAGAAAAAGAGATCGACCACGTGAAACTCTAAAGAGGACATTGTTACGAGAAGCCAGTTTAGTGGGCATAAAATCCCTTGATGAAGTTGAAAGTCTCGCCGAAAATAGGAAAACCTGGCAAACAACTATGCGAGCCCTATGTGAAGTTTAACGGCACGGGAAGGATGTAAGATGTAAGATTATATATAACACGCTAATTTTTCACACCAATAGGCGTGGAAAAAGAAAAACATAGGAAGTAATCGAGCACACCAAAGAGCACACAAAGAGCAGAAGCATGATCGCCAACGCTGTCAGACCCGGTGTATAATAATAGAATAATATAATTAGGTTTTAAAACTGCAATGAGAGTAGAATGGCTGAATCGATATCGCTTCGGTATCTTGGACTGAATGTCATGAGTTTAAAACTTCAACATTCACAAGGCCCCTAAGTTAGTGTACCGAGCTGAGATCCTCCAATGTAAAAAAATTCTTCTTCTTCTTCTTTTTCTTCTTCTTCTTCTTCGTTTGCTTAGACATCAATAGCAGCCTCTCTCACTAACGCTGCATTTTCATGTCAGGTTTTCCACATCACCGTAGAGCTTCTCCTGTATAGAGGGGGGTGGGGTGGGGTCTGGCCAGGTCCTTTGCCTGAGAGGGTTGTGTAGCCGCCAACTCTGGGGGGATATGATGTGATGTCTGTTGCTCTTTGTCGCACAGGTACATAGGTCTGTTGGTCAAGTTTCAGCTTCTGGTGTAGACGGTATCCCAGCCTACAGCGTCCTGTTCTCAGCTGGAATCTTATCACTTGGTCATTTCTTGAGAGCCTTTAGTTTTCGTCATCTTTTTATGTTGCTTTGGGGAAGTCGTTTTATCCATGTGTCCTTATTTATAGCTTTCAGTTTCTTCTTTGTCTTCATATGTTGAGCTTTTGTCGATCTCTTACATTCTTCTTCTTTTTGCTAGTCTGTCTCTTCATTTTATTTGTTTGTTTGTTTGTTTGGATGTTACTGTAGTTGGGTATTAAGAAATGTAAGAAATCGGAGACTTGTCGTGACTGTAAGGATGATAACCCTTTACATTCTTAACCTTTTTTTTAAACGTGTACTATCTTGTCTAAACAGAACAATCCGCATTCCAACTCACGGTATCGATTCATCCATCAGGCCAACAATAAGAGAATTATCAGCGGGAAAAGACAGAGAACAAGGCACAAAGTTCACGAATGTGACCAATCTGTGCTGACCAAAAGCAGAGCCCAGATAGGAAATCAGTTCAGTCTGTGCTGACCAAAAAAAAGAACCCAGTTTGTGCACGCTTCAGTTGCTTTTTTTCGCGTCGAAGGATATGAAATATGTAAATAAGTTGTAACAGATGAGTATACTGCAGTGTCTAAATAAGTTGTAGCAAAAAGGTATACTGCAATGTCTAAGTAAGTTGTAGCAGAAAGGTATACTGCAATGTCTAAATAAGTTGTAACAGAAAGGTATACTGCCGTGTTTAAATACGTTGTAACAGAAGGGTATATTGCAATGTCTAAGTAAGTTGTAACAGAAAGGTATACTGCAGTTTTAAACAAGTTGCAACAGAAAGATGTATTACAGAATCTAAATAAGCTGTAGCAGAAAGATGTATTGCTTTTTTTTAAAATCATAAAACTAGTGAAGCGCTCCTCCGTCACACCTGGTACACCGACTACGCTGGCTTTGTCCAGCAGTTTCCAAGCATGGTTTTTAACACAAAAGTGAACACTGTTTTGTACTAGTGAAACCCAAACGCATTTTCTTGCAAAGCTTATACCCGTCTTAGGCAGCCTCCCATGCACCCCGAACAACTTCTACCCTGGCGGCAACATCTTAGCGAAGAGTCACCTACTTCTATGTGTGCACGTGTGTCACGTAAGTATCTGCGCAATAAAACAGTTGCCAGGTGCACTGGAAGGAGAATAAATTAATCATCACCCACACACACACATACATACCCACATACATACATACCTACTCACATATTACCCACACACGTACAAGGCAGACCTTAGATAACAGTAGATCAGGGTTATTAAATTGAGCCCTTGTGCTGAATAGGATCAAGAAAATATTTTCAAAAAAAGCGATCTAAGACTGGATAATAGAGAAATGAAACGTTTATCTTCAGGCACTGATACAGAACAATATGATGCTATTCTGTGAATATTCAAGAAAATCTGCATCTTTTAGTTCATATTAAAAAACAAAGTACTACTTCTAGAGATAACAGTAGAATCCGTATATATATATATATATATATATATATATATATATATATATATAGTCCAGTTTTCGCCTCTTTTCATATTCAGTCAGTCAGTCATTTGCATGTCCCTTGCGGAACCTTGCCTCCCTAACAGCTCTGTTGTAGGCCTCTTGGTTGTAAGCAAGGTGCCCTGCTGCTGATGCGTCCATTCGCAGGTCATCTACGATGTCTTGCAGCCATCTTCGCCTTGGTCTTCCTCTCTTTCTTTTTCCCATTATGTACCCTTCCAAGACTGTCTTCTCTATATTATCATGACGTTTAATGTGTACAAAATATGTCATATTCTGTACTACTGGTTATTTAACCTTCTTTTTTAACTGTGGACCCCTTTGTCGGCCTAAGAACAGCGGTGGACCCCAAAAAAACTGCGTACAAATCAATGGCAAGTTTCACCCATTAATCGCATGCTCTCGTGTGCTAAACCAAAAATCTGTGGGCTGACGGTTAAAAATTTGTACGCCGGAGCAACTTAGCACAACTTAGAGGGAACATTGATTATAATTAATGATGATGATGAGCCAGTAGATTATCTCCAGTTCTCGAAGACGTCGAGTAACAACGAAAATTAAGTAAAGCAAAACTAAAACAAATGATTCAGTAACTCAAAATTCTAAATCGTAAGAAAACAGAAAATCAGTAACAAATAGCCCAGGAAGCCAGGCTATTTATCTGAGCTAGGGAGTGCCAGCACCTGTCTCCATTGCCTTTGTTTTCCTAGGGAAATCCCAGATACCTATTTCTTGAGGCTGGGTTGACCCCTGTTACGGCCAGCCCGAAAAAAAAATTCGAGCGAGTGGAAAATCGAAGCAGGGACCTTCTGATTGCAAGCGAATCTACTAACCACTGTACCACCGCAGCACGTAATGAAAAAAAAAATTAAACAGACAATACGTGCTTAAGTAACTCATATAAATATAAATGTGCTTCATTAAGTGACATAACTATAAACGTTCTTCAGTAACTCAAATAACTATAAAATGCTACAGTAACACATATAATTATAAATGTGGTGCAGCAACTATATAGCTATAAATGTACTTCTGTAACTCTTATAATTCTAAATGTATGTACACAAACACAACTTAAAGTCATCGGTTTGTCCAGGAAATCAAGCATTCACGAAATGTAATCGAGGTCACATTTAAAATAAAATTCTTCAGTAACGAAGTAATGATGATGAATTTAATAATCAAATCTTACTTCTGTAAGACTGAACGAAAAAAAAATTTCTAGCCATATCCTATATACACATGTCCAAGCACCGATCAGTCAGTCAGTCAGTCATTTGCATGTCCCTTACGGAACTTTGCCTCCCTAACAGCTCTCCTGTAGGCCTCTCGGTTGTAACCACCAGTACAGCAACTAGTTTACCATCATCAGTAACACAAATGTTTTAGTTTAGATTTATGATACATTTTTTTAATATACAAATTTGATTTGCATGGAGTTTTACCCTAATAACAATATTGAACATTAAAACACAAGAACCATACTCTTACATTCACCGGCGTGAATAAAACATCACATTTCTCAATGTTTCACGACAAAACAACCACAGACGTAACATCAGATAGACTGTCTCCTCAACGAAGGTTACCTGTTTAGCCACGACCTGTCCACCAGATGGAGTGTTCACAAATCACCACGGAAGACTTGTTTTTTTCACCTTAAACAAAATACATAACATCTAAGTCAACACACAACACTTGTTCGTATGTATTCTCCTGTTAATACGGTCCTGTAGTACTTCGCTCACGTTCAGATGTAAAATACTCTATTGGCCCACATTCCTTTTTGATGACGTGAGTACACACTAACCGATACAAAACATCAACACAGGTCTCTGTGTTAGAAAGGGGCATCAGACATATTGATCTGTGAGGATCAGGTTGTCGATGAGAGACTTCCCCCCGCTGCTATATATAGCCGGATTCGTCACTAGAGTTTTATTTTGCAGCGTATAAAATTATAAGGTGTTTTTTTTTTCTTGTCAGTCTTTTCATTTCTTTTTCTTTTCTTTTCTTTTGTAATGAGCACCATTTGCGAATCATTGGTGTCTCTTTCATATAACTAATTGGACATTCAGTAGAAGTTTACATAATCAGTTACAATCATGCGCTGCATAATGTTCGATCGAACAACTTTGTCCACTTGTGTTACAAAGGGGTGCAAAAATCTTGATTGGAGAACGGAACGTGGCAGACTTAACCGGACTTGGCGAACTCAACACCTTCCTGCACGCAACACTTGTAAGCTTGTTATCTTTATTGTAAACAAAGCGAACGCGTTGCCAGGCGTATAACAGAGCAACAATCTATAGCACGTGTGCCTTTTTGTGTCCACAGCACAAAAAGGAATGGAAAAACTAATTATGTCAGTCCGTAAGAATAGTGAAGAGCAAAACATTTATCTTAATGCGAAGAAAACTAAAGTGATGACAACTGACAAAAAAAAGGCAGTTGAAATATATACCACTGAGGAAAAATTGGAAGAGGTGGAGATACAATATCAAGATAATGGAGACAGAATGAGGGAAATTAAAAGGAGGGCATCTATCGCTCTTCAAAAAATAAAACAACTAAAGAATCTGTGGAGAGGAACAGACAGAACTACAAAAATAAGATTTCTAAGGGCATGCATCTTTCCCATCGCAACATATGCCTGTGAGACCTGGACACACAAACAGATGAGAAACATATAAATGCCTTTGAATGTAAATGCTACAGAAGAGTTCTTAAAAATCATGGGAACAAAAAGAACAAATATATCCATATTACCAGAACTTAATGTTGAAGATGGTTGACCAGTGAAAAGGATTAAATTTAGAGAACTTAAATATTTAGGACACATTAAAGGCCATGAGAATTTAGAGAATGTCGTCTTGGAAGGATACATAATAGGAAAAAGAAAAAGAGGCAGACCAAGGCGAAGATAGCTACAAGACATTGTTGATAATTTGCAAATGGATGCATCAGCAGCAGGGCATCTTGTTTACAACCGAGAGGCCTACAGAAGAGCTGTTAGGGAGGCAAAGTTCCCCAAGGGACTTGCAAATGACTAACATGTGTCTTGACAGTCATAATAAACGCCTATGCTACTGACTTACGTATGTACTGTACTATGCTACTGACTTACGTATGTACTGTACTATGCTACTGACTTACGTATGTACTGTACTATGCTACTGACTTACGTATGTACTGTACTATGCTACTGACTTACGTATGTACTGTACTATGCTGCTGACTTACGTATGTACTGTATGTTTTATGATTATTTTTATTTGAACTTTCCCTGTTTCACCTGGGCTAACGGCAGAGTGCTGCGCTGTGCATTTTCGAACTACTCGTCAGCCATTGTAAATGCATGGCATTGCCAGTGTATGCAGCAGTGAATATTTACAATGTATTATTTTATTATATGTACAGTGTCAGCTTACTTAGCTCATATATTATCTTGGCAGAAACACAATGTTGAAATACGGTGCTAGTTGCGTACAACCACTTTCTCAACCACATGTAAGTTGCAGTTCATCATCATATACGTAATATCGTAATGCCATAAAACGTTAATAGTTTTTTTAAACAATAGATAGCACTTAATACTGTAACGAAGTGATCACGGCTGCAGATTGAATTGATAATGCAGCAGGCCCACGTGCTGTCCGCAGAACACAGGTTGGGAACCGCTGGGGTACAGTATCTTGACTATTTAGTCACTAAGATAGAGTACATTATTCCATATAGGTTTGCTAAGTATATAATATGATGTTCGCACAGCGTTCAAAACATATAACATCTTTGTTCATAGACCGTAGCATGGAGCAAAGATGATTACTGGAGTAACAGCATGAAAATCACGGCTTGCAGACCAGGGCTGGCCATATCTGTCCTCTCCGTTGATGCTCCTAATTTACTGGCTCAGTTGCCTAAAGAGAAAGAGGTCACTGGTTTCCCCACAGCGGCAGAATGTGACGAAAAGCTCCCATTTTTCGGAGCCCACTCTAGAGAAGCTGCTCCGACAGCCAAGCCCATGCTCCATCATCTTCACGGCAGCGGCCTCTCAGAACAACTTTCTCGCTATTCCAGGGAGATAAAGCGAAAAGAAAATATTAACATATATCATCTTACACAAGACAGCAACCAACCTGTGCTGCTGCAACACAGCTTTCTTCTTTGTCTAACGTGTCCTGAGATGGAGGTGTGTAAAAAAGACGAAGCCAACATAGAAGACTTCAAAAGCATCGGAGAATCGTTTAACAGAAATTGTATGTTTGTCTAAAGTTGGTACCTGCTAGAGAGACTGAATCTAATCTACGGAATTTCTGTGTCTTCACCTCGTTTCTTTCCGGGTGTCACGATCCTCGTGTCGACTGAACACTTACTAATGACTTCCCTTTCAAACACCTTTTTTTTTTGGATGTGCGAGATAGCGCAGTTCATTAGAGTGTTGTTCTCTCGTGGCTAGACGGCTGCTCGTTCTACTGGAGGCCGTGGTTCGAATCCCAGGTAATTCTCTTGTGATTTTTCTTTCTCTCATGTCTCACTAAAGTGCTTTGTCTACGATTTTTTCGAGATCGAATCCTACAAAACTGTACTCTCTTACTTTACTTGACAAAAAAATGTTCTTTTAGTTATTCCTGGTGATATATAAAAGAGAAAGTGAAGGAATAGTGATAATATAATGTACTCCTAGTACTTCTTCTGTGTTCACTTTCGTGTGATCAGTCGTCTACCAGGTTGACAAGAAGATGGGTGGCCTCCTTGAATCCCACCGTCGGCAGCAGTTCTTCATGCGTGACGTGTCACAGTTTCCCTACTTATATTCTCTTCTGGGACCAAGTTTGGGTCTGAAGTCTCTGTACAAGTTTCCAGGATGTGTTCTGGGGTCAAGAGACCTTTTTGACAAGAGAAGAGTGGCAAGCATGAAAAAACATGATGTTTTAGGGACCATATAAATTGTCATAAAACATTTTATCACATTATAATTTAGAAACGAGAGCGCATTTTGGTAAAACCATAGTTGATTATTTAAGATCGAAATAGATCACTCCAAGAGTCAGTTGATCAAAGCGAACAAAGTATTTTATAAAACTGGTACACTGGGTTGCAACCACAGAGTACCCAAAAAGTCAAGTTACTTAAAGCCTCTGGTATCCACAGAGTGTCTGAAAAGCCACATAACTTAAAGTCTCCAGTATCCACAGCGTGAAAACCACTGCTCGCGTGACAATGATCAATTCTTGGTGAATAAATGTAACCAACAGTACTTCGTGTCTGCGTCACATGTGAGGAAAAACATATGAGGTGATGGGTACAGGAAAGAAAGAAAGAAAGAAAGAAGAGACAAAGAAACAAACAAACGAACAAACAAATAATACATATCAGCTTACGATGAAAACCCAGTAGGGCAACAAAAGGCAAGTTTGAATTGTATTATACAAATATCAGCCAAGACTCTTAGCATTACTAATAATATATTTTTTCCTATAAGTTCCAGGACATGAGAGCTTATAATTTAATAGTTCATTAATGAACATAAGTCAGTTAATAAGAAACTACACTCTACACAGCTCGGACTGAAACAATGGAACCTAGCTATAGACCTAATGTGAAGTTTTGTCTGCCAAAGTAAATCACGGATGTGTTTCATCATTTTCACTTGTTAGATTGCAATGATCCGATTTTCAACGAAACTTGTAAACTTAATAACAGTTGAATAACAGTTGTTATTGTATAGCTTAAATCTCGTAACAGTGAATTCATCGCCCCAGCAGAACTTGAAACACAACACCGAGCCGGATGGGGAGAGGCTTACAGTGACTTTTCTTGAATTCCTTAGATTGAACCCATTGATGTGATTTTAGGTAGAATTTACTGCCATGCAAAGATCTTAATCTCTAACACACTGGTTAGCCTCTAGGTTTGTTTCTAGATGAACCTCAAGACATCTCGTTTCTACGAGGTGCACCTCATACATCTTGTTTCTACGAGATGCACCTCAGGACATCTCGATGCAGCTAAGACATCTCGATGCACCTCAAGACATCTTGTTTCTACGAGATGCACCTCAAGACATCTTGTTTATACGAGATGCACCTCAAGACATCTTGTTTTTAGATATGTCTCAAAAATATTGTTTTACGTAATAATTCTACAGAAAAAAACATTGGAAAGTTGATCTCTACATAAATCATACAGGACAATGTCTTGACCAGTTGACCCTACTTTAAAATAAGTATCTTTGAGTTGTGTACAATGCAGCCGAATGTGTACATCTACTTTGTGCATAAGTTGTTTAGGACCATTAACAAAATAATGTCCGTAAGGGTAATAAAAACGCTGAAAAACCTTAGTGTTAAAAGGGTTAAAAACTGATAGCCGTCTGTATTATCATGGGTGCATCTCGCTATGGGGCACATGTTCTTGACTTTCAGGTACAGTTTCTCATAGCTACTAACTGGAGAATCTCATATTTCGCGACAGACTGAAGCCAAGCTTGAATTTATGCCCTTCTTCGTTACATGATATTTCCAGAATGATTACGTCACGGATGATCTTCGACGAGAGATCAACTAATGACATTAGATTAAGCAAACTGGCACAGCCTTGGTGAAAGGAACGTAAAACACCAACAAAAGCTTGTTACAGAAGTTAACAGCAAAAGCCGTTGAGATAGATATTAGATAGATATTTAAAACTAGATGGTAACTACACAAAAACTCGTCGTCTATGGCCAGTAACATCTGCACGCGGTAGAGATGCGAAACGTTAGTGCTTTTACATTTCTAAGCCATTACAACATTTGAGACAGGGACGTCAACGCTTGTCCACGCTGATTTTATATTCCTAGAAACCCCCAGGCACTCATTTTTTTTTAGACTGGATTATCCCGGGAGCGGGCGGTCCCAAATAATTCCGCCCGAGTGGTGAAATCAAGCTAAAAACCTTCTAGTCGGCAGGCGAGTGAGCTAACCACTACACAACCGCGGCAGAGCCACATATAATGTAGTCTCTAAAAATAGAAACAACCGTGATAAACCACAGCGAGCGCTGTTTATAATACACACACAGGACACGGCAACTGATGTAAAATATGAAACTGGGAAGTAAGGGAGAGTAGGCATGCTGTGAACACAATGAATCAGATCTTTACGTGTTTGTTCATTGTGAGCACTGCTTCCTCGAGGAAGGAGAACTAAAGAAAGAAAGGGGAAACAAAACCGAGCCATTGAAATGTAAATATACGCACAGAGGAGCAGGCTGTAAGTCAAGATAAAAGCAGAAAACAATGACACGTGGCTGAAACGAAAATAAAATATTTTGGAAAAAAAAATAGAAGCGGTGCAGACAGTCAGTATTTGCATGCTCTATGTGGAAACAATAACTGAGACTCCCTGACATAAAAAACTACAAAAATGATAACAATTTTCCAGATCATCAGTGAAAGACTCTCGCATCTCTCAGAGAAGGTATTAGGAACAATGTTCTAATATGTAGTAAACAGCTGGAGAGAGCAAGTCAGGAGCAGAACTGAATGGAGAGACTGTCTGCAGATATGAGTCTTGAGGGCCTGTTAGACTCAAGGGAGCAAGTAAAGAAGAGAGAGAGAGAGACAGAATGAGAGAGACAGAGTGAGAGTGCGAGAGACATGGAGAGAGAAAGAGTGAGACAGAGACAGAGAGAACAAGAGAGAGAAAGAGAGAGAGATTGATTGATTGATTGATTGATCTTTATTTCAAAAGGGTTAAGAATTGGGCACGCAGGCCCGTCTGACATTCTGCCCTTTATCATACATCTTTCACTCTATTCCAGACATTCTACAAATATGCTGTTCATATAACAAACATAACTAACATTGAAGCTGAGAGACATAAAATAAAATATAACATTTACGTTTCGCTCTTAAACATTCACTCAGTACAGAAGTAACTACATACATTATAAATGACTATCTACTAAACAAAATTTTCGGGACTATTCAGAAAACAATTAATTGTATTCGGTGTCTGTAAGAGCAGCTTAAGATAACTTTTAAGTTTTATAATTCGTGGAGGCATGTAGTCGACATCAAATAGATATTGGGAAAGCTTGCAGTTGTAGGAAGGAGTATAATTTATATTTTTTATATAGGATGGGAGGGTATTCCAAAGATGAGCAGCAGAATAACTAAAGCTTTTCTTGTAAAGATCAAGTCTAGGTTTTGAAGACATATGTTGTTCAAGCGTTGGCTGCACTTTGGGCTAAATTTAAACAGGTTCCATAGATAAGGCGGGGCATGCCGTGAAAGAATTTGATGTACTAACTTGGCTTTGTTGAAGAGGAACCTGTTCTTAAGAGGTAGTATTTTGATACGTTTGTGATGATTAGTTGTTTGTGCTTGATCTTTGTCACTAATAAGCTTTACTGCTCGCTTTTGGAGAGAGCAAAGCCTCTTTGTATTTGACACTGAGCAACCATCCCAAACTGTTGAGCAATAGTCTAAATGTGTTTGTATATGAGTTATGTAGTATGTCTTCCTAGTGTCTTGATCTATGAAGTGCTTAATTTTAGCTAATTGGTATACTTTTTGTGCGATGAGTTTTGTTAGACATTGCACATGAGAGTTCCAGGTCAGATGTTGGTCAATAATAAGATCTAGTGTTTTGTGCTCGCTAACGTTTTCTATCTGTGATGTTTCTGTACAGAGCCGAAGTGTTGTTTTTGTTGCGTTTTGTAGTTTCTGTCTTGTTGTTATGAGCATTGATTTTGTTTTATCGATGTTTATAATCTTGCCATTATTTTTGCTCCACCCAATTAAATTGTATAACTCGACCTGAAGAGTTGATTCTAGATTAACACAATCGTAGTCAATGGTGTAGACTGTGCAATCATCGGCAAAAAGGTCACAAGAAGAGTGTTTAAGATGAAGTGGAAGATCATTGATATAGATAGCAAAGAGCAACGGGCCTAGAATAGAACCTTGCGGAACACCAGTGTCAACTTTAGCAGAATTTGATAGAGAATTGTTGAAGAATATTACCTGTTGTCTGTCTGAAAGAAACGATGCAATTAATTTTATTAGGTCAGGGTGCAGTCTATAAGTCTTTATTTTTCTTACAAGAATATCGTGGTCAATCATATCAAATGCCTTTTTAAAGTCGACAAAGATGGCACCACATAGTCTGTCGAGAGAAAGAGTGAGAGAGAGAGAGAGAGAGAGAGAGAGAGAGTGAGAATGACAGAGAGAGAAAGTCAAAGAGTGAGAGTGAGAGAGAGAAGAGAATGAGAGAGAGAGTGAGTGAGAGCGAAATAAACTGAGAGAGAGAGTGAGAGAGAGAGCTAAATAAACTGAGAGAGAGTGAGAGAGACTGGGATAGTAAGAGGGAGAAAGAGTGAGAGAGAATGAGAGAGAGTGAGTGGGAGAGAGAGTGAGTGAGTGGGAGAGAGAATGAGTGAGTGGGAGAGAGAGAGTGAGTGAGTGGGAGAGAGAGTGAGTGAGTGAGAGAGAGGACGTCCAAGTTAGCTACACAGGAATAATTATAGACCATCATAGTTGACCTTGAGTTAGAAATGACAAATACCACCTCCTGGCAAATTCACATTCACGTGATCGATTGGTACTGAGTCCAGTGAGAGTCATCACCTGGAAAGACGTGACTGAAGACGCCTGCTACATCACCTAACTTAAAATTATGTTCCGGATTCTCGCTTCCACGCATTCAGGAACAGAGGAAAACTAAATGAAAGACAATGACATAGGATATATACACAGCTATATACCTGATATACCTGCCGTGAAGTAGAGACGCAGTTACTCGGTCTGATATACCTGCCGTGAAGTAGAGACGTAGTTACTCGGTCTGATATACCTGCCGTGAAGTAGAGACGTGCGAGATCTTTCTTTTTTTCAAATAAATATTCCTTACTTGACAACCTGCTGGCAGATGTGTTCAAGAATTCCTTACATGGAACTTAAATGTTACCCTGTTGCCTGCCTGCCTCAGGATGATAGTTCTGGGGTCACGTTGAATGAGTCTTCTGAAAGAATGTAAGAGGAGAAGAGAGAGACAGAGATTTGATAGACAGATAGAGAGAGAGAGAAAGACAAAGGAGAGAGAGAAAGGATGGAGTGAGAGTGAAGGGAGAGAAAGAGAAAGGAGGGAGAAGGGAGAGAGAGAGAGAAAGGGAGGAGAGAGAAAGAGAAGAGAGAGAGAGAGAAAGAAAGAGAAAAAAGAGAGAGAAAGGAGAGAGAGAAAGAGAGAGTGAAAGAGAGAGAAAGGAGAGAGAGAAAGGAGAGAAAGAGAGAGAGGAGAGAGAAAGGAGAGAGAGAAAGGCGAGAGAGAGAGAGAGAATTTTTAACGAGACAAATTTTACAATTAACTTGTGCAAACAGTTAACTTCTCTTTATACTCATGAAACATGGAGGCGTGGTCCTTGTAATCAGCAAACGATTGCCCTTGTGTCTTAACGTTGGGGAAGAAACGTCCTTCAGTATCTTAACTATCGGGTTACAATCCTAGCACTGGCATTGTGATTACTTTCTCCAGAAGGAAACAAAAATAGCACAGGAGTATCTACCTCTACGTGAAGCACACCAGAATGCAGTGGGAACTCATGTGTCCGTGTACTGAGGGAAAGACATGCTGGTGTAAAAACTAGTCCCTTAAATTGAATGAATGAGTGAATAGTTTTTATTTTTAAAGAGTAAAGAACTGGGCGTGCAAGCCTGTCTTACATTCTGCCCTTCATCACTCTAGCTTTCATTCTTCCCACACACTCGATTTAATACAAGGATGTAAATTACATTAGGAAAACAAAATATCAAAAGAGCGTAAGATTAAACTATTACATTCAAAGTAAAAGAGAAGTAATTAACCTAATAAAATAGTACTCACACACATACACATGCACACACAGACACATACATAAACCAAAATACATTGTCAGTATATGTTTTTTTAACAAACATTAAAATAATTTCTAACAATATCTAACAAGTTACTTTTCGAACTATGTCATTTTCGTATTTGATGGCTGGCGAGTCATGGGTTGAGAGAGTGCTGGTTATTCTATTGAGGTATATAATTACAAGCAAGTAAATAATGAAACAGGTTCGAGTACAAGGATGAAGCATTACTAATGGATTTTAAATGGTAGGGGAGGGTGTTCCAGAGCTGTACTGCAGAGTAGTAAAAAATTAAAAGTAACCCTGTCATGCCTTAGAGGCACATAGGGATATGGTGTTAGTGCCCATATTTTCCTTGACCTGTCAGCCCAGTATAGGGTGATATGGTCAGTATCACACCTGGCCGCCTTTTCCTTCCCCAACTCCAGAAGAAGTCGTGTACCCATTTCTACAGCTGGGTGACTGGGGTGCCGCCGGCCGGATTCGAACCCCCGACCTTCGCCATGAGAGACCAGTGCACTAACCACTTCGCCACTCAGACACCCGTACTGCAGAGTATGCAAGGCTTTTCTTGTACAGATCAATACTGAGTTTAGAAAGAAGACAGTTTTTTTAAAAGCTGGTTATGTTTAGTGTTATATGTAAACAGCGACCACAAGTAAGGCGGAGCATTGTGCGACAGAATTCTGTGAACAAACTTAACTTTGTTAAAAATGACTCTGTATTTGAGGGGTAGAATTTTGAGTTGTTTGTGCTGATCTACAGTCTGTACTGGGTGTTTGTCACAAATCAGATTTAATGCTCGTTTGTGAAATGAGTGGAGCCTTTTTGTGTTTGAAACTGAGCATCCATTCCAGATTGTGGAACAGTAATCTAAGTGTGTATGTATGTGCGATATGTAATATATCTTTCTTATGTCTTTGTCGATAAATTGTTTAATTTGGTTAGTTGGGAAATTAGTTGGTAAGCTAGTTGGTAAGCTAATTGGTAAGCTAGTTGGTAAACTAGTTGGTAAGCTAGTTGGTAAGCTAGTTGGTAACCTAGTTGGTAAACTATTTGGTAGGCTAGCTGGTAAACTAGTTGGTAAGCTAGTTGGTAACCTACTTGGTAACCTAGTTGGTAAACTAGTTGGTAAACTAGTTGGTAACCTAGTTGGTAAACTAGTTGGTAACCTAGTTGGTAAGCTAGTTGGTAAGCTAGTTGTTAAACTAGTTGGTAAACTAGTTGGTAAGCTAGTTGGTAAGCTAGTTGGTAAACTGGTTGGTAACCTAGTTGGTAAACTAGTTGGTAAGCTAGTTGGTACGCTAGTTGGTAAGCTAGTTGGTAAACTAGTTGGTAACCTAGTTGGTAAGCTAGTTGGTAAACTAGTTGGTAAACTAGTTGGTAACCTAGTTGGTAAACTAGTTGGTAAACTAGTTGGTAAGCTAGTTGGTAAGTTAGTTGGTAACCTAGTTGGTAAACTAGTTGGTAAACTAGTTGGTAAGCTAGTTGGTAACCTAGTTGGTAAACTAGTTGGTAAACTATTTGGTAAGCTAGTTGGTAAGTTAGTTGGTAAGCTAATTGGTAAGTTAGTTGGTAAGTTAGTTGGTAAGTTAGTTGGTAAACTAGTTGGTAAGCTAGTTGGTAAGTTAGTTGGTAAACTAGTTGGTAAGCTAGTTGGTAAGTTAGTTGGTAAACTAGTTGGTAAACTAGTTGGTAAGCTAGTTGGTAAGCTAGTTGGTAAACTGGTTGGTAACCTAGTTGGTAACTAGTTGGTAAGCTAGTTGGTACGCTAGTTGGTAAGCTAGTTGGTAACTAGTTGGTAACCTAGTTGGTAAGCTAGTTGGTAAACTAGTTGGTAAACTAGTTGGTAACCTAGTTGGTAAACTAGTTGGTAAACTAGTTGGTAAGCTAGTTGGTAAGTTAGTTGGTAACCTAGTTGGTAAACTAGTTGGTAAACTAGTTGGTAAGCTAGTTGGTAACCTAGTTGGTAAACTAGTTGGTAAACTATTTGGTAAGCTAGTTGGTAAGTTAGTTGGTAAGCTAATTGGTAAGTTAGTTGGTAAGTTAGTTGGTAAGTTAGTTGGTAAACTAGTTGGTAAGTTAGTTGGTAAGTTAGTTGGTAAACTAGTTGGTAAGCTAGTTGGTAAGTTAGTTGGTAAACTAGTTGGTAAACTAGTTGGTAAATTGATAGCGTTTGTGTGTGGGTGTAACCGTAACTTTCACAGTGTAGAAAATGTTTTTAAAAATACAGAGGAAATTGAAGCCCGCGATGGCTAATCAAGTAGAGTTTAAATGTAAAAAGGTTTCATAACAACACAAGATTAATGCGCAGTAGACAGTATGTATGAGTATATGATAAACGAAGTGTTAACTTGACACGGGCTTGCAACAAAACAGCTGGCTCAGCAAATCTATTTAACTATAAGAAAAACCTAGCCCATTTACATTTACAAATACTCTACATAATAAAGTTATGTTTTTCTTCCTATTTTTCAACAAAATATGATTTTTCTCTGTTTTCCCTCTTATTTTTTATTAAATTTATATAGTTATCTTTTGTATTTTTATAATTTCCTGAGATATTTGATTTTATTTCTGACTATTTTCCCCATCATTCTCTCTCTCTCTCTCTCCCCCCCCCCCACCTTCAACTCGATCAACTAACAGCTGGCGTACATTGATGAGATTCCTTCTGCCTTCGCTCACTGATGACGCGCATGCCGAATCTCCCGTAATTATCTGGCGGCTAGATCTAACGTTCTTTCCTACCATTTTACCTGGCTAGCAATAAAGGTGAGCTTCCAGCAGCCGGTGCCAGCAGGCACTGCTCGGCGATAGCAAACCATGGCCTGGCTCTGAGCGAGAGCTATTCCAAGGCGGAGACGCAATGTGGTAGCTGCCACGACGACTGCACTAGTGCTTCCTCTGAAATGTAGTAGCTGCCACGACGACTGCACCAATGCTTCCTCTGAAATGTAGTAGCTGCCACGACGACTGCACCAGTGCTTCCTCTGAAATGTGGTAGCTGCCACGACGACTGCAACAGTGCTTCCTCTGAAATGTAGTAGCTGCCACGACGACTGCACCAGTGCTTCCTCTGAAATATCACAATGAGATATTGATCATTTCTGCTCGCATGTTCTGGCAGCAGTTTTGATCCCGTTTTTTTCTGACTTAATTTACTCACACCAAGTGGAAAATGTTATCCAAAGCGCCATTTCTTGTAGGTAAATATCCTCACTTTTAAGAAGTAATTTCCATAAGTCCCACTTTTTACAACTCGACTGAGCAAAACGCGACGGGGAAAGCCTACACTTGGGAATACCACCCGTTTTCGACTACACTACACCTGCACCAATTTATAACATTTTTATGCAAAGGAAAAGACAAATTCTTCTTGATTAAATTTTTGCCACCGACAAAAAAAAATCTAATTAAATTTGAAATATAATGGTAAGTAACAGCCATAGATAACTACATAACTAATTTTCTCTGGATGACAAGAATGAAATAGTTTATTGGCATGTAGCACAGCATAGCAATAGGCCATGAAGCAAGGCTCTTCATGTTGGTAGGAACATAAAAACATGGAAATTATGAGAACCTCCGAAGCAATAGTGATGAACATTGTTCTATTTTGTACTTCCCGCAATACGGCCACCAAAACGTTATAGATATTTTAAGAATATCATACAGTTGGCAGATTGTTATCATCACATTAAACCTAATATTGCCTCAGATACGAGAAAGACAGAACACTACCCGGTTAGATTTCACAGACAAGGTTCCAGCAACACCGCCAGCTGAAAGCTGAAATATCATGAGATTCAGGAGACGTTCGACTTCAGAACCCCAAGAGAGAAAGATAAAAGTGGCTTGGTCACTTCATCTCAGCACTGCATGTCAGCTGGCCACCACGCTAGAAATGCTGGCATTAACTAGTGGTGAACAGGAGGTAAGAAAGGGCATCGTGGTTTTCCAAAAAGTAGTTAAAAACTACAGATTCCTGGGGATCGTTCTGTGAGAGTTTTACATCTGTATAAACATACAACGGCACTTGTCTTCTTACAAGACGGTCGTGAAGCAGGAAAAAGTTAGCTGTTGTGAAACTTGAAAAATATCATTGTGTTGAACAATATTCTATATGCATAACAGGCAAGATAAAGAGGCAGAACACGTGAAACTCTAAAGAGGACATTGTTAAGAAAAGCCAAATTAATAGGCATAAAATCCCTTGATGAGGTTGAAAAGCTCGCCGAAAACAAGAAAAATTGGCGAACTACGTTGCCTATGTGACGTTTAAAGGCACGGGAAGGATATAAGATATAAGATAACATGCGACTTAATACTGAAATTAATATTGAAGAAGGCTGGCTAGTAAAGAGAATTAAACAGAGAAAGCTTAAGGACACATTAAACGTCATGATAGGAAATTAGAGAAGACACTCTTGGAAGGGTGCATAATGTGAAAAAGAAAAAGAGGAAGACCAAGGCAAGACCTCGTTGATAATTCGTAAATGGATGCATTGGCAGAAGGGCATCTTGCTTACAACCGAGAGGCCTACAGGAGAACTGTTAGCGAGGCAAAGTTCCGCAAGGGACATGCAAATTACTGACTAAATGATAACAGGCGACAGTTAAGAGCAAGCAATGTTTATGCTGGCTGCTCCAATCACCTGAAGCTTGCATCTATTGACTTATGTTTTGATTCTGCTTTCTTCGCCGCACTCTTATACGTAGTCACTAGCCATGTGGCTCGCTCTTTCGCTAGTTTTCTTATTCCTACTGGCAATTGGAAAAATCGCTGATAGGTGACTTAGGAACACATACATACACACGTACATAGTTTGACAAATACGCCGCTGCCGTGCTTACAACAGGAACAAAAAATGCAGGGAAAACAAGAGAAGCAAACGAAGCCAGGCGAGCAGGTACCGGTATATCAACTGAACGCTGGCGTAAGGATCCTGTTCGTGCTTTTGCGAGTGAGTGCGCGAGTGAGTCTGTCCGTTCGTCATTTAATCTGTAACTGTTGCCGGCGCTGAATTTTCAGAGGGGAGATGGCTTGAGGATCGAGGGCAGCGGCGACGACAACAGTGACCACAGAAGAAAATGTCAAGCTTACGTCTCAACGTCCGCATGAGCAGAGATGCTCTCTCCATCCCATGGGGATTTCGGCTTCAAGGAGGCAGAGATCTGAACCAGCCTCTCACCGTTCAACGGGTAAGTGTGCTCCAAGTATACTCTCCATCACTTAACACCGCTCGGTGCATGTCTTTACCTTTT
The DNA here is from genome assembly GCA_009760885.1 of Achatina immaculata. Lineage (NCBI taxonomy): Eukaryota > Metazoa > Mollusca > Gastropoda > Stylommatophora > Achatinidae > Lissachatina > Lissachatina immaculata. The sequence goes on along the minus strand of CM019719.1, from coordinate 59,634,115 downwards.
ATAGGGACGGGGCTGTCAGGTACCGAGGTCTGTACCGAGGAAGACAAGAGAAGGCGAACTGAGGAGTTTACACCTTAGTGACGTAAAACAACAGTGTATGTACACTGATATTTTTTTTTCCTCCACCTTCAAGACCAAGGATCGTAGCATGAATTTTCTTTCTTCTCTTGAACCATTCCTTCTTCAAGTCACACTGTCTGCTAAAGGTGTTTAGGAAAGTTCACGATTTCGATAAGGTGTCAGAAGCACTTTCCACCTTTGATTTCGGATTTGCATTTGGCTGCCATTCATAAAGCATTGAGCATTAATCATACTCAGGTAGGAACACACGCATTACTTTTGTGCTATTCCTTTCTGATGAAGAGCTTCTATCTCCAGTGTGAAAACCCTTGCAATGTTTCCAAGACATAACACTGTTTCGTAAGGTTTGCTGTTGATATTTTTGTCATGTGTTGTAGATATTTATTTTATTGTTGCCCAAATTCCACTTCTCTTTTATTTCTTTCTTGGGTAAAATTTATTTTGTTAAAGAAGATATTTGATTCTTCGCTGCGAAATCTTGGTATTAATCAGAAAATAAGCTACACGCTCTTCAATGTATGCAGCGAGCACTTCAGTAAAACGGCATAAGAAATATGACTAACTAACTTGTTTCAGGAAAGAAAAAAAAAAGATAGGTTCTGCATGTTGATAACAAGTGACACAGCTGATCAAATAAACAGATATCATCAAGTTGTGCGGCAACGCCCGCTGTTTGTGTTCCACGGCTTACTCTCAGCTTGATGCTGGCAGAATAGAGGAACCTTCCTGCTCGTGTTCCACGTGTGACTGCTTAGATTCTTTGTTGGAACGTTCAACACCCAGCACCTGATGATCCAGGTATATCTGTAACCAACTCATTTATTTAGAAAACACCCAGTACCCTAGAAATGTTGTCAATCCCCATAACTTCATTTTGCTGATAAAGTCTATTCTATACCTTGCCTCCATATCTCAGGCAGGCATAAATGTCTATTTTATCGTGAAGTTTATTCTGTACAGCGTGTTTATTTTCAATATTTTGAAGGTTTTTTTTCCTCTCATCTTGCCTGGAATGTTCTTCCTAAATCTCATCAGGTTACCTCTGTTTCTAACGATGTATAACTTCTTTAGATGATTTTGCCTTGTTTCTTTTCTTTTATCGATACACTGCTTTTACTTGGATTTTTTGTGTTTTCCATTAAAACAAAGACAGTCACACCTAAGCACTCAATTATTCAAGTACTCCTTGCCTTCAGGAGCAATTTCTCAGCTTTAAGGAGCGCATCATCATTTATATTCCATATTATCTTCTACCTTTAACAGTTTTCTTGCTACATAGTTTACATCAGACTGATACGTGCCTACGTCACATGAAAAACTCTTCCACAGCGAGCTAGCGGAGACTTCCTATCGTGTAAGTAGTTCACAGTTCAACTTCGGTTTCAGAAATGGACAAAATGTTGTGAAGTTTTAGAAAAATAATTTGAGTATGTACATGAAAGCGGCAGTTTAAGTGCTGGCTGATAATGAACAGGCCTTATCTTCGATTTTGTCGCTTGCAGTTATAACTGTTATGTCGCATATTCAAAGCAAGAACGGGATACGGGAAAATAGAAAGGAAAACTTATTTTGCGATAAGGATTTATGAAACGCTGTTCATGGAAATCATTTTTTTTTTAAAAAGTCACGTATAAATGACTTAAGATCTTGTAGAGATGTCGAAGGGTATCATCATCATCATCATCTCGTGCCGTACCCCCACGGAAGGCTGGCTTCAGGGAGTCTTCAGTCTGTTCCGCCTCTTGCCTTCGTAGTGCATTCTCCCAAGCCGGCCCATGTCCACCTCTTGATGTTGTCCGCCCATCTGTGTGGTTCTCATGTTCTCTTCCCTTCGATCTTCCTTCAAGTAAAGTCTTGTGTATTTTACTGTGCCTTCAGACATGCCCAAAGTATCTCATTTGTCGTGTTCTTATAATTTTCAATAGTCCTCTTCTTGTTTTGCTGTACCTTCACCTACTGACGTGTTTTGTTGTATTTTCATCTACTGACCTGTTCTGTTGTATTTTCATTTACTGTTTTGTTTATCTTCATCCACTGATTTGTTTTGGTTTATCTTCCTCTCTCTATCGCTCTCTCTCTCTCTCTCTCTCTCTCTGAACCTTAAGTGCCCAGGGCACATGGGGCTTCTGCAAGGGTTTTCCACAAATGCCTGTCCTTTGCCTTTTTTCTGCTCTTGTCCAGGTGAGCCCTCTATTGCTCAACATCCTCTCTGTTCTTCTCCATGTCTCTTTTGGTCTACCCTTACTTCTGTTCCCTGTGGTGCCCACCTTAGTGCTATTATCGGTAGTGAGTTATTAGTCATTCGGGGCACATGTCCCAACCATCGCCAGCGTCTTTCCACAATAATTGCTGTCAGTGGCTTCATCTGCATTTCTGTCAACAAGTTGTTATTTCTTATGGTATTTGGCCAAAATAGTGTTCTAATTCTTCGTAAACATTTAACCTGGAAAGAATTCAGATTGTTTTCTATGGTTTTGGCGATCTTCATCTACTGGTATGTTTTGGTGTATTTATCTACTGACTTTTATGTTGCAACTTCATCAACTGACTTGTTTTGTTGTATCTTCATCTACTGATCTTTTTTTGTATCTTCATTTACTGACTTAATTTGTTGTATCTTCTTGTTTTGTTTTACTTCATCGACTGATTTGTTTTATCTTTATCTACTGACCTGTTTTGTTGTATCTTCATCTACTGACTTAATGTGTTGTATCTTCTTGTTTTGTTTTACTTCATCCACTGATTTGTTTTATCTTTATCTACTGACCTGTTTTCCTGCATTGTCATCTACTGACCTGTTCTGTGGTATTTTCATCTACTGATCTGTTTTACTGCATCTTCATCTACTGACCAGTTATGTTGTATCTTCATCTACTGACCTGTTTTCCTGTAGCTTCATCTACTGACCTGTTCTGTTGCATTTTCATCTACTGACCTGTTTTCCTGTACCTTCATATACTGAGATGTTTTGTTGTATCTTCATCTACAGACCTGTTCTGTTGCATCTTCATCCACTAACTTGTTTGGTGTATCTTCGTCGACTGGCCTGTTATGCTGTATCGTCTTGTTTTGTTTTATTTCATCCACTGATTTGTTTTATCTTCATCTACTGACTTGTTTTGCTGTATCTTTAATTTACTGGTCTGTTCTGTTGTATCTTCATATACGGACCTGTTCTGCTGTATCTTCATCCACTGACCTGGTCTGTTATATCTTCATCCTACGACCTGTTTTGTTATATCTTCATCTACTGACCTGTTTTGTTGTAATCTTCCTGAAACTACGAGGATGTTCATAGCCGCCGAGACTGTGAATTTGTTGCAGCACAAGCACCATCTCGAAATGAGAGTAAACTACGACAGTTTGCCTGATGACATGGAGTAAATGCAAAAAACGCAATCTTCTCAACAGGCTCCACCACTTTAGGGAACCACTATGAACCCTGACTCCGTTAGCCAGACTGTTACTAGAAGGTTTATTATGCCTCCAACATCTACCCATTGATACTGATAAATTTTGCTTTTTCGTGTTTGGCCCCTCCCCCCCCCCCCTTCTCTCTCTCTCTCTCTCTATCTCTCTCTCTCTCTCTCTCTCTCTGAGCCTTAAGTGCCCAGGGCACATGGGGCTTCCGCAAGGGTTTTCCACAAATGCATGTCCTTTGCCTTTTTTTCTGTTCTTGTCCAGGTGAGCCCTCTATTGCTCAACATCCTTTCTGTTGTTCTTCTTGTTGTTTGGCCCTCTAAGACTATCGAAATTACCAGACACAGGCGTGTATATGAAGACATACGTGCCAGCAGGTCTTTATGAAGTGTGCTGTCTCCCTATATGTTCTTTATATGGCTATTTTAAACAAGCCAGGGGATGAAGAGGCTTGTCCGATGAGGCAATCAGCGACCCATAGCTGATATGCCAGCGTCAGGGTTAGCGAACCATAGGTGACCAAGACCTTGTCCCACTTCTCCGTGGTGCCCCCAGTAACAACCTAGCCTGGCTAACGGGGCAGGGATCGCCATAGTCCTCATGGTGGTGGAGTCTGCTAGAGAAGCATTGCACATCCCCTGGTTTTTAGCTGTACTCCGGGACTGAAAAAGTAGCTGCCATAACCCGCTTCCACGCCGATACGATGCTGTGCCTCAACACCTCCACAGCATCGGCTGCAAAGAACAACAGCTCGCAGTTTCAGGGAGTTCGTACAAGTACAATAAAGCCAATAGTGGATTTCTCTCTCTCTCTCTCTGAACCTTAAGTGCCCAGGGCATATGGGGCTTCCGCAAAGGTTTTCCACAAATGCCTGTCCTTCGCCTTTTTTTCTGCTCTTGCCCAGGTGAGCCCTCTATTGCTCAACATCCTTTCTGTTGTTCTTCTCCATGTCTCTTTTGGTCTACCCTTACTTCTGTTCCCCTGTGGTGTCCATCTTAGTGCTATTTTTGGTAGTGAGTTGTCAGTCATTCGGAGCACATGTCCCAACCATCACCAGCGTCTTTCCTCAATAATTGTTGTCAGTGGTTTCATCTGCATTTCTGCTAATAAGATGTTATTTCTTATGGTGTTTGGCCAAAATATTTTTCTAATTCTCAATAGTGGATGGTACACCCTTATTTGTCAAAAAAGAAACAACGAATCTTGGCACAGAAAAAAAAAAGAACGGACAGTATGCAGTACTGGTTTTGAAAAATACAAAGCAATTTTTCCCAGCTTACCTAACACACCTGTACTATCTCCCTGTAACTGTGAGCTGGTGTTCTTTGCAGCCGATGCTGTGGAGGTGATGAGGCACAGCATCATATCGGCGCGGGAGCGGTTTATGGCAGCTACCTTTTCAGTTCCGGAGTACAGTTAAAACCCAGAGGGTGTGCAATGCTTCTCTAGCAGACTCCACCACCACAAGGACCTATGGCGATCCCTGCCCCGTTAGCCAGGCTGTTACTGGGAGTACCAGCGGAGAGTAGGAGAGGTCAGCTATGGTTGGCTAACCCTGAAGTCGCTGACTGCCTCATCGGGCAGCGTCTTCACCCCAACCGTAAACACTATATTCTATTTCTTGACAATAGATAATGAAATATCGCGTATGTTGTCTGATCCATTAATGTCTCGTATGTTGTCTGATCCATTAATGTCTCGTATGTTGTCTGATCTATTATTGTCTCGTATGTTGTCTGATGTCTCGCACGTTGTCTGATCCATTAAATTTTGGTATGCTGTCTGATGTCTCGTATGTTGTCTGATTCATTAATGTCTTGTATGTTGTCTGATGTCTCGTATGTTGTCTGATCCATTAATGTCTCTATGTTGTCTTATCCATTAATTATGCTGTCTGATCCATTAATGTCTCATATGTTGTCTGATTCATTAATGTCTTGTATGTTGTCTGATCCATTAATGTCTCGTATGTTGTCTGATCCATTATTGTCTCGTATGTTGTCTGATGTCTCGTTTGTTGTCTGATCCATTCATTTCTCGTATGTTGTCTGATGTCTCGTATGTCTTCTGATCCATTAATGTCTCATATGTTGTCTGATCCATTAATGTGTCGTATGTTGTCTGATCCATTCATGTCTCTGCGTTGTCTGATGTCTTGTATGTTGTCTGATCCATTAATTTCTCGTACGTTGTCTGATCCACTTTTAGGGAAGGTAAAAGGTAGCTTTGTTACTCCGCGTAGCACCTGGGGGACATAATCTTCTTGATCTGTCGGCGCACTAGAGGGTGAGCCTGGCCCACTTGCTTTCCCCAGCTCCAGAAGAAAATAAGTACTTATTTGTGTGCACCTTGGAGACTGGATGGCCTCAGGCTGGATTCGAACCTCTAACCTTCGATACTGTAGACTAGTCAGTTAACCGTTTTGCTACTCGGATGCCAACCCACACCTTCCTTCCCCTCCCCTCCACACACACAATAAATCCGGCATTAGATTCAAGCTCTGAAAGTTTATTAAATATTAAATCCTACATTATTAAACAATTGAAGACGTGAAATTATCAAAGTTAAGTTTGTTAAATAATCCTTCAGGAATTTTCATGTTCCCCCCCCCCCCCCCTTTCCTTGAAATCATTATTTGCTGAAGCTACGTTTCTGGCGGGAGACTGAGAAAAATCTCGAGTAGTTTTTTCTGACCCCCATCATGTTCAGACATCACTTACATTTTTACCCGTGGACTGCCCCAGCGGCTCTACCTGGGCTGCCGGGAACGAGGGCGAGTTTGACAAGAAAAAGCACAAACACGAAAGAATGCGAAATGAAATTTTTTTTTTTCTGCGCAAAAGTTTCAGAAGCGCAAGTTGTCGAAGTGCCAACTGCTAAGACTTGTTGATCTCACAATTTTGGTCTGCCTGGCATATTCTAATTGGAGCGTGTGCCGTGTCTAGTGGAAACGTACCAGCTATACACAGAAACAATGAAAACATTCAGAGAAGTTCAAATTTGAAATCAAGACAAGCAGTAACTTTCCGACAACGGAGAATAGTTGCCATCATTGCGAGGATCACTGGACTACATAGCACGGGCGATGGGACGTGCATGAAAAGAAAACGGGGTATCACGTTAATCTCGGATAAGACATGGACTGACTTACAGAGAAAAGACTGACTGACTGAGCTCTTCAGGATCATCTCAGTCAGAGAAACAGCGTCTTTAAAAGTTTTGTTTCTCATCAAGGCCGTCGTCGTTTGAATGTGAAAATATACAAGGCGAGTGCTTTCAAAGATATTTTAAAGCGAGAACTATTTACTGTAAAGAGAAAAAAAATTGAACTTTCAAAGTTTCTAAACTTCCCTTACGATGTTTAGCTAAACTGAAGAAGTAAAGGAGTGATATTAACAGATCTGATATGATTTCGTAGTCTTGTTGGGGGGGGGGGGGATAAAAAGTAAGTCTGTAGAAATGACTACTCTTAAGTCTTACTAAAGAAAGAATAAGTGATTGAGTAATATTGCATCATATAGCAGTGAATAAGTTACTCTTTTTATGAGGGTAATATTTATAAAGATAATATTTATGAAGATAATATTTCACAAGATACCAAGAAATGTTGATTTTCAGTAGTAACGGAGATGAAGATGTGGAGAATTTAGAATTATCTACACATGTAATTAAACTCTAGATTTCCTCATTTCCAACAGCAGCAGATTCCTTTTCTTGACAACTCATCAAACTAGTTCTTGACACAACAGATCCTTTCTCGCTTCGTCTCGTGCTAGTGTGAGAGTTCATACGCTTTGGGTTGGAGTTTTACAGTTTGCAAGTTGTCATGACATAATATGATTTTCTCTGCTGTATAGAATGAAATCGTCACATCATGTTGTAATTAGTGATTAAACCTGCTCTTTTAAGTGGCATCATTTAGATACTACAAGGGCAAGTAAAAAAGTAACCACAAATCAAGGGTGGTAAGCACTGAAAATATATGAAGAGACTTTTCAGTCCATCTTTCATCTTTCTATATATTTTTCACTGGTTACGTCTCTTGAGTTACAGTCACTTTTTTCATTCACCCTCGTATTATAAGTGCTTTAATGTACTTGAAACTTAACCACTAGACATTCTCATAGAAAAAAGGTGCGTCAACAACCAGTGGTTCTCATGATTGTTCAGAGCATACCCTGCACTGAAGAAGCAGGCTTCGCAACCAACTGCACTATCTTTCAGGGGTATCTGTACTCCACCGTCTAGACCGCAGTTATCAGGTTGTTTCCAGGAACTTGGCAGGATGGTGTTGGTTACACAGTTCTGATGATACAGCCAGTCTGACTCTGATGATACAGTCAGTCTGATTCCACAACACAAACAAGCTTTTGTGTCAGGCTCCTCTTTGAAACTTGACATGTAATCCTTCGCGCGAGCAACTCATCACAAGCAATAGAAAAGATAAAAGGACAGAAACGATGAGTTTGTCCAAAATAGTCATTCGTGGAAAAGGGCTTATATTCTAATTTGTTTTGAACGTATACATATAGTGCAGTCTCTCATACAGCAACAAAACAAACATACGAGTATGTTATAAACATGAGATTCAGTTATTAATCATCAGTTGTAAGTATGGTTCCTCATTTAATTCTCATACGGTACCTCACATTGTATGATTCATTATTTCTTGTCTTAATTCAAGGCCTTTGAATACTGCCAACATGAAGCACATGAATATGTCATAAGAAGACTTCACCAACAACACAAAAAAACTTTGGATATGACATGAGAAAACACAAGTTAGAGAACTTGGACATGTCATGAGAAGACACAAGTTAGAGAACTTGGACATGTCATGAGAAGACACAAGTTAGAGAACTTGGACATGTCATGAGAAGACACAGTTAGAGAACATGGACACGATATGAGAAGACACAAGTTAGAGGACTTTATTCAGCTGTATTCACGGATAACTGAAAGAAAAAAAAAGGTTTTGAGAAGCCAAGAGAAAAAATATCCGACCAACATGAGACGGGAAAAATGATGAAAGCAACTGAACTGATTAGACTTTCAAACAGTGGCCAGCTCTCTCTTGAAAAGGGGGGATTTTAGGGTTTTGTGGGGGATGAGTTGGGATTATAGATTGGCAGGCTCAGATTTGTTGGAATATTGTGTGCATAATATTTGGGATAAAGACGTTGGCAGTGGTTGGGACATGTGCTTCGAATGACTGACAACTCACTACCAAAAATAGCACTAAGATGGACACCACAGGGGAACAGAAGTAAGGGTAGACCAAAAGAGACATGGAGAAGAACAACAGAAAGGATGTTGAGCAATAGAGGGCTCACCTGGGCAAGAGCAGAAAAAAAGGCGAAGGACAGGCATTTGTGGAAAACCCTTGCGGAAGCCCCATGTGCCCTGGGCACTTAAGGTTCAGAGAGAGATATTTGGGATACACCTTTTGAATGTCGTGGAAAAAAATGGGAAGGGAAGATGATATACTGATATATGGTCAGAAAGGCGTGTAAAGCAAAAAAAAAAGGTTGGAAACCGCTGGATTAGAAGCATCTCAGAATGTTCAAAATGGAGAAGCATGATCGTCAACGCCAACATGTCATTAACAGGAAACATGGTCTACAATCTGGATATAACAACAAACATTTTATGAGGAAAAATAAGACGTTGTTATCTGTCTAACTGTGTCATAACAAACTCGGTGTCCCACATTTTTCGATCTGCTGACCACAAAACCGTATACACGAACATGTTTCTGGTACACTTCAGCTTCTCTTCCTTCTGTGGGGCTTCTTATCGCTGACATTGCCGAATGAAGGTCGTTGGAAAAAGAAATTTTTACCTGAGATTACGTGTATTCTGCCACACTTAAGGAAACAAGCTCGTGTGTTACGGTGTTCTAGGCGAGTACCTGGGTTCGCGGCTATTACTCCAGGTTGAGAGCAAGTGTGCTGTGCAGGTAGAGATGTGCAGAAAAGTTTGCGTGCAAAAATTCCGAAGGTTCGTCGGGGAGGCAGGCGGGGGAGGTTACTACACGTGCCTAAGAAAACATTTTAAGAAATGTTACCATGATGCCGTTTAAGATCAGAGGTCGGAGCGCTAACAAATTCAGCCACTATTTTGTCCTAGTTTCAGATATAATATCTGGTTTGTGTATCTGAGAGGCGGAGAAAGAATAAGAGATTGTGAAAGAGATGCTAGAATTATGTTAGTTACGGCACTTAAATTAGTTGTCGGCCTGGTTAGCGGCTAGGCGCTCGGTTTGCTAACCCGGTGGTGCCGGGTTCAGTCCCAGCAGTGGGATTTTTTTTCTGGTACACAACAAAAAGGCCCTAGGGTTCACCCAGCCTCTAAAAATGGGTACCAGAGACATCTGGGAAGGTAAAGCGGCCAGGCGTGATACTGACAACATCACACTTTCATGTGCCGAAGGTCGTGGAAAATACGGGCCTAACACCGTGTTCCCCAATATGCCTTAATGGCATGGAAACGGGAATTTTACCTTTTTTTTACTTAAGTTTTAAGTCAACATTTTGCATACCTGTGTGGTTTTTCTCTATCGTAAACTTAATGAACTCATTTTTCAAGACTCCCTGGCGTTTACTCTTGATGCTAGAGCTATTCTCCCAGATTAGAAGCGCAGTGACGAACCCTCAGTACGCTCACAACAAAGAGAAGACATGATCAGAAGGAAACAATGTTCCTGTACATACTCTTTGTATTGAAATCCACATTTCGGAGGCCAGCCCCCCCCCCCCCCCCCCCCACAAAAAAAAATGACAGAGTAAAATATACTTCACACCGTTTTTAGATATTTGAGAGTTTACAAAATAATTCAAAATTATAATGTTACCACACAGCCACGATAAGGGCATGAAACAACACTAGAGCTATTGTAATGTTTGTTACAAAAACTACTAAAATATTACACCTACAAACCTTTCAGCAACGATAGACATGATGCTAGGTAAATGTATGTTTGAAACCTTGTATAAATTGTACACGTCACTAACGTATGTTCTAAACCTTGTATAAATTGTACACGTCACTAACGTATGTTCTAAACCTTCTATAAATTGTACACGTCACTAACGACCATTAGAAGATTCGTAGAGATGTGTGGTGATTTTAACTAAATGAATCCTGGATTTCCAGATATAATAAAATAAAATATTACTGCTCTTTCGTCTTAATGATTTATTAATCATCCTTGTCATAACGAAGTGATGTGTGTAACAGGTCAAACATCGTTTAACTCGGTCTTGTGAATCGTTCGTTCTCTTGCGTCTCGCCTTTCCTATAAGCTCTGGAGTTTTGCGTCTCGCCATTCCTATAAGCTCTGGAGTTCTGCGTCTCGCCATTCCTATAAGCTCTGGAGTTCTGCGTCTCGCCATTCCTATAAGCTCTGGAGTTCTGCGTCTCGCCATTCCTATAAGCTCTGGAGTTCTGCGTCTCGCCATTCCTATAAGCTTTGGAGTTCTGCTTGAAAGATTTAGATCTCCTTCGTGTTGTCCACTTCCTTCTTCTTGGCGTGAGCAAAGTGAAGTTTTTTTCCCTTTTTTTTCCTGCGGTTATTTTCGTAAGCTCAGCCACAGAGACCAAAAACGGGTCGCCTCCAGGAATCCCACTGTCAGCAGGCAGTCTTCATGTGTGCCTCACAATTTTCCATAAATGTTCTTTTCCTGGAGTTAGGTGTGGGTCCTTAGGCTTGTGTATAAGTTTCAGGGTATGTCCTGGATCAGAAAACAGTTTTAGCACGTGTAGGGTGTAGCTTTAGGATACCTTTTATTTATACGGATGTGTCTGTGCTGTACAACGCTTGTTCTTAGCCTAAAGTAATATAACTTGTCGTAGTGTATGGAGCTTTTCAGTTAAAGAACAGCAACTGTTTGATGTACGATCTTATAAATAACAATCATCACCATGTACTGTCGTTATTTGATCGCGGTTGATGGGGGGATATTGTTCTATATTATATTGATTTGTTGTTGATTTTGTGAGACTTTTCTCGATAACTACTTCCTGCATACTATGGAAGGCAGCTACAAGTTCTATCCACTTATCACGATCTGCAGCCAGTCTTTGTATGGCGACCAAGCTGTGATCCATGTTGTTCATTTCATACATCTTTCATGTCAATGGCTAACTAATATCTCCTGTAGCGCGTATGTCAGGAATTTAAGTTCTAAATCAGCAAAAAATTCTTGCACGTAACTTCGGCGTTTCCACCGAAGTTCAGGCACTGAGAAAGCTTTGCCTACAGTTTCAGAAAAGGTGCCAAAAATAGGTATCTAGTGTGTCGTTTCCCGTCATGTCGTAAATTAGAAAAAGGCGAAAGAGAGAGTATAGCGGAGAAACTGGAAGGAAAGCACAGGTAAAGCTGAAAAACTGAACACGCTTCCATTTTCGATACCTTCATGTTTTTTTTTTTTAACTTTCGTTTCCTCCTTTTTCTTTACTTTCATGATTTTATATTTTAATTTATTGAAAGTCCTGAATATATTAAATTCCAGATCTAAAAAAAAGTACAGTGTAAATTAGTTTGACAGAGGAGAGTACAGGCAAATATCTTTGGACAAAACGTGATATCACAAATGTGTTAATAAAGAGGGGAAGTTGAGAACGATGATAGTGATGATGATGATGATGATTTTAAAATAAGAAAAAGAAACACTTTCACAGCGATGTGATAAATAAAGTTTAAAAAAAAGAATCTCAATGCACTGTGAATACACCACAAGCTGCCATCAAATTATTACATTCTTTTTTGCTTTTGTTTTTTAATGTACAAATTGAAATCAAATTACGGCAAAAGTTGCCTCTTAGGCTTTCCGCTGTTATCTTTAGTTGAAATTTATGCAAACATGACTGATTGAGGCAGTCAAAATTTGTCATAGAAATGTGTGATATAACAGGTTCTTTCAGTCTGGTAATATCTCATTTTAGAATACAGAGACAATCTTTCTAACGGTCCCCTGCATCGTAATTACTATTCTGCCCGCTTACTGATACCTCAAGGGACTTAATCCATTTTATTTTATTTTTCTCGAGACCAACAAGGTATATGCTAGATCTCTCAACTTTGAAACAATACATTCCCTCGACAAACACTTACCTAACACAGTTCCTTACTTTCTAACTCTTTCCGTGGTTTTGACAAAAAAATTGGCCTTGACGCTCTCTGACCGTGGCGCTTAAGACCAAAAATGTGACCATGCTTCGTTTCACTTTAAAGAACCGGTGTAACGTTTAGATTGTAAACATTTAGTGCGCATGCCCTGTGACCCTTTTCATCATGGCGGAAGAGTGCTTAGTAACGATCAAAATTTCGAGGGCGAAAAACGAACTTTTTGACCAAGAAATTTCAATTTTTGGTGATGTAGTTAGGGATATGGACATGTCCTGTGACTAGATCACTGTTCTTGAATGTATCCCAAGTAGATTTAAACACATTAGATGACTGGAGTAGTAGTTAAAAAGGTTATTTAAGACATTATTTTAGAGAGAAAGCAACACAGAATCACAGTACGACATCGACAGGTAGATCTAGGCATCTCATATGGTACGTAGTGTACCTCTAGACCTATTCGATGGTAAGTTGGGCACAATCATTGTCTAAAAACATCACATTACTTCTTTTTTCCTTAAAAAACTCTGCATTTATGAAATTATCATACATTTAGTTATATTTTGAAACATAATAAGCACACGGAAGTACAAGGAAATACTGTGTTTCATTCATTTTTACAAATATACCCCCTATACAGATCAAGACCCGTGCTTTTACTCTGGCACCCAACTGAACCTCCGTGTTTTGTTCCCCCCCCCCTCCCCCGGCACGGAAAGAGTATTATTTTTTTTTTAAAATATGCGCTTTATATAGTTCCTTTCACTAACTGTTAACTTTCTAATTGCAGCAAAATTAACGGGACATTTATTTTAAAACGGTATGTGTCAGTCAATATTTTTATGTTACAATCATTTTTTTTTCGTTACAAGCATTATTTCATCTATTTTTAAAATTCAAATCCGCAAGATTTATACACTGTACTCTCGGGTAGTTGTGTGGCGAAGTGGCTGGTGCAGTAGCCTATCTAGGCAAAGGGTTCGGTGGTTCCAATCCTGCTGGAGGCCTCCCAGTCATCCACCCCGCTCAAATTGGTACTTGATCCTTTTAGAGGTGGGGTAGTACAGGAGTGATAATTGGTAGTACAGGCGTGATACTGGGTTGTCAACGCGTGATACTTGGTTGTATAGGCGTCATACTGGATAGTACAGGCGTGATACTGGGTTGTACAGGTGTGATACTGGTTACATCACACTTCAGTATGACCGACTGATCAAGGAAAGCAATGGGTACTACCAACTACATCGCTCTTTAGTATGACCGACTGATCAAGGAAAGCAATTGTTACTACCAACTACATCACTCTTTAGTATGACCGACTGATCAAGGAAAGCAATTGTTACTACCAACTACATCGCTCTTTAGTATGACCGACTGATCAAGGAAAGCAATTGTTACTACCAATTACATCGCTCTTTAGTATGACCGACTGATCAAGGAAAGCAATTGTTACTACCAACTACATCGCTCTTTAGTATGACCGACTGATCAAGGAAAGCAATTGTTACTACCAACTACATCGCTCTTTAGTATGACCGACTGATCAGGGAAAGCATGGACAATATCAACATCTAGCTGCCTGTCTAGCATAGGAGACCTACTTTTGTTTCTGCTTTTCCCTTACCGCATTTACAGTAAAAGATAGAAACTTGTTTTTTCCTTTCACTATTTTTTTATATTGCAAAGAAAAGAAATTGCTAGTTTAGCATGTAAGGTAAAGCCCTCATTTCCACCCCGTTAAGGTATATTAGGGGTACGGTGTTAGGCCCGTATTTCTAATACCATAGGCACTTGAAAGTGAGATGTAATCAGTATCACGTCTGGCCGCTTTACCTTCCCAGATTTCTCTGGTGCCCATTTTTATAAGCTTGGTAGACCCAAGGCCCCTTTTGGTGTGGTGTTACCAGAAAAAAATTCCCTACCGTTGGGACTTGAACTTGGTACCAACGGATTATTAGACGGAACGGTTTAGCTTGACATTAAACGTCATGAGAATTTAGAGAAGACCGTCTTGAAAGGATACATAATGGGAAAAAGAAAGAGAGGAAGACCAAGGCGAAGATGGCTGCAAGACATCGTTGATAATCTGCAAATGGATGTATCAGCAGCAGGACATCTTGCTTACAACCGAGAGGACTACAGGGGAGCTGTTAGGGAGGTAAAGTTCTGTAAAAGACATGCATATGACTGAATGGTTTAGCTTATATAAGTGATATATCTACTGCCACCAAAGACTCGCCTACACAAGTAAAGCAGAATTCTGTAATCAAGTATTCTCTCTCTTTGACACATCCGTCTCTCCATCCTCTACAAACGCAAGCTCATATTACAAAAAAAAACTAATAAAAATCAAGCATTCCCTACAGAGTGATCGAAGTATAGTGTATCGTATTTCTAAAACCATTTTTAAAGTAAGTTAAGCGTCATCCTATTTCGTGAACTCCTTCCTCTCCACACGAAGCACAGAGAATCCGCATACAACACACTACACACCTGCGCTCTGCATCCCAGCCCACGCATTCGTCGAAAACAAGTGTGTAGCGATTGAGAGTTATCCGACCTGAAATCTTGGCAAGAGGACCGTATTCTCCCTCAAACAGGTTAAATATAGCGCTCTTAAACGCTGCTACAAGACATAAATAGAAAGTTACAGGAGACGACCAGAGAGTTTTGTTATGTGTTTGTTGACACATGTAATCCTAATCATTTTTTTACTGAACATTGAAATAATCCCTGTTATATAAGCATAATTACTTTTCGGATAATTGGATCTGTCTGTCTGTCTTTCTGTCTATTTATCTATGTTTAGTCTGTCTACCTGGCTGCGTGGTTGTCCATCCCGTTTATCTGTCTGTTCCATTATGCCTCCGTCGTTTTCCCTGACTATCTTTCCTTCATTTTACCTGCTTGGTGTGCCCACTGTCTTCTATCTTCCGTTCTCACGATACTGCAGACAATGAATGCATCCATTCATGCTTTTTTTCTCGATATGAACTTCTCAAATGCCATAATTTCCCTCACATCAGTTTTATGTCGTACGTATTTCTGTGTAAAACTACAGTTCTCTGGAAAGAAAAAAAAACTTACATAAAAATAAAAACACGAAAAAATGATATAACGAATACAAATGATTTTAAAAGATTGAAATCCCTTGTTCAATCTTCCTTGTCTTTACATCTCCGTGGAAGATTTTTCTCTTTTCGTAACTATGATAAGGTGGGTTTGATCCGTTTGCTAAAACAAAGGTCAAGTGTATCTGTCTGCAGATGACAGCGTTTTTGTTAAGAAATGGTAAGAGGTTAAGTATGTCTGTCTGCAGATGACAGCGTTTTTGTTAAGAAATGGTAAGAGGTTAAGTATGTCTGTCTGCAGATGACAGCGTTGTTGTTAAGAAATGGTAAGAGGTTAAGTATGTCTGTCTGCAGATGACAGCGTTGTTGTTAAGAAATGGTAAGAGGTTAAGTATGTCTGTCTGTAGATGACAGCGTTTTTGTTAAGAAATGGTAAGAGGTTAAGTATGTCTGTCTGCAGATGACAGCGTTTTTTGTTAAGAAATGGTAAGAGGTTAAGTATGTCTGTCTGCAGATGACAGCGTTTTTTGTTAAGAAATGGTAAGAGGTTAAGTATGTCTGTCTGCAGATGACAGCGTTTTTTGTTAAGAAATGGTAAGAGGTTAAGTATGTCTGTCTGCAGATGACAGCGTTTTTGTTAAGAAATGGTAAGAGGTTAAGTATGTCTGTCTGCGGATGACAGCGTTTTTGTTAAGAAATGGTAAGAGGTTAAGTATGTCTGTCTGCAGATGACAGCGTTTTTTGTTAAGAAATGGTAAGAGGTTAAGTATGTCTGTCTGCAGATGACAGCGTTTTTTGTTAAGAAATGGTAAGAGGTTAAGTATGTCTGTCTGCAGATGATAGCGTTTTTGTTAAGAAATGGTAAGAGGTTAAGTATGTCTGTCTGCAGATGACAGCGTTTTTGTTAAGAAATGGTAAGAGGTTAAGTATGTCTGTCTGCAGATGACAGCGTTTTTTGTTAAGAAATGGTAAGAGGTTAAGTATGTCTGTCTGCAGATGACAGCGTTTTTGTTAAGAAATGGTAAAAAAAATTATGTTAGATCTTTCCAGATTTCTTACACCTGCTTGATCGCCCAATACAATAATATCCTGACTACTGTTGAGTACTCTACTATCACAGATAATAATAACTTACTCTCTCAGAATCGTACAGGTTACACAGACAGTACAGCAGTATGAGAAACACTAACACCTGATTTTTAAGTGAGATCAAATAAACAACATGTTTAATAAGAAAAGAATGAGTGGTGAATCAATGAGGATGTTGGAACTTAAGGTTGTAATAGACGATCAGCCACTCCTAACTTTGACGAGAACTCGTTCGCCATATAAGGAAAGGAGTGAGCAACATTCTCACTCAGATAAACACAGACATACAGCATGATGAGAAAAAACTATATATATATATATATATATATATATATATATAATCAACTTACATTCTCAATGAAAGCTTTTCCATCACAAAAACATAGGGCTAATAAACATCAGTGCTCAGTTTAACAAGTCCCTAGAGTGATTCCTAACCCATTGCACAATAATGTTAGATCACTCAAAAATCTTCAAGACTTAATCTGATAATTCATCTGAACAGAATCATCCGAACAATTTCACAACTCATAATGAGCCGGTTTTAATTATAACACTTGAAAAACTCTCTATCAGATCTCACAGAAATTCTCATCCTAATCATCATGCTAAGTCTCCCTTACAAAGTATCCATGCTAATCAAAATCATACGAATGCTAATCTCATACTAATAATAATCCTCTATGAAAAATCCCAGTCCTTAAATATGCCCTACAAATTCTATTTCTAAATCTTCCAGGCCAAGTCAGCATTCCAGAAAATGAGAAACATCTTCTGCAACAGATCCATATCAATGGAAACAAGATTCCGAGTACTTAAATGTTACATCGAGCCAATTTTGTCTTATGGATGTGAAGCATGGTCCATGAATAAGAGAGTACGGCGAGAAATGGAAGCCATGGATATGTAGTTCATAAGAAGGATGTTGAAGGTACCATGGACAGCTAAGAAAACCAACGAAGAAGTCTTAAGAGAGACTGGAGTTAAAAGGCAAATTACACCAAAGAGCAAAGGCAGACAAGCGAGATTTGTAGGACATTTTCTGAGAAGAGGAATCTTGGAACCCATTGTGGCAACTGGAAAAATTGAGGGAAGAAGAGACAGAGGAAGACAGAGAGAGAGAGAGAGAGAGAGAGAGAGAGAAGTTACTGGATGGGCTGTCAGTGTGGCTAGGATGAAAGTCACCGGCGGATCTCATAATTAAGTCTAAAGACGGAATTGTGGAGAGAAATGATCGCCTACGCCACGCGGCATGGCATTTGAAATGAATTGAATTGAAATCTTCAAGAAGTTTCTATCCCGTGGAAGACAAAAATCGTGGTTAAAACATTTCTAACTTTTTTTTTTCACCAAATCCGTGGAAAATTTGTATCTTTTAACCTTGGACAAATTCTAAAATCAACAATCCCAGTTTTAGCCTTTCTGTAGTTAAAAATAACTAATTGAACAAACATGTCCTAAATGACTTTTGTTACCCGTACAAAATCTCGTGACTGGACTTGTTAAGAAATGGCCTTCAACGTGTCAAGACTGACTTTTCGTTGACCTGTACTATAAAAAAACTAAGGGCGTTAACCAAGGATTAATTTGCTAGATTGACGTAATGGTTATCCCCCCTACACCTTTAATAAAGTACATAATTAAAGAATTCTGTTACACCATGCTTCGTTGCTTTCTTCATTTAACTTTTTTCCATACCACTCAGTCAGGCCACTGTTTTCAGTTCAGTCATAAGAGTGTAATCTTAAGTATTTTTTTCTGCTTTTCTAGCACCATTACCAGATACATTTTTTGTGTGTATTAACTACACCCCCCCCCCCCCCGCCTCCCCCCCCCCCTCCCGAACTTCTGGAAACTTCACACATTAAAGCACCTGGCCTCAGGATCCAGCTGTTTATGCAGTCCTCTAACAATGACGCACACAGACAAGTTCTCTAACAATGACACACACAAACAAGACAGCCATGAGTTCAGCTTTTGTTGCTGCATATTTTATTGCTAATAGTGAATTAACAAATGTTAAATCTTGCATCCTTCCTGTGCCATTAAACGTCATATAGAGCTCGCATGGCAGTTTACCAAGTTTTGCTGTTTTCGGCGAGTTATTCAACCTTATCAAGGGATTTTTATGCCCACTAAACTGGCTTCTCTTAAGAATGTCCTCTTTAGAGTTTCACGTGGTCGACCTCTTTTTTTTTCTTCTGCCTGTTGTGTTCCACTTGATAGCTTGTTTTGGGATTATCTGATTGTTTCTTCTTATCACGTGACCGACATATGTCTGTCTTCTTTTTCTGATCACACATGAGACAAGTTGTTGTTTGCTCATTTGTCTTATCTCTGTGTTGTTCTTGAATTCGTCCCAGTTTATACAGAGTATTTTCCTTGGGCATTTGTTTTCAAACGAGTCGAATTTCTTATCTGTTTCTTTAGATGCTTTCCAGCTTTTGCATGCATAAGTGAGGGTGGATATCACATTTGAATTGAATAATTTTAACTTTGTTTTTGTGTTTATAACTTTTGAATACCATATGTTCTCAAGATTCTTGAAGGTCAATGCTGCTTTTGCAGTTCGAATTCTAACTTCCTTTCTGGTGTCATCATCCTGGTCTATGTAGCTGCCTAGGGAAAATACTCGGTATAAAGTGAAACGAATTCAAGAACGACGCAGAGGCAAGGCAGTTGAGTGAACATCAGCCATTTTCATGGGTGATCAGAAGAAGGAGATAAAACTATCAGACTCCAGAATTGATACATGTTCTGTAGTAATCCTCACAGATGCAAGATCAGTACTGGAAGCTCTTCAATGCAACAAACTACCAGACCTTAAGGATGCCTTGTCAAAAATTGACTTACAACATGGAGTCACTTTGCAATGGATTCCCTCCCACTGTGGGATACCAGGCAATGAAAAAGCTGACCATCTGGCCAAAGAGGGCACAGAAATGGAGCAACCAGACATACCAATCACCTATAATCAGAAGAAAAGCATGACAAAAACCTACAGGACACACCCGACTCCGAAGTCCTATGTATACAAAGTTTAAGGTTGGTACTACTAATCTATGTACATGTGCCCAGGTGCCCCAAACTGTGGAACATATCCTCCAGAACTGCACCAACTATGAGACACTGATAAATAATTACTGGCCCAGTGAAACCACTAAAGAAGATAAGTTCTACGGTTCCATACATGAATTACAAAAAACAGTGAAATTTATCCAAGAGACAGGACTGCAGGTATAGACAGACAATGCGAACGAAGAAGAAGAGAAGAAGGAGATAACCATATATCGGCCATGTGATGAGAAGAAACAATCAGAGAATCCCAAAATAAGCTATCAAGTGAAACATAACTGGCCGGATAAAAAGAGGTCGACAACGTGAAACTCTAAAGAGGACATTGTTAAGAGAGGCCAGTTTAGTAGGCATAAAATCCCTTGTTGTGGTTGAAAAGCTCGCCGAAAACAGGAAAACTTGGCAAATTACCATGCGAGCCCTATGTGATGTTTAACGCCACTGGAAGGATGTAAGTTGTAAGTGAATTAACATCTTTTAACTTTAACTGTATCAGTCATGTAGTCAGCAAGTTCCTCTCTTTCAATTTAAAAAAAATGCACGTATCACTTATATTCTGTTTTCGTTTTTCATCTTAGATTCCCAGCGATTTAAATTCCGGTAAAAAAAAAGAAAACAAAAAACAAGAACAAAAACAAAACAAAACAAAACAAAAACAAAAGAAAATAACACAAAATACAAACACGGGACAAGAACTGGAAAGAAAAGAAACTATTAAAAAGCACTCAAAGAGTTCATTTATCTGACTTTTTCTGCCCTTTCATCTTCTACACGTTCAGTTTTACAACTGTGCTGCTTTCACGAATATTTTTTTAAAAATAGATATTATCTGCAGTGATGAAGTAAGGAGTGAGTACGTACATTGGCATGACTATCGTTTACACAGATTTTCTTAGTTTCCCGTGTGTACAATTTGTGAACGTGCACAGACCCATGCTAGGTGAAGATGATCTGTGGGTTCGTTACCGCAGCCACGTGAGAAATGTTTGTTAATTAACGCAGTAACAACTGCTAACACTACTGAAGACGCTAAACCTTTGGGAAAATCAAAATGAGACGGCGTGAATTTCAGTTGTAGTAGATGTCTACATACATTGATCTTGAGTGCGTCCATTTGTTTGTTGGTTTGTTTGTTCGTTTGAGTATCGATTTACCCCTTGCCTTTCGTATTTACGAGGAGTTTGTCAAAATGTTAGAGGGGACATTTCTTGTCTGGTTGATTTTAGACCTTATCAATGACGGTGGTGCAAGAATGCCCGAATTTAACAGCTGAAAATCTTTTAATTTCTCCCTCCCTCCCTCTCTCTGCCTCTCTCTCTCTCTCTCTCTCTCCTTTCTCTGTTCCCCCCTCCCCAAAAATCTCATTATTTTTTTGCATGTGAAAGATTTCCAATACTGTCTGCAGTTCCTTTCATTCTATGGTTTCATTTCATCTCACAAGTAAGGATGAGATAGAAGAGATATGCACACACTGCAGAGCATCCTTTCTATTCCTTCTCTCCTTCCCACCACGCATACATATTTTAATTCCTATTTATCTCTTTGGCCCGTCCTGATTGTTATTAAAAATAATATTTTCGTGAGTTGTTCAAAGATTAATAATGTTTCTTTGTTCACGTGTTTTTTTTATATGGAACATATCGGGGACATGTTTCTGCTTTTAGAAGAAAATATTCCATTTTTATCAAAACTACACTGGTCTGCACTCTACAGGTGTTCTTCAACAGCCCCGCCGAAGGTGAACTTCAGAGAGGTGACGTCATTCTGTCAGTCAACGGGCGAGACACCTCCCAGCTGACCCACGTACAAGCTCTGGATTTAATCAAGCATTCTTCTGGTCAGCTCCAGTTAGTCATTGACAGGTATAAGGATTACAGCTTCTTACTTTCACGACATTATGAGCTCTCAATGGAGACATAATATCGCGACAGTTATCAGCATCACCATCAACATAGTTATCTTCAATAATTATATCCCTCTCCACTAAGCTCCACTCCCTTCTCACTTGTTACATGTAGATCAGAACCTCCTCACAGCATCACGTTACAACCCCTCTACCCGAACTATAACCATCTATTTCACCTTATCCTAACTAGGTTAACATTGTACCATTCTCTCTCCTCTCCACTTTTACCCCAGTTACGACCCACCGACCACACACCACAGGTCTCTATTTAAACAGTCTCTACGCTCTACCATGCTCATTTCTGACACGCAGTGTCGGACAAGCCACAACTCCTTATAGTTACAGCTAAGTGCTCTATTAACTTATTTTTAAAAAATAGTATTCATGTGAATGTATACTTTATATCCTCTCTCTCTTTCTATTTCTTCGTCCTTTATGTTACTGTATGATTAAGCCTCACGCCGAAACGTCACAACTTTGTAATTGTTAAGTAATAAAGCTGCTCCTACTTTTTTCCCTAGTTATACATTTTGGTATCACAGCGATACTGCAGTGCTTCGTGTGTAGTTGTGCAGGAAACTCTCTACTGTAGACAGCGGAACAACACAACTCCTTCAGATCATCAGAGGAAGTAACCCCCCCCCCCCTCAGACAAATGTTTCGGCCCTATTAAACTCCTGACACTCTAAGGGGGGTGGGGGTGGGCCCCTCTGAGTCATGACTCCCAGAGGTCCTGTGAGTTGTTGCTTTTTTTTTGTATACTTATACACTAATTATTGTCTATTCAGTACTGTGCTGTAGGATTGAAGAGTTTTCATCTCCAGCTCTTATGTCTTCCAGAAACTGCGAGCTGTTCTATGAAGCCGATGCTGTGAAACGATACACAGCAGAGTGTCGGAATGCAAACGAAGTATGGCCGCTGTTCTTTCAGACCATGTTTGGAGCTAAAAAGCAGAGGGGTTGGGGGGGGGGGGGGTTTGTTAAATTCTTCTTTAGTAGACTCCAGATATATTTGGCAGCATCATCCTTATCGTTATCGCTTTACTTCCATTTTCATCTACTTTGATCAGTATTTTTATCGCTCTATTCATACTTTTCTGTCTTTCTCTTAGACCACCGCCAGGAAGTCAAGGAGACCCTCTCTCCCCTCCCGTTGGAGTACAAAGCCCGCAGGCTCTTTCATTTCAGGTAGGAAGTAGCTACGGGGAGCTCATCTGTCTCTGAATGTGTCAGCATCGCTCTTATTTCTCTCTGTGCAACTCATCTCTAAGTAAACGTGTGTACTTTCTCCTTTTTAATCCAGTGTGTTTCATGTACGTGTGTTTGTTTTGGTTTTTGGTTTTTCCGTCAGTCTAACACATCTGCATGTTTATGTATGTGCTTCCTCTCTGTCTTATGTGTGCTTTCTCTTTCGTTTTACTTGCATCTGAATTTATCTGCTTTTCTCTTTCTCATTCTCTAGCGTTGCTGTTTTCTTCTTCTTCTTCTTCTTCTAAGCAACTAACTTTCAAGTGAATATGAAATATTACACTTCTGAAACAGAAGTTTAGTTTCTTGCCTGTTTTTCTTTAATTTCCAGTGAAATTGGTCTTAACTGGTCACATCCATTGTTTACTTGAAAACAAAATCTCAGCATAATATATCAGCAGGATCTGGTTGTGTAGACGTTACCTTCATGCACTTTAGGTGTGTAAATCTGTCTATAGACATAGTATATGAGTATACTTGGCCTGTATTGTGCCACTCTCGTACATGAGTTCATATAATCTCATCATGCCCACCTGCATTTATCTATTAATCACATCTGATTCAGTCATTTGCATGTCCCTTGCGGACCTTCGGCTCCCTAACAGCTCTCCTGTAAGCTTCTCGGCTGTAAGCAAGATGCCCTGCTGCTGATGCATCCATTTGCAGATTATCAACGATGTCTTGTAGCCATCTTCGCCTTGGTCTTCCTCTCTTTCTTTTTCCAATCATGAGCCCTTCCATGACAGTCTTCTCTAAATTCTCATGATGTTTAATATGTCAAAAATATTTAATTTTCTCTGTTTCATTAGCCAATCTTCTTCAATATTAAGTTCTTGTAGTATGGATACATTTGTTCTTTTTGTGTCCATTACATTTGAAGAAGTTTTCTCTAGCATTTACATTCAAAGTCATTTATGTGTTTCTCAGATGTTTTGTTAAGTGTCCAGGTTCACAGGCATATGTTGCAATGAGAAAAATGCATGCCCTTAAAAATCTTATTTTTGTAGTTCTGTCTGTTCCTCTCCACAGCTTATTTAGTTGTTTTACTTTCTGAAGAGCGATAGATGCCCTCCTTTTAAGTTCTCTCATTTTATCTCCATTATTAGTTAGTAATGATCCAAGAAATTCAAAACTTTCCACCTCTTACAATTTTTCTTCATTGATACATATTTCAGCTGCCTTATTTGTTTTGTCAGTTGTCATCAGTTTAGTTTTCTTCGCATTAAGATAAAGGTTTTGCTCTTCACTATTCTTCCTGTCTGACATAATTAGTTTTTTCATTCCTTTTTGTGTTTGGTTACAGGTCCAAATTTTAGCATCTCCCTCCTTCTCTCTAACGCTAACTGTATGTGTGACAGCGCACTTATGTATGTATGTGGTAAATATTTGATTAGTGTGTTAAAGCAGTATTATGAAGTCAAGATTTGTCTATATTCTCAATCATTCTCTCTGGCTTTCTGTGATCTTGTTTAGTCTGCTTTTAAAAAAAAAATTACTTATACACGTTTTGTTATTTCTCTGCGTATCTGTTATTTTCTCTCTTGATTAATTTATCACATCTTTTATTCACAAAAAAAAAACCAACTGTTGGTTGTGTGGTTATGTCCATTGCCTGTTTCAGGTGATAGAAAGAGGGTCTACACGAGCAAGTCCACATTACTGATATTTTCCATTTCTTTTCTTTTCCACATTTGTTTACCATATATTACATATTGGTCATTTTGTACACATGTGCTTTGTGTTACATACTTATTACATGTTACATATTTATATGATCATATTTTACTGCCTCTTCATGCCAGTGGAGACTTCTTTATTGAGGAATGGGAAGTTTGCAAGCCCATCAAACTGGAGTTTGGGAAAGCGACAAAAAATTTAAAAAAAACTATCATTCTGTTAAAGACAATCTGTTACAGGCCAACGGATAGTGCTCCACATGTTCCCCACGGTTTAGTGCAGCCTATCAAGACATCTGCTTCTCACGTTCACTGTGAAAAATAAAGAAAATTCCCTTGTTCAACACCCCATACAAGTCATCGTGTATTTCTATACTTCTATAGTGAGTTTTTTTCCAGGAACTTAAGAAGGTAACTTTGAAGGGAAGATTCAGTCCAGTTCAGTCCGTTACGATCATCATGCTAGCACTATCGACAATCAGTCAGTGCTCTTATTATTTGTTCTGTAGCATGTGCAGCAAATATTCCTCTTTCATCGTTGAGTAGATCCAGCATTTAGATATTTAGAATTAACCACTGATCAGAGACAAAGAATGGTAAGTTAAAAATTAAGACTTCAACTTCTCAATTTTTCTATTTTTCCAACTCCATCGCATTCATACATATGCCATTTATTTCGAATCTAACTTGCATTCAGAATTCTAATGCCTCCATTTTTCAGTTGCATGACTCCGATTTCTTCATATATGACGCATTTCTACTACGAATTCATCAAAATTTAATTCTTACTTTGACTCCACAACACTGCAACCACCTACCACTCCACAGCCTTGCAACAATCAGCCATTCCACAAAACTACAACCATCAATTACTCCACAACCCTATCTCGATCAATCACTTCACAAATCTACAACCGTCAATCGTTAAACCAACCCTACAACCACCAACCACTCTACAACCCTGCAGCCATCAACCACCCCACCCTCCAACCACCCTCCACTCTGCAACCCTGCAACAATCAACCATTCCACAACCCTGCAACCATCAACCAACAAACGTTGAAAGTATTTAGAATTTTAAGAAATATGATTGATAATTTGCCTAGATTGCTATTATACTATACATTTACAGTAAATAATTAATGAGTACTTACTTTCAGCCAGACTACGGGAAAAGTCCTTTTTGTAACCATTTAGCCGACTGGAATGTCCAACAATCTGTGCGACAAATTCAAAGCTGGGCTTCGAGATGAAGTGACGCCAGCCAGCGTACCATACATCAAGGCGAAAATTGAAAGATTGCGTTGCATTGCTTCCGTAACTTCATTTTTATATATTTTGTTTTCTCCCTTCACGTGGTGGCCAATAAGCCTCCGTATCGCTGTTGGGCCACCTCTACATAGTACAAATCTTATACTGTTTTATTATAATTTGAAGCAGCACCTGACTTCATAGCAGCATTTAAAATACATACGCTGTGGTATCCTGCAAAAAAGTTATCTTTGAGAGCATTGCTGGATTCGTTGTTCGACTTCAGAATTAGCAAAGCTAAGTGGTCAGTGAGTACGGAAACTCGTTGGCACCAGACCCAGAACATAACGTTCAATATTCACCTTTTTTCTTAAATTTATTCACATATCCACCACCGTGTTTTCATTTATGAGAAATCTCTTTTTTTTAAAATATAATTTGCAATCCTTTAAGACTGCCGGTGTTTCCTGCAAGCTCGTATTTCTCAGTGTAATCAGCACCACGGGTTTTGCTCTTTGCACAATGTCTTTTGACATCTCCTTGAACTTCTGGTGAAAAGAACATTTAATGTCCTTCCGAACACCCTATTTTGTCTGTGTACAGATCTGGTTCCCCCTTCCCCCCCCCCCCCCTCCAACCAAACCGACCTCCCCGCACCGTCCGTCCGTCCTGGATGTTATATCTGATTGTATCGTCCTCATTCCAGATTAAATCAGTATCCTCTCTCCCCCAACATTTATCCTTGACCTGAATTTGTTTGATGACTATCCCCTGCTTACTACATGTATTTTTTAGTATAATTGTTTCTAAAGGGTATCAGTTCGTCAAAAAAGTCCATTGTGTCAGTGATTATTTGCATTTAGAATACAGGAAATTGATATTATGAAATAACAGTGTTCGGTCCTACCAAACAAAGCTTACGACACACAATCGTTTTTGTAATCAGATATCACAGCAGCCTAATATTACCGGGAAATCTTCTTCTTCTTCTTCGTACGCATTGTCTGTCTATATCTGCAGTCCTGTCTCTTGATAAATTTCGCTGTTTTTTTTTGTAATTCATGTATGGAACCGTAAAGCTTATCTTCTTTGGTGGTTTCACTGGGCCAGTAAGTACTTCTCAGTGGCTCATAGTTGGTGCAGTTTTGGAGGATATGTTCCACAGTTTAGGGCACTTGGGCACATGTATAAAGAGTAGTAGTACCAACCTTAAACTTTGTATACATATGCAAAGTTTAAGGTTGGTACTACTACTCTTCGGAGTCTGTTGTGTCCTGTTCGAAGATGGAAAATGATGACTTGTTCCTTTCTGTTTAGCATGTGATAGTCATCTTGTGGTGATATTTGTGGCACCCTGTAGGTTTTTATCATGCTTGTTTTCTAATTATAGGTGATCGGTATGTCTGGCTGCTCCACTTCAGTGGCCTCTTTGGCCAGACTTTCTCATTGCCTGGTATCCCACAATGGGAGAGAATCCACTTTACCGGGAAATGACCGGGTGCCTGTTTTTAATGTTTACGAGATTTTTAAAATATGAACTAATTACGGAACAAAGCTATGTGAACTAGCTAAATTAAAAGAATTGTAAACTGCTCATGTAAGTTAACACTGATATCTGTTTACAGACATATTTTGAATTACGTTAGAGTATTGACAACATACCAGAGAGCAGTAGTTTCCAATCGTTTACATTTCAGAACCACTTTTTCAACTACACATAAGTTGCAGATCACCTACTTATGATACAGCTCACCTGCTTGTTACTTGCAGTCTGACCGCTTATATACAATATCACAATAGTATAAACAATTAATTATGTTTTTTAATACAACAAATGGCACTAAATACCAAATTTATAACGCAGCCGCGGGCCGTCTGATACTGCTTCGAGGACCACTTGTGGTCCAAAGACTACAGGTTGACAACCACTGCCATAATTTAGCCCGAGTGAGGTTGCCAAGTGCTAGAGAGGGTATCTTAGCCACATTCTCTTCCATCACCTTCTAAATGTCCGCATGCGGAGGTGTACAGTTCAGTTTTACAAAAAAGACTGAGAGAATGAGGAAAGTGGGCAGAAACAATAATAACAGAAAGTAAGATGAGCGCATCTCATATAAAAGACACGCAACAATCCAATATTTCGGCAAAGGTCTTTTTCAAGTATCATATACAAAAAACAGCACAACAGATAAAAACACAAAAAAATAGATGAAAAATTAAGCACGTAGCTTTCTCTGCTATCCTCCTTGTAAGAGAGACAAGCACAAAATATTATCTTTTGTGTTACCTTTTGTGCTATCTTTTGTGCTATTTTTCTTGTTGTTTTTTTATGTAATCCTTTTAAAAAGACTTTTTGGATTGTTGCACGTCTTTCATTTATATTTGCTCATCTGTGCCATTCTTGTTTCTAACCACTTTCCTCACTCTCTCTTTGTAAAACAGAGCCATATATCTGTATCTACCTTTATTACTACAACCAGATTTACCGCAGTCATCACTTCTCTTATCCCTCCTATATGTCCATATACTTGTATATTATTTTCATTACTACAACCAGTTCTACCGCACTCTTAGTCCTCCTATAATTGTCTGAAATCCGTTTTGGACAGAGAATGAGGGGATCATTTAAATCAGCGGTTTCAGAACTTTTTGAGCGCGGGCCAAAATGACCCAAGAACGTGGAAAAAAGTGCTTTATTTTTTAAAATATATAAATCCAGTAAAATTTATTTAAGTGAACAATAGTGAGTGTTATTTTAATATTTATATTTGAAAATATACAGTGACAGGAATTCCCTAAAATCATCTTTTTTTCTATTTTAAATTATCCTTATTATTTTTTTCTCTCTTTATTTATTTATTTATTTTTTTTTTACTTTTAAAAACATTTCTTCATAATTTCTTGCAAACTCTACCCCAGAACCAATGGGCCCTATTCCCTATACCTGAAGTTGGCAACCAGTGACTTAAAGAATCAAAGAAAACTCTGGTCTCTTGGCAGTAGAAGCTGGCGATCTAACAACCTTGGCTCAACTTTCTTTTAGTCTCTTAGCAGTAGTAGAAGCTGGCGATCTAACAACCTTGGCTCAGCTTTCTTTTGGTCTCTTAGCAGTAGTAGATGCTGGCGATTTAACAACCTTGGCTCAACTTTCTTTTGGTCTCTTAGCAGTAGTAGAAGCTGGCGAACTAACAACCTTGACTCAGCTTTCTTTTGTCAGAGCCTTGAAAGGATGTGCTAATTATCTCTTTTCAGATTCTGAATAATCTTTGTATGCTCATAGTTGTAAATTCAGATTCGTCTGTGTTTATGTATTATTTGCGTAAACCCAAATGAGCTGTTGCGCCTGTAAGGTACATCATGCTTTTGCCCTGTAAGTCTTCGTAGTTACGTCATGAGTACTTAATTCTGATTTAAGAAAATATTCTCACTTACCTTGTTTCACTGACCTCGGTATAGCTTTTGCAGCTAAATGGTAAACAAAATAATATTAGCCACGTATACTGTCACAACGTTTGCGTCACTTTTATTTTGAGGGTCTTATTTTTTTTATTATTCAGCCGTGGAATACTCGGACTTTGAACTACATAATTCTGTGACTCTAGACAGCTAGATCAAGTTCTCGGATTCAGATGTCACGTTTTTGGATTCAGTTGTCAAGGTTTTTTTTTAAAATTCAGATGTCAAGTTCTTCTCCATCTCTCTCCTTCCAGAGTCCAACCATGTCAAACCCGACATCCCGCATCATACCAATACAAATGGCCGAGCCGAGCTTTGTCTCATCCCAGGACGGCCCCTACCAACAGACGTCTCACAAACCTCCACATCAACCTCTACACGTCTACGCCGTGCCGGGACCTCAGTACCAACAGGGCTTCGAGCGACATCGCACGTCCTACAGCCAACCCCCTTCCACCCCGACACCAACCACTCCTGTCCCACCTGGGCGGCTCAACAGTTCGCCCCAAAGAGAGTCTCGAAGCTGTCCAAACTTGGAGGAGGAGGATTCGACTTTGGGACAGTTTATGCAACTTTACCCCGGGGCAATTTGTCGGTACAGTCAATCATCAAATCACTTTTAGTTCATTTAGTTCAATGAAGCAAATAGAAATGAGAGGAAGCAGCTGGAAAAAAGTTACTTTTTATACGTAGCTTCAAATTCATTGAAACACACGAGGCAGATGGCTCTTGTTTTCTGGGTCAAAGAGACAGAGGTAAAGATAACTGCGTGAACAGTTCTCATCATTAGATGCGCCTTTCCTCTCCCCAGCCATACACACACACACAAATAAAGTGTGTGCATATGTCCCGCCTCGAGGCGATGACGCTGTCCTATATGACAACCAGCTACCAGTATCTGACATGCTGGCGTCTGGGTTGGCGAACTATAGCTGACCAAGACCACCTTCTATACTTTCAGTGATACCCCCAGTAACAGGAATGGCCTGGCTAACGAGGCAGAGATCGTCATAGCCCCCATGGTGGTGGAGTCTGCTAAAGAAGTACTGCAGCCCCCCCCCCCCGCTTTTAAGCTGGACGCAGGGACTGAAAAAAATAGCTGCCATGACCCGCTCCCAATCCGACACAATGCTGTGTCTCAACATCTTCACCGCATTGGCTGTAAAGAACACCAGCTCGCAGTTCCAGGAAAATTGAAGATTGGACAACATGTGCCGCCTGCATAAAGTAATTGCTAAAAAGCTTGAAAACCGCTGCACCAGAGTAACAAGAGCCCTCTATGTCATACATCAACAGCATTACGTTGTCAAGAAAACGGAGGAAGCCCCGGGAAAAATTCTACTATCTTTAATTAAGACCAGCCCGTGTAGTCTATTTAAATTCCGTTGATTTTGTTCTACAGAAATAATATCTGTCAAAGTAGTTTCGTATTGTCCCAATACAATCAGATGTATAAACTTTACTAATACACAAGTTTAGTGTGGCAAAATTTTCTTGCTTTCCAAAAAAAAAAATATGTGTGTACAGCATTCGTTACCACTAAATCATTTTCTAAAATAATACCTCTCACTGTGTCTGCATTATGTCACGTGAAGCTTTGACAGACATATGAGCCAAAAATAAAAGTACCGTGTCTGAAATACATGTCATTTTTTTTTTGCAGTAGATCGCACTCACAAAGTTCTGGCTCACATGTATGAATTGTATCGTGTTTTGAACAACTTTGACAGAATGATCGTAGACCCTAGTTCAGTAAATAGATAGCAGGCATGATAATATTATTTCCTGAAGATATTATTTCCATGTTGTATTATTAGTATCACCGTTGCAAATACCATCAGCTCTTTGAACGCTTTGCAGTCTACAAAGATCCCAATTTCCTTCGTGCTTTACTAGAATACCTAGGAACTTCACAAAACTGGTTCTATATTCATTCTCTACTCGTTATATGTCGCTTATTAACATTTCGCTTAATGGCCGTACAGGCAGTCTCCATGTTATGAATGAGTTTCGTTGCTAACTGTGTTCGCAAATCGATTTCGTATGTAAGTTGGAACAGCCAAGTACAGTTCGTATCTAGCCGTCAGTTATACAGTTTATAGTACCTTTCTATTAAGGGAAGTATAAAATTATATTAAAGCATTAAACAAGAAACAAAGAAACCGACGAGTCGCTGGAGACGCACAATGATTTGATGCACCCGTTTGTTATTACGAACTGTTGTATGTAATTCGAATTTTTAATAGGCTTTAAGCGGGAGGAGGATGTGTGTTTGTGTATGTATGTATGTATGTACGTATGTGTGTAGCTTTCCTACCAACGAACTGTACGTAAGTCGGGCGTTCATAACTCGGGAACTGCCTGTACATTTGACGCATGTTAACCACTGCTAAACCGCTTTCCACAAAGCACGCCCTATTTGCCACTTGCTTTCTGCCTCACAGTGATTGACTGTCAGTTCTTTCTAGCCTGCCTCTAATATTGTTTCATTAAAAATAACATGTCTCCTACAGCAGAAACTGAGGATACATTTTAATTACATGTTCGTAAATAAATCAAACTTGAAAAGATTATGACCTGTCACTGTACCGTGTGTCGCATGCTTGTGACATTATGAACATTTCCTTTCAATATCTTTCGTGCTAGGAGAGACGCTTACGCATTATTATTATTATTATTATTATTATTATTATTAACTATACGACTGTTAGGTTCAGCTAAAAATAAATGACCAAGACTCTGTCCCACCTCTTCATTGGTGCTCCTGCTAACAGGCTGGGCCTGGTATCTATTGTCTACATAGCGATGGAGTCTACTGAAGAAACATTGCACCATTTCCTGCTTTTTTCAGCTTTACTCTGTGTCTGCAAACACAATTGCCATAACACACTTCCCATCCGACACAGTGCTTGTTCATCAGCATAATCACCACATCGGTTGCAAAGAACGTCTTGGTCGCAGTTCCAAGGAGGCAGAACAAGAGCAAGAATGCAGTCTCCAGAGATGGGTTCCTACATTCTGATAAAGTGTCTCTTCAAACGTGGAATTGACCTGCAATGTTTGCTCCGATAAACGTGGAATTGACCTGCAATGTTTGCTCCGATAAACGTGGAATTGACCTGCAATGATTGCTCTGATAAACGTGGAATTGACCTGCAATGATTGCTCCGATAAACGTGGAATTGACCTGCAATGATTGCTCTGATAAACGTGGAATTGACCTGCAATGATTGCTCTGATAAACGTGGAATTGACCTGCATTGTGTGCTCCGATAAACGTGGAATTGACCTGGATTGTGTGCTCTGATAAACTTGTTGTGATAGTAAGCCTAGGCAATGGAGTAGAGACAGTTTCTTTCCGGTGGTGGTGGAGCTAGTTTAGAAACTTAAGTCTACTTCTGGAACTAAGAGGCCCACGTTAGCTCACACCATACTAGTTGTAAATCTGCCCTTACACAAAAACCATTATAAATATAAGCGTACATAAGTTTCAGCTTTCCAGGTACAATATCGTACAACAGGCTCCGGGTGCAAAATATACTTTTCACGTTATATTTCATATTTTGTATTTCCTCAGTATTTGACACTATCGCGTAGGAACATATAAATTAAGTGAACCTTTCCAGTTCAGTTCAGTGATAGTTTATCTGGTCTGCGTGTGAATTTTGCCGTATTCAAACGAAAAAGGCGTATTTATTGTGGAGGAGTATGTTGGCAAATGTTCCTTCGTGCTTGTTCGTGAATGAAATGAAGCAGAATATCTGGCTGCTAATGTTCCTATAAAAGCAACGAATCAAGGCTTAGTGAAAAACTGGCATCAAACTTACTCTATAATCAAGGCATTGAGGTAGAGACAACGAACTGTACGCACGCCAAATCCATAGCTACCTATAGCTGAAGTTGGCGTTATGTCCGCCATCCTTTACAATAATAGCAGCGACTGTATCTTGGTCTCATTTCTCGCCATCATAGGTAAGCGTCTCTTTACCATGAATTTTCATAATGGCATGGTCACCTGATTACCTGATTTTTCATTGTATGTAAGCAACAACATCAGTCTAGGGCCAAAAACATAAAGCAGTATCCGCCCTGATGCATCATGGGACGGAACAAAATGATGGATGTAAGGCCAGCTACTCTTAGCGGAAAAGAAACAACTGTTATAGAAAGAGTGGCCGATAATTTATTTCAGTTGTGAATAGTTTTTTTTTAAATTCTATCTTATGCATTGCAAGCAGTGAGCAGAGATAATGGTGATGATGATGATGATGATGTGCACCTTTTTCGTAAATCTGTGTAATCTCTTACTGTGAGATTTTTTTCGTTTTTTATTTGTTATATCTTTTGTTTAAAATGTCTTCCTACATTTTAAACTACTCTTTTTATCAGATCTCAGCCACTTTAATCTTAAGATTATAAACTCGATCTTTATGTTGTTTTTTTTTAAAACTCCGCTAAAAGTATCTACTGCTGCATGTGACGAGACAGGATAATTAAGTGAGTTTAGACCCTCAATATTCATTTCTGAGTCCGCCGTATATTCGCATATCGAATAAGGCCATACGCACTTCAGGCTCGTATATCAGTCAGTCATAAGTCGAGTATGAGTATTTAGGAATCGAATATGGTCGTGTGGCACTTCAGACTCCACATATTCAAACACACTTAATCTGGAAGGTAGCACTCGTTCCTGACATTTGACATTAAACGTATTAACCATTTTTCGCACATCAGAATCACACAACACTGCATGTACGAAACTGCATGGTACTATTTGTTATGTTGCCTACATTCATGTTTTTTTTAAAGAGTAAATAGCACTGCATGGAAGACTAGAGCTATATCAACACAGCCATGTCATGTAGTATTTTACTGGGTTTTTTTTTTCTAAAATTATTTTACTGATTATGAAAATTTAGCGTCTGATAATCTGCAGGAAATCAGTGATTAATATTTCACGACAGGAGAAAAGGGTCTTTTGGTTTAATCCTAATAAATTATGATTTCATAGCTGACGTAGAGTGTGGGGGTAATGCAGCGTTCACAGGGCTGTGGGTGCATTGAGAGAAACCAGGATTTTCACGTAATAATCCGCTCAGTTTGTGCTGATATTAGTTCATGAGTGGCAAACTTCCGGGGAAATTAAACTCCACATTTGCCGACAGATGCTGGGGAGATAATTCGTCTAATGAAACACCACTGTCTGGGCTGGGGAGATAATTCGTCTAATGAAACAGCACTGTCTGGGCTGGGGAGATAATTCGTCTAAAGAAACAGCACTGTCTGGGTAGCTGTGTAGAATGGCAGTGCACTGTAATGCTTCCCGAGAAAAATTAACCCCGTGAATGTTTCCTTTATGCTGTGAATGACCTGCTTTTAGCGCATTGTGATACTTGCGGAAATAGATCCATTTTTACATTGCATTTATCCTAGTCGCTAGCTAGTCGTGCAGCAATTATTTTTCTAATAATTCTTCAAACTGTAACAGCTTCTAACCGAAGCCACAAAACTCTAACATACTCTTGGTCTATAGCTATAACCGTTACTGATTAACAAATTAAAGGTAGGTCGTAAAACAGAAAAACAACGGAACAAAGTTAATCTTGAAAGACGATATTTAAGAAGATATTCATGGCTTACCCGTTAAAAGCAGTCGTGTTTTGTAAACACTAAATATAATTCGACATATCTGTTATAAAATGCTATTTAGACGATAACAAAAATGTATATTAAAGGAGCTGTATTCATCTCGTTGTAGAAGTTTCAGCTCAATTTTCAAAGCTACAAGTGCCTAATTTGTGTACTTCTTCTCCTTCCACCCTCATCGTGGAACTCAAGCAGGCGAACTACGGCGGCAGGACATACGCTATGAGCCAAAGCAGTTTTGATGGACCAGAAGAACAGGAAACCGATCGTCTCGCCACTGGGCCTATTCCAAAAGTCTGCCGCCTCCGTGACCTTGGGGGAGGTGGCTATAATTTTGGATCATCTTACGGGGCCGCAACGCTTCCTCGAAGAGGCACAGGACGTCGGCTATCGGTATCTGTCCTTGTTTTTGTTTTTAATCTTTTCTAATTTGCTAAAGAGGTTGCTGGATATAAATGACTTAGTAATCACAACCACATCGTGTCTTCTACCCAGCGCGGAAGTGTGATTTAGCAGGCCAGTTAGAGTGGGGTGCAGCAGGTGCATCTCTCCAGGGGTCCGAAAAGCTTCTTCCCTTGTCCATTGGGTGGGATGCCATTGTGGATGAAAACAGTATGACTAATTATTAGAGTAGGGTTGAAAACAGTGCGATCTTAACGCATGGGCAACTCCAAGTTTGCTTTTTAATTATCAGTTTATAATTAACGTTTATAACACTTTAAAAAGGGGCAATGATTTTGTTGACAGTACCAATAAAATCAGAAGGTTTAATTTTACTGACCGTTTATATTTTTATTCCAGTGAATGGGCCCCAGCGCATTGCTTTGTTCAGAGCTTACAATGCTGTTAAGAGGGCCCTGCCTAATGATGGTTTTGTGCCACCTTACAAAACTCCTGTCAGATGCCTGTCATTTAACTGCGTCTAAACATTTCATGATTTACGAAATGTGTTTTGTCATCAGACATTAAACAATACTCTACCATGCGCACTCTTGGACGCAGTTTCTTGCAAGTCACAGCTATGTTCTGTCTTTTTTTTTTTGTTATATTTTTTCCATACTTATTTGCTGTATATCATTCGTGTAAATTTATGTTTGATCTTCTATACTATTCTCTTTGTTCTGTATATTTTCATATGATTAAGATGTAAGCTAAAACATTACAACTGTGTGCTCGTTAACTAAT
This sequence comes from Achatina immaculata, assembly GCA_009760885.1. Classification (NCBI taxonomy): domain Eukaryota; kingdom Metazoa; phylum Mollusca; class Gastropoda; order Stylommatophora; family Achatinidae; genus Lissachatina; species Lissachatina immaculata. The sequence continues at coordinate 59,597,884 of CM019719.1, read as the reverse complement.
AAAGCTGCTCCTATTTTTGTTTTAAACAGTTTTAACTCTGACTCCAGCTGTACAGACAAGTTTCTAATCATGAACTGACTGTGAACTAGTCACTCTACCACAACACATGTCTAATATATATATTTTTAAAAATATTATTTTCTTGTTTCTTTATGAAATGCTTTAACTTTGTTTTTCTTTTAAGCAACCAGTGAAAATGCCTAGCGCGGCCAACTTTGGGTATCAGCAGTCGAAGACCCCAACTGGCAGATACGGAGGCGGCGGTCTCGATTTCGGATCTGACTACGTTCATCGAGGTCAAGGACAAGCTCAAGCAGGGAGGTACGTGCTGCAACACTGCAAATGTCACAGTGTAAATAGTTCCTTATTTTTTTTTAAAACCACAGGAAGTTCAGTATGCTGCATCCTCACATCTCACCATTAGATAAGATATTTATATCGGAAGGACGGCTCATTTATCCTCCATAGCAAACTAGAAAACGCCAAAAAACTACATCCTATTTAGTCCTTGGGACGTTGCTGAAGACAAACGTTAATACGAGTATACTTCAGCTTGAACGAGGTTCAGAATGAATAAGTCGATAACGACAGGGCTTCTCTGTTAGAAGACAGTGGATATATCCCCGCTGCCATGCTCTCCAATCCATCTAAACGTAAAACAAAAGGCACTCTGCGCACTATTTTAAATAGAACTATTTAAAGAAGAATTTTTACTGGTGCTAAGAATTACGTGCACTTGTGCTGAGATTTTCCTTGGTAAAGTACTCTGAGATCAAATAGTTATCTATGACCTTGAATTTTAGCTCACGTTCTTTTAATATGTAACCGTTAATGATCACTTGTGACACAGATGTGCCGTCTTGACATCTGATGTTGATGATCACTTGTGACACAGATGTGCCGTCTTGACATCTGATGTTGATGATCACTTGTGACACAGATGTGCTGTCTTGACATCTGATGTTGATGATCACTTGTGACACAGATGTGCCGTCTTGGCATCTGATGTTGGTGATCTATACGAGTCTATATCGCAACAGAACACAGTTCTGAAAAATAGAACTGATAAAAATTACTGCTTTTAAAAGTAGTATTTATGTTTATTCATTTTGGCCTGAACAAAACAGAATGGAACACATTTCGCTCAACAGGTAACATCAGAAGATAGAGAATGGCTGAGTACAGAACTTCACTCATGAAATAACACAAGAACATATGGAATGACTGAGGTCAGACTTTCAAAAAATAACATCAAAACATATAGAATGGACTTCACTCATGAAATAACATCAGACCATAGGGAATGACTGAGCACAAGACTTCACTCAACAAATAACACCAGAACATATAGAATGGATGAACAAATGACTCAACAAATAACACCAGAACATATAGAATGGTTGAGCACAGGACATCACTCAACAAATAACATCAGAACATATAGAATGATTGAGCACAGGAATTTACTCAACAAATAACACCAGAAAACATAGAATGGTTGAGCACATGACTCAACAAATAACATCAGAACATATAGAATGGTTGAACACATGACTCAACAAATAACATCATAACATATAGAATGGTTGAGCACATGACTTAACAGATAACATCAGAACATATAGAATGGCTGATCACAGGACTTAACAAATAACACCAGAACATATAGAATTGCCGGGCACAGACTTTCACTCAACAAATAAGATCACAACAAATAACATCACAACAAATAACATCACAACAAATAATGTTTAGAAATACGAGTATTAAAAGTCGTCTCAAAATTCAAACTACAGGTGAGTGACAGATTGTTAAAGAGAAATGTAGCGATTAATACGAGTTCAAAAGAATATCTGAGAAAGATATGTGCAACAGAACGAAGATGGAGGCTGAAGTGAGAGAAGAATGACTTGGCTTCTCGCTCCTATGAAAGGCGTGTTCAGGTGTGCAGAAAAGCGGAAGTCCTGTAATGACTAAATGCACATGCGTTCTTGCCAACACTGCTCTAATGTCTTCTGGCAGGTACTAGCTGACGTTTTAGGAGTACAAAAGATGTCAGTTAGTCAGTCATTTGCATGTCCCTTGCGGAACTGTGCCTTCCTAACAGTTCTCTTGTGGCCTCTCGGTTGTAAGCAAGATGCCTTGCTGCTGATACATCCATTTGCAGGTCATCAACGATGTCTTGCAGCCATCTTCGTCTTGGTCTTCCTCTCTTTCCCATTATGTACCATTCCAAGACGGTCTTCTCTAAATTATCCCGACGTGTAGTGATGTGGCTTGCAAAATTTGACGGTTTTGCACTAAAAGTTTACTTTGTCTGGAAAATAAGGTCAGCAACGTGATATAAAAGAGAGGCAGTATTCCGACAAATGATTGCTCCTACCTAAGTTCCTGTGACACATTTTAAAACTTTGTTCGTGGGGAGTTTAAGTATTTTGAAACAGTGAACGAGATGAAGAACTGGGGGAAAAAAACACAAACCATAAACGAATTGTATAAAGCTGGGTGTTGGAGTGAAGACGCTAGAAGATTTGGTAGTCAGTGACGTGTAGTTGACATGCAGGCGTCAGGGTTTGGCAAACCATAACTGACCAACACCCTATCCTACCTCTCATTTGATACCCCCAGCAACAGGCCTAGCCTGGTTAACGGGACAGGGACTGGCATAGTCCCCTTGGTGGAGGTGTAGACTGCTAAAGAAGTATTGCACGCCCCACTCAGGGGCTGGAAAAAAATACCCGAAGTAGATCACTCCGGAGCTGACACGACGGTGTGCCTCAACATCTTCATCACGCCGGCTGCAAAGAACATCAAGCTGAAATTCCAGGGAGACAGAAGAAGAAAAAGAAGATAGATAGGGTTTATGTGAGTACGGACAAGATGCATTAAACGAGAAGAAGAAAAAAAAGTCGCTATCGTTTCATTTAGTTTTGTTGCTCATCCTATCTCAGTCCTTGTCATTTTTCTTTCTCTCGCGTCTAAAGAGTGCTTCGTATATGATTTTTTTCAACTTCTAGCCATATAATAGTGTGTTCTATTACAGTATTTCACCGTTCAAAATGTTTACAACCATGTTTTGGATGTTTATGTCCCTTTATTTGAAAATCTATTTTAAACTTTAAATGTTGATAGTAGAGAGAGAGAGAGCTTTACACATTGTAACAAGGACTATAATTAATATTGTAATCGTGTAGATATTACGGAGTAATTATGTATGCACCACATTAAGTGCCTTTAGAAATGATTAAGATAGGGAAGGGTGGACAACATCAACAGATGGACTGGACTGACCTTGGCCGGTGCACTGGGAAAATAAAGGAACAGAGAAAGCTGGAAGGCCACTGTGGCCAGCCTTCCCACCACACACACAGCAAGAATGACGAGAAATAATTATAAGTTTCGCTGTTTCAAAATTCATTTAATTTTTTTTTAAATCAGGAGACTTTGATGAAAATAAAATGATAATCTGAGTATGATTTTACGTTCAAGTGAGCGTCCAGAAACGTCTCGTCTTCATAACTGTAGAACTGTGTAAATTCAGTTTCTTCCTACACGATTATAGTCTTATCTTATCTTATATCTTATATCCTTCCCGTGCCGTTAGACGTCACATAGGGCTCGCAAAGTAGTTCGCCAATTTTATAGTCTACAGGATTATAGTCTACAGGATCATTATTGTTAGTTCAGTTTCTTCCTACACGTTTATAGTCTACAGGATCATTATTGTTAGTTCAGTTTCTTCCTACATGTTTATAGTCTACAGGATCATTATTGTTAGTTCAGTTTCTTCCTACATGTTTATAGTCTACAGGATCATTATTGTTAGTTCAGTTTCTTCCTACACGTTTATAGTCTACAGGATCATTATTGTTAGTTCAGTTTCTTCCTACATGTTTATAGTCTACAGGATCATTATTGTTAGTTCAGTTTCTTCCTACATGTTTGTAGTCTACAGGATCATTATTGTTAGTTCAGTTTCTTCCTACACGTTTATAGTCTACAAGATCATTATTGTTAGTTCAGTTTCTTCCTACATGTTTATAGTCTACAGGATCATTATTGTTAGTTCAGTTTCTTCCTACACGTTATAGTCTACAGGATCATTATTGTTAGTTCAGTTTCTTCCTACACGTTATAGTCTACAGGATCATTATTGTTAGTTCAGTTTCTTCCTACACGTTATAGTCTACAGGATCATTATTGTTAGTTCAGTTTCGACAGCCGTAGTGTTTTTAGCGTGTTCTGGTGGATCAGTAGGAGCGCTTCAGTGTTTTACATTTGGTACAGTTTTAAAGGAGTTTATGTATATTACATACTGAGCTGTGCACTTCCATGCCTTCAGCGTTAAGGTAGGCTTTCTTATATAATTTTCTCAACATTGAAGTAGTTACAATAAGTGACAGACCGTCTTCTACTCTTTTTTTGTTTTTCAACTGCTGCTAAGTGATGTATAGAGCCAGGCTGTTTTCTCTGCAGTGAGGTACTGTATTTACATTTCCAGGGTTCAGACAACCCTGGACAACATCAATATCTCGCCACGGAGCTACGAGGTGAACGCAACTAATCAGTTCTACGGGTCGTCCTACCAGCCGTCCCAGCAGGTTTACACGCCAACAGGACTTCTCCTTGAGCAGCAGCGCCTGCAGGAGCAGCAGGAGGAGGGTGAGACCATACTCCCGGTGTGGCAGAGGAGGAAACAGTTTCAGCAGGGTCCTGGTCAGAATTCGGCAGGTAGCAAGCAGGCATGGCATCACGTGATCGTGGGTGTCACGTGTCAGATCTGGGTTATCGTTGTAACACTGAATACTGCACATTCGGCGCCAGCTACACACAGCGTGCTTGCTCGGCTGTTCTGCTTACGAACTAGCTATTAATACAAACAAGCAGAGCTTATTATTGCAAATGAATATAAGTAAACTATCTACATACAGTACTATGTACAGTGTCAACATTTCTAAGACATTTGTCTCGCGTAGTCTCTTATTACAGTTTCTATACATTTAAATATTACCACAAACACAGTCAAATTATCGTTTCCACACATACGAATCTTAACTAGAATATAACTATCAGAGATCATCCATAAGCTGAAAGATCGTGTCTACAACAAGCACAACGGGTACATTACCTCCATAGACTTCTTGTTTTCATAAGGATATGTAAGCTCCAAATGTGTAACACGCTTAACCCAGACTGTCTGTCACGTGAACCTAGATCTGTGATGTTCTTTTGTTTGCACGACCTGGATTCAGGGAATGAGGTCATCTCTTAAGTAGCTGTCGTAGAGCTGTAGACCAGATCGTATTTGGTTTCGCTGAATCAAGCTCTGCTTCCTTCTCTGAGTGTCATGACTTTGTCTGCTTTGAAGTATCGCTTCGTTCTCATTTTGTTCATCAGAAGAAAAAAAGAACCCTCCTGCATTCTTTTACTATTGTCTTAAATAACAGTGTGGCAGAGTTGGACATTAATTGCTTTTTAATGAAATTTGACATTAATTGCTTTTTAATTAAATTTGACATTAATTTCCCTTTATGAAATTTAACAAAAAGTGGATTTTTCATGTTACTGATCATAAAGAGTGATGGGTTTGAATGTGTGCTTTCTTTTTTTAACCAAATCTTTAATAATGTTTATCCTTTACACCTTCTTTTACATGCAATTTCAAGAATAGTTTTTCAGTTTAAATTCCTAACATTTCCAGGTCGTACACTGACTTTTACGAATGCTCATCTTTTAACATGCAGCTGTGATTTTCCTGAATCTCCTAGTACACTGATTAGTTGTATTGATGCAACATGCTATTCTTGAAGCCAATTAGATTTTTTAAAAATTAAAACGCAGACTTCCAAACAGCCACTATGAACCTTACTACGTCTCACTGCTTGTTATTCGTTTTTTTATATAACCAACGATTAAAACTTAGAAAACAAAAACTCTTCATGGCAGTGTACTGTCGTGAAATATAGAGAACTGATAGAGACTTCAATTTTGTTTGTTTGTTTTTTTTGTTTGTTGTTTTTTCGTGTGGTACTTGGTGTCTGTTTTAAAACTCTTTATCATACTTGCTTGACTGGCAGACACAAAAAAAACATGGTAGCCAAGACAACAGAAATTAGTTTAAAAAGAACACGTGCTTTATGTCAGCAGAAGGTACGAAGAATTATTTTAAATCGTAATTGTATGCCTCGACAAGTCATTTTTAATCTTGTCTAATTTCCGTCAGCGATAAAATTTGCGGGTAGATTTATTTAATTCTTTCCCTGTGTTTGATTGTGCAAAATATCAGCTACTTCTTCTTCTCATGTTTTGTTGGAAGATCTTGATGAAAGACACGAACAATAACTGGGAAGCTCTGCCCCGCGTATTCTCAATCATCACTTTGCCTTGATTCTTCCATTGTCACTGTGGATACTGCCCTCTAACTGCAATATTTAGCCCCGGGGCATTTGATGCAGATTGTGATAATGCCTCTAAAATGAATTATTTACCCCGGTATACTAGACGCAAATGGTTGAGAAGATAACTTCCTAGAGAGGACCTGGGGAGAAGTAACTTCCTAGAGAGGACCTGGGGAGAAGATAACCTCATAGAGAGGGTCTGGGGAGAAGATACCTTCCTAGAGAGGACCTGGGGAGAAGTAACTTCCTAGAGAGGACCCGGGGAGAAGTAACTTCCTATAGAGGACATGGGGAGAAGATACCTTCATAGAGATGACCTGGGGAGAAGTAACTTCCTAGAGAGGACCTGGGGAGAAGTAACTTCCTATAGAAGACCTCGGGAGAAGTACCTTCCTAGAGAGGACCTGGGGAGAAGTAACTTCCTAGAGAGGACCTGGGGAGAAGTAACTTCCTATAGAGGACCTGGGGAGAAGTAACTTCCTATAGAGGACCTGGGGAGAAGTAACTTCCTAGAGAGGACCTGGGGAGAAGTAACTTCCTAGAGAGGACCTGGGGAGAAGTAACTTCCTAGAGAGGACCTGGGGAGAAGTAACTTCCTATAGAGGACCTGGGGAGAAGTAACTTCCTAGAGAGGACCTGGGGAGAAGTAACTTCCTAGAGAGGACCTGGGGAGAAGTAACTTCCTAGAGAGGACCTGGGGAGAAGTAACTTCCCAGAGAGGACCTGGGGAGAAGTAACTTCCTAGAGAGGACCTGGGGAGAAGGTTTTTATGCGTACTCCATCACTTATTGCAGCACATTAAAACCTCTCTTGCGATGGAGGAAGATGATAAACATCCAACATTTCTTATCGAATCTGGAGAACCTCGCCGAAAACCACCAATAATAAAATGTAAAAATAGTGCTTATAATACAGGGATACTTGACCTAAATCTACATCTAGGTTTCTGTACTCTTGAAAGTTGTTAATAACCCTGCTCTAAGCTTTCTGATTTGTTTTTTCTGATGTAGTTCCAAAGATACTGTGTGCTACGTTTGCAGTGCTTGAACTTCCAGTTTGTGTGTGTGTTTTTTTTAAAAAATTATTTGTGCGTGCTGTATTTCAGAATAATTCATTTACCTTGAATTTCCAGATTAACTTATAAGTAGAATCTTTCAAATTGGAATTGAGAAAACTTGTACATTTGCTTAATGATTTTTTTAAACTGGAAAAAATGGCATATTTTCTTCGCTTGTAACAGTCAGAAACAATATTTAAATATGCATTTCTTTGTGTTGATTCAAGTGAGGACCCCACCTAGTAAACAAGCACCAAGGATTCCCAAGCCCCGTCCAGGGCCCACCACCTACGCCAGTTTCGGAACTGACTACGGCCGTTCTTCTAGCAAACAGTCCACAACTACTTGGCGTCCCGAAAACCAGTTCAAACCAGCACCAGTTCCTGTTGAAGCCACGCCTTCTGCCACATATACACCAGTCTCAGTGCAGTATGCGCCTAGGCCAGCTCCGCCTTCAGCGGGCCCCAAGCCGTCGCCGCCGACCCCATCCTATGTTCCTGCGCAAGCGGTATGAATTTGTTTGTGTACACAAACTGTGACTGAATGTTTAACTATTGTCAGCTGTAGGAGTAATTTCAAGTATTTGTGTGTTCACGATGCAGTAAAATACTGGATTTCACTGTAATTCTACAGGAAAAGCCACAAGTTCTTGAATATCTCCGAGGTAATAAGAAACAATGGATTGAGCCATTTTCTCAATTCGGAAGGATTATTATTATTATTATTCATGCGAACCATGGAAAACAACTAAAGAAACAGACAACAAATTAGTCTCTTTTGAAAACAGATGCCTAAGGAAAATATTCGATATAAAGTGAAATGAATTCAAGAACAACGCAGAGATAAAACAGATGTGAACAACAACCAGTCTCATGGGTGATCAGAAAAAGGAGATGGACATATGTTGGTCACGTGATGAGAAGAAACGATCAGAGAATCCCAAAACAAGCTTTCAAGTGCAAAACAACAGGTCGAAGTAAAAGAGGTCGACCACGTGAAACTCTAAAGGGAACATTGTTAAGATAGGCCAAATTAGTAGGCATAAAATCCATTGATGAGTTTGAAAAGCTCGCCTAAAACAGGAACACTTGGCGAACTGCCATGCGAGTCCTGTGTGACGTTAACAGCACGGGAAGGATATAAGATGCACGGTTATTATTATGTGCCATGCCGCATCACGTTGGCATCTTGTGCGATCCTTGGCTTTTGTCCATATATTTTGGTCAATAGTGAAACTTTTTTTTCTCTTCCTTTTCTTCGTTGATTTTCCGATCATCACCAGTTCTCCAGCTTCTTTCTTCGCATGGCCTGTCCACGAAGTTCTGACTTTGTTCCTACAATTTTAATAGTTTTCGTTTTTCTGAAACTTCTTTGAGGGCCGTAATTCATTTGTTTTCCTGTCTGTCCAGAGTGTTTCTCATCCTAGTTGGAAAGACGGACTCAAAGTGTGTCTTGTGCCATTTTGTGTCCGTCTTTCTTGCTAGGAGGAGCCCAAGAAAGCTAGACCTATATTATATCTATATTTTGTGTTTTTATCTGTTGCTTTGTTTCTGTATAATCCTTGAAAAAGCTTTTGCCGAAATATTGGATTGTTGTATGTTCTTCATTTGTATGTGCTCATCTTACTTTTTACAATTCATGTTTCTGCCCACTTTCATCACTCTTTCTATCTTTTTTTTTTTATAAACCTGAAACATACAACTTCATCTACTTTCATTACTAGAACCAGTTTTGTCGCAGTCGTCGTCTTTCTTATCTGCAATCTTTATCTAAAACTTGAACTCTGCTGCTTCCAGCTTCTTTATCATGTGGCAAGGAAACATGTGGGGGAAAAGCCAGTAAAATAAACAAGATTTGTTTTTTTTTTCTTTGACCTGTATGTTTTTGTATGATTAAGGTGTAAACTGAAACGTTATGACTATGTTCTTCTTAACTAATAGAGCTGTTCATACTTTTATTTTAATAGTTTTAACATTTTGTTAAGACAGTTTTAGTGCAGTGGCTTTGTATATATTTATATATTTAGTTTTATTCAGACTTACACCCAAAAATCCAAAAATATATTTGAGTCTTGGTGCGAGAATCGTTTTGAAGAGTCTGTAAAGTTCAATAATGTTTGCATATATTTAAGGAAAATTTCTTTTCATTAATTTCCCCTTCATTTTTGAGAGTGCCGTGATCAACAATAGTATTATAATACTTGACTGACCGAGAAAAAGATTTTACGACCGCAGCAGTTTTATGACTGATTGGTCTCTGGAAGTACGTCACTCCAGCCAGGACATTCTCATATCTTCTCCGCTTCCCGTTCCAGTAAAAAAAGTAAAATGTGTGCACTAACTGTCCCTGCCGCACATTGAGTTCGTGGCTTCCGTCAACAGAGGGAGGTTATTGTTTCCTTATCTTATCTCAGTTTCAGTTCCTTAATTCTGTGGATGTAGGGGTTGCGTGTGCACCACAGCTCAAAATTTGTCCACCACAGTCTTCGAGAAGTCTGACTTGTTTAGTCTCAGCCGGTTCACCCATTATCAGGAACTCGTGGAGGTCCAGAACAACAGAAGACCCATGTGAAACCGGGAGTCTGAGAATATGCCAAAAGCTTGGCCCACTCCCTGCGAAGCATGTCTATCTCGATCTTGCAAAACATAATGCCTTGGTCCGGTTTCATTAAAGCACATAGTGATTGTGTTCAGCAGGCGTGCAAAGATTTGTCCAGTAGTTGTATGGTTCCAAATACTGGACTGTTGTTAATTTTCAGTTTTATGAACAGAAAAATGTATAGTGATGACATCGACGCTTATTTTCTAGGGGCTAGACTTCTTAGGAAGAATCTAGCGCTTGTTTGCAATGAACCTTTTTTATTTTTCACTTGTTTTTACTCGTTTGTTTAAAAACGATTTGTGTAATAAAACTTCACCACAGAAATACAGAGTGCAAAAGTTTTTGTTTAACTATTTTTTTTAGTGAATATAGGGAGGTTTTTTACTTTTAATATGCATAAAATGGTTTGCTTGGATTGTTCTTTTAATGACTAGCATTTATTTAACAAAACTGTCAATCTTCTGCTTTCTTCCAGACTCCGCCTACCTGGCAACGCCAAGAGCAACAGGAAACAGGCACACCAGCCTGGCGTACCTCGCTGAAGTCTACCGGCGTCAAGCCATGGGACGTGGACACTAGCTACGCAGCTGAGCAACAACAACAGCAACAACAACAACAACAACAACAACAACCAGTCAGGTCTGTTCCTTACAATCTTCTTCCCGCGAAAACCGTCGAATCGGGACCATTCAGTCCTTCCAGTGTCCCAATCTCTGGGCGTGCAGAAGACGGTCCCAGGGTGATACATTTGCAGTATAAATCCCCCGTGAAGTTGTATTCCAAGAAGAACGTCGTAGAGACCATTCAAGGCCAAACACGATCTGTGGTGGCTGGACAGACGTGAGTTAGACCAGAATCTGTCGTGTAGCTGCCCTGTGATGCGGTTAAACCGACGGCATGGACCTCGGGGTGTCATTGTAGTAATGCAGTTGTTGTAGCGGCTGTCATACTTCCTTACAGCCAGATAGTTTCCATGATACAGATATCTTCCCAGGGTGCAAGTAGCTATTACCCCCAAAGTTATCCCCATTTCTAGAAGCGATTCAGCGAATATGAATGTTCTATATCAGTTTTAGTGAACCATCTAAATTCCTTCCAAGCTTAGGTAGGGAGCTGTAAATTCCCAGTACTATAGCCCCTTTCAGTGCATTTACATTCCTGTGAATAGCATTTAAGTTCGTTTTGAAAGATAGCTCCTAGTTCAGAACGTAGTTATCTTTCTGTATGTCTTACCTGTGCACATTCCATTTTGTTAGCTCATACAGCTTGAAGTCTTTATAGATTAGGGATGAGCTGTAGATTTTATAGTGCCCAGTACATTATTTACATCAAAATGTCCTTGTAATCCAACAGAATTGTCGACCGCAAAATTATGAAATCAGAAGTAGATTTCTGATAAGCTTCAGAAGTAGATTTCTGATAAGCTTCAGAAGTAGAATTTTCATAAGCTTCAGAAGTAGTATTCTGATAAGCTTCAGAAGTAGAATTTTCATAAGCTTCAGAAATAGTATTCTGATAAGCTTCAGAAGTAGATTTCTGATACGCTTCAGAAGTATATTTCTGATAGCTTACACAATAAAAGCACATACAAGCAGTGGGAAATTACTGAAGTACAAACAAGCTGCTAAAACTGGCAACTGATAGAAATACTGACATTTGTCATTATACAAATATAAATAAATTAAACCTTTCACTGATAACTCATTTTATCATTGCTACACTGTCCAGTGTTCATATATGCACTGAAAAGTCACGCAGATGCTCGTAGTAAATAATACATACCCCGACAGTTCATGGAAATGAGCAAATGCTGAAAGATTAAACACGGTATAAAACTCACAGAAATCCTGAAAAAAAAACACTTATAACTTATGCAGAACTAGGCCCCTGATAAGAGCATCGACTACACTATATACTGTCACGTATAACCTGACAGGAGCATCGATTACATTATATTCTGTCATGTATAACCTGATAGGAGCATCGACTACATTATATACTGTCATGCATAACCTGATAGGAGCATCTACTACACTACATATTGTCATGCATAACCTGATAGCAGCATTGTCTACACTCTATTCTGTCATGTTTAACCTGAAAGGAGCATCGACTACACTATATTCTGTCATGTATAACCTGATGCGACATTTATAATTCATTAATTTCTATGCAATTTTTAAAGCTACACGAAATGTCCTAAACGGTACACAGAAAATAAACACGACGGTGGGACCATTTTTTACGTAAATATTCATGTAACATGTAATAATAACCCATTTAGTTAATACATTCCTTAAATACACAGGCATTCATACAAGGTTTGCAGTCCTTAATCCACAAATTTAGCCAACATTCTAGAACTGCACGGATATTGTTTAAAAACAAATGGAGACACATTCAGGGTGAAATATGCAAATAATGACGCTGGCTTGTCTCTCAGCCTATAATTTCAGTTCTGCTGAGTTTTGTTTTCCTCCTAAGTTCGTCCAACTTGATGACTAATAATTCTCTGATTTTATCATAGACTTCCTTGTGTCCATAAGTATCACTGACACACTTATGAAAATGCAGAAATTTTCTTTAATTTAATTTATCAGTTTTTGCTTTCCTTGGCCGTTGTTTCATTTTAGACTGATGATGTTAATTCACACGTAGTAGGCGTTAATATAGAAGTGTGTGATTCAGTATTTGAAAACTTACTGAATTATTCTTTATTATGTTTTTTTTTTGTGTGTTTCAGGTCGATGCCACCTTTAAAAAATTAATACTGATCTTTTGAATGCGCATGCGTAGAATAGATGGATTTTTTATATTTTTTATTTCTGCCCAGTTCAGAAATCGTTTTCAGTTAGTTTAGTTTTTCCGAATGCCTTTCAAACTTACTTTCTAGGATAACTAATGAGGAAGTCAATGGTTAAAAAAAAGTACACATTAGATCAGGGATTCCTAAATAACGAGTATGGGAACCAAATGATGAGGCACGATCTCAGAACGATTTTTATCTCTGAAAAATTGTTGTTAGACTAGAATGTTCTTTCATTTGTTCCATCCACATGTAAAGTAAAAAGAACTTGTTGAAATATTTAAGGCATAGTGACATGTAATGGAACTGGCGATAACGATGACTTCCAGAGTCCGGCCAGCGGATCTGAGAATACACTGGGAAATCTGCAAGGGTCTGTAACCCTTGACTTAGACACTGGAAATGGGGTAGAAATACAAATAATACGTAAAAGAAAAACGAAATTCTTTCGCTGACAGTATGAATCAGCATCCTTTTCTTCCCCAAGAAAGAATGCCAGGAAAGAGCAAACATGATGGATTTGTGAAAAGTACCAGAAGGACGGTCAGTCAACACAGGACAGGTGTTACCAATTATTATACGCTGGAAGGATATTATAAATGAGAAAAGAGCGAAGATCACTCTGTATTTTCCCCAGCGTCTTTTGAAAACAATTATAATGGGACTTCTCGTTCTCAGTTTGAGATTTTCCTGTTTAGGTGCTGGATCTCAGGCTAACCAGTGGGTTTTCCTGCTAAGTAGGATTATTTAACTAAGTAAAATACGAAAACGTATACTTGTAAAAATACTGTTTATTATATAATTTGTTTTCCAAATAAGACGTTTACCTTACTTAAAAGTTTGAAAAAAGCTTTTCAATAATCAGTTAAAAAATACTGGGGGGGGGGGGTAAAGGAAAGGCATTAACTAAAAAATGAAAGAAAGTAGGCTCTTGCGTTACTAAAACAACAACAAAAAATCATTTTATCATGGACAAGGTCTTCGTCCCATGAAAGCAAATGATTTAATTATCCCACGTTTTTTTAACCGAACGATAAGTGTTAATTTCTTTACCCATTTTCAAATAGTAAATCGCCCCCAGCTGCGACTAACCAGACAGGTGACAGAGACTGGAGCCAGTCGGAGGTCTTGAGGCTTATCAGTCAGGAAGACAGCAGGTGAGACAGAAGAAGCCACCGAACAAATTCGGTAGGCGTTAGATACATGAAGGGGTATACTGACAAGTGAAACTAACGTCTCCTCTTTCTTCACGATTCTTTTGTTTCGTTCTGATTGTATGCTATTTAACATTCTGTATAACATACTGAAACAAAGTAACCTATTGTCATTCACGGGTTTGAAACCGAAGGCCTTGAGACTGCTGTCTCCTTGTGTAATACACAAACATAGGAGAAGAGAAAGAACAAACTAACTTTCACTTTGCAATGGTAAAAAATCTGGCAACACAAATCATGCAAATTTCAGTCTCTTGACTGTTGCAAATATTCAGTTTAGTTCAGTCATTCAAAGTATATACCAGGCATGAAGAACATTTAAAATTTCGTTAATGTCCACCACCACCACCACCACCACACCACTACTACTACTACTATCACCAATACTACTACTACTACTACTACTATTACTTCTACTATTACTTCTACTATTACTACTACTACTACTACTATCACTACCACTACTACTACTACTACTACTACCAGCACTACTACTACTACTACTACCAGCACTACTACTACTACTACTACCACCAGCACTACTACTACTACTACTGCTACTACTACTACTACTACCAGCACCACTACTACTACTACTACTACTACTACTATTACTATTACTTCTACTACTACTACTACCACCACCACCACCACTACTACCACTACTACTACTACTATTACTTCTACTACTACTACTACCACCACCACCACTACTACTACCACTACTACTACTACTATTACTTCTACTACTACTACTACCACCACCACCACTACTACTACCACTACTACTACTACTATTACTTCTACTACTACTACTACCACCACCACCACTACTACTACTACTACTACTACTACTACTACTACTACTACTACTACTACTACTACTACTACACACATACATATATGCGTATATATTGCCTTAATGCATTCTCACATATTTATTACTTTGAAATAATTATATGTTAATAAACTTTAACAGAACTACTGCAGACAAGAAGAAGTAATATAGTCAGACTGATTCTCGAGCTGATGTATGGTAGTTAAATAGTGTAACCCACTGCCTTGTAGGACATTTGGAAGTCGAATCATAAGGGAAGTAAATCTTGAGAAACAAAATACTGAGACATTAATGTGAGTTCTCTCCCGTCCATCGTATGCCATCCCCTATAACCATAACACAGATGTTAGATGGTGTAAAGAGGCAAACAAAACATTCATATTTGGACATAGAATTGAAGGTAACCGAGCTACGTAAACTAGCTTGGATAATAAATAATACCAGTTTAGAACACACAATGAAGCAATGGGGGAAAAGCTACAATTTGTGTGCATTCTATCAGCAATGTCTCCACAAATATACAGACCAATGGCATGACTGAAATAAACAGGAATATAACATGAAAACGATAATATGATAAAAACATTTACCTTGCACAGGTTAGAAGAAACTCTGTCAGCACTGAAAAAAGGAGGAAGAGGAGAAAAAGAAAAAGAAGATGACGATGAAGAGAAATTTTTGGAATGACCAATAAAGTATTAAAAACTGTAGGAGCAGTGATGAAGAAGAAACTCCTACAGATAACGAACTAGAGGCGAAGACGCTGTCAGGTTTAGCAGTCAATAACACATAACTGACATTCTAGCGCCAGGTTTAGCAGTTAGTGACATAACTGACATTCTAGCGCCAGGTTTAGCAGTTAGTGACATAACTGACATTCTAGCGCCAGGTTTAGCAGTTAGTGACATAACTGACATTCTAGCATCAGGTTTAGCAGTCAGTGACACATAGCTGACATTCTAGCATCAGGTTTAGCAGTCAGTGACACATAGCTGACATTCTAGCACCAGGTTTAGCAGTCGGTGACACACATAACTAACATTCTAGCGCCAGGTATAGTAGTTAGTGACATAACTGACATTCTAGCGCCAGGTTTAGCAATCAGTGACACATAGCTGACATTCTAGTGTCAGGTTTAGCAGTCAGTGACATAACTAACATTCTGGCACCAGGTATAGCAGTTAGTGACATAACTGACATTCTATCATCAGGTTTAGCAGTCAGTGACACATAGCTGACATGCTAGCGTCAGGTTTGGAGGATCGTAACTGACCATGACCCTGTACCAGTTTTCTGTTGGCACCCCTAGCAGGGCTAGTCTGGCTAACTGGGTAGGGGTCGCCAGAGTCCCAGGTGATGGGAATGCTAAAAAAGTATTACACGCCCCTCTGGTTGTCTGCTCCCCCCCCCCCAAGGTACTTAAATAAAAACCAGTCGCTATAACTCGCTCACAATCCGATGCATGGTGTGCCTCAATATCTTCCCTGCATCGGCTGTAAAGAACACCAGCTCACAAATCCAGGGAGATAAAAGAAGAAGATAGTAACCACTGCTAGAAAAGAAGAGTCATCCAGACACCTGGAAAGATACTATGCAAAGCCCAGTTGCAAAGATGGATAAAGATAATGCACATCCAAATAACTGTCGACCAAGATAATAATTTCTTGCTTCAGTTCACTCGTTACACAATTATAATAACGTTTGTAACACCAATACTGCTCATCACTGTATGTTTAGATGTTGTTTGTTGTTCATAATGTTTTAACCAGCAAAAAAACGCGTGGCTACTTTTGTTTTCAGTTACAGAATACAACCCGTAAGAATGGCAATACGCTACTGTACTGTATTCCTAATAATACTGCTACTATTCATTTGTTATGTTCTCGCATGATTTAGCATGTAAGCACTTCTTTACATCAGCTTCAACACTCACCTTGATCAATTAGTTTAACACTCATTTTGATCTAGTAGCCATTTCATTAAAATCAGGACCAGGCAAGTGTTACATAAAACACGAATTTATCTTTATAAAGGATCATCCAAACCAAAAGGCCATGCCACGTTTGCCAACTGAAGCTGAGCAGAAACCGGAATTAGGAACCGATTGTTCTTCAGGTACAAGCGGGTACTCGCTTCTTACAAACCGATTCCGGATACAAACCGTTTCTGATACCGAGTAGTATCCACTTGGAACCGATTTATAAAACGGAATCCAAATCGGTTCCAAATATGAGGTAGAACCGTGTTGTAGACCTGTTTTCTGACGTCATCAGCGTGGGAGGGCTAGCGTGTGAAGGCGGGAGAGTCTGAAAGTCCTGGCATCAAAAGAAACCGTCATCGCGCTGTCACTCATCAGTTTGCCCTTCCTTTTCGCTCCCCTTCCTCTACAATACACGTTAGAGCCTTCGTTATTTGAGTGTTAAGTGATAAACTATTTAAACCACAGTGGCCATATAGTTCTATATTGTCCAGTTATTAGACGTACTGATGTTATCTTTTAACCTTGAACACATTGGTATCTCCTCGAAAAAAAATTCCTGTTATACGCATTTACTTTTTTTTTTTCTTGAATAACGGTTTTTATACTTCATTCGCGCGGTTCGGCGTGTTTTACTGCGAACGTTATGCGTAAATAATGGCTAAAAGATCTCCTGGCAGTTCCGTGTGCAGACATATGGAAGAGCATGGGGAAATTGTCAAGTGTCTTATTTGCAAATCATCTTTCACATTTATCAACACACGAATAGTTTGTGGGTATAAGTATACTTAAGAGTAACTATATAAATATACACCAGTTCAGTGCAGTAAAACTGTGATAACACAGTGTTAAACTATTTAAAACAAAGGTAGGAACAGCTTTATTAGACAACGAGTTAGTTCGAAATTCAGCCTTTCTTAGCATTCCATTTTTGCACACAACTCTGCTGAGTTCTACTCTCTTCTCCCCTGTAACTTATAACCTAGAACCTTCAATTTACAAGATTACAAACCCTTTACCCAGCAATATTCATCTGTTCCACCAACTCTTTTCTTGACTTAATCACCATTATACCCCCCCCCCTTTTTTTTTTCCTCTCTCTCCCCACACCCCCACCCCACACTAGATTTACAAGAAACACCTTCAAATTCTTCATCTAAACATTCACATAATTCCACCATACGAACTTCCGGACTCAGGTTTTTGCAAGTCACAGTTATTTGCTCTCTCTCTCTCTCTTTCTCTCTCTCTTTCTCCCTCTGTCTCTCTCTTTCTGTCTCTTCCTGTTTTTTTTTCCACTCGTATGTGTTACATGTCATTCATGTGAATTTACAATTTATCTTCTTTCTCTGTTTCTTTGTCCTGCATATTTTTGTATGGTTAAGATGTAAACCGAAAAGTCACAACTGTGTGCTCATTGAGGAAGCTGTTTTTATGTAAAGTCATTTGAAGTGTTGGAACTGGAGAAAAGCAGCAGAGTTACAGCACTACAGCGGAGTTTCCGTACACATTTCCGACAAGAACAACCTTCTAGACCTGTGATCTATCAAAAGTTTTGCTGTTGCTTTGAAGAGACAAGTTGCTGCTTTGAAGAGACAAGTTGTTGCTTTGAAAGCGACAAGTTGCTGCTTTGAAGAGACAAGTTGCTCGTAATTTTGCGAAGTACAATAGGGGTCCGTTTATATCATTTGAGAAGATAGGAAAAATTCGTTTATATCATTTGAGAAGATGGAGAGAATTCGTTTATATCACTTGAGAATATAGGGGAAATTCGTTTATATCACTTGAGAAGATGGAGAAAATTCGTTTATATCACTTGAGAATATGGGGAAAATCGTTTATATCGTTTGAGAAGATGGGGAAAATTCGCAGTCCAAGAAAATCACTTCCGCGAGGCAACCGTGAATTGTAGATACCGAAGACAAGACTGAGGTGTGTATAACGAAAGCGCCTTTGCACGCGCCCACATAAGCGACAGATATATCTAGCTAAAGGAAATTCGAGGAGGATGACTCGTTTGCCGAGAGGGTAATTTTCAGCCACGAGTCCCCGTCGCTTTTTAGTGGAAAGGTGAACGGATATAATACTCATGTTTAGGACACAGAAAGCCCACATCAGGTATCGAGAATCAGCGGGACTTACTAGAGATGAGCATGTTTTTTGGCATTTCGAGGGAGAAGATTTATGGGCATTTCTTATTCGAATAAGACTACGTAATTAGCATGTTATTTCCTGGCGTATGAATTGATTGATCGATGCGTCAGAGTCAGGAAGAAAAACTTCCCCAGCGGCACCGAGGCCATTACGTCTTTTGACCGCTTAGGCTTGGGAGGTCGGTTTCGCCAGCACTGACATCAGTCGCCAAGCATTTCTGCCAAAGAGGCCATCAAGGAAAACGGGACATCTCTGTAACTGCAATAAGCTCCTGCTCTTCGGAGGAACAACCTCGGAAAGCTCTGGAACAGCGCCCTATTTTCCAAACTGGCTGTCTCCACTCACAGCTGGAATGAAGAATAAATTCAGCTTTCTTTAAACTACATTTCCACCTAGTTGCTACTTTTTCTATTTCTGCGATTCATGTCCAACTTCTTTGTCTCATACTCCCACTCACTCCGCAGCATTTCCTCATCCTAGCCGGAGGCAATTTATTTTCCAGGCCTTTCTATCCCTCCTCTCTAGGCCATAGTAGGCTTTGTTAGCTCCCTTATCTAGACATTCTTAGCAAGCAGTCCTGTCCTCTGCATACTGTGTTCTTCGAAACCTTTCTCCATCCACCCTTCCCCATTATGTCCTCTCACTTGTTTATCATCTAAATCATCTGGGCGGCTTTGTTTGAATCATTGATATCCATAGATGACAGTGACAAGCTATGGCTATTTGTGGCGTAGTGCCATGTTGTTTACCACATGGTACCCTTTTTGCTAACCCTTTTACAATATTTCTCAGCCAATCGTTGACTTTCGTTTTGTGCTCTACTTCGTCTATCTGGGCGCATTTCGTGCCAGACTTTCTTACAAGGAGAAGACCAAAGGCTATTTTTTAAATCTATTTTTCGTGTTTTTTAAAAATCTGTTGTATTGTTTTTACGTTTATCAAAACAGCTGAGAAACACATAAATGCCTTTGAATGTAAATGCTACAGAAG
Organism: Achatina immaculata; assembly: GCA_009760885.1. Lineage (NCBI taxonomy): Eukaryota > Metazoa > Mollusca > Gastropoda > Stylommatophora > Achatinidae > Lissachatina > Lissachatina immaculata. The sequence goes on along the minus strand of CM019719.1, from coordinate 59,577,848 downwards.
AATCCTTCAGATATCATGTACACAAAAAAGGAGCACATATATCCATACTATAAGAACTTAATATTGAAGAAGGTTGACTAGTAAAGAAGATTAAACAGATAAAACTTAAATATTTTGTACATATTAAACGTCATAAGAATTTAGAGAAGACAGTCTTATAAGGGTACATAATGGGAAAAGAAAAGAGAAGAAGACCAATGGGAAGATGGCTTCAAGACATCGCTCACGAATGGATGCATCAGCAGCAGGCCATCTTGCTTATAACCGAGAGTCCTACAGGAGAGCTTTTAGGGAGGCAAAGTTTGTTTGCTATGGTCACCTCGATCGATAAAATGCATTTCGTGTCGGACTTTCTGACATATTTTCCATCCATTTTTCGTGTTTTTATCTGTTTTGTCTTTTTTGTATGTAGTCTTTGAAAAAGGCTTTTGCCGAAATATGGGATTTTTGTATGCCCTTCATTTATATGTCCTCATCTTACTTTCTGCCATTCTACCCACTTTCCTCATTCTTTCTATCACTTTGTAAAACTGAACCATAAACCTCATCTAGTTTCATTTCTTCTGATGCAGTCCGCACCTCTGTTCTCATGGTTGAAGCGGTGGATGCATATGCCCCTGATTTACTGGCAACCAGAATCTGGCCTTTGAAGTAGACAACACAGCCCCCATCCACCATTTAGACATCGTTCCGCTGACCCGTCTGTGAAGATCATAGGGTCATGGGGAATGGAATGATCCTGAATCTGTTCCTGCATCTGGGCTTCTGCTTTATCCTGAGCCCTTTTTCGACACTCGCGGCCTTCACTCATCATCATCAGGTGCCGTGCCGACTGGCGTTGGCTATTATGCTTCTCCAGAGTACACGATCCTTCATGGAGGCCATCAGCTCAGATAGTGATCTCCTCTCACACCATCCCGTCAGACTGTCCAGTATCATTTCTCTTGGTCTTCCTCTTGATCTTCTTCCTTCTATTTTTCCTGTTGTTATAATATTTTCAATACCCCCTCTTCTCATTGCATGTCCTATGAAAGTACATTGTCTCTCTTATTTTTTTTTTTGACCAGGTTTTTTTGTCTCTCCAGCTCTTCTCACACATTCTTTATTAGTTATTTTTGCTGTTCAGTGGATTCGCAACATTCTTCTAATAAACCACATTTCTGCTGCTTCCAATGATTTTTGTGTAGACCTGCCTATTGTCCATGATTCACTTCCATATAACAAGATAGGTTCAATATAGCATTTTAGGACTCGTTTTCTCCTAAAATGCTATATTGAACCTATCTTGATAAAGATGTGTTGGATAATATGTTTCTCATTCTCTGAAATGCAGTCTTTGCTTGACCCATTCTGTTCCTAATTTCTGTTCTGCATTTCCCATCTGAAGTTATTTCTGCTCCAAAGTATTTGAATTTCTGTAGCTGCTTTAGAATAGTTCCATTTAATTTTCTACTGCATATTGGTGGATTCTGTTTCTTAGATATAACCATAGTCTCTGTCTTTTTGACGTTCAAAGTAAGGCCTTTCTGTTCACTTTCTTTGGCGACTTTATCCAAGAGATTTTGTAGGTCTTGTTGGTTCTCAGCTATCAGTACTGTGTCGTCAGCATACTGAAGGTTGTTAATATTGTATCTTCCAATTTTTATGCCTGGTTCTGTGATGATCGTTCTTAGAATATTCTCGCTATACAGAGAAAAAAGGTCTGGAGATAGTACACATCCTTGTGGCACCCCTTGTTTTATAGGTTGATATTTTCCAGTTCTATTTTCAACTCGAATTGCTGCTTCTTGGTGCCAGTATAGATGGTTTACAATCCTCAGGTCTTTGCCGTCTATGTTGATGTCTTCAAGAATTTTAATAATTTCATTATGTTTTACCTTGTCGATTGCCTTGGTGTAATCAATGAAGCATAAGTAGAGATGTTTCTGTACTTCAAAAGTTCTTTCTGTTAGTGTTCGTAAAGCATAAATGGCATTGTGTGTTCCTTTTCCTTCAACAAATCCAAACTGTTCATCTTCTATTTCCATTGTTATCTTTTTCCTTGTTCTTCTCATAATGATTCTCAGAAGTAGCTTTGTTATGTGACATGACAGGCTGATAGTCTGGTGGTCATCACATTCTTTTGCACCTGGTTTCTTTGGTAGTGCTATAAACTTGGATTTAAGCAAGTCACTGGGCATATAACCACTGTTGTAAATGTCATTCAGTAACTTGGTTATTATTTTTATTCCTATCTCCTCTAGTGCCTCTATTTCCTCTACTGTTATATTATCAGGCCCAGTTGCTTTTCCTTTCTTCATGTGTTTGATGGCATCTATGATTTCATCTTCAAGTATTGGTGGTCCATCACATTTTTCAGTATCTGGTGTTAATTCTGGTCTTTCTCCTCCATATAGCTCACCTATATACTCTGTCCACCTGCCCACAATGTCTTCTTTTCCCATTAACATTTTACCCTCTTTTGATTTCAGGCATCCTGTGGTATATTTTGTTTTCCTGCCAGTGAGTTCACTAATTCGTTTGTGCATGTTTTTGCTGTCTTTATTATGAGAGTCCTCTATCTGTCTGCACTGTTCATTTAACCACACTTCCTGTGCTTCTCTGCATTTGCGTCTTATTATTTATCTTGCTATATTTTTCTTGGTTGTTTTTACTCCTCTTCCTCTTGTCCATCAGTCCTAAGATGTTGTCTGTCATCCATTTATTTTTAGGGGCTTCTTTTTTTCGGTGGTATTATCTCCTTAACAGTTTGGTGGATAGAATCTCTTAACATTTCCCATTGTTCATCTATACTATTTATCTTTGCTATTGCATTGTATCTATTTGTTATAATAACTTTGTATTGTTCTCGCAATTCTCGGTCATTTTTAAGGAGTTCTGTATTCAGTTTGATGTTTCTCACTTTTCTGCATGCTTTCTTCAGCTTTATTCTAATTTTTGCCACAGAGTGGGTCATGGTCACTATTGCAATCGGCTCCTGGCATGGTTTTTGTTGTTATTAATGCACTGCGGAATCGTTTGTTGATTAATATGAAGTCTATCTGGTTAAAAGTCTTTTTGTTTGGGCTACACCACTTTGCCAGTCTTCGAGGATGTTGTTTAAACCAGGTGTTTCCTACAATCATGCTGTGTATTCTTGCCCATTCAATTAATTTAATACCTCTCTCATTCCTCTCCCCCAGTCCATAGTCACCAACGATGTCTGAAGTTCTTCCTTTACCAACTTTGGCATTAAAATCTCCCATCACTATAGTAACTTCATGTGACTTTGTATGTTTTAGGACTGACTCTATGTCATTATAAAATAGCTGTACAACTTTCAGATGTTGGAGCGTACACTTGTATAATATTTATGTTTATTGGTGGGTTTTCAGTTGGGTTGGCAGGACTCGGTCGGAGATGTTCAAATATCCTACAATTGTTCTTGCTGTTTGTTCGTCAAATAGTATTCCTACTCCTTGTTCATACTTCTCACTTCCTGAATATATTATTGTATATTTATCAGAGTTTATCTTCCCTGCACCTGTCCATCTAACTTCACTCATTATAATATGTCGATCTTCATCTTTTCCATTTACCTCTTTATATTTTCTAATTTTCCAGCCTGGAATAAAGTTCTAACATTCCATGTTGCTATTTTGAACTTGTTAGTTTTGCCACCAGTAGTTTGATGATGATCTGGCCTCACTTATGGCTCGTGAGCTGCCCTACCGAACGAGGCTTTTCTACAGAAACATCCATTAACGTCGTTAGATTCTGCATATTTGGCACTTTAGTCCATTCTGGTTCTGCTTTGGTTCTCTGCTGGCAGTGTCCCTTCTGCCTCTGTCACCCACAACCTCCTTCCCTTGATACGCTTGTCTTTTGCAGAGTTCAGCTCTGGTAGAAGGGGGTAGTTTGCTGTGCAGTCCTGAGGCATGTCTTCACTTGCGCATGCGTTGACTTTCATGCTGGACGTATCCAGCAAGTATCGCATAGCTATGATAGAAGTCCTTAGTGCACCCCAGAACTGCTCTCATGGCCTCATTTTGGATTTTTTCGAGCATGTTTATCTGAGTTGTGGACAAAATCGGAAGGCCGAGGTCACCCACCCACCGACATTAGCAACCCCCACATCAGTAGAAAGAGTGTCCGTCATTACAGTCCAGCACCTGACATGGTCTTCACTGCACTGAGCCCTTTCTTTGTTTTCTTATTGATTATGTCTACGTGTTGGTTGAAAGAGAGTGTCCTGTCAAACATAATCCCAAGGAATTTCAAAAACTGTTCCCTCTCAATATATTCGCCGGTGCACAGCACTGCCGGAAGGGTAGTCTTCGCAGATCTGTTTTCTAATGAGCACCACAGGATTTTGGCCTTGGTGGGGTTTATCACTGCGTTGATGTCCTTATACCAACTCATAATATGGTCAGTACTTTCCTAAATGTGGACAAATATCCCCTGTCTTCAGTTTCCATTTACATATGTCAGAATGTCATCTGCATATGTGAGTATTCGGTCAAGGCCAGTCTGTAGAAATTCTGGCAGTGTATATGTTGAGAAGCACTGGTGACAGTGGAGAGCTTGAGGTTGTCCTGGCGCAATGGTCGTAATCTCCAAGGTGCATGACTCATATCGTAGTGCCACAGTTCTATTGAGAAACACTGAGCCTACCCACCGCACTATCCAGCTGTCAATGCCTAATTCCGTCATAAGACACAGGAGTATTGTGTAGTCTTTCCGATCCAGTACAACAATTGGTCGTCTCTTCATTCCTCTGGAACCCTTCATAAACATCACACACCATCATGGATGCGTTGCTTGTTGTGTCTCTGCCGGGTCGATAGCCCCCTAGCGTGCCCGGAAGCTGTCTGCCGTTCTCCAGTTCCCGTGTCATTTTCTTACCCATGACCTTCTCCTGCACATTACCATAAATGGTTTGCATGGTGATTATGATGTGGTAGCTTGCCACTTCGCTGTTGTCTGTGCCTGGTAACGGCAGCAGGTAGCTATGAAGGCATTCTTCTGGTATCTCGCCTGAATTTATACTATGCTCTTCTGTCATCTTAGCTTGAACTGCTTCTGCTTCAGGTTCCTCTACCGAACCCATCCTGACCTGGAGCACTATCCCTAGACTCCCTTGACGGTCTGTGAAGCTGCATCTTTCTTCCAACATTGGCCTCCGGGTAGGGTAAAGGAACTTTGGAGCACCCTGTAACACAAGCCCCACTTAGTATCATGTTTACGAACATTCGGCAGATGAGTGTTTATATGTGCACCCATACCCTGTAAAATTAGCATGATTTCATTCGACCCCTCTGCATACATTCATCATCTACAAATTATTAGCTATCATTCGTGACATATATTCAGTTTCATTTGGGTTCCCAGTGACGGGTAGCTAGTGAAAGCCAACTTTCAGCATTTAATCACTGCCGTGCTCCTTTATAGTTTATGGATATCTCTCTCTCTGAACCATAAGTGCCCAGGGCACATGGGGCTTCCGCAAGGGTTTTCCACAAATGCCTGTCCTTCGCCTTTTTTTCTGCTCTTGCCCAGGTGAGCCCTCTATTGCTCAACATCCTTTCTGTTGTTCTTCTCCATGTCTCCTTTGATCTACCCTTACTTCTGTTCCCCTGTGGTGTCCATCTTAGTGCTATTTTTGGTAGTGAGTTATCAGTCATTCGAAATACATGTCACAACCATCGCCATCGTCTTTCCTCAATAATTGTTGTCAGTGGCTTCATCTGCATTTCTGCCAATAAGATGTTATTTCTTATGGTGTTTGGCCAAAATATTTTTCTAATTCTTCGTAAACATTTAGTCTGGAAAGAATTCAACTTGTTTTCTATGGTTTTGGTGATTTTCCAGCATTCACTTCCATAGAGTAGTACATTTAGAACATTACTCTTAAATATCCTGATTTTCATATTTATGCTTAGTTTTTTTTTATTTCCATATATTCTGCAGCATTGCAAAAGCCTGGTTTGCTCTAGTAAGTCTGCTGTTGATGTCCTCTGTGCTGTCTCCATTTTCTACTACTCTGCTGCCAAGGTATACAAATTCGTTGACCTCCTCCACTAACTTCCTATCTACTGTGAGTACATTTCTGTTGTTCACATTTTGCTTCATTAACTTTGTCTTTCCTACGTTGATCTTTAGTCCTATGTTGTTTGCATTCTGAGTTAGCTTGTTTATTTTATCTTGCATATCTTTGTGACTGCTTGATAATAGACAAATGTCGTCCGCAAAGCCAAGGTCCTCCAGCACTGTGTCAAGGGTCCATTGTAATCCTCTGCGTTTGTCTGATGTTGCCTCCTTCATTAACCAGTCTACTGCCAAGATAAATAATGTTGGTGATAGTACACATCCCTGCTTCACTCCTGTTTGTACCCTAAAGCTGCTGGAGGTATGTTCTCCACAGATAACTTTGCACTGAAAACCCTCGTATATGGCGTTGATTACATTAACTATCTTATGGGGGAGGCCATGCCATCTTAGGATTTTCCACAGTGCATCTCTGTTGACACTGTCAAAGGCTTTCTCAAAATCTATGAATAATGCATATGTTGTGCTATACCACTCATTTGCCTGTTCTAATATTTGTCTAAGTACAAATATTTGGTCTATGCATGATCTTCCTTTCCTAAATCCTGCCTGCTCCTTCCGAAGTTTTTCCTCAAGTGTTGGTACACTTCTGTTGATGATTATTCTGCAAAATACTTTACTGGTGAGTGGCAGTAGGGTAATGCCTCTCCAGTTCCCGCAATCTCTGAGGTCACCCTTCTTTGGTAGTTTTACTATAAGCCCAGTTTTCCACTCATCTGGGGCTTTTTCTAGATCCCAAATTTGTTGTAATATCCGGCAAAGTTGTTTTGGTGTTTCTGTTTCTTCTGCTTTCAACATCTCAGCGGTCACTTCATCTTCACCTGGTGCCCTGTCTGATTTTAGCATCTTTATTGCCTCCTTTACTTCACTTATTGTTATTGGTCCTTTATTGATGTTTAGTTCCGTTTTTGCTTCAGGTATGTCTATTGTTTGTGCTGCTTGTGTTCTGTTTAGTAGGGTGTTAAAGTGTTCCCTCCATCTTTCAATTTTTTCTCTTTCTCCACTGACCAGCTGTCCATTTTGTGTCCTTACTGCACTTTCACATCTTGTGTTGAAGTTACCTGTCATCTGCTTTGTGATTTTATATATGGTTTTCATGTCATTTGTATATGCTGCTTTCTCTGCTGTTTCTGCTAAGTTGTCATAATATTGACGTTTATCTTGACGGCATGATTCCTTCACTTCTTTGTATTTTTGCGCATAATTACTTAGAACTTGTTCTTTAAGCCGTTGTGATTTAGTGTTAAGTAATTTTTTCTTGATTTCTTTTCTTTGCTCTATCTTTTCCCATGTGGTCTTGCTTATCCATTCCTTTTTTCTCCGTTTCCGATATCCCAGCACCTCTTTTGCTGTTTCCTGTAGTGTTTTATTGAACTCTAGTATGGACATTTCTGCTTCGTCTTGTAGGACACTGAAGCGGTTCTTAAGTACTATTGAGAATTCATTTCTTGTTTGCTGGTCTTTCAGTTTTCTTGTATCAAAATGTATCTTTTCGTGTTCTCCGATTTTGGCTTTCCTTAATTTTAGTTTTATTTTTGCTACCAGAAGGTTGTGATCACTTCCTACATCTGCTCCTTTCCTTGCTCGCACATCTTGTAGTGACCATTTCCACTTGTTGTTTATTAGTATGTGATCGATTTGGTTTTCTGTGGTTTTATCTGGTGACCTCCAAGTCACCTTATGGATGTTTTTGTGTTGGAAAATTGTCCCTCCGATGGTCATCATGTTTTCTTCACAGAAACTGCACAGTCTTTCTCCATTTTCAGTTATTTCTCCAATTCCCATGATTATTCTTCTATCTTCATTTCCTTCACCTACTTTTGCATTGAAGTCGCCCAAGATGAGTAGCATATCATGCTTGGGTATTGTTTCTACTGTGGCTTGGAGGCTGTTGTAAAAATCTTCTTTTAATTCCTCTTCAGCTGCTTCTGTTGGTGCATAACAAACTATAATAGACAGCTTCGTGAATCTTGAGTTGAAGCGTGCATACAATAATCTCTCATTTATTGGGGTCCATTTCAGCAATGCTCTTGGTGCTTCTTTTGTTATAATCAATGCTACTCCTCCTTCATGAAGATCTTCTTTACCTGACCATATTATTGTATCTTCTGTGTGCTGTATTGTTAATTTCCTTCTGCCTTGTCCTGTAAATCTTGCTTTTTGTATTCCTAGTATGTCTAGTTTGTATCTGTGCATTTATTTGATGGTTTGTGCTAGTTTTCCAGTCTGGTTTAGTGTTCTTACATTGCAGCTGCCTATTTGCATCTTGTGTTTAGGTTCCAGGAGGTCTGCAGTCGGGCTGGGGACTTCCAGTGGCTGGCTTTCATCCACAACCTTCATGGGCTCAGTTTCCTGATAAGCATTTCTCCTTCCACCTGCATTTGTTTTTTCCCTTGCTTCCGTTTATGTAGCAGTCTGATAGTTTTTTTACCAGATAGGGTTGGTGGCCCTAAGGCGAACCCTCTTTAGTCGCCTTTTACGATCATGCGTGGTAGGGTACAGTGGTCCTATTCTTTGCAGATCCCGGGTACCACACGGGGGAGTTTATGGATATACCACGCTGAAAAAAAATAAAATGACCAACGTATTACATACATACATTGAAACATGAGCATTAAGTCAGCAAAAGGTGATAGCAGAATAGCAGAAAGATTTACCGTTTAAGTTCTTTCTCCTTTCATTTCCGCCCCCCCCCCCCCCAATTCTGTTTCCTCTTTTCACAGTAATAACAAAGTTTACTTCATCACATTTAGATGTAATGACCCAGCACATCATATTTTAATTTATTTTGTTATAATCTTCTTTTCTTGTTATTTCAGACTTAAAGTTTTTATCAATATGGCTACTCGTAACGTCCTATAACAAATCATGCGCTGGAGCTAGATATGATCTAAAGTTTAAAAGCAGACCCGCGGACGTTTATAAACAAATGTATTAAAAACAAGAACTTGGAACTTTTTCTTTCGTCAAAATTGTTTTCCGGGCTGAAGAAAGATAACTGTTGGTTAAATATTACAGTTTTGTTTTTTCTTACACAAGCTCTTCTATCACTATAAGGGACAGTTATGAGACTGTTTGCTTACAAATATACTGTGCCACGAACTCTATGATCGCAGTGCAATATGTATTTTGCAAAATGTAGACTTTTCCAGGACTTTGAACTTACGTATAATTATAAAAATATGTTTGATTCTAAACATAGCTGTGCATCGGGATATACTGTCTATAGGTGCTTGATGTAAGTCGTTTTAGGTGTTGTAGGAAGATATTCTAAGAACAATCATCACAGAACCAGGCATAAAAATTGGGGGATACAATATTAACAACCTTCGGTATGCTGACGACACAGTACTGATAGCTGAGAACCAACAAGACCTGCAAAATCTCTTGGATAAAGTGGCCAAAGAAAGTGAACAGAAAGGCCTTACTTTGAACATCAAAAAGACAGAGACTATGGTTATATCTAAGAAACAGAATCCACCAGCATGCAGTATTAAATTAAACGGAACTATTCTAAAGCAGGTGCAGAAATTCAAATACCTTGAAGCAGTAATAACTTCAGATTGGAAATGCAGAACAGAAATTAGGAACAGAATAGGCCAAGCAAAGACTGCATTTAAGAGAATGAGAAACATATCAGCTAACACATCTTTATCAATGAATGTTAGAAAACGAGTCATAAAATGCTATGTTGAACCTATCTTGTTATATGGAAGTGAATCATAGACAATAGGCAAGTCTGCACAAAAATCATTGGAAGCAGCAGAAATGTGGTTTATTAGAAGAATGTTGCGAATCCCCTGGACAGCAAAAATAACTAATGAAGAATGTATGAAAAGAGCTGGAGAGACAAAAAACCTTGTCAAAAAGATAAGAGAGAGACAATGTACTTTCATAGGACATGCAATGAGAAGAGGGGGTATTGAAAATATTATAACAACAGGAAAAATAGAAGGAAGAAGATCAAGAGGAAGACCAAGAGAAATGATACTGGACAGTCTGACGGGATGGTGTGAGAGGAGATCACCAACTGAACTGATAGCCTGCATGAAGGATCGTGTACTCTGGAGAAGCATAATAGCCAACGCCAGTCGGTACGGCACCTGATGATGATGATGAGGAAGATATCTTTATTGGTCCTCCATTGTTCCGCCAAAGTCCATCGTCATCAAAGAACGTTTTATCACGTCTCCGGAAAGTTGGTGCCGAGATTGTGTTCACCAACACGAGCTGAAACAGACGTTCCTGTATTATTCTTTCAAAACATGCCGCCTTCTAGTTACATTTTCTTCTTTATACATTGTAAAGGGAGCTGTTACAACTATCTGATAGATCACATTGTCCATCAAAGTTCTCTATGGTGTATCTTACTTCTGTCTATGATAACCTGTGTTCTTGTGATAACGCAAACTAGACAGTCTGGGGGGGGGGGGGTTGGGGGTGTCATCATCTTTGTGTTCTGCCGAGGCTTCCTGAAAATTTGGTTCTGAGGTACACTGTAGAAGTTGAGTAACGTCCCGATAGCTCACTCTTTGTCTTGGTTTAATTCTTGCTTCCTGGGATCTTAAATAGAGGAACAAAAGTCCAGAGCATCAAATTCGAGGTCACCGATGGAAACAAGAAGTGCAACAAGAACACGAGCTTTAATGCTGCCTTAAGAAGTGCATTACAAAATGTTTCAGTGTGGAGTCTTATACGGCGGTAGTTGGCAGATCTAATGAGGGGTTGGGGTGTGGATGTGGTCTAGCCTGTGCATTGCTCCTGGTGTACCGACAGCTTCCTGTGTTTTATAGGAGGGCTTGATTGGCTTCCCTTGTTTTAAAGGAGGTGGAAGGTAGGGGTATGGGGTAAGGGGGGTTGGTCCGTAGTGGATGGCAATGGCTAATCAAATAATGTAAGTGGAAGCAAGAGGAGAAAATAAATAGTTTTTCACTTTCTTACAAACTTCTTCTCGGAGGCCTTGGTTCTAGCTGCTCTGATTCTGGCTAGAGACAGTCAGTCTGTAAACAACGCTGCTCTGATTCTGGCTAGAGACAGTCAGTCTGTAAACAACGCTGCTCTGATTCTGGCTAGAGACAGTCAGTCTGTAAACAACGCTGCCTGGATCCTTCTGCAACTAGAGAAGGAAAGCTTCGACCATCTTGTGTACGGTGCAGGCATAAATATCATATCTCACACACGCCTTAATGGCATGGAACAATTTATCTGCACGAAACATATCTATGCTAGCAAACTTCCCGTGAAGTTTTCTATAAACAGTTCACCATATTATGCTATGCAGGGTCTGAAGTGACAGGGATAAAAGTTTTAGTCCGTCCTCTTAAGAAAGCGCCCTATGAGATACAAATAATAAATCTGCCAAGTGAGGGTCCTTCAGGTGAAACGTTTCAAAATCCTCGAGAACGTCTGTGTCGGGGCGATTCTGTTCATGGCCTATATAAGCCTTAGGTGATAATTGCGTACTCCGTTGTTGTACGAGGAACTCCCATTTACCTTATCTCTTCTATCTACCTTTTTTTTGCCTTCTGTTTTCTGAAAGGGACTTTATTCTAACAACTCTTCATAGCCACAAACCCATTACAGAGGGAAGGTGGGGTTGGGGAGGATCCAGCCATACGTCAGGGGGTCTAGATAGCTTCTCTTATTTTAAAGGAGGTGGAAGGTGGGTGTGGGGGTAAGGGGGGAGGTGAGCGGGCCTGGAAGAGTTCAAAGAAGGCCGGACTGGATGACGACAAGATGACTAATCAATGGAGGTAAGCGAGGAGGCAAAGGGGAGTGGGGGTAAGCAAGAAGCCCTACATAGCTATATACACATAGAAGAACTACAGCGTCTTAAAATCTAAGAGTTATGGCATTTCACTCTCTGTAACTTAGTATCATAGTCCCAGTTATCAGATAATAATTAATTTGTCTCCAACAGCACATTCGTAAGAGGTTTTTTTTAAAAATCTTATCTTGTAAAAGAATCCAGCTTAATTGTTTCTTCGAAAAGAAGATGTTTGTGATGCAAAAGTCAAGATAGTGACCCAGAAATGTAGCTCGGGAAGTAATATGTACACAACAACACACTTTCACATAATCCAGGAATATCATAACAGAAAAAAAAACGATTATTTTCCCTTAACATGCTGTGTTCACATGTATGTACCACCACTAAACGTTCACAGGAACAGCTTCCCCTAACTTTCTCTGGGCTAAGATTCACCAGCTTCGATAAACTTTACATTAATATTTATTTTTTTGTCTTGGTTTTTTTTTTTCCTTTTTCAAACAGGAAGAACAAACCACCACCTCCAGCTGTGGCACCCAAGCCACAGCACAGCCCGGTGCAAGTACAGCAGCCTCAGTACAGCCCTGTGCAGGTACAGCAGCCTCAGTACAGCCCTGTGCAAGTACAGCAGCCTCAGTACAGCCCTGTGCAGCAGCCTTATCAGGGTTATTATGAGGAAATTGGAGCCTCTGATTTTTAGTGCAAACAAATTCGCGATGGAAATACTGATATCAGTCAAACATGACAGAAGAAAGCGCTGTATTAGAAAAAGTTTTCTTGTTCTTTGCTTACGTACAGTGAACATTTTATATATTTTAAGAAAACTCTGCATAAGAAAAGCGTTAAAGAGAGATACATTTTTAGGTAAAATATTCACTGCTTATTGACTCGTACAGTTCGGTAAATTTTGGCCGGGGGGAACAAAGGAGAAAATAATCACAGGGAATGGAAGGGAAAGAACTGCACATATACTGCAACCAAGATCAGAAGTTGGAGTTAATCAACTTAGTTTTTCAGTGTCAACTTTAAAGCTTACAAAATATTGCACAAGAAATGGAAACGTTGACGATAATATATATGTGCAAATAAAATATTTAAAGGAGACTTAGATGTATAAAAAAAATACATTTTGTCCCAAATTTAGATTCTTTTACGTTCGTTCTGTATTCTTTAAAGTATTAATAGCATTTTCGATACCGACTCAGATATATGAAAAAATATTTTCCAAAAAAATGAAGAATTTAAATAAATATTATCAAAGCTAAAACTTCTCACAGCACAGGCATTTACTTTTAAGTATTTACAAAATAAAGCACTGCTCATTTAACCTATGATTTCAAAGACAGAACACATCAATAAAGCAGGAGAAATAATCTTAAACTTATGTCTTAACATAGCATGCAGAAACTACAGTAACTGCATGAAACAAACATGATAAAACGTCACAAGTGTAGACAACATAATACGCAACAAATCTCAGAAAGACTTAAGGAGTGAGAAAAAAAACCCACATAAAATTAGAAAGGACGTGAAAAGAATATGTGCATATGTGAATAGGTGCAAGACTTAACGTAATGAACAATTACTGTACTTCTGGCAATAAGAAATACCTCATACTGAATGAAATTCAATTTTATATTTAGTGACAGTCCATATGTACTTTAGACATACGATCAACAGCTGAGGCATGGCGAGACATCTCCACATCCTCGGTTCCTGCGCTTCTGACTGGAGTTCGTTTTCAAACCTTATTATTAATTAACATTTTTGATTATTATATTGAATAAGAGAAGTTCAACGCGAGAATATGTTATACATAAGCAAATGTCGAAGAAGGACTTCTGAAACATATAACTTAAATAGGAGTGTTGTTTGAAAGACGGAAAAACAGTTTCATTGTTTCATTCTTACAGACTCTCTGACATGTGTCGCGGTTTCACGTGACTTCTCGCGAGAGAAACACGTGATAAGAATCACGTTCTCTCTGGTATAGTAACTTAGCATAACAAATTGTGTAAATAACATATTTAACTTTAACTAGTCATATGTTATATTATGCTTCCTAGCCGTAGAGTGCCTTAACTGTACACAAGAAATATCAGTATTTTGTATGTGTATTTAAGTGTTTGTGTTGTAGTGTTGAAGCCATAATAATGTACTGCATCAACTTGTGATATATATATATAAATTGTTTTCGAAGCGTGTGTGGAGAATCACTGGAGTTTAAAAAACATCAGAGAAGTAGCAGAAAGCGAGAACCTATTATAAATTTCAGGGAAAAATTCACGTACAGTAAATTATGGTAGTGATATTAGTCATTTCTGTGTAGTGTTAGTTAAGTAGGAAGGTACAACAGGTTATATTTATCATCAGATTTTCCTGCACCCACGATATGTAATGCTGAGACAAACTATCCACATCAGACCTGGATTGTATCTTTTTTTGTTGTGTAACCGTGTTTCCCGTGTACTTTTTTAGGTTCTGCGTTTATAAATACATTATTTAAATTCAGACATGGATAAATTTATAGTTTTCTTTTTATCAAGATAATTAGCACGAGATTCCATTCACAAGCGGCTTGCCGTGGCTTGATGTCAAGGAAGTGATCTCCAAACTTCTGAAAAAGTAAAAGCTTTGAAAACCACTGATATAAATTAGGTTCTCCTGTTTTTCGCTTCTTATTCGGTGACTATAATCTGATTTACTACCCGTACAACTTTGCTTTTTTTTAAAAATGATAATTAATCCATCTTACTCAACTGGAATTTCCAGCTCTACCAGCGTTGTGACCTTGACACGGCCATTTTTTGATGGTCGTGATTAACAGAAATATTCCATTATTGGCTGATTATGTCAAGATATAAATGTGTACCGTGATTGAAATAAAGCATCTGTAACGTATTCGAAGCCGGTAAATAGTATATTTTTTATAAACAACGTGGAAACAGTGCCTACAAGTGTAAAGCATTCCTGTTTCACCTCTACCCGTTATAAAATACAGCGCATGTCATTGACTGGAACATGTAAGAGTTATGTGCATGTTTGACGCAGGTTTAGTGTAGCATGGAAAAGAAAGATGTAAATCTTATCAATATGTTACTATAGCTCTTTTACTGGGCTCTAATATTTTACAACGAGTAAAGAATACACGAGTCTTGAATCTGAGACTCTGCATGCAGCTGCCTTCAGTGCATGAGAAAGCTCATTCTGAATGTTTCTTTAAAACAGATACGGTCCTCTGCTTCCTTTCAGTAAGTATTACTCGACCCAGTTAGTTCTGGCTAAAGAAAAAAAACAGCTAAAAAATATCTATACGTTGAAGCCTAGGCTTGCTTTATACACTGTTATGCAGGAATATGATGCGTATATTTTTGGGGATATGAACAAAGAGCGCGTAACTTTCAACATAAATTTTGTCTAGTACGTGAATAATAGCCGTGAATGATTATCAAAACTGATAATATGTGTTCCTAGACTGTATTATAACATCTCCACAAAGTTGGACTTTTTTCCCCAAGTAAATAAGACAAGCCTTGAAAGACTGTAGACGAGGAACATAGATATGGGAAAGTGATTTAGAGTCGGTCCTGGAAACGTGACATCTCCCATGGGCAGTATATTTTAGCTGCTTTCACAAAATCGTTTTTATATTAATACCATACACGTTTCTTCACATGCCTTTCTGTGTGCATTCTGATGTATATCTGAAACGAGAACCCCCCCCCCCCAAAAAAAAAAAAATCAAACCACATTAGCGAGAGACTTTATTATTTTAGTATAATATTACATCTCTCTAAGAGTATTCTAGCCGTCTATGCTGTCACGGAAACCAATCTTAGCGATGTATTTTTGAAAGGAAAATTGTCACAACCATGTAATACACGAAATGCAATATTTCAAAGTGTAAGACAATTTATTTATGTTGACTTCTGGAACCTTTGGAGTGGTATGTTTTCAGCTCATGAACTCATACAATTAGAGTTCTAGCTTATGTAAGTGGTTCTAGGTATTTCGTGTAGGAAGTGTTTTATGCTGAACGGTTGTTAGAAGGAATCATAGCAACAAGTTTAGACTAAAAAAACCTTCTGCAAGTCATTGACAACAGAGTTTAAAAAAAATAGTGCCTTCAGCAGCAACTTATGGAGCTTATAAAGAATGCATAGACTGTGCCTTTTTTCAGTTTTTTTTTCAATAACATTTAATATTAAAAACAACGAATTTGAACAACAAAAAATCTACCAATTTTGTTTGTGTCAAGCTACAAACACGGTCTAACTTTACAGAAACAGTCAGGTAATAAGACCCTTTCCCAGACATCGGGAAAGCATACATGAAACACAAGAAGAACAAAAGATAATCACTGCTTGCATCTAGAAAGCTGCACTACTCAACGCTACGCCTGTCGTTTTTAAACGAAGAATCTGGTGCGAGTTTTTAAAAAAAAAGATCTTAAGCATCACTGAACTATTTTTGAAAGCTATTCAGATACATGAAGAAACATAGTGTTCAGATATTACCTGTCATTTTTGATGATAATTTAGTCATAAATATTATTCTGAATTATGCAGATAATTATATACAGTACTCACCTTCTGATAGTCTGTTTTCTAAAAATGTACAATGTTTTTTGTTCTAGATCCCTATTTATTTTAACTGTATAAAATATTGTTAGTCTCGCCACGTTTGCTGAAACAGTTATCCCCATTTTTTTAAAGATTTGTATGCTTGTTAGAATTTAGGAGTATTCAATTACTCAATGTATATTACGCATTTGTTTTATTTGCAGAATTAATCCGTGATTTCTTTTATGACCTGTTTTTAATGTGCTCGTGTGTTTCAGCCTAGGATACTGCTGTTTGTTCTTTTATTTTGACAAATAATTTCAATTATACAATATTACAAAAGTCCTTGAAAGAAGGGATAACCTCCCCTCTCGCGGACTGACCTCCAATCAACAGAGCTGTGACTATGTATTTATAGTAAATCATATGAAAATCATTGTAATTCACTTATTTATCGTATTTACGTGTGTGTTGAATTGTCCGCTGCGGACAAAATGATTGATTTGTTTGGCGAGTGTAGAAATTTCAAGTTAAACACGAGAGTTATCGTTGCTGCTTTTCTGTGCTAAGTGATATCATTCTATCGGTCTATACATAATTCTTACATGCAAATAGTCGCCCTTTTGCTTTGTGCCTGCTTGAACAAAATAAAATCTGTTTATGCAGACTGTTTGCTTTCTTTGTGTCCATGTCTTTTAGCGGTTGATGTGACCTTCCTTAACAACTTAGAAAAGTTTTCATGTCCGTTGCTTCTGCTGATCCTGTAAGTTACACAAAATTTGGGAGGATCTCTATTATCGTATTGACGTGGCCCGTGTCATCAGGGGAACTGACAACGAGTAGAGTATGCCTAAAATTTGGAGATGTTCTCTACAAAATACAACACACTTTCTCCTTACATTTATTGTCCTACAGTGACTTCTGGTAAGTGTAGAGTAACTTGGAACACCCAGTACTTTGGCAAGGTAATATGTCCCATGAGAAATACCTAGGAAAGGAAAGAAAAATTTATTTGAAACAAAAAATTATCATAAGGATATTGGATTGATTTGAAAACGTCAAAACAACAGGATAAACTAATGGCAAAAGGATTAAAGGAAACGTCCAAGAAAATATAATGAACAGGAAAAAAGCTAATGATATCTGTGGAGAAGTGGACAAAGCTGTATGGTTCATAAAGATATAGAAAACATGGGAAAATTGGGCAGGAATGAGTGTAGCAGAAAGTATGATGAGTACGTATAAATGAAGAACATACAACACTCCAATATTTCGGCAAATGCCTTTTTCAGTTACCACATAAAAACACAACATATAAAACACGACAAAAAATAGATTTAAAAAATGAAGCACTTGGCTCTTTTGGTATTTCCTCGTAAGAAAGATGGGAACAAAATGTCAAACTGTTCTCCACTCTCTGTCTGCTGTACTTAAGCCTCTTCTCCACGCCAGGATGTGGCCTTGAACTGAGAACTGAGTATCTGGCTTGCGTGGTGCTTGTTCCCCACAGTGTGAGACAAAAAGTGTGTGGGTCTTTAAAGCAATCTACTCGATTACAGGTTCACCTTTGATTATGACATTAAGGAAGCGGTGCAGACCTGGATCCAGGAGCAACTGAAAAGCTTCTTCTCTCAAGGAATAAAGACGCTAGTACAACGATACAAGAAAAAGACCTGCAGAGGAACTATGTGGAGAAGTGGAATAACCGATAAGTCCTTGTGTTCACAGTTACCGGTATTTAAGGTTATGTTGCCTTTGCTTTCTTTCTTCTTCCTTATATTTTCTTTCGCTGTCCTGCTACATAAGAACCACGTGTACTAGAAAGACGAGATAAAACGGACATTTGCGACCAAAAGATCACACAATTGCCCGTCAAGTTCACGACATCAATGATGGATTATATACAGTCATCCACAAGGAAATTAGAAGTAGCATTTTTAATTTTCAGGTGACAATATGCCTTTTCTAAACTGAGAATATTAACAATTTTAAAGAAATTAGAAGAATTTTGTTTCTAAATGAAATATATCTAATTCTGAGTTTCAAGTGTTCCATGGAATACGTTTATTCTGTTTCCTGGATTGTCTGTACAAAGTAGAATCGCAGGAACAGATTAACTCGCTGGGAAAAATGAATATAAAAATGCTGCTATAGTTAATGTTAGAAATGTAGCGCAGTATTTTAATCTGTTTTCTTACACACGGTCATACACTGTTTTCTGAGTCAGCAGATAAATTTTCTAAACTACTAATTTAACATCATTTCAATTCATTAATAGATCTAATTTACGTATTTGTATGGAGCTAATCTAGTAGAAACATTTGGTTGAGTAAATGAAAATTTTACTATTCGACTATTCTTTGAAATAACGATATGCGAATTTCTTCATTATTCGACCGATTACAAATTATAATCGAATAATAGTCATGTCTCTAGTCTCTGTGTCAGCTGCATGTGTCACATTCTCTTGCAATTCAGGTACTGTAATTTTCTGCGAGTAGAAATTTTAGGTAGAAAATATATCAAAGAAAGTGTTTTAAAACAGAACAAGAGACCTTTGGTTCAATGAACTTGAACCTGGGTTACATGCGACGTTGGGAGGCTGGAGATTCGTGGATTGCGGAGCGTAAGCAGAAGTATCGCTAGGTTAACGATTCTTTAGGTCAAAGAACTAGAGATTTAGAAGTCAGGATGAATAGAGAAGTCTTTATTTGGAACAAGTTTATAAGGATGGAACTTTATAAGGGAAAAGAAGAGAAGGAGAAGAAGGAGAGCAGCAGACTCTACTTGAGGTCAACAGATAGCGTGTGATATTCAGATAGTGTGTGATGTTCCGATAGTTTGTGATGTTCCAATAATATGTGATGTTCCGATAGTGTGTGATGTTCTGATAGTGTGTGAAGTTCCGATAGTGTGATGTTCCGATAGTGTGTGATGTTCCGATAGTCTGTGATGTTTCGATAGTCTGTGATATTCCGATAGTGTGTGATGTTCCGATAGTGTGTGATGTTCCGATAGTGTGTGATGTTTCGATAGTGTGTGATGTTCCGATAGTGTGTGATGTTTCGATAGTGTGTGATGTTTCGATAGTGTGTTATGTTCCGATAGTCTGTGATGTTCCGATAGTCTGTGATGTTTCGATAGTATTCTGAGGTTGATATTAGCTGGATACTTTAGCTGTTTGAGGGACATCGAAGAGAACCGACATTAGATATTCAAGAGTCAGAGTCCAAACACTGTGGATCTTTTCTTGTCTGTTTCTATGTACAATATCAAGCTATCACTTCTTTTAACATTAAAACTTACCTGGTTTTTGCTCTGAGCTGTCAGTAAACTCAGAGTTGGGCTTCCTTCAGGCAAGCATTAATACAACACATTTTATTCCGCAGTTTTCTCCCCTCATTTAATTACCTGTGGAGCATAAATTCTCATTTTTCCTTATACCTGCTCACCTTCAGATCCACCCTCCTCAAGCCCACTTTCTTCACCCCTTACCCCCCCCCCCTCCCAACACACTCTACAGAAATTAAAATACCTGCTTGTTTGGACGTTGTACGTAAATGCAAATCTGTTATCATTTAAAAGAATTATCCTCGTTGTATTTGACATCGAAATTTAAAAAAAAATATCTAGAAGTAAAATAATTTCATGTACGGTATGCACAGGAAAACACAGCGGCAGCAAATGTGTGCTTCTCTTGCTGAACTTATCGGAGTGTTTATTTTCTGGCATCTTTTCACACAGTCCCCTATTGTAATGGCTTTTGAAGCAGTGCTGACTAACTGACGAACATATAACACACAAACATTTTTTTTTATATCATTCGTCAGGATCGCCAAATTTTACCGAGGTATGATGTAAAGCTTTATGACAGTATAAACTGACATAATCAGAGTTACACAACAAACAACATGACTGAAATGATTTTAAAAGATACTTAATGGCTCATAGTAGTCTCATTGTCTATCTAGGTTTGCAAGCACGGCACTGAAACAGAAGTCGCAGTGCAGTCTGTAGAAAGTATACGTTTTATGGCGAATAAAGAGCAGGAGAGTTGGAGTTTACCATCAGAAAGAGCATATTCCGTGATGCATGTAATAAAGTTAAAAAATAAAGACAAAAAAAAGAGTCTGGGCCGAAAGTTTGGGGAACCAGTTACACCACTGTGATAGTTTGCCACTTGTAATAACCAGTGTAACGCTAGCTGTTGATTCTGGAGAGATAAATGTGCAAGTCAGAACCAGTGGATCGTGGCTATTCAAGATTCTGCTCCACCTCTTTACTGGTGCTCCAAGGAAGAGGCTCAGCCTGGCCAACACAGTTACGGTCCATATGCGGGAAAGTCTGAGGAGAAGAATTGTACCTTCTCCTTGTTAGCTTGGAGTCAGATCTTCGAGTCTCCGCCGCAAACCATTCCCCGTTGGACACGGTGTTCTTACTCGAACACCTTCACTCCATCAGTTAAAAAAATAATGTCCCGCTGAGAGTTTCAGGCACTGAGAATAAGAACAAGATTTATTGTGCTATGTCATCATCATCTTTCTTTGTGACCTCGATCTTTGCTAGTTTTACAGCTTACAAGAACGCAATAAGTCTTTCACACAGTAAAGTAACAAAACACAGTATTGTTTTTTAGGACGTAGAAAAAAATTATAAACAAAGTACTTTTTGACGTGGGAGAAAGAAAATTGACAAGAGAATTACCTGAGACTTGAACCACAGACTCCGGTAGGACGAGCAACCGCCTAGCCACGAGAGAACAGCGCAGTATTCAACTTAGCCATCTTGCACCACCAAAAGAAAAAAAAAAGTTTGATAGCTAAGCCATCAATGTCTGTCAGACCGACAATCGTGACACCTCTTGACATGGCCAAAGTATCTTAGCTGTCTTGTTTTTATGACTTTCAATATTTCTCTTTCCACTTCTAATTGATTTAGAACTTCGTTGTTTGTTTTTTTTTTCTATCCATGGATTACAACATTCTTCTACAAATCCACATTTTAAGCGCCTCTATTTCCTTTTCTTGTGTCTGTTCAGGTGCTCTGGAAACTCCGAAGGTAGTAACACTGGCGTTTTATCATTAAATATCCTTAGTTTCCTGGGTGTTTGCAAATAAGATGGATGAGATCCATTTATCTGATCCGTTGATTACAAGAGCAACTTGTTGTAGGCAGTAAAACATGGGCAGTAGTTGTTTTTAAGTTTTTTTTCTTCTCTCTAACTCTGCACCGGGTGCTGGTGATTGGGGAGGGGGTGGGGGTGTGGTAGTGAGCCTGGATATTTCTGAGTTCATGATAGTCTGGTTGATTATGTTGTGTATTATCAGTTTATGGTCCGGTTGATTATGTTGTGTATTATCAGTTTATGTGTGTCTGTGTGAGTGTGCCCACACATAAGCAGCACAGTTGTAAGTAAAATGTACACACGTTCGACATAATCCATAAACCCCTGGTAAAGAAACGTCTTATGACCAGTTTCCTTCCTCTACATTCTTTTTACGATATGATTTGCTAAATTTTCCTACACCTCTTCCCCCCCCCCCCCCTCCTTTCATCCCTCCACTTACTTCAGGTCACATTTCTCACTGTGTTTGTCCGAGCCTGGTTGTTCTCCTCTTTCCTAAGAACAGCACAGGGACAAAACGTTTAAGTTTTTTTGTTTCTCGTGTTCGTGCTCAATGCATCGCCTAAACTTTCTTATTTGCTCCATTCTTAAACAAAGAAAAAAAAGAGACTTAAAAAAAGGACTTTGAGTTCTATATTCGATAGTTTCACGAGGTCTTGTTACCCACTGAGTAATTTAACTTTAGTGTGTGGTCTGATCTATTTTAAATAAAATAAAACGTAAAAAAAATGAATCAATTAATTAATTAATTAACAATACGTTTTTTTACTCATTCTTTATCCCTTGGGATTCAGAAATTATATACCTATACTATCTGGGCTGATGGCCTGCATGAAGGATCTTGTACTCTGGAGAAGCATAATAGTCAACGCCAGTCGGCACAGCACCTGATGATGATGATGATACTATCTGGACATTTTAAAAATCTAAAATGAATATATCCGTTGTACTTGTAGTTCGCTATTTTTTTTTTTTTTTGGCTACATGCGCGGAATTGTTATTCGTATCGATTTTTTTCATTTTACCATAGCGAGATGTTCTTTGTAGTAAATTGTTTCTTCTGCGAGTTCTAAGTAGTAAATTGTTTCTGCCACGAGTTCTTTGTAGTGAGTTCAAAGTTGTAGTTAAAAAAAGTGCTATGTGAGTTTTACTATACAACACATCACTTTTAAATTATATATTACCTTCTTTTGGTGTGGCCTCCTTTCTTTTATTTCTACATTTGTCAATTAAAAGTGGTCTGAAAATAGGTAGTGGTGTAATATCTTTGTACTTCAAACAAAGGACCAATTAAAATTTATCGTACAACAAAAGTGTTTCGTTTTTCCTTTACTTCTGGTTACTTCATAACCAGTCAATGTCTGAAAGAAACAGACTTCTGGTTAAAACCATGACACGCTCATGCACACACGTAGGTTTTCACTAAGGCATATATTCACGCACACACTCAAAAAGGTATACAAGAAACACGTAGAACGTTTTTGAAAAAAGAGATCTTTTTTAAATAAGCAGAAATCTCGACATTTGTTCCCAGATTTTGGTGTAGCAAGGCCTTGTAAGTAATGATTATAGTTATTATTATTATTAATGAATATGATTATGACAAAAATACTGTAAACAAAATTGTAACATCGAATAGCGACAGAGAAAAGTAGGTAGGAAAGGAAGAGAAAGGTATAAAACTCCAATGACACTAGAACAAGACGCAGACAAAAGTAAACAGTGGAAACAGTGAATAGAAAAAGACGAGACTCAGTGACGCTGAGATATAGGTATTACAAAGAAGGACGACAGAAAGTAGGATGGTCCAGTGATAACAAAGCGGCGACTGGACGTTGACACGTGTAAACAAAATAGAAAAGACGAACAGAAAAGGCAGACACAATGAAAAGCGAGGACACAATAAAACCTCCGATATGAAAGAGCAGGAGAATGGTTTAGGTAAATAACAATTGTATAGACAGAAGTGATGCAAACTGACATGCATGACAATTATTAGCGTTAGGACGCTATTGCACACGGTTTTTAAATAAAGGAGTAGACGACTCGGTCAACCGACCAATTAAATATTTAGAGGCATGACCTACTGGGCAATTGACTTACGAGAAATAAGTCACGGGGCAGTTTGAATGATGGACAGTCAGAACGGTTATGGGAACCAGTGGACATCTGAAGGGTGGAGCCCAAATACTTATTGATTAATTCGCCAAGCTGGACTTGAAGATAAAAATGAGAGCGGAGAGACAGGAGAGAACCAAGAAGTACGGAAGTAGAAGAGAAAGGAGACAGAGGAAGGAGATCGTCAGAACAACGTCGGTCCGGCAAGTAGCGAATGACCAGAACTGCAAGAAGGATGGTCAGTGCACGTGGACAGTCAAGAGTGAAGAAAGAAGGTCCAACCAGAGCAGCAGAGAAGCCATCAGATGAGAGATAAGGACAGAAGTCCAGAGAAGAAGCAAGTAGACTTTGCTCGTTAGTACACTACGATTGAAAGACGGCCGAGGAAGACCGTCAGAAGAAATCAAAAGACAGACAAGAGAAGAAAGAGGACGAGACGATATAAACTCAGAAGTAGTGTTAGACGGAAGATGATTTCCAAGTGATTCAAGTGATTAAGAAGAATTGACACTTTTGAAACTTTGAGTACAGTGATTTTTGACGAGAAACTAGTTGACCACGTGTTGCAGATGTGATATAATACTGAAATAGAAAATGTTCTCGTATCAAGTGTGGAATATTGTGAATTTGAGAAATTGAGAAATGCTGCATGTAGAATATGATAGAGTTTGATATTGTGAACAAATGATTAAGTGTTTCAGTCCAAGTGACGTAGTTGATAATACATCTTGAATTTATTTGTCAGAATTAAACAAATAATGTAGAGAACATTTTCATCGGACTTGCTCTAGATTGAGTGAAGTGGTAATGTTTTATGAAACCTGTGATGTGTTAATCAATGAGTGTCTTTAGGCTTCAATTCTATAATATGGAACTATTCAGAAATATATGATACACCTTTACATTGTTACATTGGCATCGTCCTGCAAACCTGCAGTCTCTACAGAAGACTTAAGAGCTTGAAACTGACCGTTGGGTTAAGGAGCATTAATGGAAAACTGCAGGACATAGCTTCTGCTGATGGTGGGATTCATGCAGGCAATCCATCACCTTATGTTTATGACTGAGTTTATGAATGTGAACGCAAAAGGTGACGTCATTTGTCACAAGCAAAGGGCAATAACTTTCTAAATTTATGGAAAAAAGATTATGATTTTTTTATGACAAGCTACATTTACGAGGCACGTGATGATGACGATAATGTGTTTTTAGTGGTTCCATGGTGTAGATCTGTGAATATTATGCCATTTTTTTCTTGATCGCAAAAAAAAAAAAGGTAATAGGCGACATAGAAAGCAACAAAAGTAAGATCTGTAAAACTTTAATGTAATCCAGACTTCTTTTTGTTACGTTGATCTATTCTTTAGACGCACGAGTGCCAGTGTACCCTAAAGTGGCTGAATTCGTGCCGAAGAAATATAATGTTCAAATAGCTTTAAAAAGAAGCCGGTGTATATACACAGTCTAGCCAAGTGAATAGGGATCCAGCGAGAAGGCAAACTTGGTCCCAAAAATAAGCCATGCAGAAAACGGACGTGTCGTGGTCTATCTGCAAACCATGACACAGGGCAACCAACGTCCTTTTAATGGTGAACACCTTCAGTTTCTATCTCATTTGCAAGCATTAGCAATGTGCATAGTTATTTCCAAGCGCTGTTTCCCATGTTACGTCTGGAATCTAATGGCCTGAGTGGAACAGACAAATACAGAAAGATTTCCAACACGCAGTAGGCGTCCTCGTTTTCTTTACTTTCCGTGTACAGTA
This sequence comes from Achatina immaculata, assembly GCA_009760885.1. Lineage (NCBI taxonomy): Eukaryota > Metazoa > Mollusca > Gastropoda > Stylommatophora > Achatinidae > Lissachatina > Lissachatina immaculata. The sequence continues at coordinate 59,552,421 of CM019719.1, read as the reverse complement.
TAAACTAATTACTTCTATGAACATTAAAACGCAGTTATATTTTCTACAATCTTCTTCTCAGTCCTCAAATTCCCTCCCATCCCCAACCCACCTCCACTACCACCCCAAACACACACACTTACTACTTTAGGCCTCTTAAATGTAAGGTTTTGCCACTTAAAAGAATTCATTCATTAGTTCATTTGCATGTCCCTTGCGGAACTTTGTCTCCCAAACAGCACTCCTGTAGGCTACTCGGTTGTGAGCAAGATGGCCTGCTGCTGCTGCATCCATCTTCGTTTTGGTCTTCCTCTTTTTGTTTTTCCCATTATGTATCCTTCCAAGACGGTCTTCTCTAAATTATCATGACGTTTAATGTGTCCAAAATATTTAAGTTTTCTCTCTTTAATCCTCTTTACTAGCCAGCCTTCTTCAATATTAAGTTCTTGTAGTATAGATATATTTGTTCTTTTTTGTGTCCACGATATTTGGAGAACTCTTCTGTAGCATTTACATTCAAAGGCATTTATGTGTTTCTCAGCTGTTTTGTTAAGTGTCCACGTCTCACAGGCATATGTTGCGATGGGAAAGATGCATGCTCTTAAAAATCTTATTTTTGTAGTTCTGTCTGCTCCTCTCCACAGATTCTTTATTTGTTTTACTTTCTGAAGAGCGATAGATGTCCTCCTTTTAATTTCGCTCATTGTATCTCCATTATTAGTTAGTAGTGATCCAAGATATTCAAAAAGAATTAGCCTCGTTTTATCTTAAGTGGAAATAAATACAGAAGGGAAACAACTTCCAGTCTGGTATTTTGAGTTCCATAACAGGAAATCAGGCACACAAAAGGTGACAGCAAGTATGCGCTCCTATTGACGAACTTGTCCGAGTATTTGGCCTTCTTTCACATAATGCGGAGCTGTAATGGCTTTTTCGCAGTGACGAAATGTTACAAAGATAGTCCCGTCTGGGCAACGCCTTTGATTTTTACAGTTTTATTTGTCCTCGGGGAAATTCACAGGTTGAACCAGACTTTTACAGAGCCAAATGTTCAGATATATTAATCTAGTTTAACTGGCGTGACAGAATTAAAGACTATATACTATATACTAGTATATGATACGGATAAAGTCTCTCTAGTCACTCCTGTTCTTCAGTTTGTTCTCTATTTCCTTCCATGTGTATCTCTTGTCACTGAGCGCTTTCATGACTTCCCTTCTTCAAAAAGTTCTGGGCCTTCCTTGATTTCTATTTCCCCGGGTTTACATGTAAACGCCTGCCGTGATATGCTGGTGTTTGGTATCCTCAGTGTGTGTGGTCAATCCACTTCCATTTCCTAGACGTGATTTGTGGGTTCATAGGTTCTTGTCCTGCTCTTTCCCAGACATTCTCGTTCCTGGTCTTGTCCTGCCATATTATAGAATCTTTCTCAGGCAGTGGTTCATGAATGTTTATCTCCTACGTTGTGTTATCTCAGCCATCATCCATGTCTCCCAACTAAAGTAGAACAGTATTTACATATGCATTATAGACCCTGAGTTTGGGTCTTGTTTCGGTGTTCTTTGAAGCCCATATTTTGCTAAGTTTGATAAATGCGTGTCCCTTGCGGAACTTTGCCTCCCTAACAGCTCTCCTGTAGGCCTCTCGGTTGCAAGTGCCGTCCAGGCCTTAGTTATGATACCTTTAACATCTTTTCCTCCTCCCAATATTTATCAACTATTCTGTCTGTATTTGTGAAATACTCTACTTCATCAACTGGCACGCTCTCAATTTCCATGGGGTTATTGCATGTGCAGTTACTTTGCATTATCTTTGGAATTGTGTTTGTTTGTTTGTTGGAATGTAGTTCAAGTTTAATTGAATTCTTGCTTAGGTTCTGAAGCTTCCCCGACATATGTCAAGAGAACACAGTTTTGTAGGATTAGAGCTCGAAAAAATCGTAGACAAAGCACTTTAGTGAGACGTGGGAGAAAGAAAAATCACAAGAGACCTGGGATTCGAACCACGGAATCTGGTAGGACGAGCAGCCGCCTAGCCACGAGCGAACAGCGTACTAACGAACTGCGCTAACTCGCACCTCCTGGAGTGCTTTGTCTACGATTTTTTCGAGGTCTAATCCTACAAAACTGAGTTCTCTTACTTTACCGTACCAAAGCCTCGTTGTTTCCTATTTATACAAAGAAAAATTGTCCTTCTAATTCAGGTACTGTCATTTTCTGCAGTTAGAAATTTGAGGTAGAAAATATTTGGAAAAAAAGGGTTTTAGAATAGAGTAAGAGACATTTTGTGCTAATGAACTGAACCTGGGCTATTTAAAATAGAGTAAGAGTCCTTTTGTACTAATGAACTGAACCTGGGTTATTTATAATAGAGTAAGAGACCTTTTGTGATAATGAACTGAACCTGGGTTATTTATAATAGAGTAATAGATCTTTTGTGCTAATTGAACTAAACCTGGGTTATCTATAATAGAGTAAGAGACCTTTTGTACTAATGAACTGAACCTGGGTTATTTATAATAGAGTAAGAGACCTTTTGTGCTAATGAACTGAACCTGGGTTATTTATAATAGAGTAATAGATCTTCTGTGCTAATGAACTAAACCTGGGTTATTTATAATAGAGTAAGAGACCTTTTGTGCTAATGAACTGAGTCTGGGTCATGTGCGGCGTTTGGAGGCTCTAGATTTGAAGACTGTGAAGCGTAAGCAGAAGTACTAAGTTTTTAGGTCAACGAGCTAGAAATTAAGATGCCATGATATATAGTGAAGTCTTTGTTTGGGAGAAGCGTGTAGGGCTGGAACTTTACAACAGAAAAGAAAGGAAGGAGAGCAGTGAACTGTATGTCTGACCGTGAGTTCTACAGTGAGGGAGTGATACTCCGTTAGTGTATGTGACGTTTCCATAGCACATTGAGTTTGACAGAGTTGGACATTGGAGTTGTTTGATGGAAATCAAAGAGAACCGACTTTAAAAAAAACAACCAGCAGCATCCATTTAGAAATAGTCAAGAGTACTAGGAAAAACTGCAACAGAGTATGTTTGTCAGGGTGTGCAGCCCTGGAAGAGTCTTCATTTAATGCTTCCGTTTTTTTTCTATACTCGGGCTAACGGTGATTTCCCATACTCTGGGGCTCCGTTGGATCCACGGATAGTGGGTTGCGAGGAATTTGTGTGGAGGACTCAGCACATTTGTAGGGTGCGAGAGTTATGATTTTTTAGTCAGTCTGGGTGTAATCTTGTGAAGATGTAGTGCTGTTTTCATAGAGTCGTTATGTGTTTCCTGAGAGAGAGAGAGAAAGAGAGAGAGAGAGAGAGAGAGAGAATTATAAACAGTGTAAATAGCCTGCTGTCAGCGGCCGGGACATTAGGCTGTGAACACTATTTAGTGTACAAGTTGTTGCAAAGATATTTTCCAGTTTGGGGTATGCCGCGGTGGGCGAGCCATCGTGTGGTTTTGTGGATGTGGTTGGTTTTTGATATTGAAGTTTATACAATGTTATTATGCCATGTAATGATTATGTTGTAAGTATATGTGGTATGTGATTGCTGGCTATGACCCTATTGGACTTAATTAGGGTGGTTGAATATGAGCTTGGTTAGAGAGATGATTTCATACGGATGACTGTGCTGGGTATACCATAGATATGTATGGCAAGGTTGTAGTCTGAGTTGAGATGGTATTAATATATATTATATGCAGGTGATATGGGCTGTCAAACGTTCATGCTTTTGGTCTATGCTGACAGCTTTGTATGATTTATTTATGTAAGTGACCTTGAACGATGGTTCAGTTATTTGTATTTCTTGCCTTGAATTTTGTACATATAGTATACATGTAATGTTGAGTTTCGATATGATGCTTATTACAGCTGTTCTGATGGACAGTTATATATGTTCTAGTGTTCATGATAAATGTTGTTAAGAAGTCTTTCACTCTTTTGACAATGGTTTACTTGTGTGTGATGTTAATATTCATGCATTGCTGAATATATGTATATATATACATATGTATACACACACATATATATATATTCAATTCAAGTGTCATGCCGCGTGGCGTAGGCGATCATTTCTCTCCACAATTCCCTGTCTTTAGACTTGATTATGAGATCCGCCGGTGACTTTCTTCCTAGCCATACTGACAGCCCATCCAGTAAATTCTCTCTCTGTCTTCCTCTGTCTCTTCTTCCTTCAACTCTTCTTCCAGTTGCCACAATGTGTTCCAGTTCTCCTCGTCTCAGGAAATGTCCTATAAATCTCGCTTGTCTGCCTCTTATCTTTGCTATAATTTGCTTTTTAACTCCAGCCTCTCTTAAGACTTCTTCATTGTTTTTCTTGGCTGTCCATGGTACCTTCAACATCCTTCTTATAAACCACATTTCCATGGCCTCCATTTCTCGCTGTACTCTCTTATTCATAGACCATGCTTCACACCCATAAAACAAAATTGGCTCGATGTAACATTTAAGTACTCGGAATCTTGTTTCCATTGATACGGATCTGTTGCACAAGATGTGTCTCATTGTCTGGAATGTTGACTTGGCCTGAGCACGTCTGCTTTTTATTTCGTTGTGACATTTCCCATCAGTTGTTATAATCGTTCCTAAGTACTTGAATCTATCAACTTGTTTCAGATTTGTGCCATCGATGGTAATGGTACATTTTGGTGATATTTTTTTCTTTCAGATGATCATCACTTCAGTCTTCTTTTTTGTTCAGGTTGAGACCTTTATTTTTACTTTCACGAACCACGATGTCCAGAAGAGTCTGTAGCTCCTTTTCACTTTTAACAATCAGGACTGTGTCGTCTGCATATCTTAAGTTGTTACGGTTGCACCCACCAGTTGGTAATCCTGGCATGTTCTATATGTTTTCGCTGTACAAGGAGAATAGGTCAGGAGATAAAACACATCCTTGTCTCACTCCCAATTGTATTGTCTTGGAATGCTCCTCTTTGGTTCTCAATCCTCATTGCTGCTGATTGCCGCCAATATATGTTTTTGATAAGTTTCAGATCTTTCCCATCTGTGTTGATGTCTTCCGTCATTCTTATAATTTATGTGTGTCTCACTTTATCAAATGCTTTACAGTAGTCTAAGAAGCATAAGTATAGGTCCATCTTTACTTCTATTGATCTCTCCATCGACGTTCTTCTTCTTATTATTATATATGCGATTTCTGGTTTTATTTTGCTCCTGACTCTTCTCATAACAATACGAATTAGGATTTTGGTAACATGGCTCATAAGACTAATGGTTCGATGGTCTTCACATTCAACTGCACCTTGTTTCTTTGGTAGGACAATGGAAATTGATTGCAAAAGGTCTGATGGGACACAGTTACTTTTATAGACGTCATTCAACAATCTGGTAATTTTTTCTATGCCAAGCTATCCTAATGCTTCCAATTCTTCCTTGGTGATTTTATCTGTCCTGGCGCTTTGTTGTTCTTCATGTGTTTGATGGCCTCTTCCACTTCTGCTTTTAATATGTGAGGCCCTTCATTATTATTTCGTATATTTATTTCGCGTCTATTGTCCTCATAGATTTTTCTACTGTATTCGCTCCATCTTGGCATTATTTCACCTCTATCCATTAGTATGAAAGAGTATTAAGTTCTATATTCAATGCTTTCAAACAGTCTTGTCACCTACTGAGTAACTTTACATTCTTGTGTGGCCTGATCCTAGTGAACAAGAAAAAATTACAATAAATATTAATTAATTATTAAACTAGTCTCTTTCTTACTCCTTGAGTTCCGGTTAATTATCTATGTATACAAACTAGCTAACAAAAGTCTCTACAGTGGATATATTCGTTGAAGTTTAAATACGCTACATACGAGTTGTAGCCCGCTTCGCTACATACGAGTAGTAGTTCACTTCTCTACATGCTCGAAATTGTTGTTGTTGTTGTTTTTTTTTTTGTATCGGTTTTGTGATTTAGCAAGTCGTTGTGTGTAGTAATTTGTTTCTGCATGAGTTATTTTTTAGTGAATATTAACGTGTATAGAAAAGTGCTGATATGAGATTTTCTATATCCGTAATCCTTTCTGTTCTTTTCTGTTCTTTTCTATTCTTTTGTTTTTAAACACAATACATCACTTTTAAAATATGCATTCTCTTCTCTTTTCTTGACCTGCTTTCTACCATTTCTACAGTTTACAATTAAGAGTGATCTGAAAATACATAAAGAGTAACGGCAATCCCATTATGCCTTATAGGCACATAGATTTATGGTGCTAGTGGCCATATTTTCCTGACCTAACGGCACACTAGAGGGTGATGTTGTCAGCGTCAGGCCTGGTCGCTTTTACTTTCCCGCTTACAGAAGAAATCGGGAACCCATTTCTACAGCTGGGTGACTGGGGCGCCTCCAGTTGGATTCAAACCCTGAACCTTTGTCATGATAGATTAGCTTGCTAATCACTTCACCACTCCTAAGCTGAAATAGATAGTAATATAATATCTGTCTATTTCAAACAAAGAATCATTTAAAATGTATCTTACAAGATATCTTTACTTCTGGTTACTTTACTAACAGTCACTGTGCTAAAGAAACAAACGAATGAAATGAAATTTCTGACTACAACGCGGGTACGCACGCACACAAATGTACAAACAAGTTCTCACTAAGAGAATACACGCATACACTCAAAAACAAAACGCATACAAGAAACACGTAAATTTTCCAAACTAACAAAAAAATATATTTTTTAAATAAGCAGAAAACTGGACATTTGTGCCCAAATGTAGGCGTCAACACATGACCCTGGAGCCCGAAACAGAACAGTGGGAGAAGAAGCATTAATGTAAAACTGGCTGGACATAACTTCTGCTGATGGTAAGATTCATGGAGGCAGCCCATCACCTTCTGTTTATGGCCGAGTTAATGAAACTGAAAGGAAAAGAAGACGCCGGATAGCAGGAGAATATGTCAATAGCACTTTTCCACATTTTATGAAAAAACATGATCTTTGATACGACTACTCATATTTACGGGACAAGGCAGATGATGATGATGATGATAATGACAATGATTATGACGATGAATGTGTTCTTTAGCGGTTCAGGGTGTAGATATGTGAATAATATGACATTTGTTTTCGTTTTTTTTCTTCACAAAAGAGGTAATAAACAACACAGAAAAGATGAAAAGTAACTCGACTGGTAATATTGTTTAGTATAAAGATACACACTTTTGGCCACTCTGATCTATCATTTAGATTCGACTTAGTCAATCGGTGTACCGTAGAGTAGCTGCAGTTGATCGAGGAAATATAAAAACAAAATGACTGAAAAGAAGTGATTTTATACACAGTCTGGCCAACTGAACAAGGATCCAGTGGGAGCGTACATTTGGTGTAAAAAATAAGCCATGGTGAAAACGTGTCATGCTCTAGCTGCAAACAATGACGCAGGGCAACCAACGTCCCTGCAAGGGTGAATGCTTTCAGTTCCTATCTCAGATGCAAGAATTAAAAGTGTGCTTGATTATTTCTACCTCATATTTTCTTTTTCAGGTCTGTAGTCTGTTGCAATAAGAGGAAGAGAAAAAAAAATGCAGTCCAGTATATGTATCCCCCGTTTTCTGTTCTTTTGTCTTTTCATATATAGTATAAACTGATTACTTTATTTAATATTAAATCTTGTTTAACTCAGAGATGAGTCATGTAATAATAGCAAACAAGCTTTATTTTGTAGATTTTTCTTTTACCAACACAGCCGAAACTGTTATAATTTACTCAGTCTTCTTCACATTTATCAGACCCCACCCAAAAAAAAAACAAAACACACACACACACACACCAAAAAAAAAATTAAATTCCTACAAGATTAGGCCACATACATGGAAATCTCTTACCACGTAACAGAAGTAGCCTCGTTGTATCTAACGTGGAAATAAAAGTACAAAAGGAAAATAAATTCCAGTCCCGCATATTGAGTTCCCTATTAGGAAAACAGATATATCTTCCTGTTGGAGAGGTAATCCGGGTATCTTGACCTTCTTTCACATAATGCAGGTTGAAACAGAATAACATAGCCAAATGTGCAAGTGTGTTAATTCAGTATAACTGCCTCAACAGAATATTAAAGACTGGAGTGTTAAGTTGTGATTTCTTAAGGTAACGCAGCTAGCAATTATTTCTTATAATTCAATGTAAAAGTTAATTAGCTCTGCGTATTGCTAGTATGAAAATGGTGAAGGATGCATGCAGACCTGAGCAAGTTCATCGAAAAATTTATGTTCATGCTCCTCTGGTTTTATAATGTGGAAGTGCATATTTTTGCGTAACTGAAGTTTATGAGGGTGTGAAGTACACATTATATAAAACAAAGTAGTCTCCAAATGTACAATCTGATTATTATCTGGAGAAGAAGTTTCCAGTGTCATTTGACAAGCCATGAAGTGTTTAAAAAATTATAATTCAAAACAGTTCGATTCGTTACATGTTATATATGTTATATTAAATAAGCAGTTTGCGTGTAGTCAGGTCATTATGTTTAGTTTGCAGATAAAACATCCATGGGTAGTTCAGTTTCACCGTGAGATTAACATACATTCATCTCGAATCAAGCTGCATTATTTACTTTTCCTGGTTGTTTATGCCAGCTATTCACCATCGTCTCTTACACCGATACATATTTAAATTGTTTCTCTGTTGGGTGCCGAGGTGGTGTAGTGGTTAGTGCCCTTGCCTGCCGACCAGGAAGTCCCTGGTTCGATTTCGCACTCGAGTGGAATCGAAAAAAGGACCCTCTGGTAGCAGTGTCTGAGTGGCGCAGTGATTAGTGCACTGATCTTTCATGGCGAATGTCGGGGGTTCGAATCCGGCCGGAGGCACCCCAGTCACCCAGTTGTAGAAATGGGTATCCGACTTCTTCTGGAGTTGGGGAAGGAAAGGCAGGCGGGCGTGATACTGACCATATCACCATCTAGTGTCGCTGTTGGCGAGACTCTTCAGCTGCCGTGCGTGGAGCGGTGCTCCTCCCGGCCAATGAAGAAAGATACAAATAAGGTTGCCGCGCAGCATCACTGCGGAAAAGGTGGAAGAAAGGATAAAGCGAAGAAAGCAGTCAAATCAGTGCACCTCTGGTCTGGAGGTCGGCCACGTCCTGAGTGCAGTCATATCAGGTGAAATGCATGAACAGGCTTGTCCCAGAGGTTAAGACACTGCTGGCGAGACTCTTCGAATGCCGCGCGTGGAGTGAAGCTCCTCCCGGTCAAGGAAGAAATGCGGAAAAGAAATAAAGGTTGCTGTGCGGTGCCGATGGGAAAAGGTGGTGGAAAGGATAAAGTGAAGTTTAATCGGTATGTCCAGTAGTATCGCTACGAGAGCTATCCATACCACAGCACCTCTGCTCTAGAGGCCGGCCACGTCCGAAATACACCTACATTGGTGAAATATGCCTAAACCGGCACACAACAGGGGTGGAACTTGATGGCTAGACATGTCATGCCACCTCCGCTCTAGAGGTCGGTCACGCCTGATATACACCCATACTGGTGAATTTTGCCTAAACCGGCTTACACCAGGGGTGAATTTTGAAGGCTATGCATGTCACAGTACCTCTGCTCTAGCGGTCGGTCACGTCCCAAACACGCCTATACTGGGAAAATATGCCTAAACCGGCTCAACCCAGGGGTGGAAGTCACTAGTGGCGAGGATTCGTCCTCCTGGACAAAAGCTCCATCTTGGTCACAACTAAGAAGAGTAGCGGCCACCAACGCAAAATGCTGAAGTCGGAGACACTGGACCAGGGCAGTCTAGATAGGCAACCACCTCTCACCCGGCGGGGATGTTTGCGTATCCTAATCACGCTGAGGTTTTCCAGTGAGAAAGTCCAACTCTGGACTGGATGGGCAACCACCTCTCACCCGGCGGTGATACACGGGTATCTCAAAACACGTCGAGGTTTTCCGGTGAGAAGGTCCAACTCTGGCCTGGGTGGGCTACCGCCTCTCACCCAGCGGGGATGCACTGATATCCTAAATACGTCGAGGTCTTCCGGTGAGAAAGTCCAACCCTAGACTAAACTGGTGCAATGAAAACCACGGTGTCACGCAATCTCGCTTCCGAGACCCACCAAGAATACAGGCTAAAGCCCTGTGATACTATGAATCCCTTGTGGTCCTCTCGTGGATCTCGTGTGGTCCTTTTAGGGACCACACAGGAGACCATGGGACCTAACGAGGACCACAGGCGTAAATTCAGTAGGATCACAGTGCGGTTTTGGTGGTAGAAGCGAATGAAGAAGAAGAAGAAGAAGACCATCTAGTGTGCTGACAGGTCAAGGAAAATATGGGCACTAACACCATATCACTATGTGCCTCTAAGGCATGACAGGATTACCTTTACCTTTACCTGGCAACAGGCGCGAGGATTAACCCGTACATCACAGCTATACATTATTTATAATTCTATATATCTATGAATGTAGACTTTATTGTGGATGACTGGATTAAGATCTTGTGCTAAATGAATTACTTCTGGTGGAGTATATAATATAATGATGTTGAAACAAACGCATAATGCAGGCTTATGATTGAGTTAAATGGTTTTATTATTTTTATTGATTCTCAAAAGGCTCCACCCCCAGCATAGTGACCACAACGTGTTCTGGCCCATCAGCGAGGCTGAGACTGCTACTAGAAACACCGACAACTTTGGTTCGCTGGCTATAATAAAGAACCGTAACAATAGCCCTGTCATCTTTGTTCCTCAAACCGAAAATGTCATTTAAATAAAAGATACAATAAAAGCTGTTATAGTCATCATCATCATGTGCCATGCCTGGAGACATCGACGATCATATGTCTCCACAGTTTCCAATCTTTCATGTTATTCAATAGTTATGCTTCTCCCATGCCATTTTGTCAAGCCATCTAAGATTTTCCCTCTTGGTTTACCTCTTCTTTTCCTTTCTCCAGTTCTCCCTGCTGTCAGGATATTTTCTGTCTCTCCTCTTCTCATTATATGGTCAATAAACCTAGGAGGTCTCCCCCGTAGTGTGTTTATTAATGTTCGTTTCTCATTGGCTTTCCTTAGACATTCTTCATTTCTAATTTTAGCTGTCCATGGTATTCTTAACATTCTTCGTAGGAACCATTTTTCAGATACTTTTAGTGCTCTCGTTGCTGTTGTTAGTGACCATGATTCGCTGTCATGTAGTAATACTGCCTCGATATAGCATTTCAAGACTCTTTTTTCTAGTAAGTATTGACAGAGATGTTTTATAGTACATAAACTAATGCTGTATAACATAACTGATTATTAAAGACGCGAGTTTCTATTTTAGCTACAAATATTGTTGAAATAATTAATACTTTTTTTTAAAAATTAACGAACAGAATTATTATAAACTACGAGAAAACAATATAACGTACTTTGTGCTTTTTTTTTTAGAAATTACCAAGGTTTCTTCACTTTGTAAGCGCGATTGTGCCTTCTGTTTATTAGTCCTGAGTACAAGCCTGACAATGGAGGTCACAAGTATTTTTCTGGCTTCGGTGATTCTTGTGGTCTTATGCTACTGGTTTCTGCGTCACGACTCGCGTCTTCCACCATGTCCTGTACCACCACTGCCATTGGTTGGGCACCTGCCTTATTTGAGCAAAAACTTCCGTCCACAGTTCAAGCTTTGGAGAAAAAAATGTGGGGACATCTACAGGTAAGCTTTTTTGCTGAAAGTTGTACTTTGCTAATTATGTTGTTATCTAAATCAGTTAGATAGATCTTTATATTACAAAGCAGGCAGATGATACTGTGCAAACAGTTACAGAGAATGTACACAAATATCATCAGCATTCACTTCACTAGTGTTGTCTATTATATAGTAACGCAAATGCAAACTTCGAACCTACCGAACAGTGTTCACAACAAACAAACTTTATTTAGATGTCACTCACTAGGGCCATCATTTTTTACCGAAACATGACGTTACGCTTAGTATTACAGCTTATGACAGTTTAAAATCGCAAACTCAACTATGGAACACAACCATGTGACGGTAGTTATCTTTAAACATTTTTGAAAGCCACTTAAATGGCTCATAGTGGTGTCATCGTTTTTGTTAATTTGAAAAAAAGACTATGGAACAGAAGTCGGAGCCTGTAAAAATTGAGAAAATGAAGCGCAGTTCAACGGTAGAAAATAAATCTCCCTTCATGTATAAATAACAAGTTGAAAAAAGAGTCGGAATCGAAAATTTGTAAAAAACCAGTTCCATCCCATTGGAAGTGTATCACATGTAATACCACTGTAACAGTAGTTAGTGATTCTGTTAACAGCAGAAATAACTGTACTAGTTTGGTATACAGTTATTAGAACTAGTGAGCTATAGCTGGTCAAAGTCCTGTCCTACCTCTCCATTCTAGCCTGACCAACAGAACAAGGTTCGATACCGTCACCGTGGCAGGAGAGCCTACCAACATGCCATTTACCGCATTCTGCGTTGTAACATTTTACCCTGGTCTGCAAGCCTCTGACGGAACCCATTTCCCAATGGACATGATGTTTCTGCTTCAACACCTACATTGTGTCGAATACAAAGAACATTCTGATTCATAGATTCAAACACAAAGAACATTTTGATTCAAGGCATTCAGAATAAGAACAAGATTGATTCTCTTTTGTGAACATCATTTTTCTGTGTGACCAGAATCTTTGTTAATTTTACAGCTTATACTTAGGACGAAACTTAGTTGTCGTTTTGAATGGATACGACTTGGTCAAAGAGGCACTAGTCAAGAATGGAGAAGTCTGCAGCGACAGACCTTACATATATTTCGACGCGGTAAGTTAAAGATTATCATGTACTGCTGGCTTGATTTGGTGAAGTTATTCAAATTCACCTGACATAATACAATAGACGGCACTAGAGTGTGTTATTATTAAAGTCATTACATCATAGTGCGTAATTGTCTACGATATAATAGTCCATAATAGTCCAACAAGAGATTCTAGACTTTGTGTTCAAAATTTTCTTTTGGTCAGCTTCATGAACTATGAAGTATAGTGTGATAAATCTGCAAAGATGTTTTTACAAACTCGGAAGTACAAGTACCCACCAGAATAAACGACATAAAAGTTAAGGTAAAGCAAAGGATGTGGACATTCTTCAGATGTACAGAACACTGCCAATAAGAAAGAATAGCTAGCACAACAACAACTCACTGGACTCCTCAGGGAGAAAGAATTTAGAACAGACCTAGAGGCGCATGTTTGATGATTTATAAAACAGAAAACAGAAGTACAAGAAAGTCAAAATAGGAAACTGAAAAAGAAGTTTCTTACCCAGTCGTACTGAGTGTTTTCCCTTCCTTTCCATGTAATTCTGAAGAAGACGAAGGATAATGATGATGATGATGATCACGACGACGACGACGATGATGATGATGATGATGATGATCACGACGACGACGATGATGATGATGATGATGATGATGAAAACTGAAAAAAAATGCTAGTACATTGCAAACATTAACTGTAAAAGTTAATGTAAAAGTAAATCTGCTTTCAGAATATTCCCACGTTCATCTCAGTATTGACATTTAAACATGTACATAAAGCCAAGGTCAAGGTTGTTCGTTTAGACCGAAAAAACTATATTTCTTGCTTAAAAGTTACAAAATCTTACCTAGAATAGACTTTAGTGATGCTCTAAACTGATTTTTTTATTGTTTTCTTTGTCAAAGCACATAATTTATGTATGATGTGAACTTACTTAGACGTGCTTCTCAAGATTTCATGGACATTTTATGAGGTCAATACAATCGAACGTCAAAACATGTTCAGTTTTTCGTATAATCAATAATGTGATCTTTTTATCAAGGTCTCCGTCTCTAAGAATAGTTCGTTTGTGATGGAATTTTTATTTTAAATTTGAAATGTCAATTTGTGTATGCGTGCGCGCGTATGTGCGTGCGAGCACGTGTGTGTGAGTGCGAGCACGTATGTGTGCGTGCGTGTGTGTGCGTGTGTGTGTGCGCCCACGTGTGCGTGCGTGCGTGTGTGTGTGTTTTTTTTTATTTTACTAAAACTAAATTTGGTTTTTCTCTAACTTTAAATTTAATATAGAAGTAATTTGATTTGATAGACTTATCTGGTCTGCACAAAAAAAAAAAAAAGAAAACAAAAACAAAAACAAACAGAAACGTAAGTTTAATGCCCCACAGACGGAAAGCTGGAAATTTCATGACGCTGGAGAAATTCACAGTTTTAAAATATAAAGTATCTTCTACATTTAAGTTGTTCTTCTATATTGTCAATCGGATGTATGGACCAGGATAGACTTTAGTGAGGTCTTGTAATGAATTTGTTTTAACGTTTTCGTATTAAATATTTTAATTAATTATTATTCGAACTTTTGAGATGTGCGTCTCAAGGTTTCATGATCATTTAACGAAGTCAGCATTGAAAATAAACATATTCTTGATCTGTCATATAACCACTTATATAAGCGTTTTCATCACGACCTGTGAGTTGTCTATGAGTTTGACGCGTAACACAAACAGCACACGCCATTCAGATGGAAATTCTTTCTTTAATTTGATTTCTCAATTTGTTTCCTTTAATGAAGGTGGACTTTTAAAAGACTTTACTGTAATTTAATGCAATTTAAAGAGCTTTCCTGGGCTACATGAAAAAAAAAAAACGAAAGTTGAATGTCCTACAGTTTAAGATAGATCAGAAGGTAAATAATTCACATGAGCTTTTAAGGTTCATTTTGCGTCGGTCATGTGAGGTTGTTTTTAAATTGTGAATCAACTTATACTGCTTGAAATTCATGACACTGGAGAACTGAAATGATGTAAATATTTTATACATTTAATTTGTTCGCATACTATTTTTAATAACTAAGCAGTAAAAGTTAAAATTTAATAAAAACATCAAGACATCACTTGAATGAGTGCACATAATATAAAAAGTCACACACACAAAGACAGAAGTGCTTGGCAGCATAATAGAAGCTAAGCGTACAATAATGAGTTATTATTGATAATCACATGATCATCATCAGCAGCAGCATCATCATCACGATCATAATAATGATGAATGGTTAATTTAGTACTGGAACTGAGTGTTATTGTTCATAGAATAGAGTGTTTTATTAAAGTATAAAAGGACTCGCTTTCTGTAGCTTGTATCTACGACTATGAAAATGAAATAAACTCATTTGTTTAGTAAAATATATTGTTACATTTATTGTAATAAAATTATTTCCTCCAGTATGACCTATATTTTGTCTTTCAACCCCTAGTATGAATGCCTGAGACATAGATAGGAAACTAATGGTAAAGTGAGCAATTTCTGAGCAATTCCCATCGTCACGTAAATTAAAAGTGTCGTTAGTAAAGACGTAAGGAACGTCCTGTAGGTGGCAGCACCGTATCAACGAGTTATATGAACGAACCAACGAACGAACGAACAAACTTTATTTTCAAATGGTTAAGAATTGGGCACGCAGGCCCGTCAAACTTTCTGCACTTCGTCATACAGTTTTCACTCAGTCACAGTCATTCAGCGCTTATTAATGAGCATTAATAATCATGAAGACACAGTTCAATAATTAAATAAATAAATCATAAACTGTGACGTCATAGTATCAGCATAAAGACCACCGCTCCTCTAAAGACATGCTAGAAAGTGGAACAGCTTTCTCTCATCTTTTTGTTTAGCAGTGAGTGTGTGAGATCTATGGAAATTTACTGGAGCTATGATGCATGTCTGTCATCGCAACAAGTTTATGAGTGAAGTAGGAAGTTATAATATTCCAGGATTTCTGTGTCTGAGTCTTATCTCTCAGGTCGTGCACACCAAACAGTGAGACTAGAGTCAGCTGCAGAATCTGAACGCAGTGTGATGGAAACTCGTCCAGTGTCGGTGAATGAAACATTCACGAGTCGAAATATCAGCCGTGGTTAAGAGCATTCCTTTATCCACGACATACTCAAGTTCAACAGTGTCGACATGGCAAGTGTCACGCCATCCACATGTACAAATATGATTACTAATATTATGTTTTATGATTCTTCTTCAACATCTCGGTGACCTACTTTTAGTTTGTCTGACACCCCTTTTTACCACATTATTTGTACTTCAGGACTGTGGATAATCAGCTCTTCCTTGTTAGGTACAAGTGTACTAAGGGAAACAAAACCTTCTCTCCTGATCTTTTTTATACGCCGTCAGGACCCAGGTATTCGTGGTCTCGAGCGAATTATGAGGTTCCACTAATGTGTCTATGACTTGCTAAGACACGTCTCTCCTCACACACCTATCAGCTGCAATACAACCAACTCACAGGTGTTGAGTATCAGCTTCAACATACTTAACAAGTTTATTACCGTCAACATAACTGTCTTCAAATCATCACACCAACAAGTACCGAAAACATTTAAACTGAACTCACGATCTGTAATGGACAAACACATATACAAGAAAAATGACATAGAACAGTTACTTCTATATTCCTAAACACTTGTCCCAGTAGTGTCTATTACATCATTACAGCATTTCATATTTAAATATGATCCACAACATTGATTCAACTAAGCCGTAACATGTAATAACAAAAGCTCTTCGGCCATCATCAAAATCTTAAGGCCCAAACAAAATCTTCAAGTCTAAAAAAATGTAATCTTCTTTACAAATATGCCATGACTTCATCAACCATGAAATAATTTCTTCAATAAAGCAATCATTTCAAAGCAATATAAATTCAGCAATATTGGCATACACAACTTGTTTCCGCGCCAAACACACTTCAGCCACTGACTAAAACCACCGCTCTGAAAACACAAAAAACAAATGCATAGAAATGGCAGACTTCGTTTACCAACATTTTAAGCTTTAATCAAAAGAATGTTATATCTGCACACAACATCTCTTCACTTGCATAATGATTCAGTTCAGATTTCTTCAGTTGCACCTTATTTATTACATCATCATCATCATCATCATGTGCCGTGCCGACTGGCGTTGGCTATTATGCTTCTCCAGAGTATCCGATCCTTCATGCAGGCCATCAGCTCAGTTGGTGATCTCCTCTCACACCATCCTGTCAGACTGTCCAGTATCATTTCTCTTGGTCTTCTTCCTTCTATTTTTCCTGTTGTTATAATATTTTCTATGCCCCCTCTTCTCATTGCATGTCCTATGAAAGTACATTGTCTCTCTCTTATCTTTTTGACAAGGTTTTTTTGTCTCTCCAGCTCTTCTCATACATTCTTCATTAGTTATTTTTGCTGTCCAGGGGATTCGCAACATTCTTCTAATAAACCACATTTCTGCTGCTTCCAATGATTTTTCTGCAGACTTGCCTATTGTCCATGATTCACTTCCATATAACAAGATAGGTTCAATATAGCATTTTAGGACTCGTTTTCTAACATTCATTGATAAGGATGTGTTGGTTAATATGTTTCTCATTCTCTGAAATGCAGTCTTTGCTTTTCTATTCTGTTCCTAATTTCTGTTCTGCATTTCCCATCTGAAGTTATTACTGCTTCAAGGTATTTGAATTTCTGCACCTGCTTCAGAATAGTTCCGTTTAATTTAATACTACATGCTGGTGGATTCTGTTTCTTAGATATAACCATAGTCTCTGTCTTTATGATGTTCAAAGTAAGGCCTTTCTGTTCACTTTCTTTGGCGACTTTATCCAAGAGATTTTGCAGGTCTTGTTGGTTCTCATCTATCAGTACTGTGTCGTCAGCATACCGAAGGTTGTTAATATTGTGTCCTCACATTTTTATGCCTGGTTCTGTGATGATTGTTCTTAGAATATTCTCGCTATACAGAGAAAAAAGGCTGGAGATAGTACACATCCTTGTCGCACCCCTTGTTTTATAGGTTGATATTTTCCAATTCTATTTTCAACTCGAACTGCTGCTTCTTGCTGCCAGTATAGATGTTTTACAATCCTCAGGTCTTTGCCGTCTATATTGATGTCTTCAAGCATTTTAATAATTTCATTATGTTTCACCTTGTCAAATGCCTTGGTGTAATCAATGAAGCATAAGTAGAGATCTTTCTGTACTTCTAATGCTCTTTCTGTTAGTGTTCGTAAAGCATAAATGGCATTGTGTGTTCCCTTTCCTTCAACAAATCCAAACTGTTCATCTGCTATTTCCATTTCTATCTTTTTCCTTGTTCTTCTCATAATTATTCTCAGAAGTAGCTTCGTTATGTGACATGAGAGGCTGATAGTCCGGTGGTCGTCACATTCCTTTGCACCTGGTTTCTTTGGTAGTGCTATAAACGTGGATTTAATCAGGTCACTGGGAATATAACCACTATTGTAAATGTCATTCAGTAACTTGGTTATTATTTTTATTCCTGTCTCCTCTAGTGCCTCTATTTCTTCTATTGTTATATTATCAGGCCCAGTCGCTTTTCCTTTCTTCATGTGTTTGATGGCATCTATGATTTCATCTTCAAGTATTGGTGGTCCATCACAGTTTTCAGTTTCTGGTGTTAATTCTGGTCTTTCTCCTCCATATAGCTCACCGATATACTCTGTCCACCTGTCCACAATGTCTTCTTTTCCCATTAACATTTTACTTCTTTCGATTTCAGGCATCCTGTGGTATATTTTGTTTTCCTGCCTGTGAGTTCATTAATTCGTTTGTGCATGTTTTTGCTGTCTTTAATATGAAAGTCCTCTATCTGTCTGCACTGCTCATTTAACCACACTTCTTTTGCTTCTCTGCATTTGCGTCTTATTTCTTTATTTATCGTGTTATATTTTTTCTTGTTATTTTTACTCCTCCTCCTCTTTTCCATCAGTCCTAAGATTTCGTCTGTCATCCATTTATTTTTAGGGGCTTCTTTTGTTGGTGGTATTATCTCCTTAACAGTTTGGTGGATAGAATCTCTTAACATTCCCCATTGTTCATCTATACTATTTATCTTTGCTATTGCATTGTATCTATTTGTTATAATAACTTTGTATTGTTCTCGCAGTTCTTGGTCATTTTTAAGGAGTTCTGTATTCAGTTTGGTGTTTCTCACTTTTCTGCATGCTTTCTTTAGTTTTATTCTAACTTTTCCACAGAGTGGATCATGGTCACTATTGCAGTCAGCTCCTGGCATGGTTTTTGTTGTCAGTAATGCATTGCGGAATCGTTTGTTGATTAATATGTAGTCTATCTGGTTAAAAGTCTTTTTGTCTGGACTGCACCACGTTGCCAGTCTTCGAGGATGTTGTTTAAACCAGGTGTTTCCTACAACCATGCTGTGTATTCTTGCCCATTCAATTAATTTATAACCTCTGTCATTCCTCTCCCCCAGTGCATAGTCACCAACGATGTCTGAAGTTCTTCCTTTATCAACTTTGGCATTAAAATCTCCCATGATTATGGTAACTTCATGTGACTTTGTGTGTTTTAGTGCTGTCTCTATGTCATTATAAAATATCTGTACATCTTCTTCAGAACTTTCAGATGTTGGAGCGTACACTTGTATAATATTTATGTTTATTGGTTGTCCTTTCAGTTGGGCTAGCAGGACTCTGTCCGAGATGTTCAAATATCCTACAATTGTCCTTGCCGTTTGTTCATCAAATATAATTCCTACTCCTCGTTCATGTTTCTCACTTCCTGAATATATTATTGTATATTTATCTGAGTTTATCTTCCCTGCACCTGTCCATCTAACTTCACTCATTCCTAATATGTTGATCTTCATCCTTTCCATTTCCATCTTTACATTTTCTAATTTTCCAGCCTGGAATAAAGTTCTAACATTCCATGTTGCTATTTTGAACTTGTTAGTTTTGCCACCAGTAGCTTGATGACGATCTGGCCTCACCTGTGGCTCGTGAGCTGCCCTACCGGACGAGGCTGTTCCAGAGGAACATCCATTAACGTCGTTCATGATGAATCGATTATTCTGTTTAAGCATAACTATTCTTGGGAATTACAACAGTGATTTCCCGTTGCCTTCTGTCGGTTTGTGTACGGACTCTCCGCTAGCCTTTGGACTCCCTGTCCTACCCGCAAGGCAGCGGGAGCGAGAGGTTTTAAGGCGGCTCTGACACGCCTGGTATTCCCTTCACTGAGCACCTGAGGCACTTTATAGGAATAGCAGAGCCACCTACTACCCCACCTCGCTCTCTGAGTCTACCGCCAGTTGGTCCGCGCCTGCTTATTTGGATAACTCCTTATTCACAGGGATCCTCCATATCTGAAGGACTTTCACCATCCGCCACCTGTGACGCGCTGGGTTGGGGATGGTCGCCCCAGCTTTACCCAGCCTATTTATTACGCTTAATAAAAATGCACAATACTTACAACACATAACTCCTAGTTACCAACACGAAAGTCTACAACTACAACAATAACTTACATGAGTCGAAGGTCGCTAGTTGAGATCAGTGCTTAAAACATCACTTTCTTGCTACATCACAAAACTGTACTTTAATATCTTAATTTTAATAACGAAAAAGAAATCCACGCACAATCACAAAATCTTAGCTCTCTACAAACAAGAAGCTCCATCAACCGTGTCCAACCTCAGCCTGAATAACCCAAGCCACTAAACTCCTACACCTGGAACCTGTTCATGTTTGAAAACTCTACGTAATTTCCACATAATCAATAAAACCTTGGTAAAGGTACTTTGTGTGTACAATGTCCTTCCTCTAAGAATCTCGTTACTGTTTAATCATTAGTTAGCTTTTCCTTTATGGTTTATCTTTGTAATCCTACACTTATTTTACGTCACTTATCTCAGTGTGGTCGAGGCAGTTTGATTATTGTTCTACTTCCTAACAATGGCATAGAGGTAAAACATTTGAGGTTTTTCTGTCTAATGTTCCATGAATATCCTAAACTTCATTATTTGTTCATTTTTAAATAAAGAAGAGAGTCTTGCAAAGGACATTTAGTTCTATATTTGATGATTTCAAACAGTCTTTTCACATTCTGATTAGCATAACATTCTCTGATCCTATCCTAGTTAAAAAAGTAATGAACGAATGAATGAATCAATGAATCAATAAATAAATGAATGAGTGGATACATGAATGAATGAATAAATAAATAAATGAATGAATGATGCTCTTTCTACACCTAGTGTTTACCCCTTATGTTCTAAATAATTCTCTACGTATCCTAACTACCTAAGAAAACGTCTCTACGATGCAAATACTCTTTGGAGTTTAATTACGCTACATAATTCGTTTCGTTAAGTTTCTTTTATTTTGCTACATCGCCGAATTGTTATTTGTATCGATTTTTTTATGCATCGTGACGTTTTATGTAGTACATTGTTTCTTCACCAAGTTATTTGTAGTAGGTAATAACGTGTAGCCAAAAAGTACTGATGTGAGGTTTTATTTATCCTTTTACACAACATACCACTTTAAAAATATATATTACTTTCTCTTTGCATGATCTGATTTCTACTATTTCTTCATTTGTCAATTAAAAGTGATCTGAATATAGGTAGTGGTGTAATATCTTTGTACTTGAAGCAAAGAACGAGTTAAAATTTATCTGACAATAAAAGTGGATGGGTTTCTATTTCCATTTACTTCTGATTACTGCACAGTCATTGTGAACTATAAAAGCTGTTGAAACAAACGAATTAAATTAAAATTCTGATTAAAACGTGTGTACGCTCACACACAAACTTACACACCAGTACTCACTAAGGCAAACACTCACATAACGCATAGAAGAAAAACGTATTATAAAAAATCAAACAAAAACATTCTTAAATAAGCATAAAACTTGGGATTTGTTCCCAAATGTTGACATTATCTTCAATCAATCAAGTGCCGTGCTGCGTGGCGTAGGCGATCATTTCTCTCCACAATTCCCTGTCTTTAGACTTGATTATGAGATCCGCCGGTGACTTTCCTCCTAACCACACTGACAGCCCATCCAGTATCTTCTTTCTGTGTCTTCCTCTTTCTCTTCTTCCCTCAGGTTTTCCAGTTGCCACAGTATGTTCCAATTTTCCTCTTCTCAGAAAATGTCCTACAAATCTCTCTTGTCTGCCTCTGATCTTTGATGTAAATAGCCTTTTAACTCCAACCTCTCATAAAATCTCCAGAATGGAGATCAGTGAATATTAAGAAATCTGGTTTTCGTTTTGGCAAACGACAAAAAAAAACAACAAAAGTAAGTCAAAAATAATATTGTTTAATTCAAGGTGTGGCCGGTAAGTAATGAGATTTATGTTATTCAGCCAATCAGCAGCGACTGGGGCGGGGAGGGAGCAGATTCACAGAGCCTGAAAGTTAGTGGGAGGGGGGATGTTAAGTAAAGCTTCGATATCTCTTATCTTTGAGCTTTTACAGAGTGCGGATCGCTTGCAAAATGGACAGCTGTTTAAGCGTCGCGCAACGGTCAAAATGCAGAGGAGTGTCGAGCAGCGATAAAGTTTTGTGTTAAACTTGAAACATCCGCGAGCAAGATGCTTGCTATGACAAAGAAAGCCTACGGGAAGGATGCTTTGTCGAAATCACAAGTGTTTCGGTGGCACAAGACATTCAACGAAGGAAGAGAGAGCGTCAAGGATGAACAACGCACAGGGCACCCATTAAATGTGCAAATCGAAGATGAAATCAATGCTCATTGTCTTTTTTTTACTCTAAAAGTGTTGTCCATATGAAGTTCGTACCACCCGGACAAATGGTCAACACAGCATTTTACGTGGAAATGATTAAACGGCTGAAGAGCAAAGTCGTTCGCGTCCGCCCGGAGATAGCCGCCACCTGGGTTCTTCACCACGACGATGCGCTGAGCCATGCGTCGCTACCAGTGAGAGAGTTTCTGGTAAAACAAAGGATGGCAACGCTGTGCCAACCTCCTTACTGCCCGGACTTTGCATTGGCTGACTTATTTTTGTTTCCCCGGTTCAAATCAAGCTTGAAACGCCACTATTTTGGTATTATTAATGATGTGCAAGCTGCCGTGATGAGTGCTTTGAAGGAGATCCCTCTTCAAGGCTTCAAAGTAAGCCAAGCTACAACGCGTGACAGAACCTTTGGCAACGGTGTATTGATGCTCAAGTATGTTATTTCGAGGACAAATATTGAACAAATGTAATTTTATGGAATCAACGTCATTACTTACCGGACATAATTTGTAAAATGCAAAATTCTTTTGGCCACTTTGATTCATTTTTTAGATTCGCCTTTGGCAGGCGGTGTACCGTAAAGTGGCTGCTTTTGTGTCGAGGAAATATTTTTAAAATAGCTAAAAAGAAGCCGTTTTATACACAGACTGGCCAAGTGAACAGGGATCCAGGGGGAAGCCAAATTTCGTCTAAAAAGGTAAGCCATGCTGAAAACGTGTCATGCTCTAGCTGCAAACCATGACACAGGGGAAGCAACGTCCTTGCAAGGGTGAATGCTTTCAGTTTCTATTTCAGTTGCAAGAATAAAAAGTGTGCATGATTATTTCTACTTCATGTTTACCATTTCAGCCCTCCAATCTATTGCATTGAGAGGAAAAGAAAAAAAAATGCAGTAACATTTCCCACTTCCAGTACATGTCCTCGTTTTCTTTTTTCCCCTCTTTCATGTACAGAATAAACTTATGACTTCATTTAGTAGTCTAATTATTGCTCTTGTGTTAGGAAACTCCCTGGATTTATGTAGTAATAGCAAACAAGGTTTATTTTGCAGATTTTTCTTTTACTAACAAAGTTTAAATTGTTATATTTTACTCAATCTTCTTCTCATTCCTCAGATTCCCACCCCCCCCCCCCAAACCGAAAAAAGACACACAAACTACAGAATTCAAAATTCCTACCAGTTTAGGCCACATAAGTAGAAATCTGCTGCCGATTAAGAGAATTAACCTGGTTGTATCTGACGTGGAAATGAATATACAGAAAGAAAATAAATTCCAGTCCGACATACTGAGCTCCCTGTTAGGAAAAACAGGCTGACGAGAGTTGGCAGCAGATATGTGTTCCTGCAGGCCAACTTATCTGGGTATCTTGGCCTTCTTTCACATAATGCAGCCTTTCAAAGGCTTTTTCGGCAGTGACGAAATTTTAAAAAAAAAAAAACAGAGAAAAAGTTCAGTGTGAACTACGCTTTAGATTTTTAAAGCGTTTTATTTGTCCTCGGGGAAATCACACTGAAAGAGAACTTGACATTAGCCAGATGTGCACATTTGTTAATTTAGTATAACTGCCGCAACAGAATATTAAAGACTGGAGTGCTAACTGTGATTTATTAAGGTAATGCAGCTAGCAATTATTACTTATTACAATGTAAAAGTTAATTAGCTCTGTGTACTGATAGTATGAAAATGGTGAAGTATGCATGCGGATGTGGGCAAGTTTATCGAAAAATATATGTATGTGCTTCGTTGATTTTATACAGTGGAGGTGCGCATGATGTCGAAGTCTTGAATACAACATATACTGACTGCTTATCTAATTATATTTTGTAATGTTTCTATCTATTTATTGTTTTATGTACATCGTCGCACAGACAGGTAACGTCTTACACAAGTTGGTGAAGTCCATTTAACTGGAACGAGAAATACACGTTTATTTACACAGATGACTCTCGTAACGTGGACATAGAATTTCATAGGAAAATCATTAAACATAGAAGATCTCCATCTTAATAAGCATATAAAGATGTATTACGCGAACTTTAGTGAACAGTTTATCTCTTTCTCTCTTAGGAGCCATCAAAGAATTCAATATTAATAGGCAGATTAGGCTGATATACCAAGACCTTGTTAAATAGTTGGTCTCTTTCTCTTTCATGAACCGTCTACGAAATATAAGTCCATATCTTTCAGTTTCCTACTCAGAATATCGATATCTATTCACTAACTCTCACAGGAACCTGCATATCAAACTAGCTCGTAGTTTCATTACATCAGCATGACTGTCCGATTCTATTTCTCAAGGTGCACTTCTGTTATTTCTCCTACTATATCTCTCTATAACTGTTATGTCTGTTTCTATCTGCACATCTCTCTTGGTCTCCATCTACTTATCTGAGTCTCTGTCTCAGTGTTTAAGTGTCCGAGTATCTTAGTGTCGGAGTATCTTCGTAGTCGAGTATCTGGTTATCTTCGTCTCTGAGTACTTTGGTGTTGGAGATTTTAGTTCTACCCCCGAAGTCGCTGTGCGAACTTCTCTGGCTATCTTTTCTCTCCTGCACCTATTCTGCACCTTTGCATCCCCTGCCTCCTCTTCGCCTTTGCCTCATCTGCCTCTGGCTTACTCTTCCCCTCTTTTTATCTCGAAGCCCAGTTTGATGGACTGACCAATCGATATTTCTGCTCCGCCCTTTAGATGTCCACTGGTTTTAACATGTGTCCCGACTGGTTCTTGAGTCATAACCTGTCAAGTTAATGTTCTCGAATGTTCCGGCTTTTTACCTGTGACACTTTCTACCTGTACGAATCTGATTGCTAGTCGGTTTCTTTATTCGTAGTGTCCAGTTCGCAGACTAACCGTGGACAACAAGAGTTTTGGTTTTTCCATCCGTCTAGCATCCCTGCCCAGTTTCCACACCTTAAGCACCTGTCTTTTTATTCTTAGCTTTTCTGTGTGCGACAGTATGTCGTCACTTGTTATTTCACTTGCCAGATGGTCATGTCGGCCTATTTACTTAACGAGCGTCTTTCTTTAGCATGTCTCTATCTCGGTGTCATTGTGTCTGAGTTTTCTATTCATCTGTTTCTTCTGTTTACCCTTATCAGCGTCCAGTATTAATGGTCTTTCACTAGTGTCGTGGGTTTTGGTTATTTACCTTGTTGTCTAAGTTTCCTACTTAACTTTTCTGTTCTTATTTTATGGTAACTATTACAATCAAAATATATTCACAATTATTTTCAGAATTCTCGGTTACAAGGGACTATGCTATACTTAGACTCAAGCATTTTTTTATCATATATATAGCCGGGGGCCGGCTAGCGTAGTGGTTAGAGCACTCGTCTAGCAATCAAATGGTCGAGGGTTCGAATCCCCAGTTGAGCGGGATTCTTTTTCCGACCAATACGGCCCCGAGGTCGACCCAGCCTCGTAAAATGGGTACCAGAGAAAATCTGGGAAGTAAAGGCAGCGAGGAAAGGAACTGGTCACCCCACCTCATACGCTGATGACCCAGCATAATGAGGTCCTTAACGCTTCACCCCCTACGGCGTTTGCTATGGGACTATCTTTACTTTTTTTGTATTTCTTTCTAGACTTTCACAAATTTAAAAAAAAACCGGTCTAAAACCTAACTGCCCTTGAAATTATTTTCGTTTTACCCTTTTTTTCACCATATAAATCGAAAATTGACGTCAGACATCTTTCGGCAAGAGAAAAAAAAGTTTCCACCTTGGGTATTTCATAAAAGCGAAGTTGCATAAAACGAACTTTCGAAAAACGGGGAATGCCTGTATGTAAATAATGTTTCATTTTGCTCCGATTAAGGTCACGCTATGCCACTAGCGTACATGCAAATACATGTAAATTCTTTGCGTTATTGACAGCGTTAGGATATGATTAGCGTAGAAGAAAATGTCTAACAGGAATTTCAGAAGTTATTGCTGAGAAAATATATAGAGAAGTTTTCTGTCGCATTTATCTGGAATTATTAGTATGTTTTTTCCATCAGTACCTACACAAATTTATACATTTTTATTATGAGTTCAGACTGACGTTACATATTTAAGTAATCAATAATCATGTAATCAGTGTATGCTATTTAGTTTTGCAGATAAAGCGTCCATGATACGTTTAAACATGTGTTCATCATGCATACCTCTAGAAGCAAGTTTATTATTTTCTTATATGACTGTATATGTCCGCTAGTCTTCACGATCTCATCTGCCAGGGCGTCAGTAAACTGGTTCTTTCCTCTGTTGTGAGATATTGTTACTAGTCTACGCTGAATTCTGACAATGCGATTAATACGTTTTGTTTTCTATGTTACTCTCTGTAATTCAAGCTGTATGTTCTTCTTTCTCAGAGATTCTGATGAATTTGTGGCATAAGTTTTCCTGGTGCATCTCTATGACTTCTTATGAAAGCTATTTTTTTTTTTCAAGACACATGAAAAGGACAAGAATGCTTTGCTTGTAGTTCATATATGAATCTTGTAAGTGGAAACTTTTTGCAGTGGAGGTCTTGGTTAAGGTCTTGTAGTAAATGTATCTTTTCAGGTGAAAGATATCCCTTAAAGATTCTGGGACAAACCCATCATGTCAGCTCATGAATGTGTTACAGTAGTTTTCTGGAAGACCTGGAGTAGAGTAAAAAAAAACCAACATTTTCGGCCAGACCTCTACACCATCTTGACCACGGTGAACTCTGCCCTTTATCCAGGCTGAGGCTGATGCTAGAAGCGCCAGAAGACCTGGTTCACTAGCTCTGCTAGCAGTAACGGTCACTTTGCTCTTCAGATCGAAGAGTCAGCTGGGCAGTGATTCTCAAACAGAAAACAGTCAAGTATAGGAGAATGAACATTTTTTTTTCAAGTAAATTTTCTATCTTTCAATAGTTAGCACTGTAAAGGAGTGTGTAACGATGAAAATCCTCTCCAAAATATGTTTAAATATATAAAGGAGGATCCGCAGGCAAAATGGGTTTTAAATGGAAGATTTGTACCTGAGACATAAAGAATAACTGATGTATAAACAATTATGATTTGAATAACAGTTACATGCTGTTTTATAGTACGTAAATGTGCTGTATAAAATAATTGACTATAAAAGTTATAAATTCGCTTGTTGTATGAATAATATTTATATTAGTTGTTAAAATAATTAATACTTCTTCTAAATTACTAAAAGAGATCACGACAAAACGTCTCGCTGTTTTTCACGAATTTTGTTTTCTCGGCGACTGCTAAAATGATCAAACTTTCTTCATTTTGTAGGTAAGATTTTATTTTTTTTTTCTTTTTTTTTAGTCCTGAATACAAGCCTGGCAATGGAGTTCACAAGTATTTTTCTGGCCTCGGTGATTCTTGTGGTCTTATGCTACTGGTTTCTGCGTCACGACTCGCGTCTTCCACCATGTCCTGTACCACCACTGCCATTGGTTGGGCACCTGCCTTATTTGAGCAAAAACCCCCGTCCACTGTTCAAGCGATGGCGAAAGAAGTGCGGGGACATCTATAGGTAACCTTTGTGACAACAAATTTTTGTTTCTTCCCAGTAAAATTACTTCGCTAATTATGTTGTTACTCAAATCAGTCAGATAGATCTTCATTTTATAGGCGATGATGCTTTACAAATTCGAAGCAATTACACGGAATACAAAATAAAAATATCATCAGCATTTACTTCACTGGTCTTGTCTATTATATTGTAATGTAACTTTTAAACTCTTAAACTAACGAACTGTACCTATAACACAGAAACAGTTTTTTTATATCATTCGTCAGGACTGCCATATTTACCGAGATATGACGTAATGATTATAATTAACGTTTATGACAGTTTAAAATAGCAAAAGCAGAATTAAAGAACGAACACAATCATATGACTGAAACATTTTTAAATGTTTTTAAAAGATACTTAAATGGTTCATAGTTGTTTCTTAGGTTATCTAGGCTTGGAAGCGGGGCTATGGAACAGAAGTCGGATTCTGTAGAGATATACTTTTTATGAGGAACTGGTAGCAGGAGAGTTGGAATTTACCAGCATAAAATTCATCTTCCATGCGGTATAACGATAGAGAAGGTTAAAAAAAAAGAGTCGGGGTGAAAAGAGAGTCGGTAACGGGTTACACCCCTTTGATGGTTTGCCGCGTGTAATACCAGTCTAACGTTAGTTATTTATTCTGTTGCAAGGAGAGATAACTGTGCAAGTATGACGCACAATTGTCAGTACCAGTGAATCACAGATGGTCAAGATCCTGTTCCAGCTCTCTACTGGTGCTCCCAGGGAGGTCCTCAGCCTGGACAACACAGTTATGGTCCGTATGCGGGAAAATCTGCCGAAAAGAATTGTACCTTCTCCAGCTTTTTAACTTCGTTCCAGGTCTGCAAAATGCTGGCGCAATCAATTCCCGAATGGGCACAATGCTTTTGCTTCATCACCTTCACTGTAACGAATGAAAAAAGAACATCCTTCTGAGAGTTACAGACATTCAGAACAAGAACAAGACTGATTCTACCATGCCACCATCATCTTTCTTTGTGACCGTGATTTTCGTTTATTCTACAGCTTATACTTGGGACGAAACTTAGTTGTTGTCTTGAATGGATACGACTTGGTCAAAGAGGCACTAGTTAAGAATGGAGAAGTTTGCAGCGACAGACCTTTCGTATATATGGATGCAGTAAGTTAATTGTTATGGATTATAATGTATTTCTACCTTGATTTGATAAAGCCACTTAAAGTCATGAGTCGTGATAAAAGAGACCTTGACAGACTGTCTTATCATCAGAGAACATTTTTTAGAAAAATGAAACAGCAAAATCTTTCCGTTAGTAAAGTAAGATAGCAGAGTATTGTATTTATAGACCTTGAAAAAAACCATAAACACAGCACTTTTAGACATGAGAGAAAGAAAAATGGCAAGAGAATTACCTGAGACTTGAACTGCGGACGGTAGAACGAGCAACTATCCTCGAGACAACAGCGCATTAATGAACTTTACCATCTAGCATCCCCCATAAAAAGAAGTGTGAAAGCTGTCAATGCCTGTCTGACTGAAAATCGTGACACCAGAAACGAGGCCATGACAGAAATTTTGTGGCCTAGATTCTGTCTGTCGCAGGTACCAAACTTGGGACACAAACATACGCACGATTTCCTGCATATGTCTAGTGCATACTTTGTAACAGAACAGCAATTCTGTACAGAGTTTATTGTGTATAGCCCTGTAGTTGTGGTCTGGGAGACCACAACTCATGAACGTGTGCCAAGCACGTGGTTCGAGAAAATTCGAAGTCACGTGGTTGAGTTGAGCGGGAGGTATGCATGGGCTGAAAAAGTTAGTCTTGGGTCAGAATGTGTGAAAGAAAGGTGTGACTGACTCTAGAATGTGGTAGAGAGAGCCTTACTTGTTTGTTGTAGCAGAAGCCTTACTTGTTTGTTGTAGACAACAGTAGTTTTGATGTAGATGGAATCTCGTTTATGAAGAGTTCCTAGCAGTGGCAATTTGTTGGTAGTTAGTTGGATGATTAAGTTATTCTTGTGATGGCTGAGGTTTTGGGTGGAACGTTGTAAGTATGATTTTATGTGTATTGACATTGTAAGGTTTTTTGCCCATATGGCGTAGAGTTCTCTCACGCCGGGCAAATGTTACTGTGAATTTTGTTCAGCCTGATGGCTACATTCCCATCATTCATGATTTCACCCTCATTTTGTACATTAATAAATGTGTGCTGTCTGATGATATATTACACCAATTGGCTTTGTTGGAATTCTCATTGTTGACCAGTTGTTTGGTTGGAAGACTGCCTAGTTACGTTAAGCTGTTGTATTTGTATTATTTTGTGGAGTTGGAAGCCTGGGTGTCTTGTTGTATTTTCTCAGTGTATAATATAGAAAATTAGGTGATTGTTAGAACACCAACAATAAGAAGAAATTTATAAGTTCAAACTGTACTCCACAAGTAGTTAATGATCAATCAGTAGAAAACCATCTTACTTGGCGCCAACACTATTATAGTGGCTGCTATAAATAGTCATATCTATTAAAACTTGACAATAATAACAACAAACAAGCAAATACTCTTTACATCCATTTTTTATGATTGTTTCAAGGTCTAAAAATACAGTACTGTTAATTTACTGTTTTACCATCAATATTATTAATCACCAGAATAGACTCTCTGAAACAGTGGTTCCCAATTAACAAAAGTCTGTGGACCCCCTGCTGTTTTAAAATTCAAGACCATGGACCCCCATACTTTGAAAAAGTATTATATCTGTATGATAGCTATGTGCTTTCATGTCAAATAATTCATTTTTTCAGAAAATGTTGGTAACCTGTAATGGGAAAATTCTGCACTATGCTAAAAAACATAGTACAAACTGGTGAATTTTCAAAACGACAATAATGCAGTTAAGAAAAAAACACACAGCCATAAACATTCATACTTGTTCTGACAAAAAACATAATACAAAATGTGCGACAAATAAACAACATAAATGTGTTAAATCTTCCCTCTTTTTTATTCTGAACAATAACTTCCACATATAGTTCAATATTTCCTATTCTGAAAGGTGAGAAGAAACGTTCTTTCATCCACACACCATTCGCGAAACATCGGTTCTTAAACTTACTGCAGTGAAAATAAAGAAAGAGCTATTTTTTTTATCACGGATCGCACGGAAGGGGAACCACTGATCTATAATTTAGTAATCCAGTCTAAGATTTTGAATTTTATGATCAAAGTTTTTGTTATGTAACACTTTATGATCACTTTATCTATAATTGAGGAACTCTGCAAATATATCACTATAAACACTGAAAAGCAAGAACCTATCAGAAAAACCGACATAATAATTAAAGTAAAACAAAGATTGAAGGGATACACGCTATATTGTCAATAGGAAAGAATGAATTGCAAAACAACAGTTGACTAGACTCTTAGAGAGAAAGAATTCCGAACAGACTAAGAGAGTCATGTCTATCAAACAATACACAAAAAAGATAGAAAAGTTGAAAAGAGGACAAGAAGGTTTATTACCTGGACCTAAAGCATGTTTTCGTTTCCTTCTCACGTGATTCTGGGCGACAAAAACGACGACGACGACAACGAAGATGATAATAATGATGATGATGAACTGTGAAACACAATTAATGGTAATTATTATCACATT
This sequence comes from Achatina immaculata, assembly GCA_009760885.1. Classification (NCBI taxonomy): domain Eukaryota; kingdom Metazoa; phylum Mollusca; class Gastropoda; order Stylommatophora; family Achatinidae; genus Lissachatina; species Lissachatina immaculata. The sequence goes on along the minus strand of CM019719.1, from coordinate 59,520,678 downwards.
AGAAAGATTAACTGTGAAGGTAATGTATCTGCTTTCAGAATATAACACTGTTCATTTCACCATTCTCATTTAATACGTTCTACAGTAGATCGAAAGCTAGACGTTTTTCATCTTTCTTCTAAATAAATAATTCATAATACAATTCTACTGTTCCAGGTAACAGGAATAGAAGGCAGAGGTATCACTTTCTCATCAGGAGAGATTTGGAAGGAGCAAAGAGCAGTAACAATAAATATCTTGAGGTCTCTGGGCATGGGCAAGAACGTTCTTATGGACAGAATTGCTGAGATTGCAGCAATCAACAACGAGATCCTGGCAAGTCTGAAGGGAGAACCTACTAACATTAACAGCATCATAACCACTAGCACAGCTAATGTTATCTGTTCTGTTATCATTGGCCATCGCTTTAGCCATGATGATGAACAATTCATTAAAGTGTGTGATATTTTAAGATCAATTCTTGCAGAAGCTGAAGGAACTAGTCTGGTTAATTATTTTAGATTTCTGACATATCTGCCAGGGGATCTGTTTGGTGCTAAGCGGATAAGAGAAAACGCAAAGTTTATAATGGAAAATTTTGCTGTATCATTTGTCAAACAAAAAGGCTATGATGAATTTGATGAGAACAACTTGGACAACTTCATTGCTCTGTACGTGTACGAGATGAAGAAGAAAGAGAAATCTGGGGAACCTACAACCATGAACCTGGAGAACCTTGTGAAAGTTATTTATGATCTTTTCGGGGCTGGAATAGAAACTACATCCATAACTCTAATGTGGGGTGTTCTGTACATGCTGAGTTATCCCCTGATTCAGGAGAAAGTCTACAGGGAAATAGAAAAAGAAGTGGGGACAGAGCGTTTACCTAATATGTCTGACAAAACTCGGCTTCCTTACTTAAATGCTGTGATCCTAGAAGTTCAGCGTCTGTCAAGTATTGCGCCCTTAAATCTGCCCCATTTATGCTCAGATGACGTCACAATAGGAGGCTACACACTTCCTAAAGGCACTCAGATAATTCCAAGTCTAGACTCCATTTTCTTTGATAAGAAAATCTGGGGTGAAGACGCCGATTGTTTCAGACCTGAACGATTCATTGATGAAAATGGAAAAGTGAGATATCGAGAAGAATGTGTTCCATTCTCAGTGGGGAAGAGAGTCTGTGCAGGCGAGGCCATGGCCAAAGTAGAGATGTTTACGTTTTTTTCGGCTATGTTTCAGAGATTTAAGTTCCTACCTGCTGACCCATTGTCTCCACCACCTCTGGAAGCGATATTTGGCATAGCTGCAATTCCAGCTCCCTTCAAGGTTCGAGTGATTGACAGAAAGCATCATGGATGATTAATCACTCTGCATTTTAGAGCATGATGTGTACAGTCAGTTTGCAATGGAACATTATTCTTACTTGTACTGCTTACACTAACAGAACTTCAGCTTCCTTTATTATAAAAACAATATTTTCAGATCTATACACAAACGTAGAACACAATTTGTTTCAGAAATCTACATTTGCAGATGTAATTTTAACTATCTATTTGTTATGTGCCACGAAATATTAAAGTAAATAAGAAAAATTGCGGATGTCGCCTTATAAATATCTGATTTGAAGAACTGAATGTTGTACAGCCTAGCAAAATAAGTAAAACATAATAAAAGATTTCAAAATAAAAAAAATAATAATAATATGTTTTATTTTATATGTTATGGTGATATATAAAGTAAGTAAAAAAGTAATCTGAAAAATCGAAATTGAGTAATAGACAGTTGTAGTTCACATAAGTTATACCATCTCTCTCTATATGTATGTACATAGAGTTATACCATCTCTCTCTAGATGTATGTACATAGAGTTATACCATCTCTCTCTAGATGTATGTACATAAAGTTATACCATCTCTCTCTAGATGTATGTACATAGAGTTATACCATCTCCCTCTAGATGTATGTACATAGAGTTATACCATCTCCCTCTAGATGTATGTACATAGAGAAACGTCAGCAAGTTTTGGAAACATCATGTCTGTTGACCAGATAAAAGATCTCCGATTGCTTGGAGGCATGCACGAGAGTTATTCTTTTTTTTTTAATAGTTAAGGTGAGAAGCCTACCAAAATTCATTCCGGAATGAAGAGGCAGTTTAGGGACACGTGTTTGGATTCAGCATGCACATGAATAGTTAAAAAGTTTGAAACTGGAGCGTGAAATAGGGCGGATGCAGAGCGCTCTGGCTGGCCTCACACTGAAAATAGGCCTGACGCTAACGCTGAAGTTGAAAGAGTGATACGCAAAACCCTGCTGATAACAATCGATGACGTGCCTTGAGAACTGTAGATTAGTCACAGCCCGCTTACAATAAACACAGATCTGCAGGACGGAAAAGTCTTCGGAAGGGGGAAGGGGGAATCTCCCTACCGATTCTAAGGAACACCGCCAGCGTGTACGTAAAACTTGCTGAAACTGGTGCAGACGGATTTCTATGACGTATAGGGCACCTGGAGGCATGTGATGGATACATTACTTCCAGTCAGAGGTAACGGGAGACAAGTGCTGGATACATTACTTCCAGCCAGAGGTAACTGGAGAAATGTGATGGATACATTACTTCCAGCCAGAGGTAACTGGAGAGAAGTGCTGGGTACATTACTTCCAGCCAGATATAACTGGAGAAATGTGATGGACACATTACTTCCAGCCAGAGGTAACTGGAGACATGTGATGGGTACATTACTTCCAGCCAGAGTTAACTGGAGAAATGTGATGGACACATTACTTCCAGCCAGAGGTAACTGGAGACATGTGATGGGTACATTACTTCCAGCCAGAGTTAACTGGAGACATGTGATGGATACATTACTTCTAGCCAGAGGTAACTGGAGACATGTGATGGATACATTAATTCCAGCCAGAGGTAACTGGAGGCATGTGATGGATACATTACTTCCAGCCAGAGGTAACTGGAGACATGTGATGGATACATTACTTCCAGCCAGAGGTAACTGGAGACATGTGATGGATACATTACTTCGAGCCAGAGGTAACTGGAGACAAGTGCTGGGTACATTACTTCAAGCCAGAGGTAACTGGAGAAATGTAATGGAAACATTACTTCCAGCCAGAGGTAACTGGAGAAATGTAATGGAAACATTACTTCCAGCCAGAGGTAACTGGAGAAATGTGATAGATACATTACTTCCAGCCAGACGTAACTGGAGAAATGTGATGGATACATTACTTCCAGCCAGAGGTGACTTGAGACAAGTGCTTGGTACTTTACTTCCAGTCAGAGATCACTGAAGACAAGTGATGGGTACACTACTTCCAGCCAGAGATCACTGACAACAAGTGATGGGTACACTAATTCCAGCCAGAGGTCACTGGAGACAAGTGCTGTGTATATTATTTCCAGTCAAAGATCACTGAAGACAAGCACTGGGTATATTCTTCCAGCCAGAGATCACTTGATACAAGTTCTGAGTACATTACTTCCATCCAGATGTCACTGGAGACAAGCACTGAGTACATTAACTCCAGCCAAAGGTCACTGGAGACCAGTGATGGATACACTACTTCCATCCAGATGTCACTGGAGACAAGCACTGGGTACGCTACTTCGAGCCAGAGACACAACAAATCAGCAGGGAGTGGCGACATTCTTCCTAGCCGAAACCAAAAAAAGTTAATTAAAACCGCGTTGAGCAGAAAATCTATCTTAATGCTCTTCTGGAACTGTGGAAACCCACTTCTGAAACATTATACTCTGTCTTAACAATCAGAGACAGCCTGTCGACGGTGAAGCTTATTGTGGTATTCTTAAGAACCGCTTGAAACCTTCAGTCACATCAAACAAATTATTTGTCTGTTCTACTGTACTAACGTATCGTTACAGCATGACAACGTGTTACCTGACACCCAACGTGCAACAGCGCAACACATTACCAATCTTCGTATCATGCTTTTAGGTCGCTCAAGAAGGAGCTGGAAGGGAAGAAGTTCAGAATGAACGTACAGATTAAAGAGCCGTACACAGATGGTTACAGGGTCAGTAAGAAAAATACATACATTAATGAAACAATGGCAGACCTGCAATGCATTTGGTGAGGGGGATATGTTGAAAAATGATAAGGAGTTTTAAAATATATTTTACTGAAACTTAAAAAAGCTAAGATTACTTTTGACTGCAAAACACGCACACACACACACACACAAACACACACACGCACGCACGCACACACACACGTGCACGCAGACACATATATATCATAACTAAAGATGCCACAAAATGCACATATTTTTTTAATGTGCATGCGATTCTTCGTTTAAATCCCGTTTCAGTGACTTAGCCATAATCTAAGTATGTATGTAATATATTTGATACTTAGAGCCAGCAACTGTGTGTTTGTTTATTTATATTACTCCCTCATATAACGATCAGAATGATAATAATTAAAATGAACCATAGTAACAACTCAGTAACAGTCATAAACACATGTAACAATAAATATATTCAATGAAAGAAGCAAGATTTGTTGAAGTTTTTTGGAGTATTTTGGTTCTTATATACTGTGAAAATAAGGACGATAAGAATACATAATATATAAGCTTTTACTTCATCTGTACGCAAAGAAAGTCATGAGTATTTCGATGTGCCTCGTCCTGTAGACAAATACTATTGTCTTACACAGTTTCCTAAAGACAAGTGTGGAGCTCCCCTATTTTCACAACTGCACCATTCTATCAACTGAACTTCAGACAGAAACTTCTCATGAGAAGGCAGAACATTATCAACTGGCACTACTCCACTCTAATACTTGTACTGATACCTTCCACAGCTTATTGTGCCACCACTGACAGTCATCTGCACAACCATAGTTGTCATGGAACATTTTGAGTATGAAGTGGATTTAAAAGTTGCTGATGCATATATTACGCTTTATTAAGTCATTCTTGTGTTATAAAATTATTATTTAATTTTCCCGCGGTTACAGAATAAGAATCAATAAAATGTACCTAAACAACATCATATGAGTAATATATGTAATAATCTCACTGTGGTCAGAAACACTGCTCATCTCCTACATAAATCACTGGCGGCAATGAAAGGTCGTTTTAAACGTGGTAGTTCATGGATGGCTGAGGCTGAAACATCCTTCTATGCTGTGTGAGCTGTGGAAGTTATAGCAGACAGAACGGAGTGGACAGAGGTGTGAGATGATACCAACAAGCTCACCAGAGTGGTACTCACGCTTGGCAGAGAATGTAGACAATGGACGGGAGGCAGGACTGAGTTTGCACTTCAGGAGCTCCTTTAAGCTCACGTTCAACCACATGACCCAGTTATTTTCACGGACGGCTCAGCGGTGCGAGGCTTAAAGAGTGGATGGGGCGAGGAAGACTACTGGTACAGAAAACAGGGACTTCTCTTACAATGACATCGAGCATGAGGATGGAAATTGGGGCAGTGACCAAGGCTTTGTCCTGGCTAGTTCGGCAGGATGATACACATGGTGTGGTAGTGACGGACTCTCAAAGCGTGGTTCGCAAGACATCATGAACGGGTTCATCTCTCGAGATAATCCAGTGTCACCAGGCTGACGTTGATGCCCAGGGCATGCTGGAGTGAGAGGCAGTGGGGTAGCAGATCTTGTTGCCGTAATGATAATGCAACAGATATGATTCCTGTGGTTATGACGGATATACTGAAGTCGGTGGCCGAGGACAAGGTGCAGGAGAAGGAAAGGTTATGTGTTGAGAATATGTTCCTACAGAGGATGAAAGACAGAGGTGTGGGGGGGGGGAAGGAAGAGTCAGGTGACTGGCTGGTAGAATTCAAGGTTGCCAGAACCAACAGTTGACTGGCACAATTAGTTTTTATACTCTTCTGTGGTTATTGAAAAAAAGAGAGCAGATCATGTATGGGTGTGCCCCTTGCACGATGATGCTATTTCCTAGATTCAAGATTTAAGAAGATATGAGGAAAGTCCCATAAACAAAACATTAGTCCAGGGAAATAAACAATAGAAAGCGTCATTCGTGGAAACAGAAAAAATACACGAAGAAAGATGATGAATTACAGGGATTTTTTTCTAGGGATATATCTTTCCAACTGAAATTGATTTGACTTAAACCAGATAAAAGAAAAAATGGATTACTTTGTCTCTGAAGTTAGCTTTATTCAACGAAGTTATTCGAATGAACCATGAGTTCCTTTCAATGTTCACATTTTGGATCGAGTGTTGTTACTAACTTTGGGCTGAGGACTTATAAAGAAAAAGTGCTGAATACATCCACATTGTCTTCCGTTTCCTTCCCTGTAAGTCTGTATTTTGATTGTTTTCAGATAGTTTATTACTGCGTCCCTTCCATGTCCAAAACAAAAATATAAATGATATAATTAAGTATTGTCCGACGCTCTTTTCTGGGTCTTTTATTTTAAACCATTTCTTTCCTTTTTATTTTCCAAGTAATGAAGTCAATTATATATTGAACATGTATTATGGCAGGCATATATACTAAAAATTAACGCGCTCAGAGAGACAGGCAGGGTGAAGGGCTTCGAGGGTAGCAGATCTACATCGCTGCTCAGACTGAAAGAGCTGGGAGTACAAATTGGCACGGCCAGGAAATAGAGGCATACAGGTCATGCGAGACGACTTGTCAGCCAACACAGAACATACGAGACGACTTGTCAGTCAACACAGGACATACAAGACGACTTGTCAGTCAACACAGGACATACGAGACGACTTGTCAGTCAACACAGGACATACGAGACGACTTGTCAGTCAACACAGAACATACGATACGACTTGTCAGTCAACACAGGACATGCAAGACAACTTATCAACCAACACAGGACATGCGAGACGACGTATACACCAACATAGAACATACGAGACGACTTGTCAGTCAACACAGGACAAACGAGACGACTTGTCAGTCAACACAGGACATGCGAGACGACTTGTCAGTCAACACAGGACATGCAAGACAACTTATCAACCAACACAGGACATGCGAGACAACTTATCAACCAACACAGGACATGCGAGACAACATATCAATCAACACAGGACATACGAGACGACTTGTCAGTCAACACAGGACATACAAGACAACTTATCAACCAACACAGGACATACGAGACGACTTGTCAGTTAACACAGGACATGCGAGACGACTTGTCAGTCAACACAGGACATGCGAGACGACCTGTCAGTCAACACAGGACATGCGAGACGACTTGTCAGTCAACACAGTACAGACACTATCAGCCACAGGATGCCGATGGATATGTTGAGGGGAGGGATCTGAGCACCTATGGACACTTCCGGAGTGAAGTGATGGTGACCTAGACCATAAACTATAACATCTGTCATACCAAGAGTCAAGCAGTAATGTAGTAATGAAAATCGTAGATGAGGGAAAGTTAGATGAAAAATGAGCTAGAGATCGACAATGATATAGATTTATGAAGAGCATTAAAAGCATAAAAATAAACTGCATGAGCCTGGCCAAGTGAACTGTGAAAACGACGGAGAAGGAAAAATGGAACACCAGTGCAAGAAAATGTTTATGAGTAATGGCCACATGATGATGATGATGAATGGTTAATTTAGCTCTGGGACTAAGTGTTATTGTTCATAAAATAGAGTGTTTTATTAAAGTATCAAAGGACTTGTTTTCTGTAGCCAGCCTGTATCTACGACTATATAAATGAAATAAATTAATTTGTTTAGTAAAATATACTGAATTTGTTAAATTTATTGTAATAAAATTATTTGCTCCAGTATGATCCATACTCTGTTTTAAACCCCTAGTATGAATGCTTCAAAACATAGGAAATTGATGGAAAATTGAGCAATTCCCAACGTCATGTAAATTAAAAGTGTCCTTAGTAATGACGTAAGAAACGTCTTGCAGGTGGTAGCAACGAGTTATGTGACGTCATAGTAGCAGAGTAAAGACCTCTGCTCCTCTAGAGACAAGCAAGAAAACGGAACAGCTTTCTGTCATATATTGTGTTGAGCAGTGTATGTGTGAAATTTATCGGACAATAAAGTCTCAGAGCTACGATGCATGTCTGTCACTGCAGCAAGTTTATGAGTGAAGCAGGAAGATAAGATATGGACTGATTTATGCGTCTAAGCCATCTCGCTCAGGTCGTGCACACCGAGCAGTGGAACTAGTCAGCTGCAGGATCTGAACGCAGTGTGATGGAAACTCGTCGAGTGCCGATGAATGAAACATTCTCGAGTCGAAATATCAGCCGTGTTTAAGAGCATTCCTTCATCCACGACATACTCAAGTTCAACAGTGTGGCCATGGCAAGTGTCACGCCATCCACATGTAAAAAGCTGATTACTAATATTATGTTTTATGATTCTTCTTCAACATCTCGTTGACCTACTTTTAGTTTGTCTGACACCCCTTTTTACCACATTATTTGTACTTCAGGACTGTGGATAATCAGCTCTTCCTTGTTAGGTACAAGTGTACTATGGGAAATAAAACCTTCTCTCCTGATCTTTTCTATACCCCGTCATGACCCAAATATTCGTGTCTCGAGCGAATTATGAGGTTCCATTAATATGTCCATAACCAGCTAAGACACGTCTCTCCTCACACACCTATCAGCTATAACACAACCAACTCACAGATAGTGAGTATCAGCTTCAACATACTTACCACGTTTATTACCGTCAACAACACTGTCTTCAATTTAACATACCAAAGAGTACCAAAAACATTTGAAACTAGAATGTTAGGGAAATTAGTATACTGAAACTCAAAGAAAACAGGAAAACATATACATAATGAAACCAACCTATGAAAAGACAAACCATAAAAGAAAAATGACGTAGAACAATTACTTAGACTTTTATATTCCTAAACACTTCTCCCAGTACTGTCCATTACATAATTACATTTCATATTTAAATATGACCCATAACATTGATTCAACATTGGTGTAACATGAAATAACAAAAGCTTTTCAAGCAATCACCAAAATCTTAAGCCCCAAACAAAATCTTCAGGTCTCCAAAGAAATTGCAATCTTCTCTACAAATTTGCTATGACTTCATTAATCATACAATCATTTCTTCAATCAAGCAATCATTTCAAAGCAATATAAATTCAGTAATAATGGCATACACAACTTGTTTCAGCCAAACAGTTCAGCCACTGACTAAAACCGCCGCTCTGAAAAGACAAAAAACAAATGCATAGAAATGGCAGACTTCGTCTACCAACATTTTAAGCTTTAATCAAAAGAATGTTATATCTGCACACAACATCTCTTCACATTTACAGGAACTTGCATAATGATTTAGTTCACATTTCTTCAGTTGCACCCTATTTATTACGCCTAATAAAAATGCACAGTCATTAAGACACATAACTCCTAGTTACCAACACGAAAGTCTACACCTACAACAATAACTTACGTGAGTCGAGAGTCGCTGGTTGAGATCAGTGCTTAAAACATCACTTTCTTACTACATCACAAGACTGTATTTTAATACCTGCATTTTAATAACGAAAAGGAAATCCACGCACAATCACAAAATCTTAGCTCTCTACAAACAAGAAGCTCCATCAACCGCGTCCAACCTCAGCCTGAATACTCCAAGCCACCAAACTCCTACACCTGGAACCTGTTCATGTTTGAAAACTCACGTAATTTCCACATAATCAATAAAACCTTGATAAAGATACTTTGTGTGTACACTGTCCTTCCTCTAAGAATGTATAATCATTAGTTAGCTTTTCCTTTATGATTTATCCTCGTAATCCTGCACTTATTTTACGTCACTTATCTCAGTGTGGTCGAGGCAGTTTGATTATTGTTCTACTTCCTAACAATGGCATAGAGGTAAAACATTTGAGGTTTTTCTGTCTAATGTTCCATGAATATCCTAAACTTCATTATTTGTTCATTTTTAAACAAAGAACAGAGTCTTGCAAAGGACATTAAATTCTTTTTTCTATGATTTCAATCAGTCTTGTCACCTACTGAGTAACTTAACATTCTGTGATATGATCCTAGTTAAGAAAAGAACGAACGGATGAATGAATAAATGAATAATTGGATACATGAATGAATAAATAAATATATAAATGAATGAATGAGACTCTTTCTACACCTAGTTTATCCCCTTGGGTTCCGGATAATTCTCTATGTCCCCTAACTATCTAAGAAAAAGTCTCTACGATGCATATACTCGTTGGAGTTTAATTACGCTACATAATTTGTTTCGCTATTTTTTTAAAATTTCGCTATATGCGCCGAATTGTTATTTGTATCGATTTTTTATGCAGCGTGACGTTGTATGTAGTACATTATTTCTGCACCAAGTTATTTGTAGTAAGTAATAACTTGTAGCCAAAAAGTGCTGATGTGAGATTTTATTTATCCTTTTACACAACATACCACTTTTAAGATATCTATTACCTTCTATTTGCGTGACCTGCTTTCTACTATTTCTACATTTGTCAATGAAAAGTGATCTGAAAATAGGTTGTGGTGTAATATCTTTGTACTTGAAAGAAAGAACTAGTTAAAATTTATCTTACAACAAAAGTGGGTGGGTTTCTTTTTCCATTTATTGGTGATTACTCCACAGACTTTGTGAACTGTAAAAGCTGTTGATACAAAGGAATGAAATTAAAATTCTGATTAAAACATATGTACGCTCACATAGGCATACACTCACATATCACATACAAGAAACACGCATTATCGAAAATCAAATAAAACTATTCCTAAATAAGCAGAAAACTTTACATTTGTGCCTAGATGTTGACATCATCATGCAATCCTGAAATCTGTACAGAAGACACAGAGCATGAAACTGACCATTGGAAAAAAGCATGAGTGAAAAACTGGCGGACGTAACTCCTGCTGATGGGTGGTTCATGCAGGGAGCCCATCACATTGTGTTTATGGCTTATCCTGTGAAAATGAACGCAAGAGATGGAGCGAATAACGCGAGAATATGTGATGAACAGTTTTCTAAATTTATGGAAAAAGATTTATTTTTTATATGACAATTTACTTTTATGGAAAGAGGCACATTGATGATGATAGTGTGTTCCTTTTTAACATCTCCAGAATGTAGATCTGTGAATATTATGACATCTAGATTTCGATTTGGCAAAAGTAGAAACAAACGACAAAGAAAACAACAAAAGTACGTCAAAAGGTAATATTGTTTAATACAATGTTTGTCCGGTAAGTGATGAGACTTATTTTATTCAGCCAATCAGCAGGGCCCGCGGGGGGGGGGGGGGGGGGCAGATTCTCAGAGCCTGAAGGTTAGTGGGGGATGTTAGGTAAAGGGTCGATATTTCGTATCTTTGAGCTTTTACAGAGTGCGGATCGATTGCAAAGTAGACAGCTGTTTAAGAGTCGCACAACGGTTAAAATGCAGAGGATTGTAGAGCAGTGAAAAGGTTTTGCGTTAAACTTGAAAGATCCGTGAGAGAGACGCTTATACAGAAAGCCTACGGGAAGGATGCTTTGTCGAAAGCACAAGTGTTTCGGTGACACAAGACATTCAGCGAAGGAAGAGAGAATGTCGATGAAGAACAACGCACAGGGCGCCCATAAAATGTGCAAATCGAAGATGAAATCGATGCTCATTGTCTTTTTTTTACTCTAAAAGTGTTGTCCATAAGGAGTCCGTACCACCCGGACAAATGGTCAACGCAGCATTTTACGTGGAAATGATTAAACGACTGAAGAACAGAGTCGGGTTCGTCGGCCCGGAGATAGCCAACATCTGATTTCTTCACCACGACAATGCGCTGAGCCATGCATTGCTACTAATGAGAGAGTTTCTAGGGAAACAAACGGTGGCAACGCTGTGCCAACCTCTCTACAGCCCGGACTTGGCCCCAGATGACTTCTTTTTGTTTCTTTGGCTAGAATCAAGCTTGAAAGGCTACCGTTTAGGGACTGTTAATGACGCGCAAGCCGACGTGACGCTTGCTTTGGTGGAAATCCCTGTTCAAGACTTCCAGGCATGACAGAACTGCTAGCAATGGTGCACTGACGCTCAAGTATGTTATTTCGAGGAATGTTAATATATGTAAGTAAATCTTTAACAAACTGAATTTTATGTATCAGCCTCATTACTTACCGGACACACCTTGTATAATACAAAATTCCTGTGGCCACTTTGATCAATTGTTTGGATTCGCCTTTGCCAGGCGATATACCTCAAAGTGGCTGCAATTGTGTCGAGAAAATATTTTTAAAATAGTTCAAAAGAAGCGATTTTATACACAGTCTGGCCAAATGAACAGAGATCCAGCAGGAAGGCAAATTTCATCTAAAAAGATAAGCCATGGTGAAAACGTGTCATGCTCTAGCTGCAAACAATGACACAGGGGAAGCAACGTCCTTGCAAGGGTGAATGCTTTCAGTTTCTATCTCAGTTGCAAGCATTAAAAGTGTGCTTGATTATTTCTACTTCATATTTTCCATTTCAGGCCTCCAATCTATTGCATTGAGAGGAACAGAAAAAAATGCAGTAACATTTCCCACGTTCAGTACATGTCCTCTTTTTCTATTCTTTTTTCCCCTCTTTCATGTACAGAATAAACTTATGACTTCATTTAGTATTAAAACTTGTTTAATTATTGCCCTGCAGTTAGCACACTCAGAGATGAGTTTCCTCTGTTTATGTAGTAATAGCAAAAAAGGTTTACCTTGCAGATTCTTCTATTACCAACAAAGCTTAAAATGTTATATTTTACTTAATCTTCTTCTCATTCCTCACACCCCCCCCCCTACTCCGAAATAAAAAAAGAACCACGCGCTGCAAACTATAGAATTGAAAATTCCTACTAGTTGAGGTCACATAAATGGAAATATGTTGCAACTTAAGAGAATTAACCTCGTTGTATCTAACATGGAAATGAAAGTACAGAAAGAAAATAAATTCCAGTCCGGCATACTGAGTCCCCTGTTAGGAAAACAGTCTGACGAGAGCTGGCAGCAGATTGTGTTCCTGCAGGCGAGCTTATCCGGGTATCTTGGCCTTCTTTCACATAATGCAGCCTTTCAAAGGCTTTTTCGGCAGCGGCGAAATTTTTAAAAATGTTCAGTGAGAACGATGCCTTATTTTTTTTAAACCGTTTTATTTGTCCTTGAGAAAATCAATCTGCTGAAACGGAATTTTACATAGCCAAATGTGCATCTGTGTTATTTCAGTCCAACTGCCGCAACAGAATATTAAAGACTAGAGTGCTAAATTTTGAAAACAAATGCCTAAGGAAAATACTCGGCATCAAATGGAATGAATTCAAGAACAATGCAGAGATAAGACAGATGACTGAACAACAACCAGTCTCACGGGTGATCAGGAAAAGGAGATGGACATATGTTGGTCACTTGATGAGAAGAATGATCAGAGAATCCCAAAACAAGCTATCAAGTGGAACACAACAGGCCGAAGAAAAAGGGGCAGACCGCGTGAAACTCTGAAGAGGACATTATTAAGAGAGGCCAAGTTAACAGGCATAAAATCCTTTGTTGAGGTTGAAAGACTCGCCGAAGACAGGAAAAATTGGCGAACTACTTTGCGAGCCCTATGTGACGTCTAACGGCACGGGAAGGATATAAGATAAGATAAGAGTGCTAAATTGTGAATTCTTAAGATAATGCAGCTAGCAATTATTACTTTTATTTCAATGTAAAAGTTAATTAGATCTGTGTACTGCTAGTGTGAAAATGATGAAGTATTGCATGCGAGTCTGGGTAAGTTCATCGAAAAATGTACATATATGCTTCCTTGGTTTTATACTGTGGAAGTGCATATTTTTGCATAACTGAGGGTTTATGAGGGTTTAATATGTATTGTATAAAACAAAGTAGTCTCTGATTGTACAGTCCGATTATTTTATGAAGAAGAAGTTTCCAGTGTCATTTGACGACACATTAAGTGTTGAAAAAAATCATAATTCAGAACAATTCGATCACTGGACCCTTACAATTAAATTTCTCTACTTACTGTTGCGTATTATACTACAGCAGATACATACAATATAAAATGTGTGTATGTCTTTCTGCTACTTTATATCTATATATCTGTCTGTCTGTCTACTTGTGTAAGACTATAAGAATGCTGTTGGTATGTCTAACTTTGCCGAATTGTTAATATCATTTCTTGAATAATTAACTGTAAATATATCTGTATAGTGGGATTTCCAACACATTTGATACAATTAACGCCACTGCTGTATCTAGACCAACAGGCAGCAGTAAGAATAAATGGTGAAACAACAACTTGGTTTGACATACGTTAGGTGTGTATATTGTCGCCTTACATATTTAACTTGTACACTGAAAATATAATGAGGAGTGTTAGAGAAGATGTAGACAAAGAATATTACGATGCCATAACAATTGGAGGTTATGAAATATCAGAATTAGATATGCTTATGACACAGTATTACTGTCCACAACACAAAAAGAACTGGAAAAACTAATTAACTCAATCCGTAAGAACAGCGAAGAGCAAAACCTCTATCTTAATGCAAATAGAACTAAACTGATGACAACTGGCAAAACAAACAAGGCAGGTGAAATATGTATTAATGGGGAAAAACTGGAAGAAGTGGAGAGTTTTGAATATCTTGGATCACTGCTAACTAATAATAGAGATACAATGAGGGAAATTAAAAAGAGGACATCTATCGCTCTTCAGAAAGTAAAACAAATAAAGAATCTGTGGAGAGAAACAGACAGAACTACAAAAATAAGATTTTTAAGGGCATGCATCTTTCCCATTGCAACACATATGCCTGTGAGACCTGGATACTTAACAAAACAGCTGAGAAACACATAAATGCCTTTGAATGTAAATGCTACAGAAAGTTTTTCAAATATCGTGAACACAAAAAAAAAAAAACATATCCATACTACAAGAACTCAATGTTGAAGAAGGCTAGCTAGTAAAATGGATTAAAGAGAAAAAAACTTAAATATTTTGGACACATTAAACGTCATGATAATCTAGAGAAGACTGTCTTGGATGGGTACATAAAGGGAAAAAGAAAGAAAGGAAGACCAAAACGAAGATGGCTGCAAAACACCGTTGATGATCTGAAAATTGATGCATCAGCAGCAGGGCATCTCGCTCACAACCGAGAGGCCTATAGTTACGAACTGTGGCATTACATGTTATATGTGTTATATTAAATAATCAGTTTGTGTGTAGTCAGTACATATTATTTAGTTTGCTGATAAATCGTCTCTGTGCAGACCACTTTCACTGTGTGACGAACACGTATTCCTCTCGATGGAGGTTATTATTTATTTTTATTTACTTTTTCTAGTTAGTTATGCCAGTTTTTCTCCATCATCGTCGACGTTATCAGGATGTTACTTCTGTAAAAAGAAAGAGTTTGGCCTGTGAGATTTCTCACGCCGTAGGTGGTGAAGTGTTACTGCTTTCGCGTTTCTTGGTCACCACAGCATTTGAGATAGGGATGCCAGCATTTGTCCTCGCCTTTGTTTTCCTAGGGAAACTGGAAACCCCGTTTCCTTTGTTTTCCTATTGAAACTGGAAATCCCATAGCCTTTGTTTTCTTAGGGAACCTGGAAACCCAATAGCCTTTGTTTTCTTAGGGAACCTGGAAACCCCATAGCCTTTGTTTTCTTAGGGAAACCCGAAGCCCCGTTGCCTTTTTTTTCATAGCGAAACTGAAAACCCCGTCGCTTTTATTTTTCTAGGGAAACTGGAAACCCTGTTGGTTTGTTTTCATAGAGAAACCCGAAGCCCCGTTGCTTTTGTTTTGATATGGAAACTGGAAACCCCGTAGCCTTTGTTTTCCTAGGGAAACCCAAAGTCCCGTTGCCGTTGTTTTCCTAGGGAAACCCGAAGCCCCGTTGCCTTTGTTTTCCTAGGGAAACCCCAGGCATCCATCTTTGGACGCTGGGTTGACACTGGTGCCTGTTAGAAAGAAAATTCCGGCCAAGTGCGATATCGAAAAAAAGAGAACTCCTGACAGCAGTATAGTGCACTAACCCCTACACCACCGGGATACTTTATTTAGAATTCTATATCTCTAGGAGTGGAGACTTTTTATAGTTAAAGTAATGTTTCTATTGGTATTATTAATGTATTCTACTAACACTAAACATAAAACACGTGGTTTGTCCACACACTGTACTGTACTGTGGTAGTATGTGTGGGTGTGTATGTGTGGCTAACTATCTTAAAGTAGTGAACTCACTCTTACAACGTCACTATTTACAGAGCAGATTTACCTTACTGCTGCACAAGTGACACAGCAGGCGTCACATTATTATACACCGTGTGACAAAGACAACCCAGGACAACAACCACTACATTTCCGTACACGAACATGACCAGTTAAATGCAATTAAACTTACCTAAAAAACCACAGTTGACACTCAACATGAATGAAGTTATCACAGGATTCAACAAGTATAAAAATCACAAAAGTTTAGTGATGAATTCCCATGTGTAAAATGCGTGTTGTAAAATGGATGTAGTGTGTAACTGACGGAATCAATTACCATGAGAATATAAAAAAATGGTGTGGGTGATTAGCGTCACCATGGGACCCTCACTAGAATTTAGCAACAAAACCAACATACCTCATATACAGTGAAAACACCAAACAATATTTTCAACACAGAATCACATTTTTCTCCTACAAATGACAATAAACTACAACACTACATAAATAACATTACAACATTGTGTCCTTAAAAGGACAATCACTAACGAAAATTACATTTCACTTAACAGACGTACAACCTCTCTGAACACAAGTGGAACTACGTCTGCACTACATTTACACTGTTAAATCTGATACTTCTAAACATAATCAGTCCCATCCTAATTCTAATCTCACCCTATCATGACTCTAATCCTGACTCTCTGTCTGGGCCTTAAATATTCCATACAAAATCTTCCTAAGTTTCCTGAATATTCCATCATGAAACAGTATATTCCCGTGAATTTACCTGTTTTTATAAACTTTAGAAAAACAGTCTCTCCTAAAAACTAAAATCCCTAATACTAAATTTATTCAACAACAGATATTCCTAAGCTGACACTTTAATTTTTTCCCTAAACTATACTCAGATATCCCGTGCAAATTTACGCTACCAGTCAAAGTTACCTGACCTGACTAACTTTCTCGTGGACAAAAAATCAGTATTACAAATGACTGAATCGAGTACGGTACCCTTACTTTTAAAATTTGTTACTTCCCGTTAACAATATACTATCACATAGTGAAAGTCTTGATTCAGATCTTGTACTAAACGGATTAGTTCATGTGGAGGATGTAACATAATAAACAAATGTATCATGTCGGTTTATGACAGAGTTACACTAGTTTTCTTGAAGTTCTGGAGATTCTCAAGATCTCCACCATCATCTGGACCACGACTTATCCTTCTCAGTTATCCAGGCTCAGTCTGCTACTAAAAACACCAACAACTCTGGTTCTCTGGCCCCAGTAACCGTATCGTACACTAGCGCAGTCATCTTTGTTCCTCAGACAGAAATGATAGTTCAGATGAAGTGTACAATCTGTTGTATAGTATATAAAGTAATATTGTATGAAGAAATTGATTATTAAAATTATAATTTTACTTTTTTACTACAAATTGTTCTGTTAGTTTTTGAAACAATTAATTTTTTTTAATAGCACAACAAAACACAACAGTGTCCTTGCCCACTTTTTTTAGTTTTGACTTCTGAAATTATCGAACTTTCTTCACTTTCTAAGCGCGATTATAATTTTTTTTAATCTCTGAATACAAGCCTGGCTATGGAGGTCACAAGTATTTTTCTGGCTTCGGTGATTCTTGTGGTCTTATGCTACTGGTTTCTGCGTCACGACTCACGTCTTCCACCATGTCCTGTACCACCACTGCCATTGGTTGGGCACCTGCCTTATTTGAGCAAAGACTCCCGTCCACAGTTCAAGCGATGGAGAAAAAAATGTGGGGACATCTACAGGTAAGCTTTGTGTCCGGAACTTGTATTTGCTTCCAGTAAATGAAAACGTCGCTATTATGTTGTTATTTAAATCAGTTAGATAGATCTTCATATTAAGAGATAGGCAGGTGATACTGTGCAAACAGTTCTAGAGAATACACACAAATATTCAGTATTTGCTTCACTAGTGTTGTCTATTATATGTACCTGAAAACTTCTGAAACTACTGAACAATACAACAACACACAAACATTTTTTATGTCATGCATCAGAACCTTCATATTTTATCGAGACATAATGTAACGCTTATTATTAGAGTTTACGACAATTTAAAATAGAAAACTCATCTACAGAACAAAACCGTCTGATTGTAATTATCTTTAAACATCTTTTGAAAGTAATTTAAATGGCTCATAATAGTATCATAGTTCCTATTGAACTGGAAGTAGGGCTATGTAACAGAAGTCGGAGCCTGTAGAAGTTTAGAAGTGGGAGCGAAAGAGTTGGAGTTCACCGGTAGAAAATAAATCTTCCATTGTGGTTACTAAAAAGTTGTAAAAAAAGAGTCGAAATCGAAAGTTTGGTAAACCAGTTCCATCCCATTGGAAGTGTATCACATGTAATACCACTGTAACAATAGTTAGTGATTCTGTTAACAGCAGAGATAACTGTATTAGTCAGGTACACAATTGTTAGAACTAGTGAGCCGTAGCTGGTCAAAATCCTGCACCTCTTCTCTACTGTAGCATGGCCACAGGACAAGGTTCGTTACTGTCACCGTGGCAGGAAAGCCTACCAAGATGCCATTTAGCGCATTCCGCTTTATTGCATTTTACCCTGGTCTGCAAGCCTCTGCCGGAATCAATTCCTCAATGGACATGATGTTTCTGCTTCAACACCTTCATTGCGTCAAACACAAAGAACATTCTGATTCTTAGATTCAAACACAAAGAACATTATGATTCAAGGCATTCAGAACAAGAACAAGATTGATTCTGTATTATGAACACCATCTTTCTTTGTGACCAGGATCTTTGTTAATTTTACAGCTTATACTTAGGACGAAACTTAGTTGTCGTTTTGAATGGATACGACTTGGTCAAAGAGGCACTAGTCAAGAATGGAGAAGTCTGCAGCGATAGGCCTTACGTATATATGGACGTGGTAAGTTAAATATCATGGACTGCTAGCTTGCTTTGCTAAGGCTATTCAGAATCATCACCAATAAGAGTGTGTGCGAAGAGTATGTTACTGTCAAAGTCATTAAAATTTAGTGTGTAATTATCTACAACAGTGGTTCTCAGTTGGTTATCCAATGACCCCCAGCGCTCCACGAAATCCGCTGTGGGGGGGTCAGTGATAAAAATTCAAGGTCTTATTTTTCACTTTTACTGTGAAAAGTTTAAAACCCGACGATAACTTTGAAAAATACAGAGTGGAGTAAATCTGAGTAAGGCTTTTCTTCTGGTTATAAGAAGGTTGAAAAATGTCCTTCCCTTTTGTTTCACATACTTTGAGAACAAATGTTTATGACATATTGTTACATGAAGAAAAAATACAGGAAGCAGCTTGATGTTGATCCAGTTTTGAGATTAAAAGCAGGAAAAACTGAACCAGATGTGGAAGCGACTGTTCAGTATAAAAAGAGGCATGACTTCTCTAACCATATTTAGGTTGATTAGTCGCCATACATTTTATATTCTGTTCATTTGTCAGAATAAGCAGGAGTATTAATTGATGTCTGTGTTTTCTTATGTATATTACTGTCATATTGAAAATAATAAGCTTGTAATGTTTCATAGTGTAGTATAGAGTTTACTCATTAAAGGTTACCAACATTTTAAAAAAAATTCCTTTGAATTTGCAGCATATAGCTACCATACAGATATGAAACCTTTCCAGAGTATGGGGCTCCGTGACATGGATTTTGCAACATCAGGGGTCGGCAGATTTGTATTAAATGAGAACTACTGCTCTAGAATATAATAGTCCAGCCAGATATTCTAGACTTCTCTCTCTCTCTCTCTCTCTCTCTGAACCGTAAGTGCCCAGGGCACATTGGGCTTCCGCAAAGGTTTTCCACAAATGCCTGTCCTTTGATTTTTTCTGCTCTTGCCCAGGTGAACCCTCTGTTCTAGACTTAGTAGTCAAAAATTTTGTTTCGGTCATCTTTCTGGTGCCAATTCATGAAGTATGGACCATAATGTGATAACTCTGGAAAGATATTGTTACAAACACTGAAGTACAGCAATTTACCAGAATAAACGACAAAAACCTTAAAGTAATGCAAAAGATGTGGCAATTCTTTGGGTGTAAAGAATACTGCCAGTAAGAAATAATGGATTGCAAAACAACAATTTACTGGACTTCATAGCGAGACAGATTTCAAAACAGACCCAGAGGCTCATGTTTGAGGATTCATAAAACAGAAAACAAAAGTACAAGAAAGACAAACTAGGAAATTGAAAAAGAAGTTTCTTACCCAATCTTACTGAGTGCTTTCCCTTCCCATATAATTCTAAACAAAACAAAGGATGATGATGATGATGATAAACTGTGAAAAAATGCTAATACGCTGAAACAATTAACTGTAATAATCAGAAATTTCCTTTCAGAATATTCCCACGTTCTTCTTGGCACTGACACATACATATATCACATACATATAAAGCCAAGAACACAATTGTTTGTTTTTGACTGAAAAGCTATATTTCTTGCTTAAAAATAATAAAAGTGGGACAGGCTTTCTGGGCATCTACTTTCCTCACTGAATATTATCAACCAGAAATATTCTTCCAGTTCACTGGAAGTAATAAGTGCTTTATCACACAATATTCACAATATTCTATCCTTACAAAAAACAATACGAAATTATTTGCTTAGTTACATAAGACATCAAATTTGATTCGAAATTTTTAATAGAGGCAGAACATCGGTCCAGTACCGACTTGTTAAATAAGGTGGAAGGAACCACCTACCATCATGTAAGAAACATCATTAGCAGAAAGCACAAACTCTACACCACAGTAATGTAAGGATTCTTTAATGATTAATAGCCCACGATAAAAGACAGAAATACTTGCCAGTAAATTGTAAGATAAATATATTTTTTCAAACTCACCTTTTGTGTCTTTTATTTGCTGTCAGTTAGATATTCTGTGCTTGAATTTAATTTGTTTCGTGTACTGTTATTCTCAAATGCTTTCTTTATATTTCGGATATGTATTATTGTGAATCAATTGTGGTATCTTTTAAATAATTTTTTTCAACGATAAATCAAACAGACTTTCTTAGCAGTTATTTGGTTCAGGTAGTTTTGTGAATCAAAAATATACTTCAAGAAATTTCATATCAATGAAAACTATTAAGTGATTTTCTATATAAGCTTCCTGTTTTCAGTAACTTCAAACTTTACGCTTATGTACATGTTTATAATTTTTAAGGGCATGCTTCTTTCCTATCGCTACAAATGCCTGTGAGACCTGGACACTTAACATAACAGCTGAGAGGTACATAATAGCCTTTGAATGCAAATACTACAGAAGAGTTCTTCAAATATCATAGATACAAAAAGAATAAATATATCCATTTTACAAGAAATTAATATTGAATGTTGGCTAGTAAAGAGGATTAGACAGAGAAAATTTAAATATTTTGGACACATTAGATGTCATGAGAATTTAGAGAAGAGCGTCTTAGACGGGTACATAATGGGAAAAAGAGAGGAAGACCAAGACGAATATGGCTGCAAGACCTCGTTGATGATCTGCAAATAGATGCATCAGCAGCAGGCCATCTTGCTTACAACCGAGAGGCCTATAGGAGAGATGTTAGGGAGGCAAAGTTCCGCAAGGGATAGCAAATGACTGACTGACATGTTTATAGTTTTGAAAGATATATACATTATAATTTACATGAAATAACACTGAAAATATCGAGACATAGACTTGACTGCACACAAATGACATGAGAAAATCACACATAAAGACAGACGTACTTGGCAGCACATTATAAAATAAATGTAAATTCTTCAGATACATTCAGGATACAGTTCCTCTGCATTTAACCTGCTTGTTTATTACTGTGACTTCATCAATGTTGAGGTTTCACAGAATATCAAGTCATCTAGGGACAGTGTCCTGGATCCGGATGGAGTTCGGTATAGCCATTTGAAACAGGTATTAGAAGACGTTCAAGTTAAGATAACAGAGGAGTACAACAATTAATATGGTCAGGCGAGATACCACAAGAATATCTTCATAATTATCTGCTGTCATTACCTAAACCAGATAAAGATAACACCGTACTTTCAGGCAACCGCATCATTACCATGCAAGAGGTTTGTGATAAGTTACTCTAGAAGATTATGAGTAAGAAATTGACATTGGAATTAGCGAACGACAGTTTCCAGGCACACTAGGCGGCTATAGCCTGGGAGAGGCACAACAAGTAACGCATTCATACTGGCATATGATGTGTTTGAAAAGTTTCAAAGAAAAGAAGAGACAGCAGTTGTTGCACTGGATCTGGAGGAAGCCAGAGTTGAGTACACAACATTCCTGTGCCTTATGATGGAAATGGGCATTGACACTTGGATACTGCAGTGGATGGCCTCAGTACTTCTAAAGAGAACTGTGGCACTACGATATGAAAAATGCATCATGGAGATTATGATCATTGCGCCAGAACAATCTCAAACTCTCAACTGCCACCAGTGCTTTTCAACATATACACTGTCATGATTTCTACAGACTGGCCGTGGCCGAATACTCACATATGCAGAGACATTCTGAAATATGTACATGGAAATTGAAGACAAAGGATATTTGTCCACATTCAGGAAAGTATTGACCATATCATTGGTTGGTGTAAGGACAACAACGCAGTAACAAACCCCACCGACAACAGATGTGCGAAGACTACCTTCCCGGCCGTGCTATGTACCGGTGAATATATCGAGAGGGAACAATGTTTGAAATGCCTTGGGATTGTATGTGACAGGAAACTCTCTTTCAATCACCACGTAGACATGGTCAATCAAAAAGCAAAGAAAGGTCTCAGCACAGTGAAGACCATGTCAGATGCTGGACTGTAACGACGGACACTCTTCCTGCTGATGCGGGGGTTGGTAATGTCGGAAGTGAGTGACCTCGACCTTCTGACTTTATCCACAACTCAGATAATCATGCTCGAAATAATCCAAAATGAGGCCATGAGAGCAGTTCTGGGGTGCACTAAGGACTTCTATCATAGCTATGCGCTACTTGCTGGATACGTCCAGCATGAAAGTCAACGCATGCGCAAGTGAAGACATGGCTCAGGATTTCCTTCCTACCAGAGCTGAACTCAGCAACGAGCAAGTATATCAAGCTAGGGAGATCGTGGATGGCGGAGACAGAAGAGACACTGCCAGCAGTCTGAGACCCAGAGCAGATTCCCTTAGAACAGGAATGGACTAAAGTACCAGATACGCAGAATCTAATGATCCAGCTTGGCCGTGCACGCCGAGACAGGGTTCAAGGTAAAATAGAAGCCCAGATGCAGGAACAGATTCAGCATCACTCCAAACTACATGACCCTGTGATCTTCACAGACGGGTGAGTGGCACGAAGCCTAAAAAGTTGTCTGCTGTAACTTCGTTGTTACGAGTAAATCAGTAGCATATCCAACTACCACTTCGAGCATGAGAATGGAGCTGCATCATGAGAAGCAGTTTCCTGGTTGGTAGAGTAGGACGAACTAGAATGAGGTTATTGTAACAGACTCCCAGCGCATGTTACGTTAAGTCGAGAGGGTTCTCGGTTATCCAGTATGACGGGGATATACTGCCCTTATCATTCGATGATCAAAGGTAATGAGAAAGCGGGCGAGCTGGCAGACATGACATCATTTCAGGGCACCCTAAGAATGGACAAGAAGAGGCTGCAAGAGCTATGTTGGATAGGCTGCATGTGGAGGATGACATTTGTTGGAATGACAACAGTCACATCAGAGGGATGATCGAATTAGGGAGGAGAGAGGAAGCGGACGCTTTTCCGAAAGAAAAGGTTTAGCGTGTGTTACCCACAACCGGTGTGTGTGATTGCTTCATCAGCAGGTACACACTTCAGTGAGTGTTTGAACGGAAGATGGAGCACATATGTGAATGTCCAGAATGGGGAATGACAGTCTCTGATTACAATTACAATTACTGTGGATAGTACGTAGTGCCTTTCCTTTGTATGGCGGATCAGAAGAGAAAGTTGGTTCAAAGGCTGTGAAATTTGTGTGTTTTCACTTTTTAAATTTCCTTCTAATGGCGAACAAGTTAGGCTTTTCGTTTGTTCTTTATGATAATATATAAGATTGTGACATCTTTGCATTTAGTATGTTCACTTAATATTGTCAATTTGATAAGAACAGGCGATCATAGACTGTGAGTCCTGATCACTTATTTATTTTTTTTTAAAATCTTTCTTTCTAACATTATTCTGTAATCTTGTTGCTTTCATCTAAAAATATGTCTTACATGATGATAGGTTTCTCCTTGCAGTCTGTTTACTTATGCAGGGCATGGCTTCCGCTTTACAGCATGTAATAGATAAAAAAAACTAGACTTTTTCATCCTTTTTCTAACTAAATAATTCAGAATACAAATCTACTATTCCAGGCAAGGCAGAGGTATCAGTTTCTCATCAGGAGAAATTTGGAAAGAGCAAAGAGCAGTAACAATGAATATCTTGAGGTCTCTGGGCGTAGGCAGGAACGTTCTTGTGGAGAGAGTTGCTGAGATTGCAGCAATCAACAACGAGATCCTGGCAAGTCTGAAGGGACAACCTACTACCATTAACAGCATCATAACCACTAGCACAGCTAATGTTATCTGTTCTGTTATCATCGGCCAACATTTTAGCCATCATGATGAACAGTTCATTAAACTGTGTGATAAAGTCAGATCAATTGTAGCAGATGCTGAAGGAACTGGTCTGGTTAATTATTTTCGATTTTTTAAATACCTGCCAGGAGATCTCTTTGCCGCTAAGCGGATAAGAGAAAACGCAAAGTTTATAATGGAAAATTTCGCTGCGTCCTTTGTCAAACAAAAAGGTTATGATGAATTTGATGAGAACAACTTGGACAACTTCATTGCTCTGTACGTGTACTAGATGAAGAAGAAAGAGAAATCTGGGGAACCTACAACCATGAACCTGGAAAACCTTGTGAAACTTATTTATGATCTTTTCGTTGCTGGAATAGAAACTACATCCATAACTCTATTGTGGGGTATTCTATACATGCTGAATTATCCCCTGATTCAGGAGAAAGTCTACATGGAAATAGAAAAAGAAGTAGGGACAGAGCGTTTACCTAATATGTCTGACAAAACTCGGCTTCCTTATTTAAATGCTGTGATCCTAGAAGTCCAACGCCTGACAAGTATGGTGCCCTTGAATCTAAATGTTACAGAAGAGTTCTTCAAATATTATGGATACAAAAACAATAAATATATCCATACTACAAGAAATTAGTATTGAAGGTTGGATGGTAAAGAGGATTAAACAGAGAAAACTTAAATATTTTGGACACATTAAACGTCATGAGAATTTAGAGAAGATCTCTTAGACGGGTATATAATGGGAAAAAAGAGGACGACCATGGCGAATATAGCTGCAAGACATCGTTGATGATCTGCAAATGGATGCATCAGCAGCAGGTCATCTTGCTTAAAACCGAAAGGCCTACAGGAGAGCTGTTAGGGAGGCAAAGTTCTGCAAGAGACATGCAAATGATTGACTGACATTTTTATAGTTTTGAAAGACGCAGAACAGCAAAGATGTACACATTATAATTTACATGAAATAACACTGAAAATATCGAGACATAGACTTGACTGTACACAGATGACATGAGAAAATCACACATAAAGACAGAAGTACTTGACAGCACATTATAAGATAAATGTACATTCTTCACATGTGGTGAAGGCTTGAAAAAGTTCAGATGAACATTTAGGATACAGTTCCTCTGCATTTAACCTGCTTGTTTATTACTGTGACTAGATCAATGTTGAGGTTTCACAGAATATCAAGTCATCTAGGGACATTGTCCTGGATCCGGATGGAGTTCGGTATAGCCATTTTAAACAGGTATTAAAAGACGTTCAAGTTAAGATAACAGAGGAGTACAACAATTAATATGGTCAGGCGAGATACCACAAGAATATCTTCATAATTATCTGCTGTTATTACCTAAACCAGATAAATATAACACCGTACTGTAAACAATTTCCTTATGGATGTCCTCAACTAAATGTCCTTTAGCTCACAAAAATCACACAATACTTCTTTGTTCTTCTTTGGTACACACTAACAGTTGGGTAGCCATTTTGTTATTGCTTTGCGTATGCGCACATAACTCCCAGCGCTACATACATACAACTGTTATAAAGTTCGATGATGGTGCTATCTAAGGATACATTTAAATACTACCTGAGAACTGCCACTGTTAAAATATTTCAATTTGCGAGTTACTTAGTGACTTCCCCTCGTCGATTGTGACATCTTTACATTTAGTATATTCACTTAACATTGTCAATTGGATAAGAAAATCCGATCATGGATTGTGAATCCTGATCACTTATTTATTTTTTAAAAATCTTTCTTTCTAACACTATTCTGTACTCTTGTTGCTTTAAGCTAAAATACTTCTTACATGATGATAGGTTTCTCCTTGCAGTCTGTTTACTTATACAGGGCATAGTTTCCGTGCTTTACAGTATGTCATAGATCAAAAGCTAGACTTTTTCATTCTTCTTCTAATTATATTATTAAGAATACAATACTACTGTTCCAGGCAACAGGGACGGAAGGAAGAGCTATGAGTTTCTCATCAGGAGAAATTTGGAAGGAGCAAAGAGCGGTAACAATGAATATCTTGAGGTCTCTGGGCGTAGGCAAGAACGTTCTTGTGGAGAGAGTCGCTGAGATTGCAACAATCAACAACGAGATCCTGGCAAGTCTGAAGGGAAAACCTACTAACATTAACAGCATCATAACCACTAGTACAGCTAATGTTATCTGTTCTCTTATCATTGGCCAACACTTTAGCCATGATGATGAACAGTTCATTAAACTGTGTGATAAAGTCAGATCGATTCTTGCAGATGTTGAAGGAACTGGTCTGGTTAATTATTTTCGATTTTTGAAATACCTGCCAGGAGATCTCTTTGGTGCTAAACAGATAAGAGAAAAATCGAAGTTTATAATGGAAAATTTCGCTGCGTCCTTTGTCAAACAAAAAGGTTATGATGAATTTGATGAGAACAACTTGGACAACTACATTGCTCGGTATATGTACGAGATGAAGAAGAAAGAGAAATCTGGGGAACCTACAACCATGAACCTGGAGAATCTTGTGAAACTTATTTATGACCTTTTCGTTGCTGGAATAGAAACTACATCCATAACTCTAATGTGGGGTGTTCTGTACATGCTGAGTTATCCCCTGATTCAAGAGAAAGTCTACAGGGAAATAGAAAAAGAAGTAGGGACAGAACGTTTACCTAATATGTCTGACAAAATCCGGCTTCCTTACTTAAATGCTGTGATCTTAGAAGTCCAGCGTCTGTCAAGTATTGTGCCCTTGAATCTGCCCCACTTATGCTCAGATGACATCATAATAGGAGGCTACACACTTCCTAAAGGCACTCAGATAATCCCAAGTCTAGACTCCATTTTGTTTGATAAGAAAATGTGGGGTGAGGACGCTGATTGCTTCAGACCTGAACGATTCATTGACGGAAATGGAAAAGTGAGATATCCAGAAGAATTTGTTCCGTTCTCTATGGGAAAGAGAGCCAAAGTAGAGCTGTTCATGTTTTTCTCGGCTATGATCCAGAGATTTAAGTTCGTATCTCCAGACCCTTCGTCTCCACCACCTCCAGAAGCGGTGACTGGCCTAACTGCAGTCCCAGTTCCCTACGAGGTTCGAGTGATTGACAGAAAGCAACATGGCTGATTAATCACAGCCTGTTTTCGGGCATGATATGTTGAGCTTAACTGCAATGAAAATGTATTTTTATTCACGCTGCAGAGACTCGCATCATTTCAATTGCTTTAAATGTATGAAAAACAGCTCTGTCAGAGATCTTCTCAAACACAGCTCAGTCAGAGATCTTCCCAAACACAGGTCTGTCAGAGATCTTCCCAAACACAGCTCAGTCAGAGATCTTCACAAGCATAGCTGTGTCAGAGATCTTCACAAACACAGGTCTGTCAGAGATCTTCACAAACACAGCTCTGTCAGAGATCTTCACAAGCGCAGCTCTGTCAGAGATCTTCCCAAACACAGCTCTGTCAGAGATTTTCCCAAACACAACTCTGTCAGAGATCTTCCCAAACACAGCTCTGTCAGAGATCTTCACAAACTTAGACCACAATATGTTTCAGAAACCGTTATGTGCAGACATCTATTTTAATTGTCTATTTTAGTTAATAATGTGAAATTTTAACAATGTTTCCAGATGACGCCGGATAAATATCTGAGTTGAAAATATATATATATATATATATATATATATATATATATATATATATATATATATACCATAGTGGAAAAGAAGTAAAGGTAGACCAAATGAGACATGGAGAAGAATAACAGTGAGAATGTTGAGCAATAGAGGACTCACCTGGGCAAGAGTTGAAAAAAAGGCTAAAGACAGGCATTTGTGGAAACCCTTGCAGAAGTTTCATGTGCCCTGGGTACTTAAGGTGCATATATATATATATATATATATATATATATATATATATATATATAAGGGGGCGAGTAAAAATACTCAATAAAAATGTAAATCGAGTTGTAGACAGTTGTAGCTCAAATATGTTACGCCGACTGTCTCAAGATGTATGTCTGTAGAGGTACATTGACAAGTTTGGAAACATCACGTCACAGACCATATAAAAGATGTCCAGCTACTTTGCAGGCATGCAGGAGAGTTATTTGTTTCTGGGTAGTTAAGGTGAGAAACCTACCATAATTTATTGCAAAATGAAGAGACAGTTTAGGGACACGTATGTGTCGCTTCAGCATGCATATAAATAGTTCAGAGAGTGAGAAAAAAATTGATTCTTTCATTAAAATATGACTATTTTTGGACATTATATCAAAAGATGAAGTCAACCTGATCAATAATAATGAAATGACAAGGTTTCCTCATTTCGCTGTGTAAGATCGTAAGAGAAATAAGAATGTAAAGTTCAGATACTTTACTCACAACTTAAGGACAGTGCTGATACACCTTTATTATATATCATTTTGGATGTAGTTTGATATTTTAAAGCTTAAAATTATATTTTTTTTAAAACTGTGTGATCGTAGACTTATGAAGTGTTAATAAAAGTACGGAATAAAGTTGTAAGAAAAATAATGATAGTACATTTTCATAAGAATGAAGTGTTAGAATACTGGAGAAAAACTGTATTGTATTATTTTAAGAATATACCCATTTCTGCATTCTCATCTCAAATATGAAGCTAATTTGAATAGAAATAAAAAAAAAATTACAAGATTTTTTTCAATCCACAACACGCTGCATAAAATAGGAGGAAAAAAAATGAGAAAACTGTTCAGTTAAAAATCTTGACTTCAAAACATGAAAACACTTCACTGTGACATAAATGACGTCATGGAAATGAATAAAACAAAAAAAAATCATTTATGTACTAAGTTCTAAACTGAAAATTCTGAGAAATTATTTCATAATAATATCAGGTGACATTCTATCAAGTGACACTTCACAATGTAATAGCATTATGTTTTATGTCAGAGAGATAAACAATTTCTCCATTTCTGAAAACATAAGAAAGTTTCACATTTTTAATATCTGGTACTTATTTTTACTTCTCTTTTACAAATCTGATAACACAGCTTACAGTCTTAATTCTCATCTGTCATTTTAGGATCCATCTGCATGGCCAGGGACAAACAAACATAAGCTTTATTGTGACAGGCATATTATCATATAATTCCTATAGTTCCTAACTCTCCAACAAGTTCTTCAATAAAATCGACTGTTTATATCTTGATGGTCTTTGCAACTCTACAGTTCTGTTAGAGTTTTGTTCCTCCAATCCTAAAACAAAATATATGCATTTACTTTTGACATGTCTAAAAAATTAAAATAAAAGTAATATTCCAACATTTATTTGTCATTCTCAAAGCATTATACCTGTTTATCAACTGATCACTTTCGTATACCACACTCATATAGTGATTATAATTCCTGACAAGAATTGATTATCTAACAAACATTTCCCTAAACTCCCCGTTTACTTTAGTTCTTCTCCAAACTAAGCTATGTATATTAGTTTTCTGAATTGTTGACATCAACATTACAGTCTTGTTATCCCTCCAATGCGCTGTGAGAACTTCATTATTCCTAACTCACCTCGTGTCTCTTCTGGGATAATTCTCCTTTTCAGAAAACATGTAAATACTACATTTATATTCAACATGTGTTACTCATTTTACTGGGCCAATCACAGAGTTTACAGAGGGGGTGTGTGATTTCACCATCCTTGTCATAACTGACAGTTCTAAAATCAGATAACATATTAATAATAAATCTTATTGGAATGTAGAAATTGCTTTGAAAATAAGTAACAAATAGCTATTTCAGAGAAAAGATCGCACAAATACAAGCATACATATAGGTACATGTTAGATGTAACATGACACTGCTGAGAGATAATGCAGAAGCTCATTCAACTTTCTCACCTTATAACTAAGTAAGATCCTACAATCACTGTCAGTAATAATAGACTGCTCACAATTACTAAACTATTCATTCTCAACCAATGCTTATTGTATTTAACAGCTTATTTTTGTGTACAAACAGCTCACAGTTATTAGTTATTACGATAAAGTAATCAACCCACCCTTTCTCCCTGACTCAGAAGTAAACTTACATTAGGCCTTATTTGTTCTAATATTTTATTCATCAAAGCAATGGCTGTCATTGATGACTCCTTATGTATCCACTCCTCTTGATCACTTGAATCAAGGTCAGTTTCAGGCTTATAATCTGAATTTTACTCAATATATAAAAAAAAAATAAATAAATGTAGATTCTAGTTCTCTTTCAGAACGAAAACTATCCAAGACGGCGTTTGTGACCTATTTTGTTTACATTTTTGTTACGTGATGTTTCAAAAACAAAACCAGGAAAAACATCAGTTTTTTGCATAAAAGTGAGTTTGAATTTTCCTTTGATAAATAAAAGTGTTTAGAATATTGTTTTTTCTAAGAATGCTTATTTCACATTACTGGATCCATGGATCTAAATGATGGAAAGGTCGGTGTATCGTCCACAGAACATAAAAACCACCACTAGTGCTGCAGTACTAGAAAGTCTACTCAAGGTGGTGGGAAAAAACACACGCGATCTGAGAGAACACAGTGAGTCAGCAACAGACTTCTCTCGAGAAGGTAGAACATTATCAAATGCTTCTATCCCACTCCAGTTCTTGGATTCCTTACACAACCTCTCGTGTACCCACTGACTGTGATTTGGAGAATCTTTTTATTTTCGGAGCATTTTGAATATGAAGAGGGTTTTAAAGACGTTGATGCATATATCACGCCCATTTTAATCATTAATTTCTTATAAAATTATCATTCATTTTTCCGGATGTTACATAATAAAAATGAAAAAAAATACTTAAATAACATCATATAAGTAATAAAGCCAAATCCCCATGGAAAAAAAAATTAGTCATTTAATTAAACAATGAAAAGCGCCATTCATGAAAGCATAAAAGATATACGAAGAGGATGATAGATTTCATGGATATTTTCTAGGGATATTTCTTTCTAACAGGAACTGATCTGAGGTTAACCGAGATGAAAATAAAACTGGAGAACTATGTCACTGAAATTTGCTTTATTCCCAGTACTTGTTCAGATGAACCATGAGTGTCTTTAAATGTTCCAATTTTGTATAAGATCTTGTTACTAATTTTTAGTTGAGGACTTGTAGAGAGGTAAAAAAAAGTGCTCACTACAGCCACATTGCATTCTTTTTCATACCTGTACGTCTGTATGTTTTCAGATAGTTTGTTACTGGTTTCCTTCTATACCCAAAACAATTATAAATGATATAATTTCGTATTGTTTAATGCTCTTCAGTTATTTTATTTTATAACTTTACTTTAGTTTTAGTTTTTTCTTTTCCACGTATTGAAATCAGCGATGTTGTCTTATATAAGAACAATATATTATGGCAAGTATATATATATATATATATATATAATATATATAATATATATAATATATATAATATATATAATATCAGTTTTTGTCATACTAAGAGGGATCTTACAATAATGACAAGTAGAGCTGAAGGAAAGCGAGACGAAAAAAACGAGCAAGAAGTCGAGCTCGATATAGATTGATGAACAATATAAAAACTTTCATGGGCAGATGATGATGATGATGATGATGATGTTGAATGGTTAATTTAATACTGGTGCTGAATATTATTGTTCATAGAATAGAGTGTTTTATTAAAATATCACAGCAATCGATTTCTGTAGCTTGTATCTTACATCTTACATCCTTCCCGTGCCGTTAAACATCACATAGGGCTCGAATAGTTTGCTAAGTTTCCCTGTTCTCGGCGAGTCTTTCAACTTCATCAAGGGATGCTACACCAACTAAAATTATTTCTCTTAGCAATGTCCTCTTTAGAGTTTCACGCGGTCGTCCTCTTTTTCTTCGGCCTGTTGTGCACAACTTGATAGCTTGTTTTGGTATTCCCTGATTGTTTGTTCTCATCACATGGCCTACATATGTCCATTGTTTCTTCTCATCACATGGCATACATATGTCCATCTTCTTTTTCTGATCACCCATGTATCTACGACTATGTAAATGAAATAAATTCATTTGTTTAGTAAATACATTGATTATGTTAAATTTATGGTAGTTCTTCATCTGCTTCTTCTTCTTCTTCAACTATTCGAGCTATTAAGGCTTATTGCTGCAGATAAATTTCGCCGTCTTTCCTAATATTCTCTCTCTGTTTTGGTGACACCAATTATCCGTCCACTTTTTAGACTTTTCTATCTGTTCCGTAACACTAATATTTTTAACAGAGATGAGGTCGTTCGTCCTTCGCTCCAACCCACAACCTGGAGGACCAGAGCAAATTTATTGTAATAAAGCTTACAATTTGTAATTATGTATCCTCTCGTGGATCTCGTGTGGTCCTTTCCACACAGGAGACCACGGGACCTAACGAGGACCACAGGCGTAAATTCAGTAGGATCACAGCGCGGTTTTGGTGGTAGAAGCGAACGAAGAAGAAGAAGAAGAGTAATTATGTATTTCATCACGTATGACCCATATTCTAACAGTTCTTCAACCCCTAGTATGAATGCCTCAGGCACAGACAGGAAAATGATGGAAAACCTAGTAATTTCTGAGCAATTCCCATCGTCACGTAAATTAAGTGTCATTCGTAATGACGTAAGGAACGTCTTGCAGGTGGCAGCACGGTGTCAACGAGTTATATGACGTCATCTAATCTAATCTTATGCCATTCAGCGAGGCGTAGGCGATAATTTCTCTCCACAATTCCCTGTCTGTTGCGTTGATTATGAGATCCGCCCACCCGTGTGGTTACCGGGGCCCCTGGAGAGAAAAGAACAGATCCACTGCCACCTTCCACGCATGTCGTGAGAGGCGACTAAGGAGGTTGGGGGATAGGCCAACGACCTGTTCTCTATAAAAAAAAAAACCGGAACGTTACAGAAACATGGAGAGGAAAACCAGGAAACTGTGTCATGCAAAAGGAGGAGACTCCGATAACAGAACACATGGCGTTGTGCAGTCAAAACCGGAAGGAAGCTGCAGAAACGACATCCCAGTTAAGTACCAGGACACATTTTACCATTGCATGTTCACCTTTTACCATTGCATGTTCAGCATGTTCTAATCTTATGTATTAGATTAGATTAGATTAGATGACGTCATATGTTAGAAAATGTATGAAGGTGGAAAGGCTGCCATGATAGCGAGAGAAATGAATAGACAAAGATACCGAGGGTGAGAGAAACACACTGGACAGGAACAGGTAGGCTTAGACTAACAACAGTGGAGACAATCCTATTTTCAGGTCACAAAAAACAAGATGCAACACACTCAGAGGGCGTGACACTAATGCTATCCAGAGAGTCCCAGAGAGCACTGATGAGCTGGGAGGCAGTTAGCTCAAGGATAATTACAGCCTGCTTCTCAACAAAGAAGGATATAAAGTTGAATACCATCCAGGTATACGTGCCAACAAATGATGCTGAAGAGGTAGTAAAGGACGAATTCTACAACACATTACAGGAAATCCTAGACCAACAAGGCAACAAACACATAACATTTCTAATGGGGGACATCAATGCAAAGGTAGGAAAGATCAACACAAGTTATGAGAAAGTAATGGGTCAAAATGGATTAGGAATAATGAACGAAAATAGAGAAAGGCTAGCAGATCTATTCATGCTCAAAAAACCTTGTCACTGGAGGAAATATATTTCCACATAAAACTATACACAAAGCCACGTTGGTATCACCAGATCATGTCACTGAGAACCATATAGACCATATTTGTATCAATAGAAGCTTTCGCTGAACATTGCAAGATGTCAGAGTGAAACGAGGTGCAGATGTAGCTTCTGACCACACATACTGATAGCTAAGCTGAGAATGAAACTGAAGAAGCACCTCAAAACAGACATGGCAAGGAAAAGATATAATATGGTACTGTTGTAAGACCCAGAAATCGCAAGAACTTTAAACTGAAACTGAGCGACAGATTTCAGATTCTGCAGGAGTTATGCGAAGAAGATACACTATGTGGAATAGTGCTAAAGAAATATGGAGCAAATTATGTGAACAGAAAGTGTGATATAAGAAACCTCAGCACAAGGAGTGGATTACATTGGAAACACTGAAGAAGATAGACAGAAGGACAGAAATGAAAGCACACATCAGTGACAGTAAAACAAGAGCAGCAAAGGCTTCAGCTCATATAAAATACAATTTGGCCCATAAAGAGGTTAGGAAACACGTAAAGAAAGACAGACAGGCCTATTCACACAAGACAGGCAGAAGAGGCAGCTGGTAAAAACAATATGAGAGCTCTGTATAAAATCACCAAGAAGTTACCAAATAGACCAAGGAAGGTACGGTGATAGCATCATAAGGAGAGCAGATGCAAAAATGGGTGGAATGCTTCAGCGGAATCCTAGATAGGCCAGTACCAACAGAAACAGGGGAGATACCAGCAACAGAGAATACTCTAGAATCAATGTACAACCACCCAGCAAGGCCGAAATTGAACACGATATCTTAGAGTTGAAGACAAATAAGGCAATGAGTCCAGATGGAATTGTAGCAGAAGTGCTCTTAGCGAACAAAAAAATAACAATAGAAATACTACTCTTACTATTTAACAGGATTTGAGAAGAAGAGAAGGCCTCAGAGGACTGGAAGGAAGCCCATCTTATAAAACTCCCTAAAAAAGGAGATCTATTAGAACTATATGGACATCTCCCTGTTCTCAGTACCCAGCAAGGTCTACAGCAGGATTTTGCTAAATAGAATTAAACTATCAGTAGATAATAAACTAAGAGAAGAGCAAGCAGGTTTCAGGCAAGGAAAATATTGTACTGACCACATTGCTATAATGCAAATAATAGAATAATCAGTGGAGTGGAATTCTTCACTGTTAGTTACATTCATTGATTATGAGAAGGCATTTGATAGTTTAGATCGTAGAATGCTATGGAAACTACTAGAACACTATGGTATCCCAGCCAAGATAACAAAGTTTATAAAAACCATATACGAAGGAACAACTTATAGAATTGGGCATGGAGGAACTCTCACAGAAAGTTTTAAAGTGGAAACAGGCGTGCGTCAGGGATGTTTGTTATCACCCTTCCTATTTCTTCTAACAATTGATTGGATCATGAAAACTACCACACAAAGAAAATGAAATGGGATACAATGGACATTGTGGAACCAATCGGAAGATCTTGATTTTGCAGATGATGTGGCACTTCTGGCATACAGCCACACAAATTTGCAAGAGAAACTTCAGATCTTAAGCAAGAATTCAGCTAAACTGAATATTAACAGACAAAAAAATAAAGATAATGAAAAGTAATAGTGCAAGCAATAGCCTCATGGTTATTGATGGAGGAAGTAAAGTATTTTACGTATTTAGACAGCATAAATATGGGGAACGGAAAAGGACGTTAAAGCTAGAATAACCAAGGTAGGGACAGCATTTATCCAGCTTAACAATATATGGTCATCTAAGAACATCAAAACAAGAACCAAACTTTTCAATACAAACGTAAAGACTGTCCTACTATATGATTCTGAGACATGGGTTATGACCAAATACAATACAATAAATGATACAAACATTCATGAACTACTGCTTGAGGAGGATTTTAAGCATTAAATGGCAGGACAAGATCAGGAACGAGGAGGTCTAGGAAAGAGAAGGACAGTAACCTATGAACATACAAATCATGTGTAGCAAGTGGAGGTGGATTGGCCACACTCTGATGAAACCAGAAACCAGCGAAGCAAGACAGGCATTGACATGGACTCCTCAAGGAAATAGAAACGAGGAAGACCTAGACTTACTTGGAGAAGAGAAATTATGACAGTGCTCAGAGACAAAGGATGCACATGGAAGGAAGCAGAGAATAATTCCAAGAACAGGGATGACTTGAGAGCCCTTATCCGTGACATATGCTCTCAAGGGACTGAAAGGCAATGATGATGATGATGATGATGAGATTCGCCGGTGATTTTCTTAATAGCCACACTGACAGCCCATCTTCTCTCTCTGTGTCTTACTCTGTCTCTTCTTCCTTCAATTTTTCCACTTGCCACAATGTGTTCCAATTTTCCTATTATCAAGAAAAGTCCTATAAATCTCTATTGTCTGCCTCTGATATTTGCTATAATTTGCTTTTTAACTCCAGCCTCTTTTAAGACTTCTCCATTGGTTTTCTTGGCTGTCCATGGCACCTTCAACATCCTTCTTATAAACCACTTCTCCATAGCCTCCATTTCTAGCTGTACTCTCTTACTCATAGACCATGCTTCACACCCATAAAACAAAATTGTCTCGATGTAACATTTAAGTACTCGGAATCTTGTTTCCATTGATATGGTGCACAAGATATGTCTCATTGTCTGGAATACTGATTTGGCCTAAGCACGTCTGATTTTTATTTCGTTGTGACATTTCCCATCAGTTGTTATAAAATGTTCATATAATCATACTTGAATCTATTAACTTGATTCAGATTTGTGCCTTCGATGGTAATGCTACATTTTGATGGTATTCTTTTCTTTGAGATGACCATCACTTCAGTCTTCTTTTTGTTCAGGCTGAGACCTTTATTTTTACTTTTACGAACCATGATGTCTAGAAGAGCCTGTAGCTCTCCTTCACTTTTATCAATCAGGACTGTGTTGTCTGCATATCTTAAGTTGTTAAGGTTGTAACTGATATTCCTGGCAATTTCTCTATATATTTCTCATGATATTTTCACTGTACAAGGAGAAGAGGTCAGGAGATAGAACACATCCTTGTCTCACTCCTAATTTTATGTCTTGGAATCCTCCTATTTGGTTGTTAACTCTCAATGTTGCTGATTGCTGCCAATATATGTTTTTTATGAGTTTCAATTTTTCCCATCTATGTTGATGTCTTCCAGCATTCTTATACTTTCTGTGTGTCTCACTTTATCAAACGCTTTACAGCAGTCTATGAAGCATAAATATAGGTACATCTTTACTTCTGTTGATCTCTCCATCAGTGATCTTATTATATATATGGTGTTACTTGTACCTTTTCCTTCGACGAAGCCGCACTGTTATTCAGCGATTTCAGGTTTTATTTTGCTCCTGATTCTTCTCATAACAAAGCGAAGTAGGATTTTGGTAACATGGCTCATAAACTAATGGTTCGATGGTCTTAACATTCAACTGCACCTTGTTTCTTTGGTAGGGCAATGAAAATTGATTGGAAAAGGTCCGATGGGACATAGTTAGTGTTATAGATGTCATTCAACAATCTGGTAATTATTTCTATGCCATGCTTTCCTGATGTTTCCAATTCTTCCTTAGTGATTTTTCTGGTCCTGGTACTTTGTTGTTCTTCATGTGTTTGATGGCTTCTTCCACTTCTGCTTTTAATATGTGAGGCCCTTCATTATTATTTCGTATATCTATTTCGCTTCTATTGTCCTCATAGATTTCTCTAATGTATTCGCTCCATCTTGCCACTATTTCATCACTGTCCATTATTGTTTGCCCCTCCTCTGACCTCAGGTAATCAGTCTTGTGGTATGTCCTTTTGTCTGTTAACTCCTTTATTTGTCTGTACATATCTCTTGCGTTTCCATGATGGTGTGTCTCTATTTCACTACATTTCTTATTTCGCCACTCCTCCTTAGCTTTATTGCGTTTGTGTCTTATCTCTTTATTTATTTTGTCATATTCATCTTTATCTTCCTTAAGACTTCTTCTCCGATCCATTAGTTGCAAAATTTCGTCTGTTATCCACCCCTGTTTAGCGTATCGTTTATTTGGAGGTAGGATTTCGATAGATGTTTGCTGAATAGAATCTTTAAGCATATTCTATTGTTCATCAATCGTTTCAGTCTTCTCTATAGCATTATATCTATAATGTACTCTGGTCCTATATTGTTCTTGTGTTGCTTTATCTTTCCGTAACAGCCTTCTATCTAGTTCTTTGTTTTTAGCTGCTACCTTAACCTCTTTAGCCTGATTCTTACTTTTTCCTACGACTGAGATATGGTCTCTGTTGCAATCTGCGCTTGGTTTTGTTTTCATGCAGATTAGTGAGTTCCTGAATTTTCTGTTGATTATAATGTAATCGAGCTGGTTACGTATGTTATTATTTGGGCTTTTCCATGTCCATAGTTGCCTTGGGTGTTCTTGAAACCAAATATTTCCTATTATCATTTTATTCTTTTCTGCCCACTCAATCAACATCTCTCCTCTTTTGTTTCTGATACCTAGTCCATACTTGCCAGCAGCTTCATTGTTTTGTTTAATCCCTACTTTCGCGCTTAAATTATCTAGCACAAAGTTTATTTCCCATCTTTTGCACTGTTTCGTTGCCAAGTCCAGATTGTTGTAAAATTCTTTTATCTCATCATCAGAGCTTTCTGAAGTTGGTGCGTATACTTGGATGAGATTTGTGTCTATTGGGTGGCCCTGTAATTTAACCATTAACAATCCGTCTGATATGCACCAGAAGCCTTTCAGAGTTCTTGCTGTCTTCTTATCCAATATTATGCCAACTCCATTTCTATGCTGGTTTGCCCCAGAATATATTATTTTGAAGTCTTTATGATCTCTGCTTCCTGCTCCAGTCCATCTCATTTCACATAAACCAAGGATGTTAATTTCTATTCTTTTCATTTCTTGTTCGTTGTTTTCCAGTTTTCCAAGTTCTGTTAATGTTCTAATGTTCCATGTTGCGATCACTGTGGTGTTGCTTCTGTTTTCTTTGCGTACAGTAGTTGGATGACGATCTGGTATTACCTGTCGCACGTGATGGTCCCTACCGAACGAGGTGGTTCCACTGGAACCCCCATTAACGTTGTTATGATTCAAAGAATTGTGGATTGTCATGATTGTTCTTAGGAGTGTACAGTGTTGGTTTCCCTTTGCCTTTTACCGGTTTGTTTATGGTTTACTCCGCTAGCCTTTGACTCTGGCCAGAGACTACCCTACAAGGCAGCAGGGGGTTTGACATCAGAGTTTTCCTTCTCCTAGATGAGCTACCAGCCTAGACTAACGAGTCTCATCTACACGAAGCGTCTGGTTTTCAGGCGCCAGATACTCACCTTTCGTCCCTTCTCCTGTCAGTTTAAACAATTCCGCCAGGAGCTGGACTTGGACTGTCAGAGGCTATTTGAGACGCAAGCCTTGGAGACATTTAACAGAAGTGGAGAGCTTATCCTCCACCTCATCTCCGAATGTGAATTGCACGGAGTGAAAGATCTGGAAGGATTGCGAAGTAAATGGGGGTTATATAAAAAAAAACTTGGAGCTTATTAAGGATCATTATGATGATTGTATTCGGAGTAATGAGGATCGTGTGATAGAGGTAAGTCTGTAGTAGTTCTGTAGTGAATTTAGTCATGTCCTAGTGGAGTGTGGTAGCGCTTGTGTTGTCCTTTTTAGGACAAGGTTTTCCTTGTAATAGTATGATAGGAATTATGTTGTAGTGTCCTTGCTAGGACCAGAGCTTCCTGTTTGTTGTTTTCTTATTTTGGAAGATGAAGTGTTATTCTTCAAGTTTTTATTCATTCCAGACATTAGTACATACTGCGTTTTTGTAACAGCTTGCTGGTAGAGTGTTTCTTCTTTTTGGCAAGGACTGCCTACCCGTTAAGTTTTTCATGTTATATTTTTTGTCATTTCTATATGACAGCTATTTTTCCTACCATCGTCATATCCATCATCCACATCTTCCGCATCAATAAATCTATTGTCTATTGAATTTGAACTACACTCTTGACTGTTCTACGACTAAGTTACTGTTGCGTTGTAAGCTTGAATTATGGAGTCAGATGTTCTGCTGTTGTCCAGCAGAAGAAGGAGTGTGTTTGGGTGTATTGTTCTCTGAGTGTATCACAGAACACAAATCGTAGTCTCTCAGATCACTCTGTCTAATCTGATCATGAGAGAGAGAGAGAGTAACTAACTTTTATCCATAGTTGTTCCTCTGGACCCTTAAAGTCAACAGATACATCTTTTCTAGTGTTATATTGGCACATCAGTATTCAGTAAATCACAGAGAAACGAATACGCCTTTTCACTCCTCTTTAGCTTTATTGCGTTTGTGTCTTATTTCTTTCTTTATTTTGTCATATTCATCTTTATCTTCCATAAGACTTCTTCTCCGATCCATTAGTTGCACAATTTCTTCTGTCTTCCACTCCTGTTTAGCGTGTCTTTTATTTGGAGATTGGATTTCGATAGATGTATATGACGTCATAGTAGCAGAGTAAAGACCTCTGCTCCTCTAGAGACAAGCAAGAAAACGGAACAGCTTTCTGTCATATATTGTGTTGAGCAGTGTGTGTGTGAAATTTATCGGACAATAAAGTCTCAGAGCTACGATGCATGTCTGTCACTGCAGTAAGTTTATGAGTGAAGCAGGAAGATAAGATATGGACTGAGTTCTTTGTTCATGTTATCTCGCTAAGGTTGTGCACACCGAGCAGTGAAACCAGTCAGCTGCCGTAGTTAAGAGCATTTCTTCATCCACTATATACTCAAGTTCAACAAAGGGTTGGCATGGCAGGTTCCAAAGCATCAACATGAAAAAATATGAATACTGTTGTTATTATTATTATTTTTGATTCTTCTTCAACATCTCATTGACCTATTTTTAGTTTGTCTGACATCCTTTTTTACCATATTATTTGTATTTCAGAACTGTGGGAAATCATTTATCCCTTGTTATGTACAAGTGTACTATGGGAAACAAAACCTTCTCCTCGTCATGACCCAAGTATTCGAGTTCTTGAGAGAACTATCAACTTCCATTGTGTCTATAACTGGCTAAGATACGTCTCTCCTCACACACCTATCAGCTTCAATACAACCACCTCACACGTACTGAGTATCAGCTTCAACATACTTAACATGTTTATCATCATCAACAACACTGTCTTCAACTCAATATACTAACATTGCACCGAAAACATTTGAAACTGAACTCACGACCTGTAATACTAGAGTGTTAGAGAAATTAAGACAGTGAAACTCAAAGAAAAAAAAAAGAAAACATAAACAAAATGAAAACAAGCTATGAAAAGCCAAGCACACATAAAAGTAAAATGACATACAAGGTAGATCATTTACTTAGACTTCTGTATTCATAAACACTTGTCCCAGCACTGTCCAGGACATCTTTACATCATTTTATATTTTAAATATGACTCAAAACATTGATCACACTAAGCTGTAACATATAATAATAAAAGCTCTTCAAGCCATCACCAGAATCTTAAGGCCCAAACAAAATCTTCAGGTCTAAAAAAATTGCAATCTTCTCCACAAATATGCCATGACTTCATCAACCATACAAGGATTTCTTCAACCAAGCAGTCATTTTCTAGCAATATAAATTCATTAATATTGGCATACACAACTTGTTTCCGCGCCA
This sequence comes from Achatina immaculata, assembly GCA_009760885.1. Taxonomy (NCBI): domain Eukaryota; kingdom Metazoa; phylum Mollusca; class Gastropoda; order Stylommatophora; family Achatinidae; genus Lissachatina; species Lissachatina immaculata. Next base: position 59,478,414 of record CM019719.1, on the reverse strand, counting down.
AACACACTTCAGCCACTGACTAAAACCGCCGCTCTGAAAACACAAAAAACAAATGCATAGAAATGGCAGACCTCGTCTACCAACATTTTAAACCTCAATCATAAGAATGTTATATCTGCACACAACATCTCTTCATATTTATAGGAACTTGCATAATGATTCAGTTCAGATTTCTTCACTTGCACCCTATTTATTACGCTTGATAAAAATGCACAATCATTACAACACATAACTCCTAGTTAACAATATAAAACTCTACACCTATAACAATAACTTATTTCGACTGTAAAAACTGTTGAAACAAACGAATGAAATTAAAATTATGATTAAAACGCTTGTACGCTCACACACAAACTTACACACCAGTACTCACTAAGGCATACATCCACATAACGCATACAAGAAATACGTATTATCGAAAATCAAATAAAATTATTCTTAAATAAGCAGAAAACTTGACAAAGAAGCATGAATGAAAAACTGGCCTGACGTAACTCCTGCTGATGGTGCGATTCATGCAGGCAGACCATCAGATTGTATTTATGGCTTATATTATGAAAATTAACGCAAAATATGACGCCGATTAGCGCGAAAATATGTAATGAACAAGGTTCTAAATTTATAGAAAAAAGATTAATTTTTGATATGAAAAATTACTTTTATGGAATGAAGCACATTGATGATGATAGTGTGGTCTTTTTAGCATTTTATATTATGAAATCCCGTTTTTTTTTTTGCAAAAGTGGTAACAAAGAACAAAGAAAGCAGCAAAAGTAAGTCAACTGGTAATATTGTTTCATTCAAGGTGTGGTCGGTAAGTAATGAGACTTATTTTATTCAGCCAATCAGCAGAGGGGAGGGGGATTCTCAGAGCCTGAAGGTTAGTGGGGGATGTTAGGTAAAGGGTCAATATCTCGTATCTTTGAGCTTTTACAAGTTCGGATCGCTTACAAAATGGACATGTGTTTAAGCGTCGCGTAACGGTCAAAATGCAGAAAAGTATTGTGCAGCGATAAAGTTTTGTGTTAAACTTGAAAAATCCGCGAGCGAGACACTTGCTATGATACAGAAAGCACACAGGAAAGATGCTTTGTCGAAAGCACAAATGTTTCGGTGGCACAAGACATTCAATGACAAAGAAAGAGAGAGCGTCGAAGATGAACAACGCACAGCCCGCCCATTAAATGTTGAAATCGAAGATGAAATCGATGCTCATTGTCTTTTTTTTTAAATCTGAAGTTGTTGCCCATAAGGAGTTCGTACCACCCGGACAAATGGTCAACGCAGCATTTTATGTGGAAATACTTAAACGGCTGAAGAACAAAGTCGCGCGCGTCGCCCGGAGATAGGCAACACATGTGTTATTCACCACAACAATGCACTGCGCCATGCGTCGCTACTAATGAGAGAGTTTCTGGCGAAACAAACCATGGCAACGCTGTGCGCACCCCTGTACAGCCCGGACTTGGCCCCAGCTGGCTTCTTTTTGTTTCTCCGGCTCAAATCAAACTTGAAAGGCCACTGTTTGAGATTGTTAATAACGTGCAAGCCGCTGTGACAAGTGCTTTGAAGGAGATCCCTGTTCAAGACTTCCAGGCGAGCTACAACGCGTGGCAGAACCGCTGGCAACGGTGCATTGATGTATGTTATTTCGAATAATGTTAAGTATATGTAAGTAAATCCTGAACAATCGAATTTTATGGAATCAACATCATTACTTAACGAACACACCTTGAATAATGCAAAATTCTTTTGGCCACTTTGATTCATTGATTAGATTCGCCTTTGCCAGGCGGTGTACCATAAAGAGGCGGCAGTTGTGTAGAGAATATATTTTTTAAATAGTCCAAAAGAAGCGATTTTATACACAGTCTGGCCAAGTGAACAGGGATCCAGCAGGAAGGCATATTTCGTCGAAAAAAATAAACCAAGCTCGAGCTGCAAACAATGACACAGGGGAAGCTACGTCCTTCCAAGGGTGAATGCCTTCAGTTTCTATCTCAGTTGCAAGCATTAAAAGTGTGCTTGATTATTTCTATTTCATGTTTTCCATTTCAGGTCTGTAATATATTGCATTGAGAAGAACAGAACAAACAATGTAGTAACATTTCCCACGTCCAGTACATGTCCTATTTTTCTATTCTTTTTTTTTTCTTCATGTACTTCTAATATCTTATATCCTTCCCGTGACGTTAACCGTCACATAGGGCTCGCAAGTTAGTTCTACAGTTTCTCCTGTCTTCGGCGAATCTTTCAACCTCATCAAGGGATTTTATGCCTATTAATTTGGCCACTCGTAACAATGTCCTCTTCAGAGTTTCACCTGAAGCACTTCTTTTTCTTTGGCCTGTTGTGTTCCATTTTATAGCTTTATTTGGAATTCTCTGACTGTTTCTTCTCATCACGTGACAAACATATGTCCATCTCCTTTGCCTGATCACCCATGAGACTGGTTGTTGTTCAGTCATTTGTCTTATCTCTGCATTGTTCTTGAATTCGTTCCACTTGTTGCCGAGTATTTTCCTTAGGCATTTGTTTTCAAAAGAGTCTAATTTGATGTCTATTTGCCGCTGTTGGCGAGATCTTCAGCTGCCGTGCGTGGAGCGGTGCTCTTCCCGGCCAATGAAGAAATTTGCAAATGAGGTTGCCGCGCAGCATCACTGCGGAAAAGGTGGTTGAAAGGATAAAGCGAAGCAAACAGTCAAATCACGGCACCTCTGGTCTGGAGGTCGGCCACGTCCAGAGTGCAGTCATATCGGGTGAAATGCATGAACCGGCTTGTCCCAGAAGTTACGTCACTGCTGGCTTGACTCTTCAAATGCCGCGCGTGGAGTGAAGCTCCTCCCGGTTAAGGAAGTAAATGCGGAAATAAAGGTTGCTGTGCGGCGCCGATGGGAAAAGGTGGTGGAAAGTGAAGTTTAACCTGGTATGTCCAGTAGTATCGCTACGAGAGCTATACCACGGCACCTCTGCTCTAGAGGCCGCCTACGTCCGAAATACACCTACACTGGTGAAATATGCCTAAACCGGCACACACCAGGGGTCGAACTCGATGGCTAGACATGTCATGCCACCTCCGCTCTAGAGGTCGGTAACGCCTGATAAACACCCATACTGGTGAATTTTGCCTAAACCGGCTCATACCAGGGGTGAATCTTGAAGGCTATGAATGTCACAGTACCTCTGCCCTAGAGGTAGGTCCCGTCCCAAACACGCCCATACTGGGGAATGCCTAAACCGGCTCAACCCAGGGTTAGAAGTCACTAGTGGCGAGGATTCGTCCTCCTGGACAATAGCTCCATCCTGGTCACAACTAGGAAGGGTAGCGGCCACGACCGCAAAATGCTGAAGTCGGAGACACTGGACCAGGGAAGTCTAGATAGGCAACCACCTCTCACCCGGCGGGGATATCTGCGTATCCTAATCACGCTGAGGTTTTCCGGTGAGAAAGTCCAACCCTGGACTGGATGGGCAACCACCTCTCACCCGGCGGTGATACACGGGTATCTCAAAACACGTCGAGGTTTTCCGGTGAGAAAGTCCAACTCTGGCCTGGGTGGGCTACCGCCTCTCACCCAGCGGGGATGCACTGATATTCCAAACATGTCGAGGTCTTCCGGTGAGAAAGTCCAACCCTAGACCAAACTGGTGCAATGAAAACCACGGTGTCACGCAATCCCGCTTCCGAGACCCACCAAGAATACAGGCTAAAGCACTGTGATACTCTGAACCCCTTGTGGTCCTTTCGTGGAACTCGTGTGGTCTATTTTGGACCACACAGGGGACCACGGGACCTAACGAGGACCACATGCGTTAATTCAGTAGGTTCACAGTGCGGTTTTTGGTGGTAGAAGTGAACGAAGAAGAAGAAGAAGAAGAAGATGTCTATTTCTTTAGTTGTTTTCCAGCTTTCACATGCATAAATGAGGGTGGATATTACATTTGAATTGAATAGTCTTAACTTGGTTTTTGTGTTTATAACTTTTGAATGCCCATATGTTCTCAAGATTCTTGAAGATCGATGTTGCTTTTGCAATTCTAATTCTAACCTCCTTTCTGGTGTCACCATCCTGGTCTATGTAGCTGCCAAAGTATGCAAATTGATTGACTTCTACAATATCTGTCCCTTCTATGTGCATTTTTCCATTTTGATTAATGGGAATTTTCTTTTTTTTGTTTTGTCCTTGTTAATTTCAAGTTCTATTTTGCTATCCAGTGAAGACAGGCTATTTGTTTTTTCTTGCATGGAATTCACATTGTTACTGATAAGAGTCATGTCATCAACAAAATCAAGATCTTCTAGTTGGGTCTCATGTACCTAGTTAATACCTGTGTTACCTGTGCAGCATTTTTTTCATTATGAAGTCTATTGTAATTCCAAAAAGTAAAGGAGACAGTATACATCCTTGTTTCATGCATGCTTCAATCTGGAACCATTCACTCATCCCTTCTTCTGTTTTGACCGCACAAACATATCCATTGTATAAGTCTTTAATGATGTTGACAATTTTATATGGTATTCCACATAGACTTAAAATTCTCCACAATGAATCTCTGTGTATGCTATCAAATGCCTTTTTAAAGTCTATGAAGTTCAGTATTAATGGTTTTTGCTTTTCAATATGTTCTTCAAGTATTACTCTTAGAGGAAAAGATCTGGTCGAGACAGCTTCTCCCTTTTCGAAATCCTGCTTGTTCTTCTCTCACTGTGGTATCCACTATATCTTTAAGTCAGTTAAAAATGACCTTGCAAAATACTTGTGACACAACTGACATTAAGGTTACTCCTCTCCAGTTGTTACAGTCACTAAGGTTGCCTTGTTTTTTGGTATTTTAACAGTGATTCCTTTTTTCCATTCATGTACAGTATACATTACTACTTCATTTAGTATTAAAACTTGTTTAATTATTGCTCTGCATTCAGCACACTCAGAGGTAAGTTTTCTCTATTTATGTAGTAACAGCAAACAAAGTTTATCTTGCAGATTCTTCTCTTACCAACAAAGCTTAAAATGTTATATTTTACTTAATCTTCTTCTCATTCCTCACACCTCCCCCCCCCCCAAAAAAAAAAAAACACACACACACACACACGCAAACTACAGGATTGACGATTCCTACCCGTTGAGGCCATGTAAATGAAAATCTGTTGCCACTTCAGAGAATTAACCTGGTTGTATCTAACGTGGAAATGAAAGTACAGAAATAAATTCCAGTCCGGCATACTGAATCCCCTGTTAGGAAAACAGTCTGACGAGAGTTGGCAGCAGATATGTGTTCCTGCAGGCGAGCTTATCCGGGTATCTTGGCCTTCTTTCACATAATGCAGCCTTTCAAAGGTTTTTTCGGCAGCGGCGAAATTTAAAGAAAAACAAGAAAAAGTTCAGTGAGAACTACGCTTTAGATTTTTAACTATTTTATATGTCCTTGGGGAAATCAACATACTGAAACAGAATTTTACATAGCCAGATGTGCACATGTGTTAATTCAGTATAACTGCCGCAACAGAATATTAAAGACTGGAGTGCTAAATTGTGATTTCTTAAGGTAATGCAGCTAGAAATTATTACTTATATTTCAATGTAAAAATTAATTAGCTCTGTGTACTGCTAGTATGAAAATGGTGAAATATGCATACGGATTTAGGCAAGTTCATCGAAAAGTTTACGTATGTGCTTCGTTGGTTTTATACAATAGAAGTGCATATTTTTGCGTAACTGGAGTTTATGAGGGTTATTATGTCTTTTATAAAACAAAGTAGTCTCCAAATGTACAGTCTGATTATTATATGGAGAAGAAGTTTCCAGTGTCATTTGACGAGACATGAAATGTTTAGAAAATCATAATTCAAAAGAACCCTATTACTGTATCCTTACAATTAAATTTCTCACCTTAATGTTGCGTATTATACTACAGCAGATAAATACAATATAAAAAATGTTTATGTCTTTTTGCTACTCTATACCTATATATCTGTCTGTCTCTCTTCTTGTATGTCCAAGACTATAAGAATGCTTTTGTTATGTCCAACTGTGTTGAACTGTTAATATCATTTCTAGAATTATTTACTGTACGTATATCTGTCACTCACATAAGTGCATTACTTACTGTTTTATAACTGTTACTACACGTTTCACATGTCTGAATAGATTATACACTCATCAGACTAACACTCCCCAGAAACCATCAATTACTCCAACGTGGCACAATAGCAGCTATAAACGAACTCCTCTTAACATATAGAATCTTTATTGGATTTAACAAATGATGATGTGCACTGATGAGTGGCATGTAAATCTCAAAACACTCACAAGACATGAAGAATAATTCCCGGCAGCTACACTTCGTCAGAAGACGATCACCGCCGTATGAATTACAACTACATTCTACCTACGAGTAAACTAATTACACTATACCTTGACATACATAACATTACCATGCTTTCTCTCTCAATGTCATAACTCTAATCTAAACCTAATATCTGTCTGTTTGTCTGTCTGTCTGTCTGTCTATCTCCTTCTTCGTATTCTTTTCCAGTTTTATATTTCAAACCTTCGCTACAAATTCTTTAGCTTTTACTCCTGTTTTCCTATGCACGTTCTCCCTTTCCAACGTTACAACTCTAACTACCTAAATCCGGCTTCTTGACTGCCTGCCTGCCTGTCTGTGTGCCTGCTATTCTCTTCCACTTTTATATTTCAAACCTTTGCTACAAATTCGCCAGATTTTACTCGTATTTTCCCTGCCTGTTCTACGCAAAGCGTCTTGAATATTCTTAATACTTTCCTCGTGATGCTCAGACTTTCAGTACAGTACTCACTCACCCTAAGCTACGCAATTTAGAGAGAATCTCTTGCTCTTCTTCGCTCACACTCAGGTTGATTCACGAAAAATTCGTGCAAGGTGAGACAAAGGACAGATGATCTGACAATAAACCTACTGGTCGTTATGAGCCATAAGTCTTTTAACCTAAGCTTTCACAATTCTCTGATGAATTATCTAACTTTGCTCAACAAATGTTACAATACTCCACCTCTTGTTCTCTAGTGAAGTAAAGCAGTAAAGTACTAAAAGGATTCAGTAACAGAAAATCTTCTAGAACAGCTTACTTTCATTCTGTCTGAACCGAACCCCAACAGTGACAGATCTTTCAAAATTTATTAGTGACAAACCAAGAATGAAAAAAAAGTAAGACAGGATAAATTACTATGAAATAACTGCCTAGTTTTCTGACAGAATCTGCTGTGTCCTTTTATCAAGATAGTTAAGTTTACAAGCGTTAAATCTATTTCTGTTCAGAGTCTGTTTTTTTAAATATATTTCATTTATACCTGGAGTACTCACAGTTGAATGTAAATTCTACTGGTTCTTGGCAGTATAAGAAAATTCAGTTAAATTACATGCTCGTGACAGGAACATGTGATGAAAAAAAGTTACAGCTTGAGACAGGAATTTTAGAAGTTACTGCGACTTAAAGAGGTCTGCTGTTGCATTCGTCAGTGATTATTTTTTGGTCCGTGTTTTTCTAACGTTAGCTGACAGAATTTTACTTTTTTACTATAGCTACCCACATTTATGCATTATACAATTACGAACTGTGGCGTTACATGTTATATCTTATATCTTATATCCTTCCCGTGCCGTTAGACGTCACATAGGGCTCGCAAAGTAGTTCCCCAATTTTTCCTGTCTTCGGCGAGTCTTTCAACCTCAACAAAGGATTTTATGCCTGTTAACTTGGCCTCTCTTAATAATGTTCTCTTCAGAGTTTCACGCGGTCTGCCCCTTTTTCTTCGGCCTGTTGTGTTCCACTTGATAACTTGTTTTGGGATTCTCTGCTCATTTCTTCTCATCAAGTGGCCAACATATGTCCATCTCCTTTTCCTGATCACCCGTGAGACTGGTTGTTGTTCAGTCATCTGTCTTATCTCTGCATTGTTCTTGAATTCATTCCACTTGATGCCGAGTATTTTCCTTAGGCATTTGTTTTCAAAAGAGTCTAATTTCTTTTCTATTTCTTTAGTTGTTTTCCAGCTTTCGCATGCATAAATGAGGGTGGATATTACATTTGAATTGAATAGTCTTAACTTGGTTTTTGTGTTTATAACTTTTGAATTCCATATGTTCTCAAGATTCTTGAAGATTGATGCTGCTTTTGCAATTCTGATCCTAACTTCCTTTCTAGTGCCACGATACATGTTATATGTTTTATACTAAATAATCAGTTTGTGTAGTCAGTGCATATTGTTTAGTGTGCTGATAAATCGTTTCTGAGCAGATCACTTTCACTGTGTGATTAACATCGAAGCAAGCTCCATTATTTACTTTTCTTGGCTATTTATGCCAGTTATTCTCTATTATCTCTTCTACAGATGCGTCATTAAACTGTTTCTTAAACTGTTTCTTTCTTCTGTTGGACCAGCCGACAACGGGATCAACTCAGCCTCAAAAATGAGTACCTAGCGTTTTCAGATGAAAATAGAGGTAGCGAGGCAAAGTGCTGGCTTCCTTACCACAAATGCTGTAGTGGCCTTGACATGTGAAGGAACTAACACTTCACAGCTCTACGGCAAGTAAATGCTACGGGACCTTTTTTTTCTTTGTTGGAAGACGCTGTTGCTGGTAGACTATACTGAATTCTTCTGATTTGGTTAATCTGGTTTTATTTTTCTTTGTGGTATTCTATTGCTTCGTCTATTTACTCCGGGATTTTGTTGTGTGTCTAGCATACATTTTCCTGGTGCATCTCCATGATTTCCTGTGATAGCTGCAATTTCCTACTAAGAAAGTCGACGTTATCAGGATGTTACTTCTGTAAAAAGAAAGAGTACGGCCTGTGAGATTTCTCACCCCGTAGGTGGTGAAATGTTACTGCTTTCGCGTTTCTTGGTCACCACAGCATTTGAGATATGGATGCCAGCATTTGTCCTAGGGAAATCCGAAGCCCCCTTGCCTTAGTTTTCCTAGGGAAACCGGAGGCCCAGTTGCCTTTTTTTTCATAGGGAAAGCTCAGACATCCATTTTTGGACGCTGGGTTGACACTGGTGCCTGTTAGAAATAAATTCCGGCCAAGTGCGATATCGAGAAAAATAGAACTCCTGACAGCAGTGTAGTGCACTAACCCCTACACCACCGGGATACTTTATTTAGAATTCTATATCTCTACGAGTAGAGACTTTTTGTAGTGAAGGTTTTGATTAAGGTCTTGTACTAAAGGGATCACTTCATGTGGAGGATATAACATAATGAGCAAATGTATCATGTCGGTTTATGACAGAGTTACGCTAGTTTTCTTGAAGTTCTGGAGATTCTCAAGATCTCCACCATCATCGGAACCACGACTTATCCTTCTCAGTTATCCAGGCTCAGTCTGCTACTAAAAACACCAACAACTCTGGTTCTCTGGCCCCAGTAACCGTATCGTACACTAGCGCAGTCATCTTTGTTCCTCAGACAGAAAAATAGTTCAAATGAAGTGTACAATCTGTTGTATAGTATATAAATTATAATGTATGAAGAAATTCGTTATTAAAGTTATAATATTGCTTTTTTAAAACTACAAATAGTTCTGTTAGTTGTTGAAAGAATTAATATTTTTAATAGCACAACAAAACAACAAAGTGTCCTTGACTTTTTTTGGTTTGGTTTGACTGCTTAAATTATCAAACTTTCTTCATTTTGTAAGCGCGATTTTAAAAAAATCTCTGAATATAAGGCTGGCAATGGAGGTCACAAGTATTTTTCTGGCTTCGGTGATTCTTGTGGTTTTATGCTACTGGTTTCTGCGTCACGACTCACGTCTTCCACCATGTCCTGTACCACCACTGCCACTGGTTGGGCACCTGCCTTATTTGAGCAAAAACCCCCGTCCACAGTTCAAGCTTTGGAGAAGAAAATGTGGGGACATCTACAGGTAAGCTTTGTGTCTGGAACTTGTATTTGCTTCCAGTGAATGAAAACTTCCCTATTATGTTGTTATCCATATCAGTTAAATAGATCTTTATATTACGAGACAGGCAGATTATACTGTGCAAACAGTTCTAGAAAATACACACAAATATTCAGTATTTGCTTCACTAGTGTTGTCTGTTATATGCAACTGAAAACTTCAAGACTCTGAAACTACTGAACAATACAACAAAACAAATATTTTTTGATGACATTCGTCAGAAACTTCATATTTTACCGAGACATAATGTAACGCTTATTATTAGATTTTACGACAGTTTAAAATTTCAAACTCATCTATAGAACAAAACTATCTGATTGTAAATATCTTTAAACATTTTTTGAAAGCCATTTAAGTGGCTCATGGTAGTATCATAGTTTCTGTTGAACTGGAAGTAGGATTATGTAAGAGAAGTAGGAGTTTAGAAGTGGGAGCGAAAGAATTGGAGCTCAGCGGTAGAAAATAAATCTTCCATGGTGGTTACTAAAAATTAAAAAAAAAAGAGTTGGAATCGAAGGTTTGGTAAACCAGTTCCATCCCATTGGAAGTTTATCACATGTAATACCACTGTAACAATAGTTAGTGATTCTGTTAAGAGCAGAGATAACAGTACTAGTTTGGTGCACAATTATTAGAACTATTAAGCCATAGCTGGTCAAAATCCTCTCCCTCCTCTCTACTGTAGCCTAATCAACAGGACAAGGTTCGTTACTGTCACTGTGGCAGGAGAGCCTACCAAGATGCCATTTACCGCATTCTGCGTTATAGCATTTTACCCTGGTCTGCAAGCCTCTGCCGGAATCCATTCTTCAATGGGCATGATGTTTCTGCTTCAACACCTTCATTGCGTCAAACACAAAGAACATTCTGATTCAAGACATTCAGAATAAGAACAAGATTGGTTCTGTTTTATGAACATCATCTTTTCTTTGTTAATTTTACAGCTTATACTTAGGACGAAACTTAGTCGTCGTTTTGAATGGATACGACTTGGCGAAAGAGGCACTAGTCAAGAATGGAGAAGTCTGCAGTGACAGGCCTTACGTATATGTGGACGTGGTAAGTTAAGTATCATGGATTACTTGCATGACTTGCTAAGGCTATTCAGAAGCATCACTCATAAGAGTGTGTACAAGAGTTTGTTACTATCAAAGTCATTAAAATTTAGTGTGTAATTATCTACAACAGTGGTTCTCAGTTGGTGATCCAATAACCCCCAGCGCTCCGAGGAACCCGCTGTGGGGATCCGTGATAAAAATTCAAGGTCTAATTCTTCACTTTTACTGTGAAATGTTTAACAACCGACGATAACTTTAAAAAAATATAAAGTGAAGTAAATCTGAGTAAGGCTTTTCTTCTGGTTATAAGAAGGTTGACGAGAAAGCTTTGAAAGATTTCCTTCCCTTTTGTTTCACATACTTTGTGAACAAACGTTTTTGACATATTATTATATGAAGAAAAAATACAGGAACCAGCTTGATGTTGATCCAGTTGTGAGACTAAAAGCAGGAAATACTGAACCAGATGTGGAAGCGATTGCTCAGAATAAAAAGAGGCATGACTTCTTTAAACATATTTAGGTTGGTTAGTGGCCATACATTTCATATTCTGTTCATTTATCAGAATAAGCAGGAATATTAATTGGTGTCTGTGCTTTCTTAAGTATATTATTGTCATATTGAAAATTCAGTGCGTTTGTACTGTTTCTTAGTGTAGTGTAGAGTTTACTCATCAAAGGTTACATACATTTTTTTAAAAAAACCTTTGCATTTACAGCGCATATATGAAACTTTTCCAGAGTATGGGGCTCCGTGGCCTTAATTTTGAAACATCAGGGGGGTCCGCGGACTTTTGTTAAATGAGAACCACTGATCTAGAATGTAGTAGTCCAGCCAGAGATTCTAGACTTATTGGTCAAAAATTTTGTTTCGGTCAACTTTTTGGTGACAGTTCATGAACTATGGACCACAATGTGATAAACCAGGAAAGATATTGTTACAAACACTGAAGTACACCATCCTACCAGAATAAACGACAAAAACCTTAAAGTAAAGGAACAGATGTGAAAATTCTTTAGATGTAGAGAATACTGCCAATAAGAATGAACAAGTTGCAAAGCAACAATTCACTGGACTCCTCAGGGAGAAAGATTTCACAGCAGACCTATAGGCTCATGTTTGAGAATTTATAAAACAGAAAACAAAAGTACAAGAAAGACAAACTAGGAAATTGAAAAAGAAGTTTCTTACCCAATCTTACTGAGTGCTTTCCCCTCCCATATAATTCTGAACAAAACAAAGGATGATGATGATGATGATAAACTGTGAAAAAAATGCTAGTACACTGAAAAAATTAAGAGTCAAAAATTTGCTTTCAGAATATTCCCACATTCTTCTTGGCACTAACATTTAATCATATATATAAAGACCAGGCAACAATTGTTTGTTTTTGACTGGAAAGCTATATTTCTTGCTTAAAAATCATAAAAGCTGACATTATCTACTTTTACATTTCTGGCCAAGAAAAGAATTTAGTGATCCTTTAAAATAATTTTTTACTGCTTTCTTTGTCAAAAGACATAATTTATTTGCGATACAAACTTTCTGACGCGTGCTTCTCAAGATTTCATTGACACTTAATGAGGTCAATAACATCGAAGGTCGAAACATGTTCAGTTTTTCATAAAATCAATAATATGATCTTAAAGCCTTCCGTAGGATATTGATTTCGTGACCATCACTAAGAATAGGAGCGACCATGGTTAGGTTTGTGATGGATTTTTAAAAAGAAAATGTACGTGTGTATATTATGCATGTATGTATGTATGTACGTATGTATGTATGTATGTATGTATGTATGTATGTATGTATGTATGTATGTATGTATGCATGATTGCTTACGTGTATGTATATGTGTATATATGTATATATGTATGTATGTGTGTATGTATGTGTGTATGTGTGTTTGTTTGGTTATATGTATGTACGTAAGGATGTATGTATGTATTTACGTGTGTATGCGTACATGTGTGTATGTATATATGTATGTATATGTGTATGTATGTATGTATCTGTGTATATATGGGTGTACGTATATATGTATGTATTTATGTATGTATGTATGTATGTATGCATGCATGTATGTATGTATGTGTGTATGAATGTATTTATGCGTGTGTTTATGCGTGTATGTGTGTATGTATATATGTATGTGTGTATATATATTTGTATGTATGTATATATTTGGGTGTCTGAGTGGCGAAGTAGTTAGTGGACTGGTCTCTCATGGCGAAGGTCGGGGGTTCGAATCCGGCCGGCGGCACCCCAGTCACCCAGCTGTAGAAATGGGTACCCGACTTCTTCTGGAGTTGGGGAAGGAAAGGCAGCCAGGCGTGATACTGACCATATCACCCTCTAGTGTGCTGACAGGTCAAGGAAAATATGGGCACTAACACCATATCCCTATGTGCCTCTAAGGCATGACAGGGTCACCTTTACCTACTTATGTATATATTTATGCATATATGTGTGTATATATGTATCTGTATGTATGTACGTATCTTATATCTTATATCCTTCCCGTGCCGTTAAACGTCACATAGGGCTCGCAAAGTAGTTCGCCAATTTTTCCTGTCTTCAGCGAGTCTTTAAACCTCATCAAAGGATTTTATGCCTGTTAATTTGGCCTCTCTTAACAATGTCCTCTTCAGAGTTTCACGCGGTCTGCCTCTTTTTCTTCGGCCTATTGCGTTCCACTTGATAGCTTGTTTTGGGATTATCTGATCATTTCTTCTCATCAAGTGACCAACATATGTCCATCTCCTTTTCTTGATCACCCATGAGACTGATTGTTGTTCAGTCATCTGTCTTGTCTCTGCATTGTTCTTAAATTCATTCCACTTGATGCCAAGTATTTTCCTTAGGCATTTGTTTTCAAAAGAGTCTAATTTCTTTTCTATTTCTTTAGTTGTTTTCCAGCTTTCACATGCATAAATGAGGGTGGATATTACATTTGAATTGAATAGTCTTAACTTGGTTTTTGTGTTTATAACTTTTGAATTCCATATGTTCTCAAGATTCTTGAAGATTATTGCTGCTTTTGCAATTCTGATCCTAACTTCCTTTCTAGTGTCATCAGTTAATGTATATAAGCAATGTATGTATATAATGTATGTATGTATGTTTCTTTGTATGTAATGTATGTATGAAATGTAAGTATATAATGTATGTATGTTTGTTTGTATGTAATGTATGTATGTAATGTAAGAAGAAAATACTAATATTAATTTCAATCAGGAACTTGCCAATCATTCCAAAACACCCAGTGAAGTTGAGGAGATAGGTATAGATGAGTTATGGAATTCTTACACCACAGCCATAATCACAGCAGCAAAAGTAAGCGCTGGACTGGAAAAACCAAATAGAAAAGCATGGATATCAGATAAAATATGGAAGTATACACATGAAAGACGAGCAGTCAAATTAGACATGTTGAATGCAAAAACAGATCATGAAAGAGATTTGGCAAAAGCAAAATACAAAGAGATAGACAAGAAAGTAAAAAGTTCAACTAGAAGGGATAAAAGAGAATACATAGACAATATGGCGAAAGAGGCAAAAAAAAGCAGCAAAAATAAGAGACAGCAAAACTTTATATAACATACAAAAGAGGCTAACAGGTACTATTACATCTAAAGAAAGACCAATCCTTAGCAAAACTGGAACACTATTAACATCAAATAAAGACCAAAAGCAAAGATGGGCTGAACACTTCCAAGAAATACTCAATCGACCACACTCAAAAGAATTGTTAAACCTTGAAACTGACTTACCAGCCTCACAACTAAATGTCAACCTAGATGAAATTAAATTGCATGAAATTGAAACAGCAGTGAATTTAATGGCTAACAACAAAGCTGCAGGTGAAGATGAAATAACAGCCGAAATGCTAAAAGCTATCAATGGTGACAACATGAGACAACTACAGAGAATGTTTAACAAGATGTGGAAAGAAGAAAAGGTCCCTTCTAATTGGAAGAAAGGAATCATTGTTAAAATACCAAAAAGGGCAACCTTAGTGACTGTAACAACTGGAGAGGAGTAACTTTAATATCAGTTGTGTCAAAAGTATTTTGCAAGGTCATTTTGAATAGACTCAAAGATAGAGTGGATACTGCAATGAGAGAAGAACAAGCAGGATTTCAAAAAGGGAGAAGCTGTCTCGACCAGATCTTTACTCTCAGAATAATACTTGAAGAACATATTGAAAAGCAGAAACCATTAATACTGAACATCATAGATTTTAAAAAGGCATTTGATAGCATACACAGAGATACATTATGGAGAATTTTAAGTATATATGGAATACCATCTAAAATTGTCAACATCATTAAGGACTTATACAATGGATATGTTTGTGCAGTCAAGACAGAAGAAGGGATGAGTGAATGGTTCCAGATTGAAACAGGTGTGAAACAAGGATGTATACTGTCTCCTTTACTTTTTTGGGATTACAATAGACTTCATAATGAAAAAATGCTGCACAGGTAACACAGGTATTGACTGGGTACATGGGACCCAACTAGAAGATCTTGATTTTGCTGATGACATAACTCTTATCAGTAATAACGTGAATTTCATGCAAGAAAAAACAGATAGCCTGTCTTCAACGGCTAGCAAAATAGGACTTGAAATTAACAAGGACAAAACAAAAATAATGAAAATTCCTCTCAATCAAAATAGAAAAATACACACAGAAAGGACAGATATTGAAGAAGTCAATCAATTTGCATACTTTGGCAGCTACATAGACCAGGATGGTGACACTAGAAAGGAAGTTAGGATCAGAATTGCAAAAGCAGCTTCAATCTTCAAGAATCTTGAGAACATATGGAATTCAAAAGTTATAAGCACAAAAACCAAGTTAAGACTATTCAATTCAAATGTAATATCCACCCTCATTTATGCATGCGAAAGCTGGAAAACAACTAAAGAAATAGAAAAGAAATTAGACTCTTTTGAAAACAAATGTTTAAGGAAAATACTCGGCATCAAGTGGAATGAATTCAAGAACAATGCAGAGATAAGACAGATGACTGAACAACAACCAGTCTCACGGGTGATCAGGAAAAGGAGATGGACATATGTTGGCCACTTGATGAGAAGAAATGAGCAGAGAATCCCAAAACAAGCTATCAAGTGGAACACAACAGGCCGAAGAAAAAGGGGCAGACCGCGTGAAACTCTGAAGAGAACATTATTAAGAGAGGCCAAGTTAACAGGCATAAAATCCTTTGATGAGGTTGAAAGACTCGCCGAAGACAGGAAAAATTGGCGAACTACTTTGCGAGCCCTATGTGACGTCTAACGGCACGGGAAGGATATAAGATATAAGATAAGATGTAATGTATGTATGTATGTATATAATGTATGTATGTATTGTATGTATGTAGTGTATGTATGTCTGTAACGTATGTATATGTGTATGTATGTATGTGTGTATGTATGCATGTATGTATGTATGTATGTATATATGTGTGTATGTATGTGTGGATGTGTATGTATGTTTTTAAAATAAGACCATTTTTTCTAACATTTAATTTAATATAATTTGAATAGATAGACTTAAACGGTCTGCACACGCACAAAAAAAAAAGAAAAAAAAGAAAACAAAACAACTTTCAAACAGATCTAAAGCTGGAAATTTCATGACACTGGAGAAATGCAGAGTTTTAACGTATAAAATATCTTCTACATTTAAGCAGTTTTTCTATACTTCCAAATGGATGTACGGCTCAGAATATAGACTTCAGTCATGTTTTGTAATGACTTTTTTACCATTTTCTTTATTAAATCTTATAATTAATTATTACGAACTTTTTGAGATGTGTGTCTCAGGGTTTTATGATCCGTTAATGAGGTCCCTAACAACGAAAATAAACATATTCTTGATCTGTCATATAACCATTTATAATCAGCCTTTCATCACGACCTATGAGTGGGCTATGAGTTTGATGTGTAACATGAAACAGCACGGACTATCCAGATTCAGATGTGATGGGTTGTCTTTTCTTATGTTTGATTTCTCAATCTCTTTTTCATTTAATGAGAGAGGACTTTTTAAAAAGTTTACTGTAATTTAATGTAAATTAAAGAGCTTTCCTAGCGTACACGAAAAAAAGAATTGAAGTTGAATTTCCTACACTTTCAGATAGATCAAAAGATGAATAATTCACATGAGGTTTTATGACTCATTTTGCATCAGTCATGTGAGGTTGTTTTTAATTGTGAATCAGCTTACACTGCTTGAAATGTCACGACACTGGAGAACTGAAATGTAAATATTTTCTATATTCAATTTTTTCGCTTGCTATTTTTAATAGCAAAGGAGTAAAAATGATAATTAAAATATCAAGACATCAACGTGAATGAGTGCACATAACATAAAACATCACACACACACATACACACACACAAAGACAGAAGTGCTTACCAACATAACATAAGGTAAATGTAAAGTATGTATGTATGTATGTATGTGTGTATGTATATATGTATGTAAGGTAAATGTAAAGTAATGATTTATTACTGATAATCAGAAACGGTAACTTTTTGTCTCTTTTTTTCTATTCTAAGTCGGACAGGCTTTTGAGCATCTACTTTCCTCACTTAGTATTGTCAGTCAGAAATATTCTTCCAGTTCACTGGAAATAATAATTGCTTAATCACACAATATTCACAATATTCTATCCTTACAAAAAACAATACGAAATTATTTGCTTAGTTACATAAGACATCAAAATTTGATTCGAAATTTTTAATAGAGGCAGAACATCGCTCCAGTGCCGACTTGTTAAATAAGGTGGAAGGAACCACCTACCATCATGTAAGAAATATCATTAGCAGAAAGCACAAACTATACACCACAGTAATGTAAGGATTCTTTAATGATTGATAACCCACGATAAAAGACAGAAATACTTGCCAGCAAATTGTAAGATAAATATTTTTTTTTCAAACTCATCTTTTGTGTCTTTTATTGGCTTTCAGTTAGATGTTGTGTGTTTGAATTTAATTCGTTTCGTGTATTGTTATTCTCAAATGCTTTCTTTATATTTCAGATAATTTTATTGTGAATCATATGTGGTATCTTTTAAATAAGTTTTTTCCTACGGTAAATCCGACATACTTTCTTAGGAGTTATTTTGTTCACTTAGTTTTATGAATCAAAAATATACTTCACGAAATTTCATATCAATGAAAACTATTAAGTAATTTTCTATATAAGCTTCCTGTTTTCAGTAACTTCAAACTTTACGCTTATGTACATGTTTATAATTTTTAAGGGCATGCTTCTTTCCTATCGCAACATATGCCTGTAAGACCTGGACACCTAACATAACAGCTGAGGGACACATAAATGTCTTTGAATGTAAATGTAACAGAAGAGTTCTTCAAATATCATGGACATGAAACAAGAACAAATATATCCATACTACAACAACTTAATATTGAAGATGGCTGGCTAGTAAAGAGGATTAAACAGGGAAAACTTAAATATTTTGGACACATTAAACGTCATGAGAGTTTAGAGAAGGCCTTCTTGAAAGGGTATATAATGGGAAAAAGAAAGAGAGGAAGACCGAGGCGAATATGGCTGCAAGACATCATTGATAATCTGCAAATGGATGCATCAGCAGCAGGCCATCTTGTTTACAACAGAGAGGCCTACATTATAGCTGTTAGGGAGGCAAAGTTCTGCAAGGGACATGCAAATGACTAACTGACATGTTTATAGTTTTAAAAAACGCATAACAGCAAAGAAATACAAATTATAATTTGCATGAAACATCCCCGAAAATGTCGAGACATAGACTTGACTGCAGACAAACGACACGAGAAAATCACATATAAAGACAGACGTACGTGCAGCACATTATAAGATAAATGTAAATTCTTCACATTTGGCGGAGGCTTGAAAAAGTGCAAATGAACATTCAGGATACAATTCCTCTGCATTTAACTTGTTTGCTTATTACTGTGACTTCATCAATGTTGAGGTTTCACAGAATATCAAGTCATCTAGGGACAGTGTCCTGGATCCGGATGGAGTTCGGTATAGCCACTTGAAACAGGTATTAGAAGACGTTCAAGTTAAGATAACAGAGGAGTACACAACAATTAAGATGTTCAGGCGATATACCACAAGAATGTCTTCATAATTATCTGCTATCATTACCTAAACCAGATAAATATAACACCGTACTGGCAGGCAACCGCATCATTACCATGCAAAAGTTTGTAATAAGTTACTCTAAAGGATCATGGGTAAGAAACTGACAGTGAAATTAGTGAACGGCAAACAGCTTCCAGGCACACTAGGCGGCTATCGTCCTGGGAGAGACACAAGAAGTAATGCATTCATACTGACATATAATTCATATGAAGTTGTTTCAGAGGAAAGAAAAAACAGTTGTTGCACTGAATCTGGAGGAAGCCAGAGTTGACTACACAACATTCCTGTGCCTTATGATGGAAATGGGCATTGACACCTGGATAGTGCGGTGGATGGCCTCAGTACTTCTAGAGAATTGTGGCACACAGTCGTAGGAAAAGTGAGAATCAGGCTAAAGAGGTTACAAGTAGCAACTAAAAACAAAGAACTAGATATAGAGCTGTTACGGAAAGATAAAGCAATACAAGAGCAATATAGGACCAGAGTACATAATAGATATAATGCTAAAGAGAAGGTTCAAACGATTGATAAACAATAGAATATGCTCAATGACTCTATTCGGCAAAAATCTATCGAAATCCTACCTCTAAATAAAAGGCATGCTAAACATGGGTGGATGACAGAAGAAATTTTGCAACTAATGGATCGGAGAAGAAGTCTTAAGGAAGATAAAGACGAATATGACATAGTCATATGGATCATAGTATTGTTCTAATAAAGAAATAAGACACAAATGCAATAAAACTAAGGAGTAGTTGCTAAATAAGAAATGTAGTGAAATAGAGATACACCATCATGGAAATACAAGAGATTTGTACAAACAAATAAAGGAGTTAACAAACAAAAGGACATATCAAAAGACTGGTAGCCTGAAGTCAAATGAGGGGCATACAGTAATGGACATAGACGAAATAATTGCAAGATGGAGCGAATACATTAGAGAACTCTATGAGGACAATAGAAGTGAAATAGATCTACGAAATAATAATGAAGGACCTCACATATTAAAAGTAGAAGTGGAAGAAGCCATCAAACACATGAAAAACAACAAAGCACCAGGACCAGATAAAATCACCAAGGAAGAATTGGAAGTATTAGGAGAGGTTGGCATAGAAATAATTAACAGATTGTTGAATGACATCTACAACAGTAACTATGTCCCATCAAACCTTTAGCAATCAATTTTCATTGCACTACCAAAGAAACAAGGTGCAGCTGTATGTGAAGACCATCGAATCCTTAGTCTTATGAACCAGATTACCAAAATCCTACTTTGTATTGTTAATGCAGACCACGTGAAACTCTAAGAGGACATTCTTTAGAGAGGCCAAATTAATAGCCATAAAATCCCCTGATGAGGTTGAAAGGCTCGCCGAAGACAGGAAAAATTGCCAAACTACCTTGCGAGCCCTATATGACTTTAACGCCACGGAACGGATTTAAGATGTAAGATAAGATTGTTATGAGAAGAGTCAGGAGCAAAATAAAACCAGAAACAGCTGAAGAACAGTGCGGCTTCGTCGAAGGAAAAGGTACAAGTAACACCATATATATAATAATAACAACATTGATGGAGAGATCAATAGAAGTAAAGATGGACCTATACTTATGTTTCATAGACTATTGTAAAGCATTTGATAAAGTGAGACACAGAGAAATTATAATAATGCTGGAAGACATCAACACATATGGGAAAGAAAACTTTTCAAAAACATAAATTGGCAGCATCAGCAGTGAGGTTTGAGAAGCAAATAAGAGCGTTCCAAGACGTAAAATTGGGAGTGAGACAAAGATATGTTTTATCTCCTGACCTCTTCTCCTTGTACAGCGAAAACATAACGAGAAATATAGAGAACATGTCAGGAATATCAATTGGCGGGTACAACCTTAACAACTTAAGATATGCATACGATACAGTTCTGATTGCTAAAAGTGAAAGAGAGCTACAGGCTTTTCTGGACATCGTGGTTCGTGAAAGTAAAAATAAAGGTCTCAGCCTGAACAAAAATAAGACTGAAGTTATGGTCATTTGAAAGAAAAAAATGTCACTAAAATGTAGGATTACCATCGATGACACAAATCTGAAACAAGCTGATAGATCCAAGTAGTTAGGAACTATTATAATAACTGATGGGAAATGTCACAACGAAATAAAAAGCAGACGTGCTTAGGCCAAATCAGTATTCCAGACAACGAGACACATCTTGTGTCAATCAATGGAAAAAAGATTCCGAGTACTTAAATGTTACATCGAGACAATTTTGTTTTATGGGTGTGAAGCATAGTCAATGAGTAAAAGAGTACAGCGAGAAATGGAGGCCATGGAAACGTGGTTTATAAGAAGGATGTTGAAGGTACCATGGACAGCCAAGAAAACCACTGAAGAAGTCTTGAGAGAGGCTGGAGTTAAAAAGCAAATTATAGCAAAGATCAGAGGCAGACAAATGAGATTTATAGGACATTTCCTGAGAAGAGGAAAATTGGAACACGCTGTGGAAACTGGAAAAACTGAGGGAAGACGAGACAGAGGAAGTGTGTGTGTGTGTGTGTGTGAGAGAGAGAGAGAGAGAGAGAAGTTACTGGATGGGCTGTCAGTGTGGCTAGGAAGAAAGTCACCGGCGGATCTCATAATCAAGTCTAAAGACAGAGAATTGTGGAGAGAAATGATCGTCTACGCCACCCGACACTTGAAATGAATTAGCACTGCGATTTGACTCGTGCATCTTGGAGATTACGACCATTGCGCCAGGACAACATCAAGCTCTCCACTGTCACCAGTGCTTCTGAACATATACACTGCCATGATTTCTATAGACTGACTCTGACCGAATACTCACATATGCAGATGACATTCTGACATATGTACATGGAAGCTTAAGACAGAGAATATTTGTCCACATTCAGGAAAGTACTGACCATATCATGGGCTGGTATAAAGAGATCAACGCAGTGATAAACCTCATCAAGGCCAAAATCCTGTGGTGCTCATTAGAAAATAGATCTGCGAAGACTACCCTTCCGGCAGTGCTGTGCAACGGCGAATATATTGAGAGGGAACAATGTTTGAAATACCTTGGGATTATGTTTGACAGGAAACTATCTTTCAACCAATATGTAGACATAGTCAATAAGAAAGCAAAGAAAGGGCTCAGTGCAGTGAAGACCATGTCAGATGCTGGACTGTTACATCGGGCACTCTTGCTAATGATGTGGGGGTTGCTAATCCCGGTGAGTGAGTGACCTCGACCTTCTGACTTTATCCACAACTCAGATAATCATGCTCGAAATAATCCAAAATGAGGCCATGAGAGCAGTTCTGGGGTGCACTAAGGACACTCCTATCATAGCTATGTGCTACTTGCTGGATACGTCCAGCATGAAAGTCAACGCATGCGCAAGTGAAGACATGGCTCAGGATTTCCTTCCTACCAGAGCTGAACTCACCGAAGGGCAAGTGTATCAAGCGAGGGAGATCGTGGATGGCGGAGATAGAAGAGACACTGCCAGCAGTCTGAGACCCAGAGCAGATTCCCCTAGAACAGGAATGGACTAAAGTACCAGATATGCAGAATCTAATGATCCAGCTTGGCCGTGCATTCCGAAACAGGGTTCAAGGTAAAATAGAAGCCAAGATGAAGGAACAGATTCAGCATCACTCCAAACTACATGACCCTGTGATTTTCACAGACGGGTGAGTGGCACAAAGCCTAAAAAGTTGATAGGCCTTTCTTGTCTACTGTAACTTCGTTGTTGCGAGTAAATCAGTAGCCTATGCAACTATTGCTTCAAGCATGAGAATGGAGGTGCATGCAGCATCAGAATACGTTTCCTGGTTGGTGGATTAGTACGGACTAGAATGGGGTTATTGTAACGGGCTCCCAACGCATGTTACGTTGAATCGAGAGGGCTCTCGGTTATCCAGTATGACGGGGATATACTGCCCGGATCATATGATGGTCAAAAGTAATGAGAAAGCGGGCGAGCTGGCAGACATGGCATCATTTCAGGGCACCCTAAGAATGGACAAGAAGAGGCTGCAAGAGCTATGTTGGATAGGCTGCATGTGGAGGATGACATTTGTTGGAATGACAACAATCACATCAGAGGGATGATCGAATTGGGTAGGAGAGAGGAAGCGAACGCTTTTCCGAAAGAAAAGGTTTAGCGTGTGTTACCCACAACAGGTGTGTGATTGCTTCATCAGCAGGTGCACACTTCAGTGAGTGTTGGAATTGGAGATGGAGCACATATGTGAATGTCCAGAGTGGGGAATGACAGTCTCTGATTACAATTACTGTGGCTAGTACGTAGTGCCTTTCCTTTGTATGGCGGATCAGAAGAGAAAGTTGGTTCACTGGCTGTGAAACTTGCCTGTTTTCATTTTTAAATTTCCTTCCTAACATTATGACGAACAAGTTATGTTTTTCGTTTGTTCTTTACTTAATATATAAGATTGTGGCGTATTTGCATTTAGTGTGTTCACTTAACATTGTCAATCGGATAAGAAAAATCGATCATGTACTGTGAATCCTGACCACTTATTTATTTTTTTAAAAATGTTTCTTTCTAACATTGTTCTGTACATTTGTTGCTTTCATCTAAAAATACTTCTTACATTATGAAAGGTTTCTCGTTGCACTCTGTTTACTTATGCGGGGCATAGTTTCCGTGCTTTACAATATGTAATAGATCAAAAGCTAGACATTTTCATTCTTCTTCTAATTATATCATTAAGAATACAATTCTATTGTTCCAGGCAACAGGGACGGAAGGCAGAGGTATCAGTTTCTCATCAGGAGAAATTTGGAAGGAGCAAAGAGCGGTAACAATGAATATCTTGAGGTCCCTGGGCATGGGCAAGAACGTTCTTGTGGAGAGAGTTGCTGAGATTGCAGCAATCAACAACGAGATCCTGGCAAGTCTGAAGGGACAACCTACTAACATTAACAACATCATAACCACTAGTGTCGCTAATGTTATCTGTTCTGTTATCATCGGCCATCGCTTTAGTCATGACGACGAACAGTTCATTAAACTGTGTGATAAAGTCAGATCAATTCTTGCAGATGCTGAAGGGACCGGTCTAGTCAATTATTTTCGGTTTTTGAAATACCTGCCAAGAGATCTCTTTGGTTCTAAACAGATAAGAGAAAAGTCGAAGTTTATAATGGAAAATTTTGCTGCGCCATTTGTCAAACAAAAAGGTTATGATGAATTTGATGAGAACAACTTGGACAACTTCATTGCTCTGTACGTGTACGAGATGAAGAAGAAAGAGAAATCTGGGGAACCTACAACCATGAATCTGGAGAACCTTGCGAAAGTTATTTATGATCTTTTCGTTGCTGGAATAGAAACTACGTCTATAACTCTAATGTGGGGTATCCTATACATGCTGAATTATCCCCTGATTCAGGAGAAAGTCTACAGGGAAGTAGAAAAAGAAGTAGGGACAGACCGTTTACCTAATATGTCTGACAAAATCCGGTTTCCTTACTTAAATGCTGTGATCTTAGAAGTTCAACGTCTGTCAAGTATTGCGCCTTTGAATATCCCGCACTTGTGCACAGATGACGTCACAATAGGAGGCTACTCTCTTCCGAAAGGCACTCAGATAATCCCAAGTCTAGACTCCATTTTGTTTGATAAGAAAATCTGGGGTGAGGACGCTGATTGCTTCAGACCTGAACGATTCATTGACGAAAATGGAAAAATGAGATATCCAGAAGAATTTGTTCCGTTCTCTATGGGAAAGAGAATATGCCCCGGAGAGGCCATAGCCAAGGTAGAGCTGTTCATGTTTTTTTCGGCTATGATCCAGAGATTTAAGTTCGTACCTCCTGACCCATTGTCTCCACCAACTCTGGAAGCGGTGATTGGCCTAACTGCAGTCCCAGTTCCCTACGAGGTTCGAGTGATTGACAGAAAGCATCATGGCTGATTAATCACAGCGATTTTTCGAGCATGATGTGTTCAGTTTAACTCCGATGAAACATTAATTTTATTCATGCTGTATAC
The DNA here is from genome assembly GCA_009760885.1 of Achatina immaculata. Taxonomy (NCBI): domain Eukaryota; kingdom Metazoa; phylum Mollusca; class Gastropoda; order Stylommatophora; family Achatinidae; genus Lissachatina; species Lissachatina immaculata. Next base: position 59,453,213 of record CM019719.1, on the reverse strand, counting down.
AATCACAAAATTTCAATTAAATTAAATGTCTGAAAAACAGTTCTGTCAGAGATCTTCGCCAACTCAGACTACAGTTTGCGCCAGAAACCTTTCTATTTTAATTGTCTATTTGATATGTGCTAAGAATGTGAAATTTTAACAAACGTTTGCAGACGTGGCCTCATAAATATCTTAGTTGAAAAATAAAAATGTGAGAACTTTACAGGCGTACACACACGCAAGCACGCACGCACGAACACACACACACACTCATATATATGGGCGAGTAAAGAAAAGTTAATTTTGCTGAATAAAAAGATGTAAGTCGAGTTGTAGACAGTTGTAGCTCAAATATGTTATGCCGTCTCTCTCTAGATGTATGTCTGTAGATGTACATTGACAATTTTGAAAATATCACGTCTGCAGACCATATAGATGACGTCCAGTTACTTGCAGGCATGCAGGAGAGTTATGTGTTTCTTGGTAGTTAAGGTGAGAAACCTATCACAATTTATTGCAGAATGAAGAGACAGTATAACGACACGTATGTATCGCTTCAGCATGCATATGAATAGTTCAGAAAATGAGAAAAAATTGATTCTTTCATTGAAATATTACTGTTTTTGCACATTATATCAAAAGATGAAGAAGTCAACCTGACCAATAATAATGGAATGACAAGGTTTTCTCGGTCCACTGCATAAGATCGTAAGAAAAAGAAATATGTAAAGTTCAGATACTTTACT